>OY728131.1:558742637-559992637 GCA_963277665.1 Viscum album
CCATGCACCAAAACTGCTATATATTCCCAAGTATAGTTAGAAACCACTACTAAAATGTGATATTTCCCTTTACCTAACTCTTGATAGACAATATCTACAGTAGCATTGATGTTCCAATGTATGGGGGTGAGTAATGATTCAAAATATGATTTCCCCAAATGAATTTCCTACCCATGATATTAGGATAATCCAACATAACCCATTTGTAAAAAAAATTTAAAATGTTTTGTAACTCTTGTCAAATCCCATGGATTTCAATCCCATTATAGTTTTCAATCAAAAATTTCCTATGAGATGTATAAAAAAAATGTTCCAACCACTTTATGAATTAATTTAAAATTACCCAATCCATTTCACACAACCACACATGCACACACTGAATCACACATTCTTGGTGTAACCATTGATAGTGGAACTTCATGTACATTACCCATCACTTTGATGGTTTTACTTTATGCCCAATATCTATCCCATTCAAGTCACTCTTGACCATTTAATCCAACAACCATGCCAATAGAATCATTCCCAAATAATTTAAATAAACCATTACTTTTATTTTATGGTTTTTCTATTAAAAAAACCACACAACCATTTTAGAATTTTCATTATAATATTACATTACATCTTTCAACTTCCATCAAAACAACAAATTTTTTAAATTTTAGAAGCTGACAACAAAGATGGTTTCCATAAGAAATTTCACAGAAATTTCACAACGAGCCTAAAAAACAATGATTTTTAAATAAAGGAATCAATTTATAAAAAAATGTCAATATTGAAGCCACCTACTTTGGAAACTATTACTGAAATTTTTAACAATACAAATTCATCTATAAAAATATGTTGAATATCAAAAAAACCCATCATAGATCAACTATCTTAATATCAACAATACAATATCTCAACAATATTATAATTACCCAACCTAGATCCCTCCCCAACAGAGTATATATATCATTATAATAGGGGGAATAAGAGGTATATATGGAAAAACAATGAGGAACAGAGACTTACCAAGAAATAAGGGATACAACACACCACAAAACACCAATGGATCCATTTCAAATCAAGAGGAAGGGTCTCCAATGACATTTTGAATCAATTAAATCATGTTATGATTGACATAATAAAAATGATATGATTATAGAAATATGTGAATTAAATCCACAATTTTTTGGTTTAAATATTTTTTTTCTGTGCACGGTTAGGGCTCACAACTAGAAAAACTATGCCCTAACCCGATATATGGATTTGTGACCAAGAGAATAGTTAACACTTTGTGGAAACATGTTTTATCAAAACACTATGCCCACCCAGATCCCATTAACTCAATTTCCATGGTTCTTTATTGGAGTTTCACAATTTTTACTAAATATGATCGAATAATTAACCTCTTAAAAATAACCCAAACATTCAAATGTCTTCTAAACTCTCCAATACATCACCCAGAAACATTACATACATAAAAAATATAAAAAATGGGGTTTTATTTGAATAATGGTGTGAAAATTATCTCTATAATTACACTAAATGTCCTAGGAATTTAGAAAATAATCATTGGTTGGAATGCGTTTGGGTCATTGCTCGACTATTTCCTTTCCCTTTTCCCATGTCCCTTCTTGAATCAGACCATTTCCAACCCAAATTGCACTATTATGATTATTTCTCTTGGAATGAATCTCTATTGGCTTTCAAAAATCCGTACTAGCACATGAAACTATGAAACATTCAATTCATAGTCAACAAGATCCAATGGAATCAGATTCTCATGATCATGATGATACATTTTTCAATTGAGATACATGAAACGCGTTGTGAACTTCATTGATTCATGGGGTAAAATCCAACCTTTATTTAACCACCCAAACCGATTGATTTATCTCCAATAGACTTATGTATTGAGGAGATAACTATCCCTTGTTTCCAAAATGACAATTCCCATGCCATGGGGAGATTCTCAAGAAAGCATGATCACTCACCTTAAATGAAAATAGTTGTTGATTTTTATCCACATATGATTTCTGATGACTCTAAACCATCTCTATCTATGTATTGGTTAGCTGAATCATATGTGTTGTCTTTAGGAAAATGATTTGTCCTACCAGTTATATCTCAACTATTTCCACACAACAAATTATAGAATGATAAGGATGCCTACACAATGATTCAAAATAATCCATATCTATAGAGGCCTAATAACTATTGTTATTGAAGAACTCCACTAAAGGAATGTGCCCTTCCCATAATCCACCAAAATATATTACACAACCCATAATCATATCATCAAAAATTTTTATTATATTTTTTGATTTTCCAAATTTTGGAGGAAGATAAACCATACACATAGTCAACTGAGTCCCATGTGACTTCTATAAGGATTTTTAGAAATGAGATGAAAACCGTATATGTAGATAAAATACTATTGAAATTGGTATTCCATTACTCTTTACGACATATTGGATATAGTGTTTTTATATATCATTAACCATATGAGATTTAAGAATAGGGATGAAAATAGAAAACTATTTGATCTATTCCACTATCACCAATATGATATTATATTTCCGAACGGTTATTTAGAGACCAATTTTAATATCCATGGCTATTCTCTCAAATTTTAAAACATGAATAGGAAAAGAGTACAGCATACCCATTTGTCTCTACTTCTCTTCCTTAATGAACTAATAGGTGATGAATCTCATAAAAACTCAGCCACCTTTCTTTTCATGCAAACCCATAAACATTTTTATCGTAATTGCTTATACATCATCAGATGTAGATGATTGTTCCACATTAAACATCATAACCAAATTAGGTAAAAAATAAAATCTGAATAAAACAACAAAAATACCTTTGTCTTTACATTCCTTGTGCGTGTCGACTATCACCGACATCAGATACCACTGGAATAATGCCTTTTTTCCAACCTACTATATGAATTTATTCATAATGAATATTCCATAAAATTGCATTTACCTAAAGTATATTTAAATTGAATTTATAATATTTAGATATACTCAATTTATATCCTTTGTCACATATTCAAATCACTTTTTGAGAAATAATGTTTCGATCTATTATACTATTTAAAGATAGAAAATTTCTCTCTAAATAAGTAATATCACCAGCTATCCAAAGAATTGACTAAAAATCATAGACTAATTCATTTTTTAGAGAGTTATTCTCAAGGAATCCAAACATTAGGGATCCATAAGAAAAAATATGATTTATCATCATGAGAAAATATCCCAGACCTTATCCCAAAAAATCATTATACACCACATGCATTTTTTCTGATTCTTGAAATACCAAGATGAATGATGATGTAAAGAAAACATTACGATCTATAAATAAAATCAAGCATTCCTCATCTCATTGGAAGGAACCATTTTTCCTTTTCAAATATATCATCATTAAATATAATTGTGACATGTCATCAAATATATCCAATAATATCCAGATAAGCTGTTGAAACTATGTATCTAAAATAAATTATTTTTTAGTTTCAATAAATAACAACCAATATCTTTTTTGAATCCACATGAACACATTTTTTAGATGTAACATTTCCAATGAATCATAAATATTATATCTATAAATTGAACATTGATAATTTTTCATACAAACAATGACCATTAATAATTCTAATCACTATCACCACGTTTGTCTCATGCTCAGCCTTTATATTTGAATACACCAATATGTCTTCAACAAACACCCCCTCAAAATAATCAAAATTCCATTGAAATTTCAGACCCATTAATTTTATAACTACTATTGGTGTATTCTTTAGAGTGAATGGAATAACCATATACTCATAATGGCCATATATACTCCTCAATGGAGATTTTGGAAAATCCTTCTCCCGAATATGCAATCGGTTAAATCTTTATTTCAATTTTATAGAGCCACAAGGATCTACTCAATTTATCAAAAAAATCTATAATGTGTGGAAGTAGATACATATTATTTATCAAAACATGTTAAATATTTTGATAATCTATAAAAAATGAAAAATAGTTTTTTCCACCAATGTGACAAATTAAAAATCTTTTTTCAACATATATGTTCAAAGAAGATGAAAAATTTACAGTTTAACTCTTAAAATAGGAATTTCATTTAAATTATTTCTTTTGGTGGCATCTAATAAAATGGAATGGAAATTGGATCGTCCCATATAAAGAGATAAATTTTAAACTCCATTTATCATTAATGTTGGAACCCTGAGAAATTTTTTGGGAAAACATCCATAAACTGATAAAAAACTATTTAAAAATTAGACTTCTCAACACATCCATTGATTCCCTAGTCAACGCTTCTAACTGGTTTGATATAAATGCCACATCTGTTTCCAATAGTCCCATCTCACATTCCTTCACATTCTTGTATCCTCTAATGAAATGCTCTTTACCATCATCTTCCATCAAAGTAACCATTTATGTATAACTATTGACGTGGGATTTGAAAATATTCTACCAAAACATACCCATCATAATGTCATACACATCCATCTCAAGAACAATGAAATCTCATATCAACTCATCTCCATCAATAATTAGAGATCAGTGTCTACAGATAATGTCTTCACATTTTTTTTACAAAGAGTTTTTTAGAGATTTAGAATAGAACACAACTTATCAGCATGAAAACCTAGAATATGAAAAACATGAGAAGTAATCAACTAATTGGATGCACCCATATCAATTAAAGAGTACAGAAGGATAGAATTCCAAATAATCAGAAATCTTACCATCAAAGGTCATATTTGATCATCCAAGATAACATTTACAGCTAAATATAACTACTAACTCAGTAAACATTATTCATTCTTTATATGTTAATATTTCACTGCCTGATGAGTAATGGTATTCCTAGAATAACCATGGAATGATATATTCTACTAACAATAGTTATTATGTTTCCCTCATCCATTCATATCATATGATATATGTGAAATCTGAGATGTTTTTTGAACACATAACTTTGAAGAAATGAATCAATAGCATTGAATATTCCCCATCAGGTTTTAATAGTATCTTTCTCTAGGTGGCCTCATATAATATTTTTTCAGGTGATTAAAATATCCACACTAGAAAAATCACAATTTTTTATTTGGTTTGGGAGGAAGATTCACTAATCTGGTCATCTAATTATGATGTGTACTCCCACCTTGAAAATAGGTGTCCCTCTTCCTTTTATTTTAGGTATTAGAGTTACCAACATTTTCCATTGGTACTATCATGATCCGTCCACCCATATTTCTTTATTTGTCCTTTTCTTCCATAATCACTCAATTGACCACTCCATATAATATATTATACAGATCCTAGAAATCCTAGAGAAAATCTATTACCTTATCCCAAATTAAAAAATTAACACCTTTAAGTATAATGTACATGTAACGTCATGTTCCTTAGGGGAATTAATTCATGAATTTATTCACACTATTTAAGTAAGAGAATATCCTACTCTATGATGAAAAATGTAGCCATTCTAGAAATACTAAATGTGTGAAGTTATAATTTTTTTCTGAAAAAATATTCAAAGTCCTCCCATTCAATGCCATTTTCTAAGTTAGCATGAACTTCTAAATCCCACCACAAGTTTACATGATCGTATAATACATACATCTCCATCATGAACTTCATCTTTTCTAGTGTGCCTTGGGAATCAATGATTCAATTCATCCTATTCATCAACACCCCTGATTTATCTAGTTTCAAATCACCCCAAATGATTGGTCAATTCTACTTCTTGAATAGAATGGAATGATCAGATTTCGTTAGATCATCCATTTTTCCCTCTATCCATGCAATTAAAATCATGGACAATACTCTGATCCATATGTTGCTTCAACTGTGGTTTAGGTTAAAGCACATTCTTAAAAGCTTATTTATATTGGTTTCAATGATACCTACCAGGTTCAATTTTTAAAAACATAACAAACCCCATATGTCTCATTACTTAAAAATTTAATGACTAATAGTTCCAAATTTAACGCATCATAACAATCATGATAAGGATGTCCAGAATTCAATAATTTTCAATTTTCACCCGCTTTTTAAAAATCCCACCATGATTCTGAAAAATGAAGTATTTTCAAAATAAAACCATCAATACTCTTCCATATATCTCATTTGATAACATTATCAATGTTTTTAAAAAATAAAAACATTGGTATCAAATCATAAATCACTTCTCCAATTGAAAAATGCACACTTAGTAGGATGTAATTTCTATAAATGCATGCCTTGTTATTCTAAATGGATAAAATCAATAAAAATGAGATCATAACTCCTATTAGTGTTTCCAGAATACTTATATACCGAACTCATTGGTTACTCATGTTCCAACATAAATAGATTAACAATGCTTTTTTATTCTCTACATTCCATGTCCTGGTGATCCTACTCCTTTCAATAATCCCAACACAAGGACTAAACCACATTGAATTTAATATCCACGATCGACATAAATGATACCCACAGATTTATCAAATTGATACGACTTATCATATAATGAAAGAAGTACCAATAAATACTGATATAATTTTTAACATCAATACCATCCCCATTTCCTTGAGAATGATGATTGATATTTCTTGGCCTTAAGAAACATCCCCAAGGAACCAACTAATGGAAATAAATTCCAAGGTCTTAAATACAATTAGGGGAAGATATTCCTGTTGAATATAAAACCACCATAAACAAACATAAAATAATAAAAACACTATATGATGTATTATAATAGTGTAGGACAACTCTATTTATAACAAATAAAACCAAATAAGTCACAGTACCAAGATGAAACCAAGATCAAGATCAACAACCAGGTTGTAGATAAACCCTAAAAAATATAAAGATTCTAAATAAACTAACTCCTAAAAATATAAAAATATCCAAGAACCATCTCCAATATCCATTCCCAAGTACCAAAAAGTACCACTAAATAAATCCCATACCTCCCACTTACTCATTTCTTGAAAAAAATATCTGCAAAATCATCAAGGTGATATGGAAGGGGTGGTAATTAAACAAACCTAATAGGATTTCCCTTAATGAATTTCATAATTATGGAACAAGGATAGAAAATGTTTGCATATTTGAATTAAAGTATTTATATAATATATTTTAAACACTTTCACAATTAAGATCAAAGATAATAAAATTCATACCTAAGAAACTTTTCTATTCAAACTGTTTCCAAGGAGTGAAAACAAACAAGTCATTCCAACCATTTCATGAATTCTTTTGGCATTACACTTTTAATTTCATACAACCCACACCCAATACTCAACCAAACAAGTTTGGTGTTTCCATAGATATTATAACATCACATCCCAAACCCATCCATATGATGGTGGTACATAATGGCCAATATCCTTCCCATTCAACTCACAATTAACCATTTAAGATAAAAACCATTCGATCTCAATTTTTTCCAAACACTTTCAATAATACTATCCTTTTATAGAATTGTTTCTCAATGAATATAAACTAAAAAACCATTTTAAAAACTTTTACTTATAAATCATGATACCATATTCACTTTCACCAAAACACCCAATTTTCGATAATTGATAAACATTAACCAAAGAGGGTTCCCTTCAAATATTGAAAATAAATTTCAAAATAACATGAATATTTAAATAAATTATGATATCATGACTTAATTTTCTAGTAATAGGAATTAATATCGATGCCACATTCCCTGTAAACTATGGTAGAAATGAAGAAGAACTCAAATTCTTCAACAAAATCAAGTTCAATCCCCAAAAACCAACATTAGATCTTGTTCCCTAAAACCAACACTTCCTTATCTAATCCAGATTAGAATCATTAAAAATATATTTATAAAAAATAGATTGAGTCAATTATTTATAGAGAGGAAAAAGTATCCTAGAATGAAAAAAATGACGAATGATGACTTAATAAGGAATATAATCTTCCGGACACCAAGATAGACCGACAGATCGCTCTCGGATCAACGGAATGGGTCTCTATGGCCTCTGGTAAGAGTAGAAATCATGTTTAACTATAATTAGGATAAAAATTCTTTGTTTATGGGAAATTAATAATTATATCCACAATTTATAGATCATTTCTTCCATGAATTCCTTGGGTGTATTGTTAAGAATATCTTCTCCTAAACATGCATATGCCTCTATCCCCAAAATCATGGTCAACACAAGGATGCATCATGGTTTTTCCAATCTATACTCTATCCCAAATCCCAATTATTCACTTATAATGTTTCCAAATAGGAGTTCCAGATTTTGTACTAATAGTAGTCAAACTGAGAACCTCAAAAAAACCCGAAACAATATTCCAAAAGTCATAATGACTCTCCAAAACATCACCCAAATACTTTAGATACTTAAAAAACATAAATAAAGGGATACACACCTGAAATTAAAGATGACACATCATAAACCTCCCATAATGAACAATTTTTGATCCACGAGGGGATATGGTCGAAATATGGCAAGACAATGGGTTTTGGACATGTGTATAGGTCATTCTCCCTTTAATTATAACATTTAGTCCATAAAAAACAACTTTTTCTATTAATCAATGTTATTGTTAAAAACTAATTTCACTAATCATCAAGGTAAATAATTATTTTTTCTATATTATAAATTTTAAATTTTTCTCATTCAAAATATTTAATGTATTTTTTGAAAATATTTTTAGTGACGTGGGAGAAATTAATTTTAAAATAATAGTACAGATGTGATGACAATGTCACGTTTTAATGTGTATTTTTTTAAAAGATTGAAATATTTTTGTATCCAATTTTAATATGAAATATACTAAAATGCCTTTAATTGGGATAATAGAT
The DNA here is from genome assembly GCA_963277665.1 of Viscum album. Classification (NCBI taxonomy): domain Eukaryota; kingdom Viridiplantae; phylum Streptophyta; class Magnoliopsida; order Santalales; family Viscaceae; genus Viscum; species Viscum album. Next base: position 558,751,479 of record OY728131.1, read on the forward strand.
TTATAAATAAAATTAAATATACTTTATAACCAATAAATGATATAATTTAACAATATAATTTATATATATGAAAAGGTCGATTTTCAAATAAAATTCAATAGTTGTTATTATTCATAAAAAATGAAACTTCTCTAAAAAAACAATCCACCATATGTTATTTTTATGCACCTATTTCAAAAATTAATTTTACTTTTTCAAATATAAATTATAAAATCCTAAAAACTTAGTTTTTAAATAAGTGTTCAATTAAAAGGAGCTAAAACCACCTTTTAGAAAAATACATCTTTTATGCGTATAATTGGAAGTATTATTATCTCTTGTTAGTAAAACACATAAAATTGATAATAATTATTTTATTTAATATATAATATAAATAATTAAAATCAATCCAAAAAAGTGTTTTGGTTAATCAATTTATATAAAACATATTTTATTATAGAAAAAAATTTAGGAAAAGAATTTATTTATTTTCAATTTTTTTTAATCTTATTCCCAATTAATTGTAAAAAATGAAATCATTATATAAACATATTTAATTAATATATTCATTGTTTGGTTAATAATATTCATTTCTTAAAATCATGATGTTAAGTTAAAAAAACAAATTAAATAATTATATTAATAAAATATTGTAAATTGATAAAATGTGGTCTTGTGCACAACACAATCAACCGAAATAACTTGGTATTGTGTGTTATAAAATCCAAACACAGTATTTCATGTAACCCAAGAAAATCATTGGGATTCATGCAGCATAAGTTTTACTATTTTTGGTGTATAAATTGGTCTTAACATGGGGTATCATGAAATATTGTCTAGTAATAAATTTAAATTTATTCAATGAAATTATTTCATAAAAACATGGGGTGTTAGAACAGAACAAAAAGACATTAGATTCAAGGGATTATACTGGATAATAGATACATGATCATATCATGAGGATACAAGAAATAAAAATGGGTGCTGGAAACATATCAAATTAGATAAATAGAGTTTCAAGAAGAATCTATTTTTTATAGGTTCAAATATATGTCACACCACACATGTAACACCCCGAGATTTTATGAAAAATATTATTTTTAATTTCATTAATGTCTTGTGTTGTACGCTACACCAAAAGAAGCTTTCACAACACGCATCCTTGACTTTCCTTCTATTACACGCAATCACGACCTTCCACGATAGCGTGTGTTGTACGCAACACCAAGTTTCGCTAAACAACGATATGCTATTAAGATATTATTAAAACTAGCCGTTATGAATAATAATAACCACTTTTTAAATTTTAGAAATTTTAGATCTCAAAATGGACTTCATTTTTGGATTCGGAGTATCAAATTTAGCCTAATGTGAAATTTTGGTACTTTTCGGATAACATTCATATTCTGATGAATAGTGAAAATTACTAAATTATAATTAAAAAAAAACTTTTTTAATCGAAATAATTAATAGTGATAAATCATTAATTTGAGTGGTTTTAAAGTATATTTAGAATATATTTTTACAATTTAATACAATGTTGGTCGTTGGATGTAATTTTACATTTAAACCAGACATAATCAAGTGTCAATCTTTTGATAGATATTGTTTCTTAAAAACACGCTATTTGTTTTAACAGCGGGATTTAATTATAAAATAAATTAATGCAATTTCTATGTTATGAATTTGGTAAAATAGACTTCATTTTTGAATTCGTAATATGAAATATATCTTAGGATGAAATTTTGGCATTTTTCTGAAAACTTTCAATTTTTGATGAATAGTGAAACCACTAAGTGGTAGGTTAAAACTGAATTTTGCATAAAACTTAATTTTACCGCTTCTCTGAATGGAATTTCGAAAATCCGACAGACACGGATAATATCAAGGACTAAAATGTGGTTCAATGAGATGAAAATAATTTTTGGTGAATAGTAACGTTTTACTTTTTTTTACCACGGTTAATATTAAATAGGGTAACTAAGGGTAAATTTGATATTACTATTACCCTAACACATGTCCTAATTCTATTGGATAAGTGTAATTCGACCAAAAACAACCTTATGAATATAATATGACCATTTAGGTCCACTTGGATTAGATTATGACATTTAATATTATTTTATTTAATGAATAGTTAAAATAGTTAAAATCAAAGTTTAATAAATAAAACATTTTTAATATGGGGTTGTACATTAGATAAATTCGACTATAAATATTAATTAGAAAGATAAAAAGATTTCCTACATAATGATATTTTATTTATAATTTTTATACTTTAAATAAATTAATATATTTATGACACAACGATGATGCAGTAATTACCCTTTTAAGGAAATATTAACATAATTGATGTTATAAATGCTCAAATAAATTTTATTTGAGACTTTTTATGAATTCCACTAATTTTATAGGTTACTATGATATATTAGTGTTGGTTTAATCAACTTGGTTCTAACATATAATTCTGTTATGACTTTCACAAAAATCATATATCAAATAGTGTCAAAATTGACACAAAATAGTTTTTAAATCAAATATTATATTATTAATTGTTATTTTATTCCTAAAAGTATAAGGTTCGGCCAAATTACTTAGATAAGGATATATGTATTAATAATAAACAATTTGGGGTTCGTTTGGCATGTTATAGTAAGTGTATTAACCATATAGTGTAAGAAAACAAAAAGACACGGTAAACGTTAAATTATTTAACTTAGAGTTAAATCTAATTGATAAGGTTAAAATAATAACCTAAACTTGAATAAATCCTATTGGTTGATAGGATTTAGACCCATCCCCACTTTAGAATCGAAATAAGACCCTTTGGAACCATTATAAACCGATTTTGACTTTAATATAAAATAATATTTTGAGATATTCCTAAGGTGCCCCTCTCCTCCCTTATAAAAGGACACCTCCTCCCCCTCCTCCTCACACCAATTTGAGCACTCAAGCTCGGCCAACCCCTGCCAAAATCCCTTCTCCACATCCCTAGAATAATCCTAGAGGTCCTGGTCTTCTTCAAAGACCAATCTTAGTTCCCTACGTGGAGGATTCAAAGAGGCGTTTCAAAGAAGAGGTAATATCCATTACCGATCTTTTCAATTTCTTTCTTCTTCAAAATTCTTCTTCTGTAGTAGTTTCATGATAAAGTAATAACATAAGTATTTCTTATATAATGATATGTTATTATAAATATGAAACAACTCTAATTCACCTTCTATCCATCCTACGGAAAAATGAAATCACCGCGCGTGCGTACGTACGGAATACCGTCTCCACGCCATGGTGTAATATATTTTCCGTCACCACCTTAATTGGATTGGTATAATGGTGTAATGAGTAACTATATATTATTATTATAAATTTATATTGATACTGAAATAGTATACATACACTTCAACACAATTCCAACGACCACGGGAACGATATCATCGCTCGTGCGTACGTACGGACTACCGTCTCCACGATGCGATGAGATTCATTCTCCATGTTAACCATTTAAGAATGATTAAAAAGTATATATAAGAAATAATAATGAAATATATGACATTATAAAGCTACTGGATTTATATATATATGTATATTTATGTCATCTACTTACTTCCATTCAAGACAATAAGGAAAGAAAAACAGCGTTCATGTGTACCTACGGACTACCGTCTCCATGAACGGTGTTTTCATTTCATTTATCTATCTTATATATATATATATACTGAAAATTTATGATATATAAATCATATTTTATATTCTGGAAGTAAGTAAATCATGATTTAAGTAATAATAATGTCAAGAACAACAAGTCAAAACACCTACGATAAATGAAACTATTTTACCCAAAACGCTTCTTTAACATGGAATTTACAAAACGGGTAATATAAAGTCATAAGTGAACCATATATGATATCATAACAATGAATATGATTCTGTAATAAGTCAATGACATTATTTAAATCATTATACAGGAGTTTCGGACACATACGAAGCAAATCGGACCTAAGGGAAGGGAAATATCCCAATCTCATTTTTATCCGAGATTGTTTATACTTTGAAATTTACAGGGGTGTATTTTATTATCCACATCCATGTTTCCTCAATATGTTATATTATTTCCATCCAACTACAATCGTTTAAATCCAATTTTACCCTTCGATGAGTTTTTAGTAAATGATATGAAGGAATCTTTTTTCTTTTTTTTGTACGAGGTACTTTTTGACTTTTCCGACAAAAGTACGAAGAATGTTTTTTTTAACTTAAACGGAACGAACAGATTTTTACGGTTTTATAAAGCCTTATTTTCATGAAGCTTCCTCCAAATGATTTCATAAATATTTTTAATAAAATATCTTTCTTTTAAAATTGCATGATGTTTTGTGAAAGGAAATTGATTTTGAAGAAGAAAGGATATTTTCCTCAAGAATTCATTTCAAGTGTTTTATCAAAATTATTTTCCATCTAAGATAATAAAGGGTTGTGTTTCTATACATATTTTTACATTGATTTGACTATGTTGTGATGGAATTATGTTTATGAATTCCTTTATCTTATATGAATGGTTTTATGATGTCATGTTGTTTAAGAATCCCATTTTTATTACATGGGTTACGCTATGATGTATGGTTTATGATTATGTGGCACACATAAGAAAGGATTCATTATAATATGGGTGGGACCTATATCTCCCTCCAATGCATTGGGTAAAGATTTTATATCTCATGAGATAGACATGGCTGGAATGGTAGGTTATACCGATTCAGTGAAACAGGACTGAAACGAGGGTTACTCGATTCAGAAAGGGACTTTGTCCACTAAGATAGTCTTGGAAATGAGTCTTGACTAACAAGAAATGATTCTCTATGATTATGTGTGAATGCCACAAAGTTTCATGTTTTAAGTTGTGATTATTTTGATTACATTTTACAGCCTTGATTTATCCCATGTTATGAAATTATGCTCTCTTTTGCAGGTTAAGATTTCAAAAATGTTATGTTCTTATGAATACGATGTGATTGATATTTCTTTTGTTTACCCTTACTGAGCATTTGAGCTCACCCTTTTATGATTTCTTTTCCCCAGGATATAAAGAAAGGTTTTAGGTAAAAAAAGGAAAGATCTTTATAGGAGATGTTGAAGATCTTTCACCACGATTAGAAGATTACGTTCCGAGTTTCCAAAGACACTAAACTATTACGATCCTTGTGTGTGTGTTTTTGTTATGTACTAAGTATTCCGCAAATGTAATGTAATGTCAATGTACATCAGGCTTCGGGTCTCTACAGTTGGTATCAGAGGAAAGGTTTAGTCAACCTTTGGAAACTAGGATGCGAGAACTTTAGTGAGATCCCTAGAGATATTTATAAGGTTTGTCTAGGGATGTCCCTAAGGATAAGTATACGTATAGGATACAGTCCTATAACTACGGTAACGATCTTAGAATTTAACCTAAGAAGTTAGATATTGAGGATACTCCCCCTTTATAATGTTGTTTTCCCTAGCATGATTTTTTCCTCTCACACTATTCTTTTTGGGTTTTAGAAAATGGCTGGAAACAAGATGATTCATGATAATGGAGGATATGATGGACAATGGAATGATATTCATTATGAGTAAACAAATGAAATGGGATTTGGAAGTCCAAACATCATTATTATGCCGAATCAGCAATCTCATAATATGATCAATAAAGTAAAATTTGGTAAGTTTCCTGACTCGGCTAATAAGAGAAAGATGGAGTTTCATGATGATCATAGAGGAAAGAAAGTTCAATTTACCCAATGTAAATCATGTGGGAAGAGGCATCAAGGAGAATGTTTCAAAGGAACTGGAAGATGCATTGGGTGTGTAAAAGAAGGAGACAAAGCAATTAAGTGCAAAGGAAAAGGTTCAGTTAACACCAGGGATGAGGATAATGGTATTGCTACGACATCAACAATGGTTAAATGTTTTAAATGTGGAATGTACGGGCATTATGCAAACCAATGCCCTAAGGGAAAGTCTCATGAAGAGAATCATTATGGTCATATGGGTAGTATTTATGTTGATGATGATGAAGAGACTACAAATGATATGTGAGATGAAAGAATTGTTGAAGCTCGGTCAATGGTTTAAGAAGGTAGTGGAATGATTACATGTTTATCAAGTGTAATGTTGTATAATGAATCTCATGGTACTATGGAATAAAGAGACATCTAAGGATTGTTACATTGTTGTCTTTCCTTGAGTTTTGAAAGTGTGTGATTAATGCTACCAGTATCCATGAAAGGTTATTCAGATATTATTGGAATGAAGATGATATGCGCATAATGAAGGGACAAGGAGAAAATTAAATGTTTGATAGTATTCATGATCTCATGACTGATATAAGGAAAAGGTTATATCATGGTTTGAGTATATAGAATTTTTGGATTTTGGTATGTGGTAAGAGTTAACTTTTGACAGCATTCATGTTTTCACTAATGTTTAATAGGTATTCATTTTTTCAAGAGAATACATGATTAAGGCCTTCAAATGTTTGGAATGTGACCAACAAGACATATCTTATGATATATGGGGATCAACGATGGTATTAAATAGCTGGTAATCATTTTCATTATATTATGAGAGTGGACTACAATATTATGGATAAGCCAAAAGATTAGAATGGATTATGTTGGACATAAGTTAGTATTGTTTAAGGATAGAAGTTTTTTCGATATTATTGATGGGATCTTATAGTAATATAGTTTTAGAAAAAGGAAAACCTGCAGGATGGGCGACAACCCATCGCGTCGGACAAGGCTGTGGGAATCGAACCCACAACCGAAGTGCGACTGGCCTTTATCGCCTACCACTGGCCTACAGGAAGTCCCTGTTTAGTAGAAACTAGTTTTATTATATTAAGTAGTATGATATATGAAGTATACGTCCATTTTAGGAACCATATATGATTAATCTCACTATAGAATGACTTATGTATATTTAATAACTTTTGCTAACCTTTTGTTTAAGACAGATGGAATGAACCGTCATTCTATCACATGATCTGCTAACACTTCACGAATAACAAATTCAACTTCATTTATTTAAGATATGAAGTGGAAATTGTTCAAGGCACGAACAACAGTGAGATTGTACCAAAATAAAGTAAGTATTTATTCTAATTCAAATTCTTCAACTTTAGGGAAATGATCTTGAAAACCAAAAATGTTGTCCTAGTGCTCTTATATCTGATTAATCAGATGGTACCTTAGATCGTCACAAATTTATGGATTTGTGATTACTATATTTTCCATAGCCATGTTCTCTACCACTCTCCATCAGAACATGATGGTTAGATTTCTCTTCCATATCCATATTTTTACCTATGTGGAAACCCAGTGATTAGTTTATTTGGGTAATCGTTACATTTCATACTTTAGTTTTTAAAGCCATGTTTTGGTATTCCTTTTTACGATGTGGGTTTCTATCAAAGAAAATTTCGAATAGTAAACCATTTATAACCCCGACGAATTTCAAGGGCGAAATTCATTTTAAGGGGGGTAGAATGTAACACCCCGAGATTTTATGAAAAATATTCTTTTTAATTTCTTTAATGTCTTGTGTTGTACGATACACCAAAAGAAGCTTTCACAACACGCATCCTTGACTTCCCTTCCATTACATGCAATCACGACCTTCCACGATAGCGTGTGTTGTACGCAACACCAAGTTTCGCTAAACAACGATATGCTATTAAGATATTATTAAAACTAGCCGTTATGAATAATAATAACCACTTTTTAAATTTTAGAAAGTTTAGCTCTCAAAATGGACTTCATTTTTGGATTCGTAGTATCGAATTTATCCTAAGGTGAAATTTTGGTACTTTTCGGATAACATTCATATTCTGATGAATAGTGAAAATTACTAAATTATAATTAAAAACAACTTTTTTAATCGAAATAATTAATAGTGATAAATCATTAATTTGAGTGGTTTTAAAGTATATTTAGAATATATTTTTACAATTTAATACAATGTTGGTCATTGGATGTAATTTCACATTTAAACCAGACATAATCAAGTGTCAATCTTTTGATAGATATTGTTTCTTAAAAACACGCTATTTGTTTTAACAGCGGGATTTAATTATAAAATAAATTAATGCAATTTCTATGTTATGAATTTGGTAAAATAGACATCATTTTTGAATTCGGAATATGAAATATATCTTAGGATGAAATTTTGGCAATTTTCTGAAAACTTTCAATTTTTGATGAATAGTGAAACCACTAAGTGGTAGGTTAAAAACTGAATTTTGCATAAAACATAATTTTACCGCTTCTGTGAATGGAATTTCGAAAATCCGACAGACACGGTTAATATCAAGGACTAAAATGTGGTTCAATGAGATGAAAATAATTTTTGGTGAATAGTAACGTTTTACTTTTTTTACCACGGTTAATAGTAAATAGGGTAACTAAGGGTAAATTTGATATTACTATTACCCTAACACATGTCCTAATTCTATTGGATAAGTTTAATTCGACCAAAAACAACCTTATGAATATAATATGACCATTTAGGTCCACTTGGATTAGATTATGACATTTAATATTATTTTATTTAATGAATAGTTAAAATAGTTAAAATCAAAGTTTAATAACTAAAACATTTTTAATATGGGGTTGTACATTAGATATAATTCGACTATAAATATTCATTAGAAAGATAAAAATATTTCCTACATAATGATATTTTATTTATAATTTTTATACTTTAAATAAATTAATTTATTTATGACACAACGATGATGCAGAAATTACCCTTTTAAGGAAATATTAACATAATTGATGTTATAAATGCTCAAATAAATGTAATTTGAGACATTTTATGAATTACACTAATTTTCTAGGTTACTATGATATATTAGTGTTGATTTAATCAACTTGGTTAGAACATATAATTCTGTTATGACTTTCACAAAAATCATATATCAAATAGTGTCAAAATTGACAAAAAATAGTTTTTAAATCAAATATTATATTATTAATTGTTATTTTATTCCTAAAAATCTAAGGATCGGCCAAATTACTTAGATAAGGATATATGTATTAATAATAAACAATTTGGGGTTCGTTTGGCATGTTATAGTAAGTGTATTAACCATATAGTGTAAGAAAACAAAAAGACACGGTAAAAGTTAAATTATTTAACTTAGAGTTAAATCTAATTGATAAGGTTAAAATAATAACCTAAACATGTCTAAATCCTATTGGTTGATAGGATTTCGACCCATACCCACTTTAGCATCGAAATAAGACCCTTTGGAACCATTATAAACCGATTTTGACTTTAATATAAAATAATATTTTTGAGATATTCCTAAGGTGCCCCTCTCCTCCCTTATAAAAGGACACCTCCTCCCCCTCCTCCTCACACCAATTTGAGCACTCAAGGTCGGCCAAACCCTGCCAAAATTCCTTCTCCACATCCCTAGAATAATCCTAGAGGTCCTGGTCTTCTTCAAAGACCAATCTTAGTTCCCTACGTGGAGGATTCAAAGAGGCGTTTCAAAGAAGAGGTAATATCCATTACCGATCTTTTCAATTTCTTTCTTCTTCAAACTTCTTCTTCTTTATTTTTTTCACGATAAAGTAATAACATCAGTATTTATTATATACGGATATGTTATTATAAATATGAAACAACTCTAATTCACCTTCTATCCGTCCTACGGAAAAACGAAATCACCGCGCGTGCGTACGTACAGAATACCGTCTCCACGCCGTGGTGTAATATATTTTCCGTCACCACCTTAATTGGATTGGTATAATGGTGTAATGAGTAACTATATATGATTATTATAAATTTATATTGATACTTAAATAGTATACATACACTTCAACACAATTCCACGACCATGGGAACGATATCATCGCTCGTGCGTACGTACGGACTACCGTCTCCACGACGCGATGAGATTCATTTTCCATGTTAACCATTTAAGAATGATTAAAAAGTATATATAAGAAATAATAATGAAATATATGACATTATAATGCTACTGGATTTATGTATATATGTATATTTATGTCATCTACTTACTTCCATTCAAGACAATAAGGAAAGGAAAACAGCGTCCATGCGTACGTACGGACTACCGTCTCCATGAACAATGTTTTAATTTCATTTATCTATCTTATATATATATATACTGAATATATATGATATATAAATCATATTTTAAATTCTGGAAGTAAGTAAATCATGATTTAAGTAATAATAATGTCAAGAACAACAAGTCAAAACACCTACGATAAATGAAACTATTTTACCCAAAACGCTTCTTTAACATGGAATTTACAAAAGAACGGGTAATATAAAGTCATAAGTGAACCATATATGATATCATAACAATTAATATGATTCTTTAATAAGTCAATGAAATTATTTAAATAATTATACAGGAGTTTCGGACACATACGAAGCAAATCAGACCTAAGGTAAGGGAAATATCACAATCTCATTTTTATCCGAGATTGTTTATACTTTGAAATTTACTGGGGTGTATTTTATTATCCACATCCATTTTTCCTCAATATGTAATATTATTTCCATCCACCTACAATTGTTTAAATCCAATTTTACCCTTCGATGAGTTTTTATTAAATGATATGAAGGAATCTTTTTTCGTTTTTTGTATGAGGTACTTTTTGACTTTTCCGACAAAAGTACGAAGAATGTTTTTTTAACTTAAACGGCACGAATGGATTTTTACGGTTTTATAAAGCCTTATTTTCATGAAGCTTCCTCCAAATGATTTCATGACTATTTTTAATAAAATATCTTTCTTTTAAAATTTCATGATGTTTTGTGAAAGGAAATTGATTTTGAAGAAGAAAGGATATTTTCCTCAAGAATTCATTTCAAGTGTTTTATCAAAATTATTTTCCATCTAAGATAATAAAGGGTTGTGTTTCTATACATATTTTTACATTGATATGACTATGTTGTGATGGAATTATGTTTATGAATTCCTTTATCTTATATGAATGGTTTTATGATGTCATGTTGTTTAAGAATCCCATTTTTATTACATGGGTTACGCTATGATGTATGGTTTATGATTATGTGGAACACATAAGAAAGGATTCATTATAAGATGGGTGGGACCTATATCTCCCTCCAATGCATTGGGTAAAGATTTTATATCTCATGAGATAGACATGGCTGGAATGGTAGGTTATACCGGTTCAGTGAAACAGGACTGAAACGAGGGTTACTCGATTCAAAAAGGGACTTTGTCCACTAAGATAGTCTTGGCAATGAGTCTTGACTAACAAGAAATGATTCTCTATGATTATGTGTGAATGCCACAAAGTTTCATGTTTTATGTTATGATTATTGTGATTACATTTTACTGCCTTGAATTATCCCATGTTATGAAATTATGCTCTCTTTTGCAGGTTAAGATTTCTAAAATCTTATGTTCTTATGAATACGATGTGATTGATATTTCTTTTGTTTACCCTTACTGAGCATTTGAGATCACCCTTTTATGTTTTCTTTTCCCCAGGATATAAAGAAAGGTTTTAGGTAAAAAAAAGGGAAGATCTTTATAGGAGATGTTGAAGATCTTTCACCACGATTAGAAGATTATGTTCCGAGATTCCAAAGACACTAAACTATTACGATCCTTGTGTGTGTGATTTTGTTATGTACTAAGTATTCCGCAAATGTAATGTAATGTCAATGTACATCAGGCTTCGAGTCTCTACAACACACACCCAACAAGAAAGAATGTTAAACACTTATATTAGTGAAGTAAGAAGATCCTATAATTCATAATATAATGTATGTGTTTCTATTTATTAGGTGTAATTAGTTTAATGTTTTCAATGAATTTAATTAAAATATTCTATACCAATAAAATTAGATTGCAATTAATAAATAAACAATTATTTGAGAATATAAACAATAAATATAACATATTTATATTATACCCAAGCATATCATGTATGAAACATATGTGAATCATATGAGTTAATAAACCTAAAATATATATAACATAATATATATATATATATATCATTCATAATATAAAATTTTACATAAATATCATGTATGGAAATTTTAGTGCACATTCAACAAGTATATGCAATAGGATATCTGGAAAAGAAGGGAAAATATAATTAAAAGTCAACTCAAAATCTATGAAAGATTGAGAACAAAAATATATCTTTAATTTAATTAGTATAAAGAGCCTAGGGATGTACGGGAATTACATTCCTTACAGCTTACTTATTTTAATTTCATAACTCATTGGAATCTATCGGAACCCCATAATTCGTAATAAATACAATATATGAACTAAGAAAAATTCATAATTTCCCCACCAACTCATTGAAATTATTTTAGTGAACCCACACCTCATTGATGTATAAATATTTGTTGGTTGAGTAAAAACCCCATTGGAAGAGCTTCACCTACTAATGAGAAATGTAAATCAATTGATAGAGTACTGAGTCCATTTATGGATGATTGATTACTCATTAATTCGGCCCATACATGACTCCATTAGTCATATTTTTGATGTGTTACATGTCATTATAGATATTATTAAGGGATTTCCTAACCCCCTCTCTAAAATTGAGGACCCATTCCTGAAAATAATATTGGATTATTAATTCCCCAAAGTGTATAGTGGCCCACAAACTTCTATCAACATGTTACTAATAGAGTATAAGACACATTTTCTACTCTAAATTTTATTCCAAAACCCTATAATCATCACATTAAAGATAAAATACATAGCTACCCAAAATACGTTACAATGTGTTTTGATGGTGAAGAAAAATCATCCATTATGATTTACATTAAAAGTACACATGTAATAGACAGTTTATTTGATTTATTTAAAAACATGTGTGAGATGACGTCATTGGTACTAGTAATGGAAATGTACAAAACATGAAGTTTACTTGACATGGACTATGTATTCAAAGGATTAAAATGGGATATAACACTTACACACTATAATTACATCCATACATAGTTTTTTACTTCTTATAACATGGAATGTAAGAATCAACAGTGCTCTAACATGAACTGTAGAGGTTTAGGTCTTGTTGTTTGAGATAAATAGTGTATTATATAATTAAATAATGTAGGTGTAACTCATCAAATAATCAAATGTATTCTTATGTGTATAATAGTTTAGGTCATTAAACATATATGGAGTGTTCTAATTGGATACATGTGATGTGATAATATTATAAATACCATGAAATCCCATCAAGTATCCAATATGATACATGATGAATTCTTAAAATCCATATGTCAATAGATTATAATTTCTTTACTAGAAATAATTATTTCAATATTTTTTTAACCAGCCACCATTGTTACATGTTCTAATTCCCACCATTCCTTCATATATTCTATGTTTCTTCATTGATATCCACTGCTTATACAACCACTTCTCAAGTGGTATTCTTTCCAAAACTATTTTTTTGTAGACAATTTATCTACACCAGTTTCTCGAAATGACACAAAACCTCACTTTTCCACTTCTAATATGAAATTACAATACTATATGCAACTATTTGACCACTCCATTCCAATAAAAAGAGTCATTTTCCTTCATACTATTGTCCACATTGAGTGTCGATGGTGGTTATGATCACTAAAACATAGGGACAATGTACTATTTATGAGACAGGATGAGGTAACCATAGTGTCGAGAGAAGTGTTTTCATCCATAACTATGCCCCCCTAGACCAAAATAATCGGATGTTGTGAGACTCATAAGGGACAGAACTTGAAATAGAAGAAAATATTGGTCACTATCAAATTTGATCCCCCAAATCAACTAATAAAAAAATATTTCATTGTTGAATGTTTTTGAAAATTATAATTAAATTTAAAGACAATAATAATGAATATGAAATCAAAACAAAAAAATAAACTAACTCATAAAATAATAAATCTCTACATCATTTGTATTCCGCAAAAGCATTAAATTCTAGGCTCAATCTACTATAATCCTTTTTCTAATGGTAGAATGTGATTATTGAATGTATTCTATCATATTTTTTCATCATATCTATTTAATATTTTAATCAGTGTGATTTTTTGGAGTATTTACATTCCTAGTTCAATTGTGATATTAAAAATATGAAAAAGTATTTTTCTAGAGATTTAAACCTAAATTAATGTTATACATAACTTTCATAAAACACCCCATAATACATCAATATACTTAGAAGGATTTACACTATAAGGCTCTATTTAATAGATATCAAATTATTCCAATTCATCACATGTGAATACTATATAAATATTATATTTTAAAATAACAAATATCTACCTTAGTTCCAATGATACTATAAATTTAATACATACAATATATCACTTAATAAAATTTAGATATATATATTTCAAAATATGTTTTCAAATTATATGTCCCCATGTTATCACCACCTTTAAGAATCATCATTTCTAAATACACTAATCACTGAAAAAAATTTAGGTTAATGAGCTTGATTCTGATTATTGTGATCATTGAATAACTCCCAAAATATTTCATGATTATATAAGATGAAAACCAAGGGTATTGAAAAAACCTAAATCATTTTATATTTCTGGTCCTTAATCACACCAAGTACTCAAAACATACATGTCATCCTTTATATTATACATTCTAGTTATAATATTTTTAATGGATAATGCTTTAACCACCTATGTTATGAATCATGGAAGATGTTGTAAACATAGTCCATATATAGGGTAATTTCAACCGATGAGAATCCCTACATACCCATATGGATATTTAAAATTTCTAATGAAACATGTGGACATATTTCTGCCTGAATAGTTCCTCCCAAAATTATATCAAGGAAAGACATTTTAGAGAATTATTTCTACCACATAAAAATATGAAGTCCTCATTCCATAGAACATAGATAACTTATTTTATCTCTAATATATCCTCACCCACTCCCATATCACTAGAATAATTTATTTCATTAACTATACCAACTCCAAACCCATAAGAGATAACACTCCAAGATAATTCCAATAATGGAGATTTTATTAGGGGATTCTATAAAGGTCATATAAATAATTCATGATAAAAATATATTTTTATTTATTGTTCTATATGAACTATATTAATAATATGCAATCATCCTAGAACATATAAAAATCAATCATAGAGTTCCAAACATAACCTCAAGAATTTAAATTGTCATCTCAATCTAGCAATCAGACTATGGATATAAAGTCGTAATCAACTAAAATTAGTTCCCAATAGTTTTTTGATAGCATCCATATTACCAAAAAATTATTCAAACATCTCATTAGTATTCGATCAAAAAGGGGACTCTATGAAATACTATGATCTAATCCATGTAAATTTGTCTCAATTTCATTTCTAAACTCTATACTCGAATTGGTATAGGTGGATAAACCAGGCCATTCGGTTGTCAATCACATAGAAATCATCATGAATGTTAATAAAATTATTAATTACTATAAATAAATAATTCAATATCCTATCTCAATTCCATAGGTGAAAATCATGTGGTTATCACAATAAATATAGAAATTTTTTTTCTACCTTTACATATTGATAAATGAGTCACCATGAAGAGAAGTTTACAGTAATCATCATTTTTGGCCACTATTAATGATGCTTGAGATATAGGTATATATTCATATTTCATTGATATAGTGTGAAAGGGTAGTTGTTTAACTCATTATACACATCCTATAATATCCAAAATAGAACCATTATTAACCCAAAAAATGATTGATGTAATTCCCACCATCAGAATATCCATCAGGTGAATTGAATTGGAATATATTATATTATAATATCGTGAAATCAATGTATCCATGATGGAATTCATTCAAACATTTTTTTAGATTGAGGGACACCACCATTGATCGAAGGTGAGAAACATAATTTCCTTCAACTATATCCAAATTTCTCCTGAATACCTAATAAAACCCCACCTATAAATGTTGATAATCATATATCATTATTAAGGGCTTAAATATGTTGTTTCTTTATATAGTATTAAAAAACTATCTATGTAAAAATCCAATTGTAACTTAAAAAATTTCATTCACATTGTGATGAGATCCTAATAGAAGAAAATATACATATGAAAATATTTATCCTTACTAGTACTAATTCAATCACCATAAAGACAATGTATCTATTTCTTCAAAGAAAACACTACTACTTTGGGTCCTACATCATTGGTCCTATAGTTTATCAAATTATTTTTTAGCTACTTAGACCCATTAGAAATAATTTCCAACTTCTACATCAGTACACAACTAAGGCCTATTCTTGAGGTGTCAAAAAATACCATGTACTAAAATCCTTCCATTGAAAAAATAACACAACCCCAATAAATCTATAATTATAGAACTCAATTTATCTCTAACAGCGATAACAACATACTTTTGGACGTACCACTATGGCCTGAGTAGTTACAGATGTTGAAATCCTTGATAATTTTACCTTGAATCATAGGTAATCTTTTGACATAAAATTAATTTTACACACATAGAACCCACAGATGGTAGATCTCAAGTCATCATAATCTCATTCGTCATGGGATAAACTAATACTTCACCCTATAGGAGGACATACCTACAAAAATTTACTTCCAAAATATGAAATTTGTTTTTCTAGAGTTTCCCATACATTATTTACTCTTTAATATATTCCAATAAAATATTTTAATTCTTGATATTCATATACTATATCCCAAAAATATATGAGGATATCATTATAAAATACCACTGGGAATTAATAAAAGATGTGATGGGAGATATGGTTCATGGGCCCTAAATACATAGCAGTGGTATTTATCAATCCAAATGACATCCCATAGAAATTATAATTCCAATAATTACACTTGAAGGCTATATTTGTGATATCCCACTCTTGAAAAGATGCTTGAAGACACTCTGACGTGTGTTTTAACTATGAATACAACCCTACTACCTGAATAATGTATAAGACTTCAACAATACTCATACAATGGTATTTTTTATCTTTTATTTTATTGAATAAAATATTATCAAAATAAAAAACACCAAGATAATATAAATTTTGTTAGTGAATAAAAAGGGATTATATTAGGGTGATACTTTAAGACAAATAATATCCTTCTCTAAAAGGTTATATTGTTTCACATAATCCTATGTGACTTCCATTGAGTCTATATAATAAGTTCTCGATTATATTCATGTCATCCATATATGAAAAAAGATAATGAAATCATGAAATAAATGATTTGAAATTCCATGGGCATTTTCCAGAAAAAAATCCATGATCACCTCCGATATTATATGAATTTTTTAGTTGGATTCATTTTTTGAACAAAGAGGACAAATTTTGAACATATGAGTTACTATTTTTAACCTATCATGAGTACTCACTCATTATCTGAGCAGACAAATCCACTTTCCTATAAAAGAGAATTGTTATCCACCATCAAGATTGCATGACCCTATCATGTCAGTCAGAGTAGGGTAAAATAAAATGACTGGTGGGTAATATCATATTAATTAATGAAAAATATTTAAATAATTAAATAGTAAAACATATTTTTGAATGACTAATGATAATAAAAACCATTTTTATATTTAATTATAAAAAATAATCCATGTTGAAAGTTAAATGATATAAAAATATATTTATGATTGAAAATGAATTAAATAATATGTTCTCTATTGTATAAAATAAGAAGCATAGAGATATATTAAAAGATTTATTGAAAGAAAAAATATAATTTATAAATAAATAATAATGGTAAAATTAAATATGATGAATTATTCGGTTGGGAGGTTTATAAATATGTAAAGATTATCCCTTAAATCAACTATCCCATTTTATTGAGGATTTAAAATATTAGTCCCTTGGCATTAAAAGTATTTATAATACCCAAAGTCCATTAGTTTATAAGTTGTATAGCGGATCAATAATGATAATATATACTATCATCTAAATGGGTAAAACTACAATACTCAAATATAATAGTTTCCTTGTACATAATAGTTATGGAAATAATACCTAAAATCTTTAATTTATTGATACTGATCACTAATAAAAGAATACGGAGGAAAAAGAAAGAGAATGTGTCTTAAAAGATATCACATTATAATATAGTATTGATTACCGATAAAAATATTTGAAGAATAATTAGGAGAGAATGGGAATATTATGAGAGTTATATTATAATATAACTATAACACACACTATATCAGAGAATAAATTATTCAAAAAAGCAGAGAAAATGAGATTGATTTTACGATTGTAGGACATTAGAATATGAGAGTGGATAATAAAATCAATATAGTTAACCAAAATACAAAATTTATATATTTAAATCCTTAAAAACCTTTACAAATAAGTGGGAATAAATTATATAGTAATTAATTCATTGATAAATATTACTAAATAGGTTGACCAACATTAAATGAAATTAAATCTATTGACATGGCCTACACAATGTTCTATTGAAACATCCTTGGATATTTTAGAATTAGAATTACCAATTATATAGGATAGTTTATAATACTTTGTGATTTGTCGATCACCATCACACCTTTCCATCATAGCCTATTCAACTAAAACCTAGAACTACCCATTTTGGGATCTAACTTAAACAAGTGGATCCTCCACATACCTGAATTTCCTTTTATGTTTGATATATCCTCCATTCACGACATAAATACTTCTAATAATGTTTTTTCAAGTATATTTATATTTAATTCATGTTTATAAGAAGATATAACCATGTTTCTAACTAAAAAATAATTAAATGAAATTATTAAATACTTTAAAGAGTGTTTGAGATTAGTAAAAAAATATATGGTGAGAAACAAAAAAACAATCCTCCCTTTTTATGGTCACAAACCTATGAATATGATATAATAACATAACAATAAATACAAACATTATAATATTAACAAAATTTTTTTTAAAAAATTATAAAAAATGAAATCATTTCACTGCCACAATGATTTTACTAGATTTTACCCCCTTAGAAAATATAATGAAAACATTACCCCAAAAAATAGTTCACCAAAACAAACTTCTTCCTCCATAACATAAAACTTATCAAAAATAGTGATTATAAACATGGAGTTATGGATGTGGTTAGTGGAAAATAAGATAAATACAATTTAAAAGTACTTTTATCTTCTTTAATGGTTTTCATTGAATGAAAAAATAATTTCCTTTAAAATAAAAAACATAGAAATTAAAAAATATCAATCAATATATAAATTAATCCTCAAAAAATATATTTAGAAATATAAAAAAGTAATATTATATTCTTCATTTTATTTATAAAAAGTTTTCTTTTCTTGGATAATTTTAGTATTAAGATGATTTTCACCTAATTAAATAATTCATTAGGTTGGACAGAGAGATCATAACCAATAAATAAAACTATATTTATAAATAAATAATTATGAAAAAAATACTAAAATATTCATGCAATTTTTAAGGTTGATCCAGGATAATTATAATGAAAAAAAATCCTTAGGAGTGTTATAATAGGTGTGTTGAAAAGTCTCACTCACTATGCCGAAGAGAATGATAGGGTTAAAGCTAAATCAACACATTTTGTGATAAAATAAGTAAGAAAATATTCCCCAAACCATATTAAATTTTTTATATATAGATATGGTTTTTACATGGATTATAAAAAACATTACTTAAGAAAAATTATGAAATATTTGAAGGCAATTTTTAAATACCATGGGAAAAAAATTATTGAAAATTGTTATTTTCAAATATAAATTTAAAATTTCTCATTATTTACAAATTTATGACATATGTATCACAATATAATCATACCACAATCACCATTAATATATTAAATGTGAAAAAAATATTGGGTTTGGGGAATATATTATCTTGTTGAATGTTGATGAAGATAATTTCTAGAAAAATATACCGTTTTTATAAGTGATATTGATGAAAATGGTGTCTAAGATAAATATGATTAGTGTGAGAGTATTTGATATGATTTATAAGGAAACTATTCAAAATTGGGATTTCCTCATTATAGTGACATATGAATGTGTATTCCAAATCTATATGATAGTATAATTTATTAATATGACTTGAACCAAATAAATTTTAGTGGCTTTGTATTCATCTTCTTCTATATAAAGAAAAATAGAGTTTTATATTCTGGTACCCCATGAGGGAAGGGTTTTTCCAAATTGATGGCATGTTCTAATATTAGTTTTACAATATTGTTGGCACATTATAATTTTATCATTGTAAAAATAATAATTTTCATATTTATTAATAAAAAACCATGATTTTAGTTACTTTAATATATTGAAAAATTATTTTGAGGGATTTAAAATAATATTCCATTGAATTGTAATAAAATAAATTTAAAACACAAACACTAACATGATGAATGGTTAGGTCATTTTAGGGAAAATTAGATTCCAAATTAGACTTTTATAAATCTTTTTATCTATAATCTTTTGGATTTATCAAATTTTAGCATACAATTTATACTTATGGGTGATCAAATTTTCTTAAAAAGTTCCACTATGTGTTCTTTTAAAATATCAGTAATCTATTTACTTTAGATATAAAAGATGAACCAATTTATTGGTTAATATTCAAATGAGGGAAAAAATTTCATTCTCCCATGAAAATAATATTAAAAAAATATTTATTTAATAATTATCATTACAAATAGTTTCTTTTTTTATCATAAAATTGTAGTTCAGAATAAATTTGAATTATGAATTGATAATTTAAAAAATTTAAGAATGTGTGTGAAATCGAGATTTAATGTTCTGAAATAATTTGATAAAATAATTTTGGTTAACATCTCAAACTATGAAAGAGTCTATTCATTAAAACTATTTAGATATTTTGTTAACATGAATACAAGATTTTTAAATTTAGTTTTTTAAAAATTGGGATATAGATTAAAATAATTTAAGAAATAAATCCATTTCAATAATGACTGTTGACATCCCTTTGAACAAGTTTTGAACAAAAATGATCAGCGAATGCTAAGAAAATTCTTTTGGATTATAAATAAATGGGTAAACATGATTCAAAATGTCAATACCTTCTTCTGTATTACATATTTTTAAAACATGTTGAACAATGTATAAATTATAATTCATTATTCATCCTTTTTTTGAAAACCCCACTTAGTACTAATAATCAGATTATTATCGAGTAAATCAATGAAATCCAAAATTGTATTCCACTGAAATTAGTTCAACTACCCTTAAATGTTGAGTATCTAATTAACATAATTAATATCATCTCCTAGGGATTGTGGTTCATGGTCTGAGTTAAAAGGATGATCTTCAACAACATTTAAGGCTGACCATCCAGTATGAGTTATAGACTATAAATGACCATCAAAATTCTCAAGATGAGAGTCTTTTGATTCAACCCATGAATTATTTAATGGGGTAGAAGGGGTTCTTGAACATGTTAAATTAATTTAGAACATTGATGTTTCAGTAAATTCTAACTAGGTTGGTAAACATCATTATCACTTTGACGATATGATTCAGAAGATTCTCAACAAATTTGATGTGAATTGACTCTTGTAAGGTGTTTTAACTCTTGTTGCATAATAAAAAATATTTAGAGGAGTTTGAGTACCCAAGAAATATTCCTTCTTCCAATTTTTGATTAAAATTTCTAGATTATCCGTGGTATTAGGGATAAGGCATTTAAAACTGAAAACATTAATGAAACCAACAATTGGATTTTTTAAATTTTAAAGTTATTATGAGGATTTTCCTATTATTGTTAAAATAAGAACACAATTAATGATAATAATGTTTTATTTACTACCACAACACAAAAATTTGAGGAAGTTTAAAATATTTCAAGTTAGTATTAGAAAATTCTTGGATGGTACTATTCTATATTTGAGAAGGCCATTTTGCTGAGGGGTTCTACAAGTTGTGGAGTGTTATAACACTATGGTGAACATTACACATAAAGTTATTTTTAATCCAATTCACTACTATATTCCCTTCAATAAAAAAGGCTCTATAGCCTTTTTTTTAAATTCCTTAAAATTTTAAAAAATACACTACAATCATCATTTTTATGTTGTAGTAGAAAACCCATGTAAATTTATTGTACTCATCAATAATTAAAAAGTTGTAATATCTACCTCAGATACTAGCAACATCTGTCAGTCCAAAAAATTCTAGGTGAACTCATTTTAAAGATCTAGAATAAATAAAAACATCTTTAGATTTAAATAAAGAACAATGTTTCCTTCCTTGTTTGCATGGCTCACGAACTAAGTAATATTTTAATCATAATTTCAATAGATCTCATACATGTCACTTACTATATATATTGATAAGAGATTGAATTCTATACTGACCTAGGAATTTATTCCAAATGTAAGAATAATTTTCTTTTAAACCTAAAAGGATTACAGTTTTATTTCCAAGGGATTTTTAATCAATAATATAGAAATTTTGAAAATGTATACGGAAAATGAAAGTTTACCTTTAAAATTAACAAATTAAAAAATAAATTTTAAAAATATTTTTCTAATGGTTGTATAATAAGTCAATTATACATTCTAAACATTACTTCAATCAATTATAAAATAAAACATCTTTAATTATATTATAGTTGGAGATACTAATATTATCTATTATGAAAACATTACCTTTTGAATTATCTATAAAATTGACATCTTCTTTACATAATATTCAATGTGTTTGAATTTTAATTATCATAAACATGATCCTTGATAACTCTGTATCGATATAAAAATTTTCTTCATTGTTTTTTCTCACAAAACCATTTTCTTTTAAAAATATCGAGACAACTGGTTTTGTCACCCATATCATGGTTCAACAAAAGTTATCCAATATTTTATTTGGAATCCAAAACACATTACAAAATATTTTTAATTCATATATATGAGATGAAGGATGAATTATATTTGGTATACCATATCAATAGTTTTTAAAATTTCATTAATAAAAAGTAGAAAAATTTTAATTTAAAAACTAAAACATTTACTTTGGAATGTTAATTTCAAAAAAAAAATTGTGATTTTGATCATTAGGGAAAAAATATATTGTTTTGAAAACCCACTCTTGGTATTACATTTAACAACATAATTATATTCTAAAATTTTAGATATAGTTTCATTAGATTTATTAAAAAGAGAGGTAATGTTTTTTTAAGAAAACTTTTATATTCCAAAATATCATTATTTGGTAACTATTTTAGTTCGAACAAAAAATCCGACATACATTCAAAATTTTATCTTTCTTAAATGTAATAATATTGTAATTCTATTTATGAACATAGAATATTGAAACATGTTCACTATCAACAGTCATCCTATATTCCCTAGAACCTAGATACCAGAGATGAAACTGACATTTACTAAAGGGTATTCTTAATCCCCATTTGTTGGAAACCATCACCAAGCATCCTATGAGATAAAATTTGTAACTATTAAGTCCAAAAATAGCAGAGGAAACAAAGATTTATCATTATATTAAAAATAATCATGGTCAAATTATTAGAAACCAAATACGCATATCAAAAAATAGTAGCCCCCTAATGTACTCAAACCCAGAAGTGATAAACATCCCATGTACCAAAGGAAACATGACTCCAAGCCCCAAATGATCAAGAATATTCCCCTCCTCCAAGAAGTGATTTAATATTATGTGGTCCATGTAAAATATCATCTACAAACACCCGAAGGGAAAATTATAGTGTGAGATAAAAACTATATAGGATCTCACCATAGGTTCCATTATAATATTACCTAATAAAAAAACAAATCATGCTTTTGATTTTAAAAAATAGGCACAATAGTACATTTTTATATTTAAAACAAAACATGCTACATTTTATAATTAAAAAACAAATTTCATACATGGTATAAATAAACACATTGTATAAAATTGATTATAAAATTCAATAGACATAAGTAAAAGGGTTTGACATCCATATTATTTGTAATAAATAAATTCAGAATAAGAACCATGGTCAAGTACATAGTGATATAATATTTTCTTACTATAGTATACTCACACTCTCATATCTCTGATCATGGAAATATGCATATGTATCCATCAAGTTCAGGCTAAATAGAACTCATCTATATACTATATGGGATATTATCATCCTAAATAGGTTTTTAAAAGTATTTTCATTGTTAATATTTTTCTAGTGGATTACTATCCTAGAGTGCTTGTATGAAACAACGGACTAAATAAATAGGATTGCATGTTCTCAATCAACCAGTTGTAAAGGTGAAATTCATTTCATTTAAAATTCACAATCAATATTCACAATTCAAATTCCCAATTTCAGATTTCAAAATTCCAAAAAACATTAAAATTTGAAATTTCTATTTATCATCATTTTATGAATTTTCAAACAATACCATGTCATTGGTATTTATCAGTTAAATTAATTCCACATTCTATCAATAAATTCAAAAATCAGTTAAAAAATTCAATCAATTTCCCAAATTTCTCCCCAAATTCTATTTCCATTGGAATTAATGGTTTTCCACAACATCCCATTCCAAATCCATTTTAATTCTAATTCACATTTAATTGGATATTTTAATAAATCTAATTAATTAAATATAAATGAAATAAAATAATTCAAGGTCTAATTATATGTAAGAACTCAATGAGAACCACCAACCTTTATTCAGGATATCAAAACTCAACACCAGTAGTGGGATTTTCCAATAGTAAATAATGAAATTCGAGATCTATAAAAACATCCTAGATTAAAAATCCAAATCAATGGAGTTTTGATCCATCTAACATATGATGATTTAAAAAACATATTAAGTGAAGGAGAGAGTAGGAGATACAGAGTGGTAGGAGGGCCAGTTGATGTGGAGGGATTGAATTAGATCTTCCATGCTACGATCCACCATAGAATGAGTTTTGAGGTTCCCAAAATGGTTATTTATAGCATACATGACCTTGTAATTGGATATACCTCTAGTTAGAATCAATTAGGGGATGCAAATACTGTTTATAAATTTTTATAATATTTTTTTGAAATAATAAAACATCATCTGTATGGTTAGATTTGTAGGAAGGTATAGTTATAAAAACCATGATCCCAATCCATGTGTCCCTATGCTCAGGTGCATAGTTTGTACTGTGTTGGCAGAAGACTTTTCAATCCGTACACTAAATATTGAATCCCTCATTATCCTAGGTGGAAGGTTTTTCACAAGGTCGGTGGACAATTTGGAAAAACTGTGAACCAACCATGAACAACCCCAAAACATCCAAAAATATCAAATTATTGTCCGAAGAAACCAAATAACTTCCACACCTAAAAAATTATTAGAAATAGGGGTCATGGTGTACATTAAAACCATTAAGATGATATTAAAACCTCCCATCCATATAATCTTTTTATCCCCATAATTCCTACTATGAAGCTTCTAAATTGAAAATGTGAGGCCACTGCTCACTCATTAGTGACTCCCTCTCCAACCTCTCAACTATATTAGAGACATGGTTCCATAAAACATTGGACAAAGGCATATTCCTTCCTCATAGGTACTTTTTCCCATAATCAAATCAATATATTAGATGTTATGTCATGGATAATTATTTCTCAACATCAATTTCACTCCACCTAAAAACATGACATGGGTCAAAAATATATTTTCGTAGCTAAGAAACATTGACCAAATTATATATCAATATCAGATGTGGTGGAATTGATAGTTGGTAAGGCACTTTTCCCACCTTCACAATAACTTCAAAATGACCCACATTATGGGGAAAAACATTCCCTTTCCTCCGAATTCATTGATGACTTAAACAGGGTTAAATTTTCATGTACACCTAGTCACCGTCTAAAAAATCCACTGGATAGTGATTCCAATTAGCATAAGATTTATATTATCCCAATTCCATAAAAAGATTCAAAACAAATGGATTAAATATTATTTATTTTCTCTAGGACCATGCTCAAACTAACCAAGGAACTTCTACCATCATCTGACCAACACGAAAAAGATTTTATAGCCCGACCATATAAGGCCTCAAAAGAAGAAGTTATGATAGAATAATAGAAACTAATGTTATTATAAAACTAAATAAATAGTAAATTTTCATCCCAACATTACCAAAATATATAACATAATCAAGAAGAATATCCTCAAGAATATATATATATATATATCTGTCTTGGAATCAGTTTGTAGATGGTATGTACTCAAATGATCATGAGTTACCAGTGCATCCTGGATGCCTCTCTAAAGGAGAGAAGTAAAATGGGGATCCATATTAGACACCATAGAAGATGGATTTCTTTGAAAATGATAATATCTCTCACATAGAGATCTCTCATCTCGTCAACTTTCCTCATATCAAGAATGGTTATTATGTGAGAATATTTATTCAACCTATCAATGATAACCTATACTGCAGTATTATTTCTTGAGTAATGTGGTAACCCAACAAAAAAGTCCATATAGATCTCATCCAACATCAACTTTAGCATTGTAAGTGGCTAATGAAAATCCAAATGTCCTTGATTATCGTCCATGAACTATTTAAATCTATAGACATAATAGGGAAAATCAACGATGTCTTGTATCATAAATGTCCCAAAAAAATCATCTTTTCACGTTATATACATATATTTTGTTACTGTTTGAAAACCCACTAAAAATTTTGGAAATTCCACATCATAGGTTTCATCATAGTTAATAGAATAACTAGCCAATTTTAAAAAAAAATAGATTACCCTCCATGGAGAACGACCACACAACAATACTCTTCCCACCATAAAGTGATTTCATAATGCTATAGAATTCATCATCCTGATGTTGTTTATAAATAATCATCTTTATAAGAGAGTTTTTCAACTAAAAAAATTCTAAGTAAAACTTGTTCTATGTTTCTCATACTCTTATATGAAATAACGACAAATGTTCCATCATTTTTACTCATTCAATGATTATTTCACTACACGGGACCGATGTTTCTTGCTCAAAGAATCAGTGAAAAAAATTCTGGTTCCCTGTGGTAAATAATGAAAAAGTAAAAAGAATGTAGGTACTCTTCCCAGTTCATTTGGGGGATATTTAAATCTTTTTTAATGAATATATAAATCAGGACCTTTTGTTTAGAATATAGTGTAATCCTTTCTTAAAATGGTAATTTTTCCAACTCTTAAGCTCATGAATCATGACTATGAGTTCACTATCATTAGTAGGGTAATTATTATTATTTGTACTATGATATTGAGAGCCATAGGATATCACTTATTAAGCATGAAAATGAATATATCCCAAACATTAACATGATTCATTTTAGAAGAGCGGATATCCCAACCAGACCTCTTGAAGTGTCAACACCAGAACAAATGTCAAAATATGTTTCAAATCAGATAAAGAACCCTAATATTTCTCATCCCCATAATACATCACATTCATACTTGTGATATTGATCATTACTGAATCCAACAGTAGAAATTATTTATATACTAGTGATAATATTCCACTAGACCCAAGATGCTCTGAATCATGAAAATATTCCCTGGATTCTCCCGGGTCATAACAGCTCTCAACATCTAAGGAGAAACTGAGATTTCATGTTCTAACTGAACTTCTTCTAAAATAATCACATCCTAAATAAAAAAACTTTTTATGTCATTGATTAATGTTTATTATTTTGAGAAAATTCATTAAATGCTCTCATATGACACACATGAACTTCATCAGACCTAAAAGAAACGCGACTTTTCTCTAAAAAAGCCACCATGAATGTATCAACATACTCTTGGATAATAAAATTTCTTCATATATATAATGGTTTAAGGGGAATTTATTATAAAAATGGAATTACAAGGTAAAAATAGTGACCATATGTGGGATGTAAGGTGGTTTTAGGAATGTAGAATTCTTTTATTCTCACAAGGTGATAACTGGATCAAAGACCAATATTTGAGAAACCCTTCCCCCCATTAAATTGGTCAAATAGATCATAAATACATAGGAATCAATACACTTCCTTTCAACTAATGTGGTTATGTTTTATATAATCAACACATAGGGGTGTTTTTCCACCATCATTCAAAGAAAATAGATCATTCACCACCCTAGGTGGAACACTTAATAATATAAATCCTTTCACTAACAATTCATCAATCTATGTCCTCAAATATTTCAAATCAATAAGTTTCATAAGTTTCTAATGTATATATATTGGTTTAGTAAGATGTAATAACACAATAGAGAACTAAATCACCATTAATAGTGGAAATCCATGGAATTATGAAGGATAAATGTCGAAAAACTCGATGAAAAAAGGAGGGCGATCATCACTCAAATATACCCAATCAAGAAGAAAAATGAAAACTAATATTATTTTCCACCAATCTAATCAATAAATTCCTAATCTAATTTACCTCGAGTACCATTATCACTAGAAGATACAATATACTCCATCATTCATTGTAGTGGATCTCCATAAAATAAAAAGTTCAATATGGGATTTATTAACAATGATCCAATCCACCCTAAATATGGAATCAAGAGGTTTCATATCGAGAACCAAAAAATTACAAGTAAGATAAATTTCTGATAAAAAGATGAAACAAGAAAGATAATAAAGACCTTTCTCTTTCAGCGTTCTAATGGGTGTATTAATATCCATCACAATAGATAAAATCTCTATAGCAATATTCCACAGGATCACAAGATGAGTTGATATAAATGAATTTGATGCACCCGTGTCTAATAAATTATTCTCAAAAGATGAAGAAATAGTGTTAGTATCAATCACAATTAATGGACCCATTTCAACATCATATGGATACTCTTCCAATGTGGGATGAATCTTCATTTCGGATGCATGTGGCTGAATCATTGTAGATATTTAGGGCATCTAGTTGAACCATTTTGATTTTTCAAAATGATCTTCCATTAATACAAAATGGTGATGAGAAGATATAAAAAACATATGAAAATGACCAAAATGTTCGCAAGAACCCCATATGATGGGTGCTTTAATGAAATCCCATATCCAGTTACTAGGAATACCACACTAGAAGAAATTTATAGTGCCTATTTGTGGATGTGTAGGGGTTCTAAAAGAATCATTATATAGATATCCACCATGAGACTCATATCACACTATCTATACTTTTAAGGAACTCATTGAACTATCCATAAGAATAAAACTAAACTCTCGTCAACTCTTACTCACCAACAAGATTATTTTCATCCTTTAATACCCTATCTTGTACTATATCATAATAATATTGCATCTGTGAGAAAAACCTAGAACTAATATCCTTTCAAATTCAATTTTCAAATTCTGGATTCATAAAAGTCTCAATAAACACTATATCAGGTGAAAACTAGAAATTCTCAGAAATGTGTGTTCTATACACAATCACAGTCCTATCATCCTACATGAGTTTGAAAATATATAGAGCCTTAGCTAGAACCATAGAATCTGGATAGAAAATTTCAGTTAAAATAATATAAATAAATTCATCTCTAATCCCTCATGATTTTTTTAATATCCATGTATAAAAATTTTCCTCTTGGTCATACTATCTTGAAGGCGTCACATTTTACATTAATCAGATCATGCATTTCAAAAAACTAATGAAAATATCAATCTAACATTGTCAATTTTCATCCTCTTCAGGATTGTAAAATTCTTGTAATGTTAATGACTTTTGGAAATGGAAACCTTACTCATGATTTCAGAATTCAACAATCTGAGTTTTCATAACTGCAACCTAAATGGGAGAGGATGTATGTTCCTAACCCAGAGAATGTATAACACATGTAATAACCTCAATGAGATACTAGTCCAAAATTGAATTTTCTCACTATGGTTCATTATCAGCTTCCTATTGGATCATATTCACACATCTTCTTAAAGTATTGATGTTATACAACATTATTATGAAATATCAAAGACAACATATATTTACTTAGTTCAATAACTGAATAAGCAATATAGGAAAAAATTAACCCCATATTATAATATAACATGTTTGGGATTTAAATATATCCAATTAAAATCATGAAAAATACCATAATTATTCCACACGATTCATTTCTAAAAACACCCATTGTGACTTAATGATCATTATGATGAGATCTATCCATTAACTCACCCATACAATTTTCACATGTCTAGAAAATATCTCAAAAATGTATACTGAAACCATGGAAAGATTATAATTTTCCCTTTGACATCACATTCTCATGAACTGACCAAGATACTCCATTACATTGATACCCAAATGGGAAATTTTGTTGTTAAAAGAATGTTCATGATACCAATGGTTTATTGGAAATTACCAGGAATTATAAAATATAAATGCGGGAATGGTTTTCCACACAACCATTGATGAAACAAATACATATTAGTACTCTCAAAACACCTCATGGAGGAAGTAAAAGAAACCAAATAGGTTGATCAAAACTCAATATATTTCACCATAAATGTACTCAAACCTAGAAAAGATTAGAATTCAATATCCCAAATGGGACATCACATCAATATCAAATGGATCAAGAACATAAACCTCGTCCAAGAGGCACATTCCCTTTACTCGGACATGGCACAATAAATGTTAAAAATGCCCAATTGGAAAGGTATATTATGATATAAATGTCATGTAGGGTCTTATTATGTGTTTCATAATATCATTTCATTTTAAAAAAATTATTCATTACATTTTAAATAAAATAGAAATGGATGGGCATTTTTATTTAATAAAAAATTATTCATTTCAGAATGATGTAATGTATTTAAAACATTCCCTAAATAAACAATTTTTATAAAATATTTTTATAAATCAGTAAGAATGTGTAATGAATTTTCCAATTAAATGGAATTTAAATCAATATTGTCACAATAAGAACATTTTCATTGGTCAAAAGGTATATTATTTCCATGATATAGGATCCCCACACTCTCATATCAGTGCACATGGAAATATGTACGTAGGTCTCTCAAGATAAGAATTAATATGATTCCACTTTTTATCATAAGGGATATGATCTTCAAAACTAGGTTTTTATAGTTATCTTTATAAATCCATTACTATGAAATAAATATCACAATGCTTTCTTCCTAAATAACCCACCAACTATATAGGCTCGTTTGTTCTCAATAAATCTATTGAAAAAGGGAAAATCATTTCATTTTAAAATTACATTCATCATCCACTATTAAATTTCCCATGTTATTATTTCAATATACCAATAATTTTCGAAACATAATCATGGGCATTTAATAAATTCATTCCTTTTCAAAATAAAACCAATAATATGTTATTACCTATTCAATGGAGGAGGGTTTCTAAAAACAATTCTCTAATCAATTTAAATATCTAAATTTACACCCCAAATTCTAATTCCAATGGAATTGGGGATTTATATTTGACGTTGTTCATGGATCTCGAGTTAATAAAATTTATATTTTCATAATAATGAACTATAGTGGAACACCTTCAGGTCGATATCAAGGAGTCTTCTTAAACACGCATATTTTTCTCATATCACTATTACTATAAAACAAATTTAAATATACTATAAAAAATGGGGGGTAAGAAAATATGCATGAAATATAAAATAATAGAAATATAAAAAAATAAAAAACAATAAAGAATAGGTTTATGATAAATAATGAATGAAAATGTTCTTAGGAGGCTATTATTGTTGATACCATAATTCAGATGATTCTTAATTTTATGTTTAGTATAGAGATAATGACCTATAACACTAAACCACATTATTTGAAATATGATTACCCCATACTAAGAACTATACATACATATAAATCCTCTTAGGAAAATTATCTAGGGTACCTCTTCAATAAATATCACAACTCGTGCCATGCTCCACCATATACCTGACACAAATAGTAAATGGGAGGAAAATAAAAGATGATAAGAAGAATTACACATTATAGAAAATGTGGTGACCTCTAACTACATTTGAATTATCCACCCCCATAACTCCTAGAATAAAATAAAAAAAATGAATTTAAAGGAAAAGACTAAATCATGATACAATTCCGTCCCTCGAAAAAATTCTGATGCTAGTTCTCCATTTTTAGTATAGTTATGAATAGAAATATTATGGGAGACCATTTAAAATAAGTAAAATGGAAGAAAATATATGAAGGAAAAACCAAAAATAATATATAATAAAATTATGAATAACTATTTTAGACTCAGAACTCCACCTTATCCCATTTAAATTGGCCATCCTTTTGAATGTGAGGGGAGGATACAATAAATAGAAAATGTAGTGGTAAATTTTGGCTCCATTTCTATCCATTGTATGATTGGTATTTTTTAACAAATAATGTATTGAAATTTTGTAATTGAGTAATTGGAAATACTGTGTATCTTTTTCTTGTTCGTTAATAAATAAAATGTGATCTTTATATACCTCCATTTGAATGAGTTATGTGAACTTTTCTCTATAAAGTCAATATGTACATGTGACTATTCGTATTCCTATACATCATGTTAACATATCATAATATCATTCAAGAAGTAAAAATATGGTGGGGATGCAGTACATTAAATTTTCCCTCAAGATGTTCCCTAATTACTTGTATAATTTTAGATCAATTGGATTAGCCTTCATGGAAATATATTATCATATTTATATGAATACAGATATATGGAATGATTTCATAGCCCAAAATGTGAGCTGGCATTGGGACACTAAACGAAATATTTTTTTTGGGTCAACAATAATTAAATAAATATGAAGTTGTATATAGGCCATCAAAAAGTAATTTATCAATTTATATTAGTTTAAAAGTTTTTATATTAAAAATACATAAGAAAAAAATAGTAAAAATCTAAATATAATCCAATTTAGAAATTAATCTGAAAATACTTTCGAAACCTAAAGATGATACAATTGCCTATTATATAATACTATGCAGTATTTACATAATTTAATTAATATATTAAATATGAGAATATATTATCTTTATCACTACCACACAAAAAACCATTTCACTCATGGGGAATCTTCATATATAAAAATATAGACTAACATAATAATCAAACATTAGAAAACATTAACTACAAAATATTTGACCATTTCCAACTAAAATTTATTGATAGTTAATATAATTTTGGTAAAAAATTTTAACTCCAACATATTTTATATTTTGCTAGTATTTATTTTGACTAACAACAATAGTTTTTTTCAAGAGACGTATCTATTGATATAAATAGTTCAATACCAATAAAAATTTTACCAATAATTACCAATGTTTTTATTTAATTGTAATAACACCATTTTTTACCAACACATAATTTATTTATTAATAATTACTATTAACAGGAAAATATATTTCCATAAATAAATTTTTTTACATCACACCATTAAAGAAAGAAAAAAATATTTTACCAATAACCACATAAGGGAAACCAAATTTTTTATTCAAATTATTATTTTCATGACCAAAGCCAATTACTATTTACTAGGGTTTTATTTAAAATATCTCATTAATTGATTTTATTTTTCAATTTTATCCAAATGATAATATTGTTTATATTTTTCAATTTTTTTCAAGTAACAAGCATTATATTATTCTTTGTAAAATAATCATTATGATATTTTATATATTAACAAATATACATGATACAATCTATATACATGATAATGTAATTTTTTTTGAAATATATAAAACACAATTAAAATTTCATAAAATTAAAAAAAATTATTGTAATTTAATAAATAAAATCATAACACTAAATAATTTAATATTATTATATTAGTAATTTTATTTTACATATCACATTTTTTCATACACAGGATTAGTATATTTATAACTTAAAATTCAAAATGATATCTCTTTTTAGATATTTTATTTATTTCGTATTAAATATTAAATTTTTACCTCTACTATTAGACTGGATACCCCAATGCATCCATGTCTCCAATTAGTCCACCCCACACCGTCTCGGATTGACAACTCCACCTATAATCAATTCTTGCACCCATGAAATCTCCCTGTGAACCAAAATCTTCACCAATGAAGTTCACGTTATTCAAAATTTAATCGGTTTTGGTGCTCTAAATTCTACCATGGAAGACCCTAAATTATCTTCTTTTTATAAATATCCAACCACTTCCCACTATTCTTGTAACACCCATAGCTTTCATGGTATGTTTCCCTTTGAATAATGTAATAGCTTGCATTGTACACAACTTCGAGATTCTAACACACCACGACCAATCAAACTTACCATTATGAATAGTAATACCCACTTTTTGAAATGTTATAAATTTTGTCTTTCAAAATGGGATTCTTTTTTGGGTTTGGAATATTGAAATTATCTTAGGGTGATTTTTTGGTATTTTTTCTGAAAAAATTCAATTTTTGATGAATAGTGAAAAAACACAAAGTAATAGTTTAAAACCAAATTTTTATTTATATAATGATTTATTTTATTTAAATTTATTTTAGGTAAAAATATATAAATAATACCAATATATGATCAATGTAACTCATTTGAGTCAGATTATAAAAATTTTAGATATATAAATATTTTATTGAACTTTTTAACCGTCTTTTACACAGGTCCTAGGAGCATTTGGAAATTTAAATAAAACATAATTTTACAACTTCTGTGAATTAAATTTCAAAAATATGAGAGACATAGTTTATATCAGTATATAAAATGTGGTTGAATAAGATAAAAAACAATTTTTGGTGAATAGTAAATTTTGACTTTTATTTACCATGGCTAAAAGTAAATAGGGTAATTAAGGATAAATATGATATTATTATTACCATAACACATGTAATAATTCTATTTGATAAGTTTAGTTCGACCAAAAAAAAACCTTAGGAATAAAATATGATCTTTTAGATCCACATGGATTAGTTTAGTACAATAATTATCATTTAATTCTAAAAAGAGTAAAAAGTGTTAAATTCAAAGCGTAATAACTAATTATTTTAATATATTGTAATAAATAATATAAATTAGATTATAAATATTAATTATAAAGCTAAAACAAATCCCTAAATAATATTATTTTATATATATATTTTAGACATTATATAATTTAATTTATTTATGACACAATGATGCTGCAATAATTACCTCATTATTGAATTATTAAAATATTTGATATTATAAATATCCAAATAAATGTAATTTAGACTTTATATGAATTCTAATAATTATATAGGATAATATGACATATTAGGGTTGCTTATATTAATTTATTTATAAGTAATAATGCTATTATAAATTTAGAACAAACATAATACCAAATATTGTAAAATTGTCATAACAGATTTTTCAAAACTAATATTATATTATTAATTGATATTCTATTTATAAAAATTTAAGGATCATCCAAAATAATTATATAATTATATTTGTATCATTAATGAACCACATATATTTCTCTTGAAAGTATATAGTAAGAATATTGACCATATAATATAAAAATACAAAGAGACATTGTAACTGTCAAACTATTTAACTAATAGTTATATCTAAAAAATAAAGTTATTATAGTGACCCAAACCTAGATAAAACATATTTGTTTAGTGGTTTCCGACCCATCCCCACCATAGAATATAAATAATACATTTTTGAGACATTAAAAACCGAAAATTATTTATTACAAAATAATATTTCTAGCTTTACCAAAGGTGCCCCTAACCCCTCTTATAGAAGGGAACTGTACCTTCCCACAAAATCACCCCATAAAAGCCTTTTTTCTCAGCCACCCTCTACCCAAATACCCTCTATATTGTCCTAAATTAATCCTTGAGGCCTTAATTTAGTTATAATGCCATGATAAGGATCCCTTTTGATCAAATCAAAAGAAAGAACCCGAAGAAGAGGTAAATATTTCATCACCTCTTTCAAGTTCCTTTCTTCTTCCACTTCCCCATTCATTGTTATTTACAATATAAAATAATAACTCCATTATATTATATATACTATTTTTTTATTATTAGTATTGTACAACCATATTCATTATTCTATCCATCCTTTTAATGAATTTCCACCATGCGTGCGTACGTACGGCTTACCGTCTCCACGTCGTGGTGTAATTGTTATTCAATACATTATTATTTGGATAGGTATAATTATGATGTGTAATTGATTTAAATAATAAATATAACATGATAATTATTCTTTATTTATGATATACCATCCAATTATATATATTTTTTAATATCAAAAGAATGATATTGTTGTTCGTGCATACGTATGGATTACCACCTCCACGAACGCGATGAGATTCATTCCCCATCGTAATTCATTCAAGAATGATTTCATTAGATTATTAAAAATAATTTTTAAATACATAATATATTTCTGAATATGAATAATATACATCCAATTCATAATAAACACTACTTAAGAAATAAAGCATATAATGGAAAATGAATCAATTAACACCCGAATCGACGATAATACTAAAATATTATCAACAAATAAATATTAAAAAGTAATATATGATATCATATTAATGTATATGATTATTGAATAATTTAATAATAGTTATTTAACCATTATATGGGAGGTTAAAAAAACCTTTACCATGGAAAATTACAATGTGTGGGGTTTCTTATCTCACTTTTAATTCTGTAAGATTTCCATTGTTCGCCACTTATTTATTGGATGTGGTGTATTGTGTACCGCCATTTTATATATATTATAATTATTCTATATATATTCATGGTATTATTTTATTCATTTGTTGGTTATTAACTTTTTTTCATATGACTCGATTGATTATGACGTGGTAAGGGGGTTCTTATCTCACTTCAAATTCTTTGATATTTCCATTGTTCTCCACTTATTAATTGGATGTGGTGTATTGTGTACTTTTATTTGATATATATTATCATTATTATCTTTATATTCATGGAATTATGTGATTCATTTGGTGGTTATTATATTTTGTTCATACGAATCGATTGATTATAACAAAGTACGAGTTTTTCATCTTACTTTTTATTCCCGTGAGATTCATGCTATATTGGCCACTATTTCATTTTGTGTGAAATATGTACTATCCATGATTGTATTATTGGTGTAATATAAATTAATTTATATGTATTAACATATTCATTGTATGATCCTTCTTTCATGGGTTGTATCTTTCATAAGTTACCAAATTAGTAAGGGAATTTCAAATTTCAATTTCCACTTAGTGGGATTTACACATACTTCATTGATTATTTTACTCCAAGATTATGTGTGGATTCACCCTTTATTATTTGTGTAGTAATTTACACTAACCTTTTTGTGGATATTATTTTGGTACACATAATCACTCCATTGATAATTACTCAAGTCATTGATATATACCTGATCTTAACTCAATTTTCAATCATTGAGTTAAATATCCAAGTCATTGATATTTTTTTACAAGAATATGTGTGAATGTCAACTAATTGATTTACAAAGAATATCCAATCCTATTGAGTGTATTTATATTTGTCTCACATAATAATTTCATCAATTTATCCTTTACCTAAGAATACTTTATTTATATATAATTTCATCTCAATTTACATTCCTTTGACACTTCTTTGTTTTTATGAACCAATTCAATTTTATATGGTGTATATACTGTAATTTGACCTAGTATATAATGAAATAATTTATTATCATGATATTATAATGTTTTGATTACCTCAATTATTTGTATTCAAGGGTCTCTCTTCTAGTTAGGAACTCTAACTAAAATATCATTTTTAATGTTTTCAAGATTTATTGATCTAAATATTTCTCATTAAAGTACAAGTTTTAAAAATTGTTTTATGGATTTATTTAGGTGGAAATAAAGTTTTAAAATTAAAATTTCTTATAAAATTTTCAACGTGGTATGGGACCCTTTGATTCAAAAATATATTATTAAATGGATTCTTGACAAATAGTGTGAATTTTAAATGTTTTCAAGAAAAGGAGGACATTTCTCTCAAATATTTTTGATGATTATTTTCATCTATGTAAGTAACCTTAATTATTCTCAGTTTAGGTTAGTTTGTTACAATAAAATAATTCATATTGTACTGAATGAGTTATGCTTGACTGTGGATGTTCTATTTTTATACCATTCATGGTTTGTAGATAAAGTATTGACATGTTGTTTGCTAGTTTTAATATGATTGTTTATATTATGTTTCAATCTTTTCATATGAGGAATGTATAAGACTTAGTATGTAATGGGTGGATCCCACTATAGCTCCTTGATGCATCAGTAGGTCTCATGATACAAACTAGTGTCTTGGCATAAGGCCTTGGAAAAATCTTATATGCAGTCTTGGAAAAAGGACATGACTACGCGGTTATGAAAGTCTATAATTATTCATTCCATCATTATAAAAGTGGATATTGATATTGCATGTGATTATTCGACTAGTAGAATCTCTAAGTGAATGAGTAAATGGCCTTATTTGATTTTATATTTTCCATATTTTGTTGAAGTTCATGTTTAAAAGGATTTTGTTTCTGTCTTATACATTTCCTTAAATGTTTATGCTTATTTATGAATGTTTCCGTTATGTTGTTTTCCTTACTGAGCATCTGAGCCCACCCCTTTCTATGTTTTATTTTTTCCATGATACGAAGATGTATATTATGATTGACATGTAGGGATTTTCAAAGGGATCTCAGTGTTGTCTACGGAAACAATGTTGTTGTATTTTTCCATATTATGATGTAATGTAAAGCTTATGAATATATCTAGTACTTACAAGGATACTAAACTAATCAGTCTATTGAGACATGACCTTTTTTGATCATGCCAATCATACATAATAATGCATGGACTCTAGGATTCTGGGGTTTGGGGAATTACAGTTGGTATCAAAGGGAATTTAGTACAAGCCTTGAAAACTACATATAGAAAATATCTGATTAGAGCACATATCCCCAAGATATACATTGAGGATTAGTATAAAAGAACTTTATAATATTTCGGTATTGTAGAGATTTTTTTAGTTTTCTAAGCAATAAATCCATGTCTAGATACGATATGGTAGAGGCGGCTCTAGCACAAATGTACCTAGGGGTAAATCCTGAATACACTGCTTTGAGCTAGACTCGAACAGGAACTGGTGCATGACGATGGGCCTTGCTACACTCTTGGTTACGACACACTCAGGGGATATAATTATGCTAATTTACATTTTCATTACAAAACTATTTGAAGGATTTTAATATAATATTAAATAAAGGAACTTCGCTAATCATAAGGTGTTTCAAATTGAAAATATGATGTCATGATATTCTCTAAATTATTTTATGACTACTGTTATACAGACAATGGTTTCTGGTTTTAGTCAATGGATGGATTCCATGGAATCCTTGGTAACTTTGAGCATCATGTACAATGTGGGAGCGGTGGTGGAAATGAAAAATAAAATGGAATGTTGATAGGCATAAAAGATATCGTGTTCATGACAAATCAGTTTTCCAAAAATATGATCAACAACATATTCATTAACCAACTCCTGGACACATCAAGGAAGAGAAAGGTGATGAATGAAAAGAACTCCAGTAGTGGAGACCATGGAAAAAGGATTCCTCAATTTCCATCATACAGGAAATGTGGAAGGAGACACCCAAGAAAGTGTCTCAATGGAATAAATAAATTATTTATGTGGGGGAAATAAGGACATAAAGTAACAAATTGCCGAGGAAAAATGAAAAGTACTATGGAAAAAAATAAAAATGGCGCCCAGAATCCATTTATAGCCATTTTTCATAAATGTAGGGTACCTGGCCACTACCGGAGTGAATACCCTATTCAATAGGATATTTTCTTGGTCAAATAAGAATATATTTTGAAATAAATGGTTGGATAAACTATTAAAAGTATTAGTTATCCTTGTTGATGGGATTAAATTGGAATAATTTTCTCTTGTATATGAAACCCTGTTGTTTGTCATGTGAAAATGATATTTGAGGAAGAATTATCTTTTATCTTGTGGATATAGTTATAAATAACCATTTTGTTTTATATGATCATTGTATTTGTGGAAATTACAAGTTATTATATTTTGGGATGAAATAGAAAGGTATGAGATAAAAATTGTTGCTAAATTATGTTATGTTTATTTTGAAGAATTTATCACATTTTTTTAATGTTATAAAATATAGTTTTTTAAAAAGGACAACGCAAAGACCGTGGGACAACCCGTCGCATCGGGCAAAGCTATGGGAATAAAAACCAAAACCAAAGTGCAATTGGGATGCATCGCCTACCACTAGACTACGTAAAGTCCATGGATAATCTGACGAATTATTTTTAGTTAAATAATTCAATTGATCAATAATAAGTTAATTTGGGATCATATGTCTTATAAAATGAATACCCTTATTATTGGAAAGTTAGTTGGTGATTAAGTGATAAATTTAATTTTGGAATACGTTCTCTCTGTTGGGAACAATATATGCCTAAAGAAAATAGAATACAATGGAATTTCATTTGCTGAGTAATGGGGTATTTTTAACTATGTTTTTATTATGGATTTAGATTGATATGGTTTATTTATGGAAATGATAAACCTATCATAGAGAATATGTGATTAGGTTAATTACATTAAAGTATTTGACTTTAGGATTAGTTGATGATATTTGGAGATACAATTAACATGGAAGACTACATAACCAAATTCCTCTTTGTCTTGGGTTTCAATTTTAGTTTGGATTATATTGAATGATTTTAAGGATAGTTGTTTATTGAATGGAATTTATTTAACTTTGGGGTATTGTTGGTTTAATTTTAGAAATTAAGATTAGTGTTTCATTATCTAAAGGAATATCCTTTTGGGGGATCATCTGACCATCTATTAACTATTTTAGTTTTGATTAATCTTTAAAGACAAGGTAAATATATAGTTTATCCTTTGTGGATCATGTGATTCTCTAGAAGATGATTCTATCTCTTCTAGTGTGACCAAGTCATCTTTAATTCGCATCGTTTGAAAAAAATTAGTTAGTGGTAGAAATTTATTAAATAATGATACTCTAATTAATAATTAAGTGTATCATTTTATGTTTTTAGTCAATCTCATAAATAAATTCCTTATCTTTATGAAATGCAACATAAAACAAAAAAACGTTTTCTATTTACTTTTCCTAATGGGAAACTAATGAGAGTTTGTCATATCACAAGTCTTTGGTTTTCTTGTTGTTAACATTCTCCTGATCATGTTTTCTATCCCTCTCCATCAGAACTTGACACTTATTTTATCTTACATATCCATGTTTTCCTACATGGAATCCTAGTATGTGTTATCTCAGGTGACCATTGTACTTCTCTTTCTTTCTTTTATAGTGATAGTTTTATTGACTATTTTTCTAATGTGGGAATTTCAATTATGGTCTCAAGACCAATTTTAAAAATTTAGAGCACGAAATTTCCAAAAGGGGGGAAGAACATAACACCCCATGCTTCCACGGAACGTTTCCATTTGAATAATGTAATAGCTAGAATTGTACAAAACAACGAGATTCTAACACACCGTGACCAATAAAACAATCCGTTATTAATAGTAATATAGACATTTTGAAATATTATAAATTTTACCTATCAAAATGGACATCATTTTTGTGTTTGGAATATCGAAATTATCTTAGGGTGAATATTTAGAATTTTCCTGAAAACTTTCAATTTTTTATGAATAGTGAAAAACACTAAGTTATAGTTTAAAACTAAAATTTTATTTAAATAATGATTAATTTTATTTAAATATATTTTAGGTAAAAATAGATACATAATACCTATATACGTTCAATTTAATTCATTGGAGTCAGTTTATAATAATTTTAGATATAAAAAAATTTTATTGAACTTTTTAACCATCTTTTACCCACCTCCTAAGATAATTACCAAATTTGAATAAAACCTAATTTTAACACTTCTGTGAATTGAATTTCGAAAATCTGAGAGACACAGTTCATATCAGTAAGTAATATTTGGTTTAATAAGGTAAAAATAATTTTTGGTGAATAGTAACTTTTGGCTTTTATTGACCACGGTTAAAAGTAAATAGGGTAATTAAGGATAAAATGATATTATTATTACCCTAATACATGTCATTATTCTATTGGATATGTTTAATTCTACAAAAAAACCTTATGAATAAAATATGATCCTTTAGGTCCACCTGGATTATATTAGGACATTTATTATTATTTAATTTAAAGTAGAGTCAAAAGTGTAAAATTCAAATATTAATAACTAAACCATTTTTAATATAGGTTTATAAATAATATAAATTAGATTATAAATATTAATTGGAATGATAAA
Organism: Viscum album; assembly: GCA_963277665.1. Taxonomy (NCBI): domain Eukaryota; kingdom Viridiplantae; phylum Streptophyta; class Magnoliopsida; order Santalales; family Viscaceae; genus Viscum; species Viscum album. Next base: position 558,793,799 of record OY728131.1, read on the forward strand.
ATTATTTCCTACATAATCATATTTTATTTATAATTTTTAGACATTAAATAATTTAATTTACTTTTGGCACAATAATGATTCCGTAATTACCTTATTAATAAAATATTAAAATATTTGATATTATATATATCCTTATACATGTAATTTGAGACTTTTTATGAATTCCACTAATATATTAGGTTAATATGACATGTTATGTTTGATTAGATGATTTTTTTAAGTAATAATTTTGTTTTGAATTTAACAAAAACAAAATACCAAATATTGTCAAAATTGAAAGAAAAAGTTTTTAAAACAAATATTATATTATAAATTCATATTAAATTCCTAAAAATATAAGGTTCATCCAATTGAATTGTATATTGATAGGTGTATCATTAATTAACCACTTTGGGTTCTCTTGGAAGTATATAGTATGTTTACTAACCATATAATATAAAAATATAAAGAGACATAGTAATTGTCAAACTATTTAACTAAGAGTTAAATATAAAGGATAAAGTTATTGTAGTGTTCCAAACTAGTGTAAAAACTATTTTTTGAGTGTTTTTAAACCCATACCCACATTATATTTTAAATAAAACATTTTGGATCTATTAGAAACTGAAAATGATTTTATTATAAAATAATATTTCTAGCTTTTACTTAGGTTCCCTTCACCACTCTTATAAATGAGAGCTCATCATTCCCTCAAATTCAAACCTTAAAAGAGTTATGTCTTGGCCAACCTCTACCAAAATACCCTCTAAACTTCCCTCCATTAGTCCTAGATTCCTTTCTTTAGTCAGAACTCCATCCTAAAGAGCCCTTTTGATCAAATCCAAAGGAAGAACGTGAAGAAGAGGTAAATATTTCATCACCTCTTTCAAGTTCCTTTCTTCTTCCACTTCCTATTACTTTGTTGTTTCCATTCTAAAATAATAAATCCAGAGTCTTCTAAGTATAATGATGTTATTATAAATATTGTAAAACCATTTTCATTATTCTATCCATCCTTTGAATGACTTGTCACCAAACGTGCATACGTACGGATTACTTTCTCCACGTCGTGGTGTAATTGTTATTCAATACATTATAATTTCGATAGATATAATAATTATGTGTAATTGATATAAAAAATAAATATAACATGATAATTATTCTGTATATATGATATACCATACAATTTTATATTATTTTAATATCAAAAGAATGATATTGTCTCTCGTGCGTACGTAGGGATTGTCGTCTCCACGAACGTGATGAGATTCATTCCCCATCATAATACATTCCAGAATAATTTTCATTAGATGATTAAAAATAATGTTTAAAGGCTTAATATCATTTTTAATATGAATAAGATACAACATATTTATAACAAACACTACTTATGAAACAAATCATATAAAGGAAAACGAATCAGTTAACACCCGAAACGATGATAATACTATAATATTATTATCAAAGAAATATTAAAAGATCATATATAATATCATATTAATGTATCTAATTCTTGTATAATTTAATGAAATTATTTCGCCATTATACAGGAGGATAACCTACCACCGACCAAGGAAAAGTACAAAGTAAGGGGTATCTTATCTCACTTTTTATTATGTAAGATTTCCATTGTTCACCACTTATTTATTGGAAGTGGTGTATTGTTTACTAAACTTTGATATATATTATCTTGATTCACTTTATATTCATGGTATTCTTTGATTAATTTGGTTGTTACTAACTCTTGGTCATGAAAATCGATTGATTACAACGTGGTAAGGGGTTTCTTATCTCACTTTTAATTCTATGAGATTTCCATTGTTCTCCACCTATTTATTAGATGTGGTGTATTGTGTACTAATATATGATATATATAATCATTATTCTAATTATATTCATGGTATTATGTTATTAATTTTTTGGTTCTTATCTTTTCGTCATACAACTCGATTGATTACAATGAAGTAAGGGTTTTTCATCTCACATTTTATTCTCATGAGATTCATGCTATATTGGCCACTATTTCCATTTGTGTGGAATTTGTACTATCCATGATTTTATTCTTGGTGTAATATACTTTAATTTATGGGTATTTACATCTTCATTGTATGATCCTTCTTTCATGGGTTGTATGTTTCATAAGTTACCAAATCGGTAAGGGGATTTCAAATTTCAATTTCCACTCAGTGGGCTTTAAGCATACTTCATTGGTTATTTTACTCCATGATTATGTGTGGAATAGTTATTTATTATTTATGTAGTAATTTAAACTCCCCTTTGTGTGGATATAATTTTGATACACATAATCACTCCATTGATAATTTCTCAAGTCATTGATATAAAACTTGATCTTAACTCAATTTCCATTCATTGAGTTAAACATCCAAGTCATTGGTATTGTTTCTACCTGAATATGTGTGAATGTCATATGATTGATTTTCACTAAATATCTAATCATATTGAGTTTATTTATATTTTTCACACATAAATATGTCATCAATTTATCCTTTACCTAAGGATACTATCTTTATAAGGTATTTCATCTCAATTTACGTTCCATTGAGACTTCTTTGTTGTTATGAACCAATTCACTTTTATATGGTGTATATACTATCCTTTGATGAAGTTTATAATGAAATCCTTTACTCTCAATATATTATTAAGTTTTTATTACATTAATTTTTTTTATTCAAGTGTCTCTCTTTTGTTTAGGAACTCTAACTAAAATATCATTTTTAATGTTTTAAAGATTTATTATTCTAAATCATTCTCATTAATGACCATTTCTAAAAAATGGGTTTGAGGATTTATTTATATGAACATTAAAGTTTTAAAACTAAAATCCCTTTTAAATGTTTTAATGTTGGTATGGGACACTTTGATTTTCAAAAATCTATTTTTAAACAGATTCTTAACAGTAGTGTGACTTTTAAATGATTTCAAGAAAAGGGGGGATATTTCTCTCAAATAGTTTTGATGACTTTTTTCATCTATGTCAATATCCGTCATCATTATCACATAAGTTAATATGTTACAAAACAATATTCCATATTGTTTTTAATGAGTTAAGTTTGAATATGGATATGCTATTTTTATATCATTCATGGTTTGTGGATAAAGTATTGACATTTCGTATGCTAGTTTTAGTACAAATGTTTTTGTTATGTTTCAAAAATTTTATATTTGGAATGAAATGGACTTAGTAAGTGACGGGTGGTGACCTCTATAGCTCCATGATGCATTGCTAGGTATCAAGAGACAAACTAGTGTCTTGGCACAAGGTCTTGAAAAAATATTATTTGTAGTCTTGGCACAAGGCCTTGACTATGTGGTTATGAAAGTCTGGCATTATGTATTCCATCATTATGAAAGTGACTATTGATATTTCATGTGATTATTCAACTATTAGAATATCTATATGAATAAGTAAATGGAATCATTTGATTTTAACTTTTCCATATTATGCTAATGTTCAAGTTTAAAAGAATTTTTTTTATTCTTATACATTACCATAAATGTTTATGATTATTTATGAAAGTTTCTGCTATATTTTTATCCTTACTAAGCATGTGAGGTCAACCCTTTCTATGTTTTATTTTTTCCAGGATGCGAAGATTTATATATTGACTGACCTATAGGGATAGTCTATTGGATCTCAGTGTTTTCTAGGGAAACCATGTTGTGGTGGTTTTCTATTTTATGATGTAATGTATGCCTTATTAATGTATCTAGTACATCCAAGGATAATAAACGAATTGGTCTTTCGAGACTTGATCTTTTGTGATCATGCCAATGATACATAATAATTCATTGACTCAGGGCTTCTGGGGTCAGGGCATTACAATTATATTCATTTTTGGCTCAGATATTTTTTCCTTTGGTTAATATTTCATCCTATTCATTTTTAAATAAATATTAATTTAATACGGCCCTCCCTTGGGATATCTTATACACCACGAGTGGTAATTTTTATCTGATATATCAATTTATTTTATTTCCCTAAAAATTGATGTAACAATTAAAAAATTAATATTCAATTATAGTTTTTATCATTTTATGGGAGTGTGGACATGTATCTTACATACATAAGGCTGTCATATATAACACAAGAAATTATTCATCTATGACACTGAAACATAAACATATTCAATAGTCTACAAAATGAAGTGGGTAGAATATGGAGGAAAAAATGATAATGCACATTCAATATTGGAAAAGGGGATGACCAATAAGATGTATATTTTAATTTTGAGGGAGAACATTATACACTGGAATAATTTTTTGTATATTTTGTTTCATTAAATAATTTTACAATGATCACACAACCAATTATATTATAAAATGCTAACCTACATAAATTTATTTCAGAGAAAACATGATTCAATATCATTTTTTGAATCAACTATGCACACTACTGTGGATTTATTCCAAACATATCTAATTTCATTCCTTTACATAAGGATAGGTTTTATATATATTCTTATATTACTTTAACCCTTGACGGTTTTGTAAATAGACTTAAATATATTCTCCTTATCGATGGCCACATGTATCTTGTATAAAGGAAACAACGAACCTCATATAGTCCATATATCTAATCATGGGACACAAAACATAGCCCAATAATCATTGAATAGTTCATCACTCCAAACCAAATAAATATTATATAGTCAGTTAAATAGACACACCCATACCTTATGGGAACCGATTTAAAGCATCAGACCCCTCATGTGATTGGGTTTTCATGTTTATTTTTTTGTTTCTTATGATTTCTCGCAATTCTATATAGTGGATCATTGTGGTGGAGCACTATTGGTAATGATATATTATTCGTTATAGAGTATTTTAATATATCTGGTCTGAAATCGATAGGTGGAATAAGGTAGTATGATGTGGATTTTACTAGAGCATTGATATAGCTGATGATTGGATGGGTGCTATTAAGCATCACTGGAAGTACTACAAGAATCCCCAGTAGCAACATATGCATAAAAGAATAGGATATTTGTGTTAAAATTATACTCAATTTTAATGGTATGTCCATGAAATCTAGCATCCTATGATGTGAATAGTCATGTTGTTTCTAGATTTATATTTTAAGTTTTTTATTTTCCTCATAAATTATTATACTCTTTGAAAACTATTTTTTTAATATCATAGTATCATGATCTTCATTAATAGAATGGTTGAATGAGACAATCATATGAAGCACCTCTTTCATTGGCTTCCATTACATGACTATGTTTTCCTCCAGAAAGATATTGAAAAAAATTCCAAATAAGGGTGTCTTTGGGCAATGAATTGTATCAAACATGAATTATATAATTTTCATGGTGGTTTTGACATAATCCTTCAAGTGGAGATAATGAGTGTCTTAAATGATAATCACAAATGTGTGAACCCATAGATGCAGAACATCCTTTTTAATATATTATTTTTTGGGAGTGACACATGAATGACCTAAACAACACACAAACAAACACATTTCAATAAATTGTTTAGTTGAATTAGATTCTATTACAGTAAAACATCATAGTATGGTCAAACCTTGTATCCTCTTTTATATGTTGACATGAAAAATCTAGTCAGGTTCTTAAGGAATAGTAGATATCTTATTTTTTAATACCATACTATAATAATCTTTATTAATATCATACTACTAATTTTATTTGTTAACAGTCATATGTTTTTTCTATAAATTCCGAATATCCTTAAATATTATTTCTGTGTGTTTTATGTTGATTAAGAATCAATGAGAAATCATATCATTAGTAGACCTTGGACTCTACCATTCAACATATTCAAATATTTTCATGGTTTCACCTAAACGATCATTGAGAATAATATTCAATTTATTTAATGGTTATGATTTCCATTTTCAGCTCTATCATTGAATATAATTCATTTTCAAAGTATAAATTCACTACTAATTTCCAGTTACAAACCACTAAATTAATGTGTTTCTTGTGATTTTTCATTTAACCATTTTTTTCCATTGGATAAAATTTCCTTTTCTAATTCAATTTCCTACTCATATAAAACTTCATCAAGTCAAAATGTGTAATGGGTGAATCTATTCAGATAATTTATGTCACTGATGTAATATCATTATAATTTTGATTGAACATCATGTCATGTGTTAATCCACTATGAATTGGTTTGGTGTGTCGGAAATTAATGAGTTGATTGTGGGTGACATATTTATTAGTTCCATTATTTATTTTTATTGGCTTTTCGAATTTTTTCCATGTAGTGGTTCAACTATATCACATGAAATTTTTCATTGAATTTATTTAAATATTTTTAGAATTTCACATTATCACAATGAGAAAATGTACCAAATTTTGTTATTATGTGGCACACTATCACTCCTATTTTCTAAAGAACAATTCCAATAGCCACCCCTCCTTGGGGAAATTGGCGTCCCTAGAATCTAGTATTTTAAAATGCATGTAGATATTTTTGGTGTATATCGTGTATGATGGTATATTCAACACCCATACATGCATGGTTTTATACTGATAATTTTGTGCCTTAAGAGATTCTTAGAGTGATGAAAATTTCTATCAATAAAAAGAAATGAAACTGTATAAAATATGGAAAAACCATGATAGTGTGCAAATTTAAGAAGTTCAAAATGATAGTTACAATTTAAAAAGGTTTCTAGATGAATATAAAAGTAATAGATCAAGTGTAGGGTCAACCATAACTTTCTCTAAGAGTAGCATATAATTTTATAATGTTGAAGAAATAAATTTAATAGGACAATCATATCCTTTTTAATTTGATTCATCACATTTTTCTATTTTGAACACTTGGATGAACCAAATTTTATATGGTGAAAAGTGGATTTCGACTATAGACTTCTAAGGGAATATTATTTAATGGAAAAATTTATTGAACATAAATATTTCAATTGTAAGAATTACTATTTCACATAATCATTTCGAAAAAATTATTTTACAAAATAGATGGTAATATGGGGAGATTCCACAACTTTGAGGAAGAAATTAGAAGTGAAGGGATATTCTTTATTAGATCAAATTGAGGATGGCTTCATGAATTTTCATTCCCATGGGGTTTTCATTGAATTAATATCTTTAATTTCATTGATAAAATTAGGCAGTTATGTTTTGAGGTTTTTTGAAATTGATTTGTGAATTTTGGGAATAGTTATGATGATTTTTCCAATTCATGAAAATTTTGTTATGTATCATTTAGGTTTTCCGGGTTCTTCTTGTTTAAATAGTTTTACTTATATAAATGAGGGATTTTTTAATATGATTTGGTGTCTCTTAGGTTTTCATTTCGAGTGATATTGTAATTCTATACATATTTGAAAACTTTTTACACTGAAGGATGGCCTCAACCATTTTTTGGTGCCCAGTTTTATAATATAAATAGTTAAAAGTATCATGTTGGGTAAGCTCGTTGCAGTGTCATCTGAAGTATATAACAAACCATAAACAAAATCTATGAAAAATCTTTTTCTGGAGACCTATTGGCATATTTTCTTATTGAGGAAATCAATATGGTTATTATTTTGGGTTTTTTCCATCCATTTTTTTCAACATTCATGCACACATTGAGAAACCATTTCCATCGATTGTACTTCTTGATAAATGGATTTCATAATTTTTCATTTTAAATCTTGGATATATTATCTGAAATGGTTTTTTTGTAATAATCACATACTAAAATGATTTAATCTTCCCTATAAGTGTTTCAAAATGAGATAGGCATTGAGTAATCACTACATTTGTTTTGGGATCCTCTATTTTATATTTTTCCCCTTCTGACATTGATGCATAGGTCTATAGATCAACTTTTTATAGTTTTTCACATTAATTACATCAAATAAATTCATTATTATGTGATTGGTATTGGATTTTGGAAGAAAATAATTTTTCTCATGAAAAATAAATAACAAATACCAACCAGTCCTATTTCTAAAGTGCATGTAGCCAACCATGGGTTAATTTTTTACAAAAAAAATATTTATATAATTTTTTTAATTAAAATTTTATAGAATTGAATTCTAAAAATTTGTTCTTTTATTGCGTTGTAGGTGAATATTTATAATTGTAGGAATGGGAGATTATTATTATGCTTATACATCCATCAACACCAATATAAGAAATTCTATTACTAGATAAAAAATGTTGAATTTTATTCACTCTTCACAAATTTCATAGGCAGACTCTACAATTTCTAGGTATCAAGTGCACGTAATAAGTGTGGACAATATTTGAGTGGGACAATATAACATATTTCAAATCAATCCTCCACAATTTACATCTATCAAATGCTCATAATAAATCTCAATAAGGCATCATTCATTGGTTAAAATAATTCAATTACAAGATAACCAATGTTGGGATTGATGAACTCTTAAAAAATTATAAGAAACACACTCATGGGCCATTTTTTGGTTTTAAAAGGAAATCATTAATTGATTTATTATAATTTTATTTTAATTTTTAGAGAATATTTATTTTAGATTTGATTTTTTAGTGTTTTTTATTTATGAAACATTCATTTTCTAATGATGAGATGCTTCCAGAAACCCACTTCTATTAGTTGATAATAAACACATCATAATAACATTGTGAGCTATAAATGATCACCTCCATTATTGTCATGACATGATTTATTTAATTGAATTCTATGACCACTTTTTTAATGTGAACCATCATAGTGAAAGTTTATGTGAGTGTCACCATTGATTTTTTTTCAAAATGCTTCTCAGAAGTAAATATTTATAGTATCTTTTAATGAAGTGTACAAAATGGAGAAATGAAGCCTATATTTGAGTCATTTAAACTATTTATTATTTAAATGCCAACATGGATGATAAAAATACTAACTGTGAAAATAATTTTCTCATCCTTCTATTTATATCTATTTATGATTCATTTCATGTAGAGATTTTGGCATTGATTTGTGAGTATGATATTTGGATGTTTTTATTTGGATTTTGGAAATAAAGGGTGTGGCATAACATTGACTTGAGAATTCTCAATGGTACTAGAGATGGATCATTTTGTTACCTATTGGTACTAGAGATGGATTATTTTTGGGGATTCTATTTAGTTAGGTGTGATGGAGATCATGGAGATTAATGCTGTGGTATGGGAAAAACTTGAGGTTTATTGACAGTTTTGGAGCTATGATAAGGGTCCTAGGGCATTGATGGGTTGCTAGTGCTTACTGGACGTTGGTGTTAGAGCTTGCTCATCGGAGGGGATGAGCTAGTGGTGGTCTAGTTTAGTATCATGGATGGTTAATTGTAATTGGGTGGGGGTGGGGGGGGGGTTGTGGGTTAGTGGGGTTTCATATTGATATTTTTGGGGTGTGGATCATGCCTTTTTATATTCATTCATTTTTTACTAAATTTCAATATTTATATAATTATTTGTTTTCTAATATTGAACATTTTTTAAAATCATCTTCTGTTTAATAATTAAAACACATATGTATTATAAATATGATAAATTAATAAATATAACTTCAAATTTTACAAGAAATAAATTTTTTATTTTTTATCCATTTATATATAAAAATAGAAATTATATATTTGTAATATTATTACCAAAATACGCTTTTGTAATTAGAACCATTTAATAAACATTTTAATCGATATTTATATATATATTTCCCTCTTGTATATTTATAATTGTTACAAAACTATTTTATTGGTCAATGAAAAATTAGAAATATAGTTTTCAGTGAATGTTTAATGACCTATACATGGATGTTCTTTAAATATTTTACGATATAAAATATACTTTTTTTCCCAAAAGATATGTACCCATTAAAAATTGTGAATTATTTTTTAGTGATCCATAAAATTTTCTAATAAATAATTCCATCATGTTCATTTTTTGAAAATGTATTATCTATATTTTTGATTCCACACATTTTAAATCATTCAACCTTTGAAATATATCCATATCCCAATAATTTTCTACCTCACATTGAGTTTATATAACAGTTCACTCAATTATTTTGAATCCACAGTAATTATCCTACTTGGAAAAATCATTAATACCAATATAATTGTGAAAAATATAATTTAATCGGAGCTTGAGAAATGAAAAATATTTTTAATAATGAGGTATTGTTTTCAATGACATATATGGGTTAGGGTTGGTGGGTAAAACAATTTACACAATTTAAGGTCGAAAATAGAAGGTTGGACTCTTAAGTACAATGCATGAATAATCAACTGAAAAAATAGGGTGAACCTCACACAAATAACTATGAAATAATAAAAAACAACACAATACACATTTTTATATGTAAATGGACATTATATGATAAATGTTTAAAATGAATTATATCTTCAACATTATCTCCATTTTTATTATATGTTTATTTTTTAATTAATCCAGAAAGTCATAACCTTATTAATAATTGTTTATATATTTCATCATCTTGGATTATCTAAATATTTAAAAAAATAGAAATTCATGCCTTGGATTTTTAACAGTTAAATGATTCAAACAGTAATCTATACGAATAAATTCAATATCATCTCTATTTTTTCTTTTTCTGTAATTTTATTTTTATTTTCCTTTTTTATTTGTTTGAAGGGGAACCTGGTGAAACAAATAAAGCACCATAAAATGATGACTCATGAACAATTATGTCATTCTCTACAACCCAAAATGTAAATAAATTATTCACATAAGAAAAAATGAAACACATACCAAATAACTCACATTAAAGGCCCTTCTCCCACAATCAATCATCATATATCTATGAAAAAATACCAGGGGTGTCTGTAGGTGATGAAAAATCTATTTTTAATGTGGCCTAAACCTATATAGAAATTCATGGAATATAAGGGATAATAATGTAAAAATGTGAAGGTATTCTCAAGGATAACATATTTCTAGAAAAATAATGTCCTCAGTCATATTAAATGCTTCCCAGGAAGTCAAAATCATTGAATAACAAAAGTCAGAACTTAGGGTTCTCAGACAAAATCCACGTATCTCTCATGAAACAATCTAGATTCAGAATATTTTTTCAAAATATATCAAATTGCCTCAAAGGACAGAAAATCTATTTTGGGTTAGTGGTTGATGGTAATAAATTTTAAAAATAAGACAATCTCATAAAATTAATAAGAAATAAAATTTGAGGAGATTTTTTCACACATCAATAATCATTTAATATCTATTTTATCAAAAATAATTTCAACATATACAATAAAAATATTGGGTAAAAATAGATATAAATATTCATTTATGATCATGATTCATAAAAATTAAAAATCAAATGATAAAAATTAACTTTAAAACAACTAGGAAGGTTGATTCCCCCCTCCACACTTAAATTTATGTTCCTTTTAATTTCATATAATTAAAAATATATATGGGAGGAGAAAATAATGAAAAAATTTAGCTTGATTTATTATACAATTGTACCATGAGTTATGATCCTAGAATCTATAACTTTGAAACTAACAAAATAATGTACAAAACATTAGAAAAATAATGAATGAGAAAAATATTGTGGAAGGAAAAGTGATAATCTTTGGATTGACCCACATGAGGGTGGTAGGTTTTTTCTACCCCTAGTTAGGATGTTGAAATGGTATAACGCCAATCTAAATGTAGATGAGGGTTCATTCCAAGAAACCACTATAATTTATTTCTTCTAGTTCTGTTCATCCAGAATAGGTCATGGTGGAAGTGATGGATAGAGTACATCAGCTCATCAACCTTTTCAATGTGGTATATCTGGGATGCTGGAAGAAGGAAGAAAAATATACAATTTTCCTCATATGAAACAATATTATTATCCTTTTCATTATCAAACATGGCCAGATAGTTTTCATGTTCATTATAAATTTCAGTTAAAGGTATATCAAAAAATATTTTAAATGTAATAATATTAAATCATGAAGAAATGAAAAATAAATATTTCCATTCATGTAAAGAAGGTTGAAATTTCATCTCTTTAGGAAAAACTACTTGTAATTTTATTTTATAAAGTGAATATTAATAAACATCCAAGGAAATATATTGGATTTGAATAGATGGTTTCACATTTTTATAGATTGGATAATCAGTGAACTTTTCAGATTCAACAAAATATTACCATTATTCATCCAAATCATGTTGATCTCCGATAATTGTATCAACTGGCACACCATCTTTGAGAACCTCTTCATGAAATGTATACGGTGAGTGGATTGTATTTTAAATTTGAATCTTTATGTCTCCCTTGGGTTATTTAACATCAAATATCCATTTAATAGTAATTTAATTCTCATAATCTTGTCCCTTTTTCTCTTCCATCCAAATAACATTTACTTCATCAAAATCAGCATCTAGTGATGCTACCATATTACATTATTTTTCTAGAATATTGAAATTATATTGAATCATAAATTCTTCTTGTTCCATTTGAATCGTAAAAATTTCTTCCATTTAGAAAATTAAACACTAATCCATGAATATGAAAAATATCTTATGTAATCCTTAACCTAATGAAAAAATGATATAAAATGAAGTTATATTTTTTAAAATTTATGAATTTTCTTATTTATGATTATATTTTTTGAAAAATAGCATGTGTTAGATCTTTTACTCCCAGGTAGAGGTGAGAAATTGACATAAAGGGTTTCTAATGGATTACAGTTTAATGAAATTCTTATTTTCTTAATAATTTAGCCTAGTGGCACAACATAGGGATGATATCTCAATATGTCCCCTTACACGCAATGATGTTCTATTATCACTATTATAATATATATATATATATATATAAAATAAAAAAAATATTGGGGGATTGGAAATTCAGGAAATATAAATATATATAAAAATATATAATCAAGGCAACAAAAAATTTATTTATATAGGAAAAATTTAAGAAAATGTTGGTTGGAGTTTATGGTGATTGATATAATTTTCCAAAAGAATCAAAATACTCAAATCAATGTAGTGATCAAGTCTTATCACACTACAACTTATCATATTTAATGTTATTATTCTTTAATAATACCTTGAAATATGTGGAAATCCACTTCCAATGTTAAGATAATATACCTATTCTCATACCATCAATACACATTCCATGCTATATCATTTTCATGACACATGTAGTGAAGTGAATGAATATGGTAGATGGGAAGAGGATTTTGACTCTTTAGAAAATTGGGTGACCACTCACCATAATTGATTTAACCACAAAAACATAATGAAAATGAATAATAATATTTAAATTAAAGAAAAAAACTAAACCAAACATAAATCGCTACCTCTAAGAGAAATTGTGGTTAGTTATCCAATTTTCTTGGAGTTGTGTTGGGAAATATGGTTAGAGAACAATGAAAAAATTAGATGAAGAATATATGAATGATTAATATAAGAAAATATTTAAAATTTATAAGATCTTTTTATGAAATAATAATCCACCATATCCACATGAAAATGGATATCCTTGGTCATGGGTGGGGAGGTGATAATTTATTGAAAAACAAGTGAGAAATTTAGTCTCTAATTATGTCCTCTGAATCATTGCGCATTTAAAAAAATTTAATATTTGTACTTGGGAATTATTTTTATTTAGGGTTGTTACACTATGTCTGTCATTCACGGACAAAATGCTAGCTTTACCTTCTACCTGATTAAGGAGTTAGAATAGATTTCATCTACCTATCTATTCTATCTATGTAACTATTTGTATTCCCCCAAAACATGTTTCCATGCTATAATGACCATAAAGAGGGACTAATCAGTTGGGGACACAATTACTGAAGTTGTTCTCTTGTATTATCTATATGTCAATGTATAATTTTATATCTTTTGTGCTGACGTTCTATGATATATATACTCATATTTATTATCATCCAGGTAAATACACATATTCGATAATTTTATTGTGATCATGTTTTATTACTCTCAAAAAAGGATTTAGATTTAGGTTTAGGATAATGAAATTAATCCAAATATGTATTTAATCCATCAATAATTTGTTTTATAAAATTTCATTTATTTTAAAAAAATGTTTTGATTGAAATATTGAATAAAAAAAATTTTAAAAAAATATTTGGGCTATTTAAGAAATTAAGTTGAAAATAATAAAAAACCTATAAATGTGATAATTTTCCAGAAAACAACACTAAAGTTGAATGGAAAAACTTTAATCACATTATAAAATATGTGAGAATATTTGTTTCATTAGGGGGTTTTCAAAATATTCTATTCGAATTCAATTCCAATTTCAATTCACATCAAATTGGGTTTTTCCTAAATCAATTGACAATAATTCAAATAAAATCCTGAAATTCATGGATTAATTAAATGGGAAAACTCAAACAAAAAACATGCATTTATTGATAGTATAAAAACTTAACATCCGCAGTGGGATTTTCCAAAGAAAAAAGTCAAATAAATTAGTCCTTGATTCAAGATCAAAATCAGCTTTATTTATATCCATAAAAAACTTGTTGATCTAAAAAATTCAATGAATTAAAGAATGAGAGATATGGACATAAGTAATGGGAGGATAATCAATTATCATAGATGGATCAAACGAGATCATTTGTGCATGAATCCTCCTATGATTGAGAATGGATGACCAAAAAAGGGTTATTGAGAGTCTCTAATACCAATACAATTATGATACATCAAGAGAGGGTTGAGCGGGGGATAAATTGGGGTTCTAATATTTTTTAAATAATTTATTTAGAATAACTGAAAAATCATTTTTATGGTTAGTTAGGATGGTCCGTATGGTTTGAGAAAACATTCTCCCTAATCATTCACCCCTATAATGGGGTTCATGGTATCTATTTTGAGGTTTCATAATTTTCAAAACCTTATGCCAACCGTGAAAAATCCAACTATCAATGGTTGCATGGTTTTCACTATGTTTTCACACAATTTATCCAAATGTTGTTTCGACACCACATAACTCAGATACATAATTTGTTTTCCCAAAATTAACTATATAAAACTAATTCAAACTCCAATAAAAGAATGATCATATTAAAGGGTAATGGAGTACCTAAAAACATTAATGATATCTATTATTCACAAAAAAAACATTAGAGACTGTATATTGTTTAAATAATCTCATAGTAGTTTATAGAATATGTTTTATAAGTAGAATAACTAGAATTAGAATAACAATAAGATTCATTATTTTAGAAATAGACAATGTTCAAGACTAACATATTAATTTTTTCACTTGTTTTGAATAATGAAATTTATTTATCGCATTTTAATCTACATGAAAACATTTAAATATTTTTACCTGGATATTTATTTTTGTTCTAAAATATAATTTATCATGAGTCCCCATTATTTTTGTAACTGACACCATTAACATTCATTTAATTATTTTCCCATTTTAATAACTGATTAGATCTTTTCTTATGCATTCACTTGGTCACACTTTTTTAAAGATGGGAAAACATAGTCTCACTTTCATATGATTTATTGACGATTTACTTGAATGTAATTTTCATCTTACTTTTTTGACCTCCTTTACCTCATATCAATCATTTTTTAAATTTATATCTCATATGTCATGATTTAACAAATGGTCTCATCAGCCTCTATGTTATTTATCTATTTTTATACCTGGATCATATTGTCATTGAGTTCCCAATTACTTGGTAAAAAAGCATTTTCTTGAAAAATGTTTCTATTAATGAGATTCACAATGAGATTTTCACCCATTACCAATTTTAGTATATTTAGTAAAAATTTTAGTGAGATTATGTAGCATGTGAATAGTAAAATTTAAATATCTATTATAACCTAAAAAATCAAGTTCCATGGAATATTTATTCATTATGGTGTTCAATATAGGTGTTATAAAATTCAAAAGTTGTATTTGGGTATAAATTTTATTAAATAAATATTCATTTAAATAATAATTCATGGAATTCATATATTTCCCATTAAATTCAAAAATAGAAATAATAAAAGGATTCCATTTATCTTATTTTTGAGTATTATGAATATATCCACATTGGACAACTATCAATATGCGATAACCAATAAATTGATAAAAATTAATCTTTTAAGTTTCCCAGTAACCATATTTATTAGAATAATAAAGGGATCATGTCCCCTAGAGGGTCATTTAGGATAAAAATGATTGTTTGAAGAAAAAATTTTAAATAATGATGTTTATTGAAACATTCATTAATGATTAATAAATTGAGTGATTAATGGATTTAAAAAAATTAATTTAATACTCATTTGATAGGATGTGTAATTTGGATTAGGTTAAAATTTAATGTAATGACTGATTTTCAATTTATAAACTAAATTGAAAATAAAAAAGACAAAAAAATATTAAATCTACTTTTTGAAAGATTAAATATAATAAAAAAATTTAATTATTAATAAAGATTAATTGATAAATGATAAAATTAAATAAATATAAAATATATATTTAGAATAGAGGAATAATAAAAGAATAATGATTTCTAAATATAAATAATTTATTATAGAGAAAGACTATATTATTGACAAATAAATGAATGAAAACAATAAATAAATTAACATTTGGAAGTAAAATAAAAATACAGTATATTATAAGGACGCATGGAAATATCTCATCCAGATCCATTATATATAACACCACAATCTATTGAGGATTTATTCTATTAGCCCATTAGACTTAGTGTTGGGAATGATACAAAACTCCATTAATTTTCTAAACTATAACAAGATACCATAATTATAATCGAAACAATATTGTTTACAGGTATAACTCAAAACACCAATTAAAATAGTCTCTTAGCTTTAAAGTACTATATAAAGAATACCTAGAAAACTCACTTTTAATGTAATGAGAACTGAAAATAGAAGATAGAGGAAGAATAGATAGAGGATTTCTAATAAGAAATTATGTTTTAGTGTAGTCTTGATTCTCTTTGTAGAATTTGATGAATCACTACAAGAGAATAAGAAAATGATGATAGATATAATATAATATAATGGGGAAACACTCTATATGTTATAATAGATAATTTATTAAATGAGAGAATTTGTGAGTGATTTTAATATTGTATCATGTTGGCATTAGAAAATGGATGAGAAGGTTATTAAAGTTCTCTATGCCTCCAAGAGTTATCTATTTATAGAAATAAAAATCATTCATAAGTATCTTATAATTCTATATTTTGTAATGAAGTGTTTAATGAATAATATTAAATATGCTTCCCAATATTTGATATAGTGAAACCCATTGACCTTGATCAAAACATGATGTAGTGAAAAAACCATTTCCTTTTCAGCCCTTAAAAATACCAAGCCCACTGGTATGGTAACCAGTTTGTGCTTGTTTTATCTATCCATCCCACCTATGCTCCATGGATTGGTCAAATATGGTGTGTCTCCTTCTTTTTTCTCTATATAATCAACAACCGGTTCTTCCACTATAACTAATTGCATTATAAGTTTCTATTAGACTATACATATGGATTCAATAATCCCATTAACAGTTCATTTTGGATATTTTAGTGGTCAAATAAGATTCAAACAATATTTCATTTGTTTTATAACTAAAAATCAATTAAATAAAAAATTTAAACACTTTAACGAGTGTATGTTACCATTAACCCATTGATTGTGAGAAACACACCATATCATTCAGGAACTATCCAAGATTCACTAGGGGCATGATACCTATGCGAGAATGACCATTTCTCAAAGGGAATTCTCAGTCCCAATGGATTGGAGACTGACACCTGAAATCATACAAGATAAACATGGGAGTGGGTTTTTTATATAAAAGTGGAATAAATAGATAAATATCAGTATGCTAAAAACTCCACTCGATGAATGTATTAGTAACCAAATAGGTATATGAAACAGAATAGAGAACATAGTCAAAGCAATCCAAAACTAACAAGATAAACATTCCATGTCAAAGGACCCATCACTCCAAACCCAAATGGTTAAAGTGCATCTACCTCATCTAAGAGGTACTTCCCTATACTTAGACTATGAAGAAGAAAATCTACAAACACCTAAAGGAAAAGTTAGAGTCTGAGTGAATATCTTTTTAGGGTCTCACCAAGCGATCCATAATAAGATTAAATAATAATTAAAAAATTTATTTTTTCAATTTTCATGGTAGTAGATTTTCATATTTAAAATAAAATATGTGTTGTCTTAGAATAAAAGAAAAACATTTAAAAATGGCATAAATAAATAGATTATATAAAACAGTTTTTAGAAATAATTGGGATTGATTAATGCAGTGTGAAATTATTCAGAATTTATAATAAAAATAGTCACAATAAGAACCATGGTCGTCTTCCATGTTATATGATAGTTCCAACTTATAGGATCCTTATAATCTCATATCAGTTATCATAAATATGTTTATACTATTTCTTATGGCTGAGTCTAAATAGAACACTTTTATATACAATCAGATATAATATCTTCCTAACTAGAATTTTTTTGAGTTGTAATCATAAATCCATCGATAGGGAATTACAATCCTAGTGCTTTAGTCCCAAATAATCCACTAATTACATAGTCATACATGTTCTCAATCAAGCAGTTGATAAATGGAAAATAATTTAATATGAAATTCAGGACCTTTTGGTTATAATATAGAGTAATCCTTTCTTAGAAATGGTAATGTCGCCAACTCTTAAGATCATGAATCATGACTATGAGTTCTCTATCATTGGTAGGGTAATTATTCTTATATGTACTATGATATTGAGAGCCATAGGATATCACCTAGTAAGCATGAAAATGAATATTTCCCAAACACTAACATGATTCATTTTAGAAGAGCGGATATCCCAACCAGACCTCTTGAAGAGTCCAAACCAGAACAAATGTCAAAATATGTTTCAAATTAGAGAAATAACCCTAATATTTCTCATAACCATAACACATCACTTTCATCCATTTGATATTGATCATTATTGAATCCAACATTAGAAATTATTTATATACTAGTGATAATATTCCACTAGACCCAAGATGCTCTGAATCATGAAAACATTCCATGGATTCTCCCAGGTCAAAACATCTATCAAAAAATAAGGATCAACTGAAATTTCGTGTTCTAACTGAACTTCTTCTAAAATAATCACATCCTAAATAAAAAAACTTTTTATGTCATGGATTAATGTTGATTATTTTGAAAAAATTCATTAAATTCTCTCAGATGACACACATGAACCTCGTCAGACCTAAAAGAAACATGACTTTTCTCTAAAAAGGCCACCATGAATGTATCAACATACTCTTGGATAATAAAGTTCTTCAGATATATAATGTTTTAAGAGAAATTTATTACAAAAATGTAATTACAAGGTAAAAATAGTGTCCATGTGTGGGATGTTAGGTGGTTCTAGGAATGTAGAATTCTTTTATTCTCACATGGTGATAACTAGATCAAAAACCAATCTTTGAGAAACCCTTCCCCCCATTCAATTGGTCAAATAGATCATAAATATATAGGAATCGATACTTTTCCATTCATCTAACGTGGTTATGTTTTATATAATCAACACATAGGGGAATTTTCCCACCATCATTCAAAGAAATTAGACAATTCACCACCCTAGGTGGCACACTCAATAATACAAATCCTTTCGCTTATAGTTCATCAATATATGTCCTCAAATATTTCAAATCAATAAGTTTCATAAGTTTTGAATGTATATATATTGGTTTATTAAGATGTAATAACATAATAGAGAACTAAATCACCATTAGTAGTGGAAATCCATGGAATTCTGAAGGATAAACGTCGAAATACTCGATGACAAAAGGAGAGCGATTATCACTCAAATATTCCCAATCAAGAAAAAAATGAAAACTAATATTATTTTCCACCAATCTAATTAATAAATTTCTAATCTAATTTAACTCGAGTATCATTATCACTAGAAGATAAAATATACTCCGTCATTCATTGTAGTGGATCTCAATAAAATATAGAGTTAAATATGGGATTTATTATCCAAGATCTAGTCCACCCTAAATATGGAATCAAGAGGTTTCATATCGAGAACCAAAAAATTACAAGTAAGATAAATTTCTGATAAAGAGATAAAACAAAAAAGATAATAAAGACCTTGCTCTCTCTTCGTTCTAATGGGTGTATTAATATCCATCACAATAGATAAAATCTCTATAGCAATATTCCACAGGATCACAAGATGAGTTGATATAAATGAATTTGATGCACCCGTGTCTAATAAATTATTCACAAATGATGAAGAAATAGTGTCAGTAGCACTCACAATTAATAGACCCATTTCAACATCCTATGGATACTCTTTCAATGTGGGATGAATCTTCGTTTCGGATGCATGTGGCTGAATCATTGTAGATATTGAGGGCATCTAGTTGAACCATTTTTATTTTTTAAAATGATGTTCCCTTAATACTAAATGGTGATGAGAAGATATAAAAAACATATGAAAATGACCAAAAATCTCCGCAAGAACCCCATATGATGGGTGCTTTAATGAAATCCCATATCCAATTACTAGGACTACCACACTAGAAGAAATTTAAAGTGCCTATTTGTGGATGTGTAGGGGTTCTAAAAGAATCATTATATAGATATCCACCGTGAGACTCATATCATATTCTCTATACTTTTAAGGAACTCATAGAACTATCACTAAGAATAAAACTAAACTCTCGTCAACTCTTACTCACCAACAAGATCATTTTCATCCCTTAATACCCTATCTTGTACAATATCATAATAATATTGAATTTGTGATAAAAACCTAGAACTAATATCCGATCAAATTCACATTTCATATTCTAGATTCATAAACATCTCAATAAACACTATATCAGGAGAAAACAAGAAATTCTCATAAATGTATGTTCCAAACACAATCACAGTCCTATCATCCTACACGAGTTTGAAAATCTATAGAGCCTTAGCTAGAACCATAGAATCTGGATAGAACATTTCATTTAAAATAACATAAATAAATTCATCTCTAATCCCTCAAGATTTTTTTTAATATCCATTTCTAAGAATTTTCTTCCTAGTCATACTATCTTGAAGGCGTCACGTTCTACATTAATAAAATCATGCATTTCAAAAAACTAATGAAAATATCAATCTAACATTGTCATTCCTCATCCACTTGAGGATTGTTAAATTCTTTTAATGTTGGACACTTTTGGAAATAGAAACCTCGATCATGATTTCAGAATTCAACCATCTGAGCTTTCATAGCTACAACCTAAATGGGAGAGGTTGTATGTTCCTAACCTAGAGCATGTATAACACATGTAATAACCTCAATGAGATACTAGTCCATAATAGAATTTTCTCACTATGGTTCATTATCAGCTTCTTATTGGATCAAATTCACACATCTTCTTAAAGGATTGATGTTATACAACATTGTTATGAAATATCAAAGACAACATATATTTTCTTAGTTCAATAACTCGAACAAGCAATATAGGAAAAATTAACCCCATATTATAATATAACATGTTTGGGATTTAAATATATCCAATTAAAAGCATGAAAAATACCATAATTGTTCGACATGATTCCTTTCTAAAAACACCCATTGTGACTTAATGATCTTTATGAAGAGATATATCCATTTACTCATCCATACAATTTTCACATGTCTAGAAAATATCTCACAAATGCAAACTGAAACCATGGAAAGATTATAATTCTCCCTTTGACATCACATTCTCATGAACTGACCAAGATACTCCATTACATTGATACCCAAATGGGGAAGTTCTTTGTTAAAATAATGTTAATGATACCAATGGTTTATTGGCAATTACCAGGAATTATAAAAGATAAATACGGGAATGGTTTTCCACACAACCATTGATGAAACAAATACATATTAGTACTCTTAATTCACCTCATGGAGAAAGTAATAGAAACCAAATAGGTTTATAAAAACTCAATATAGTTCATCATAAATGTACTCAAACCTAGAAAATATTATAATCCAATATCTCAAAGGGGACATCACTTCAATATCCAAAGGATCAAGAACATAAACCTCCTCCAAGAGGCACATTCCCTTTACTCCTACATGGCACAATAAATGATAAAAATGCCCAATGGGAAGGGTATATTATGATATAAATGTCATGTAGGGTCTCATTATGTGTTTCATAATATCATTTCATCATAAAAAATTTATTAATTACATTTTAAATAAAATAGAAATGGATGGGAGTTTTTATTTAATAAAAAATTATTCATTTCAGAATGATGTAATGTATTTATAACATTACCTAAAAATCAATTTTTATAAAATATTTTTATAAATCAGTAAGAATGTGTAATGAATTTTCCAATTCAATTGAATTTAAATCAATATAGTCACAATAAGAACATTTTCATTGGCCCAAAGGTATATTATTTCCATGATATAGGATCCCCAAACTCTCATATCAGTGCACATGGAAATATGTACACAGGTCTCTCAAGATAATAATTAATATCATTCCACTTTTTATCATATGGTATAGGATCTGCGAAACTAGGTTTTTTATAGTTATCTTTATAAATCCATTATTATGAAATAAATATCACAGTGATTTATTCCTAAATAACCCACCAACTATATAGACTGGTTTGTTCTCAATAAATCTGTTGAAAAAGGGAAAATCATTTCATTTTAAAATTACATTCATCATCGACTATTAAATTTACAATGTTATTATTTCAATATACCAATAATTTTTGAATAATAATCATGGGGATTTAATAAATTCATTCCTTTTTAAAATAAAACCAATAATATGTTATTACCTATTCAATGGAGGATGGTTTCTATAAAACAATTCTCTAATCAATTTAAACATCTAAATTTACACCCCAAATTATAATTCCAATGGAATTGGGGATTTATATGTGAAGTTGTTCATGGATCTATAGTTAATAAAATTTATATTTTCATAATAAAGAACTATAGTGGAACACCTTTAGGTAGATATCAAGGAGTCTTCTGAAACACACATATTTTTCTCATATCACTATTACAATAAAACTAATTTAAATATACTATGAAAAATGGGGGGTAAGAAAATATGAATAAAATATAAAATAATAGAAATATACAAATATAAAAAACAAAACAGAATAGGTTTATGATAAATAATGAAGGAAAATGATCTTAGGAGGCTATGATTGTTGATACCATAATTCAGATGATTCTTAATATTTTGTTTAGTGTAGTGATAATGACCTATAACACTACGCCCCATTATTTTAAAAATGATTACACCATACTTAGAACTATACATACATATAAATCCTCTTAGGAAAATTATCTAGTGTACCTCTTCAATAAACATCCCATCTCATTCCGTGCTCCACCATATACCTGACACAAATAGTAAATGGGAGGAAAATAAAAGACGATAAGAAGAATTCCATTTTATAGAAAATGTGGTAACATCTAACTATAAATGAATTATCCACCAACATAACTCCAAGAATAATATAAAAAACATGAAGTTAAAGGAAAAGACTAAATCATGATATAATTCCATCCCTCGACCAAATTCTGATGCAAGTTCTCCATTTTTAGTATAGTTAAGAATGGAAATATTATGGGAGAAAATTTAAAATATGTGAAATGAAAGAAAATATATGAAGGAAAAACCAAAAATAATATATAATAAAATTAGGAATAACTATTTTTGAATCAAAACTCAACCTTATCCCATTTAAATTGGCCATACTTTTGAATTTGAGGGGAGGATATAGTAAATAGAAAAAGTAGTGGTAAAATTTGGCTCCAAATCTATCAACTATATGATTGATATTTTTTCACAAATAATGTATTGAAATTTTGGAATTGAGTAATTGGAAATACTATGTATCTTTTTCTTGTTTGTTAATAAATAAAATGTGATCTTTATATACCTCCATTTTAATGAGTTATGTGAACTTTACTCTATAAATTCAATCTATCCATGTGACTATTCGTGTTCCCATACATCATGTTAACATATCATATTAACATTCAAGAATTAAAAATATGGTGGGGATGCAGTTAATTAAATTTTTCCTCAAGATGTTCCCTAATTAATTGTATAATTTTAGATCAATTGGACTGGAATTCATGGAAATATATTATCATATTTATATGAATACACATATGAGGAATGATTTCATGGCCCAAAATGTGAGCTGGCATTGGGACTCCAAATAAAATATTGTGGTTTGGGTCAATAATAATTAAATAAATATGAAGTTGTATGTAGGACATCAAAAATTAATTTATCAATTTATATTAGTTTAAAAGTTTTTATATTAAAAATACATTAGAAAAAAAATAGAAAAAATCTAAATATAATCCAATTTTGCAATTAATCTCAAAATACTTTCATAACTTATAGATGATACAATTGAGTATTATATAATACTATGCGGTATTTACATAATTTCATTAATATATTAAATATGAGAATATATTATCTTTATCACTACCACACATAAAACCATTTCACTCATGGGGAATCTTCATATGTAAAAATAATTTTTAACATAATAATCAAATATTAGAAAACATTCACTACAAAATATTTGACCATTTCCAACTAAAATTTAATGATAGTTAATATAAATTTGGTAAAAAATAGTAATTCCAACATATTTTCTATTTTTCTAGTATTTATTTTGAATAACAACAATTGTTTTTTTCAAGAGATATATCTATTGATATAAATAGTTCAAAACCAATGAAAAGTTTACAAATAGTTATCTATGTTTTTATTTCATTGTAATAACACCATTTTTTTACCAACACATAATTCATTTATTAATAATTAATATTAATAGGAAAATATATTTCCATAAATAAAAATGTTTACATCACCCCATTAAAGAAAGAAAAAAATATTTTAACAATAACCAATTAATGGAAACCAAATTTTTTATTCAAATTATTATTTTCATGACCAAAGCCAATTACTATTTACTGGGTTTTTATTTAAAATATCTCATTAATTGATTTTATTTTTCAATTTTTTCCAAATTCTAATATTGTATATATTTTTCAATTTTTTTCAAGTAATAATCATTAAATTATTCTTTGTAAAATAATCATAATGATAATTTATATATTAACAAATATACTTGATACAATCTATATACATGATAATTTAATTTTTTTTGGAAATATAAAAAACAAAACTAAAATCTAATTAATTGAAAAAAAATATTTTAATTTAATAAATAAAACCATAATACTAAATAATTTAATATTATTCTATTAGTAATTTTATTTTAAATATCACATTTATTCACACACAGGTTCAGTATATTTATAAGTTTAAATTTAAAATGATATCTCTTATTAGAAATTTTATTTATTTCATATTAAATATAAAAGTTTTACCTCTACAATTAGACTTGTTACCCCAATGCATCCGTGTCTCCGATTAGTCCACCCCACACCATTTGGGATTGACAGCTCCACCTATAATCAATTATTACACCCACGAAATCTCCATGTGAACCAGAATCTTCACCAACGATGTTCATGTTATTCAAAATCTAATCGGTTTCGGTGCTCCAAATTGTACCATGTAAAACCCTAAATTATCTAATTTTTATAAATATCATACCACTTCCCACTATTCTTGTAACAACCATAGCTTTCATGGTATGTTTCCCTTTGAATAATGCAATTTCTTGCATTGTACACAACTTCGAGATTCTAACAAACCAAGACTAATCAAACTTGCCGTTATGAATAGTAATACCCACTTTTTGAAATTTTATAAATATTATCTTTAAAAATGGGTTTCTGTTTTGGGTTTGGAATATTGAAATTATCTTAGGGTGATTTTTTGGTATTTTTCTAAAAACATTCAATTTTTGATGAATAGTGAAAAAACACAAAGTAATAGTTTAAAACCAAATTTCTATTTATATAATGATTTATTTTATTTAAAATTTATTTTAGTTAAAAATATATAAATAATACCTATGTATTTTCAATGTAATTCATTGGAGTCAGATTATAATAATTTTAGATATATAAATATTTTATTGAACTTTTTAACCATCTTTTACACAGGTCCTAGGAGCATTTGAAAATTTAAATAAAACATAATTTTACAACTTCTGTGAATTAAATTTCAAAAATATTAGAGACATAGTTTATATCCATATGTAAAATGTGGTTCAATAAGATAAAAATAATTTTTGGTGAATAGTAACTTTTGATTTTATTTACCACGGTTAAAAGTATATAGGGTAATTAAGGATAAATATGATATTATTATTACCCTAACACATGTAATAATTCTATTGGATAAGTTTAATTTGACAAAAAAAACCTTAGGAATAAAATATGATCTTTTAGATCCACATGGATTAGATTAGTACATTAATTATCATTTAATTCTAAAAAGAGTAAAAAGTGTTAAATTCAAAGATTAATAACTAAATTTTCTTTATATATGGTAATAAATAATATAAATTAGATTATAAATATTAATTATAAAGCTAAAACAAATCCCTAAATAATAGTATTATATATATATATTTTAGACATTATATAATTTAATTTATTTATGACACAATGATGCTGCAGTAATTACCTAATTAATGATTTAATAAAATATTTGATATTATAAATATCCAAATAAATGTAATTTATACTTTTTATGAATTAAACTAATTATATAGGATAATATGACATGTTTTTTTGGTTATATTAATTTATTTCCAAGTAATAATGCTGTTATAAATTTAGAAAAAACATAATAACAAATATTGTAAAATTGTCAAAACAGATTTTTCAAAACTAATATTATATTATTAATTGATATTCTATTCCTAAAAATATAAGTATCATCCAAAAGACTTATATAATTATAGGTGTATCATTAATGAAACAAATATATTTCTCTTGGAATTATATAGTAAGTAAATTGACCATATAATATAAAAATACAAAGAGACATGGTAAATGTCAAACTATTTAACTAATAGTTATATCTAAAAAATAAAGTTATTATAGTGACCCAAACTATCTAAAACCTATTTTTTTAGTGGTTTCTGACCCATCCCCACCATAGACTATAAATAATACATTTTTGATCCATTAAAATCTGAA
This sequence comes from Viscum album, assembly GCA_963277665.1. Taxonomy (NCBI): domain Eukaryota; kingdom Viridiplantae; phylum Streptophyta; class Magnoliopsida; order Santalales; family Viscaceae; genus Viscum; species Viscum album. The sequence continues at coordinate 558,820,881 of OY728131.1, forward strand.
AATTATTTTATTACAAAATAATATTTCTAGCTTTCCCAAAGGTGCCCCTAACACCTCTTATAAAAGGAAACTCTCACATCCCACAAAATCACCCCTTAAAAGCCTTTTTTCTCAGCCACCCTCTACCAAAATACCCTATCTACTTTCCTCTCTTTATCCTTGAGGCCTTACATTAGTTATAAAGCCATGATAAGTATCCCTTTTGATCAAATCAAAAGAAAGAACCCGAAGAAGAGGTAAATATTTCATCACCTATTTCAAGTTCCTTTCTACATCCACTTCCCCATTATTTGTTATTTCCATTATAAAAAAATAACTCTATTATATTATATATAATGTTTTGTTATTATTAATATGGTACAACCATATTCATAATTCTATCCATCCTTTTAATGAATTGTCACCGTACGTGCGTATGTACGGCTTACCGTCTCCACGTCATGGTGTAATTTTTATTCAATACATTATTATTTGGAAAGGTATAAATATGATGTTTAATTTATGTAAATAATAAATATAACATGATAATAATTATTTATTTATGATATACCATCCAATTATATATTATTTTAATATCAAAATAATGATATTGTTGCTCGTGCATACGTATGGATTACCGCCTCCACGAACGCGATGAGATTCATTCCCCATCGTAATTCATTCAAGAATGATTTTTAATAGATTATTAAAAATAATGTTTAAAGACTTAATATAATTCTGAATATGAATAAGATACATCCAATTCATAATAAACACTACTTACGAAACAAAGCATATAATGGAAAATTAATCAATTAACAACCGAAACGAAGATAATACTAAAATATTATCAACAAATCAATATTAAAGGGTAATATATGATATCATATTAATGTATATGATTTTTTGAATAATTTAATAATATTTATTTCACCATTATATCTATGGTTAAACAAAACTTGACCAAGGAAAATTACAAAGTAAGGGGTTTCTTATCTCACTTTTAATTCTGTGAGATTTCCATTGTTCGCCACTTATTTATTGGATGTGATGTATTGTGTACCACCATTTGATATATATTATAATGATTATATATATATTCATGGTATTATTTGATTCATTTGTTGGTTATTAACTTTTTTTCATACGAGTCGATTGATTATGACGTGGTAAGGGGGTTCTTATCTCACTTCTAATTCTGTGAGATTTCCATCATTCGCAACTTATTAATTGAATGTGGTGTATTGTGTACTTTTATTTGATATGTATTATCATTATTATCTTTATATTCATGGATTTATGTGATTCATTTGGTGGTTATTATCTTTTTTTCATACTACTTGATTGATTACAAAAAAGTATTAGTTTTTCATCTCACTTTTTATTCTCGTGAGATTCATGCTATATTGGCCACTATTTCCTTTTATGTGGAGTATGTACTATCCATGATTTTATAATTGGTGTAATATACATTTATTTATTTGTATTAACATCTTCATTATATGATCCTACATTCATGGGTTGTATCTTTCATATTTTACCAAATTGGTAAGTGAATTTCAAATTTCAATTTCCACATAGTGGGATTTATACATACTTCATTGATTATTTTAATCCAAGATTATGTGTGGATTCACCCTTTATTATTTGTGTAGTAATTTACACTCCCATTTTTGTGGATATTATTTTGGTACACATAATCACTCAATTGATAATTACTCAAGTCATTGATATAAACCAGATCATAACTCAATTTTCAATCATTGAGTTAAACATCCAAGTCATTGATATTTTTTTACATGAATATGTGTGAATTTCATCTGATTTATTTACATAGAATATCCAATACTATTGAGTGTATTTATATTTGTCTCACATAATTATTTCATCGAATTATCCTTTACCTAAGGATACATTCTTTATATGTAATTTTATCTCAATTTACATTCCTTTGACACTTCTTTGTTGTTATGAACCAATTCAATTTTATACTGTGTATATACTATAATTTGAGATAGTATATAATGAAATCCTTTATTCTCAAGATATTATAATGTTTTTATTACCTCAATTATTTTTATTCAAGGGTATCTCTTTTGGTTAGGAACTCTAACTAAAATATCATTTTTAATGTTTTCAAGATTTATTGATCTAAATATTTCTCAATAAAGTCCATGTTTTAAAAATGGTCTTATGGATTTATTTAGGTGGACATAAAGTTTTTAAATTAATATTTCTTATAAATTTTTCAATGTGGTATGGGACACTTTGATTCAAAAATATATTTTTAAATGGCTTCTTGAAAAATAGTTTGAATTTTAAATTTTTTCAAGAAAAGGAGGACATTTATCTCAAATATTTTTGATGATTATTTTCATAAATGTATGTAACCTTAATTATTCTCAGTTTAGGTTAATCTATTACAATACAATAATTCATATTGTATTGAATTAATTATGCTTTACTGTGGATGTGCTATATTTATAACATTCATGGTTTGTAGATAAAGTATTGACATTTCGTTTTCTAGTTTAAATATGAATGTTTATGTTATGTTTCAATATTTTCATAAGAGGAATGAATTGGACTTAGTAAGTAATGGGTGGAGCCCCCTATAGATCCTAGATGCATCAGTAGGTCTCATGATAAAAACTAGTGTCTTGGCATAAGGCCGTGGAAAAATCTTATATGTATTCTTGGAAAAAGGCCATGACTACGTGGTTATGAAAGTCTAGAATTTTGCATTCTATCTTTATAAAAGTGGCTATTGATATTGCATGTGATTATTCGACTAGTAGAATATCTAAGTGAATGAGTAAATGGCATTATATGATTTTATATTTTCCATATTACGCAGAACTTCATGATTAAAAGGATTTGGTTTTTGTCTTATACATTGCCTTAATTGTTTATGCTTATTTATGAATGTTTCCGCTATATTGTTTTCCTTACTGAGAATCTGAGCTCACCCCTTTCTATGTTTTATTTTTCCCATTATACGAAGAAGTATATTATGATTGACATGCAGGGATTTTCAAAGGGATCTCAGTGTTGTCTATGGAAACAATGTTGCTGTATTTTTCCATATGATGATGTAATGTAAAGCTTATGAATATATATAGTACTTCCAAGGCTATTAAACTAATCGGTCTATTAAGACTTGACCATTTTTAATCATGCCAATCATACATAATAATGCATGGACTCTAGGATTCTGGGGTTTGGGGCATTACAGTTGGTATCAGAGGGAATTTAGTACAAACCAGGGAAACTACTTATAGAAAATCTCTGATTAGAGCACATATCCCTAAGATAGAAATTTAGGATTAGTATAAAAGAACTTTCTAAAATTTCGGTATTGTAGAGATTTTGTTAGATTTCTAAGCAATACATCCATGTCTAGATACGATATGGTAGAGGCAGCTCTGGCACAAATGTACCTAGGGGTAAATCCTGAATACACCGCATTGAGCTAGACTCGAACAGAAACTAGTGCATGACAATGGGCCTTAATACACTCTTGGTTACGACATACTCATGGGATATACTTATGATAATTTCAATTTTAATTACAAAACTATTTGAAGGATTTTAATATAATATGAAATAATGGACCTTCGCTAATCCTAAGGTGTTTCAAATTGAAAATATGATGTCATGATATTCTTTAAATTATTTTATGACTACTGTTATTCACACAATGGTTTCTGGTTTTAGTCAATGGATGGATTCCATGGAATCCATGGTAACTTTGAGCATCATGTAAAATTTGGGAACGGTGGTGGAAATGAAAAATAAAATGGAATGTTGATAAGCATAAAAGATATCGTGTTCATGCCAATTTTTTTTTCCAAAAATATGACCAACAATATATATATTAACCAATTCCCGAACACATCAAAGAAGAGAAAGGTGATGAATGATAAGAGCTCCAGTAGTGGAGACCATGGAAAAGGGAATCCTGAATTTCCATCTTGTAGGAAATGTAGAAGGAGACACCCATGAATGTGTCTCAATAGAATAAATAAATTCATTATGTGGGGGAAATAAAGACATGAAGTAAAAAATTGCTGAGGAAAAATGAAAATTACTATGGAAGAAAATAAAAATGGTCCCCAGAATCCATTTATATCCTTTCTTCGTAAATGTAGGGTACCTGGCCAGTACTGGAGTGAATACCCTATTTTATAGGACATTTTCTTGGTCAAAGAAGAATCTATTTGGAAATAAATGGTTGGATAAACGATTAAAAGTATTAGTTCTCCTTATTGATGGGATTACATTGGAATAATTTTCTCTTGTATTTGAAACCCTGTTGTTTGTCATGTGAAAATGATATTTGAGGAAAGAATTATCTTTTCTCTTGTGGATATAGTTATAAATAACCATTTTGTTTTATATGATCATTGTATTTGTGGAAATTAAAAGTTATTATATTTTGGGATGAAAATGAAATGTATGAGATAACAATTGTGGTTAAATTATATTATGGTTATTTTTAGGAATTTATCACATTTTGGTAGTGTTATAAAATATAGTTTTTGAAAAAGGACAACACACAGACCGTGGGACAACCCGTCGCGTCGGGCAAAGCTATGGGAATCAAAACCAAAACCATAGTGAAATTGGGATGCATCGCCTACCACTAGACAACATGATGTCCATGGATAGTCTGACTAATTATTTTTGGTTAAACAATTCAATTGATCAATTATAAGTTGATTTGGGATCATATGTCTTATCAAATGAATACCCTTATTATTGGAAATTTAGTTGGTTATTAAGTGACAAATTTTATTTTGGAATATGTTCACTCTGCTGGGAACACCATATGCCTAAAGAAAATAGAATACTATGGAATTTAATTTGCGGAGTAATGGGGGATTTATAACTAAGTTTTTATTATGGATTTAGATTGATATGTGTTATTTATAGAAATTATTAACCTATTATAGAGAATATGTGATTAGGTTAATTACATTAAAGTATTTGACTTTAATATTAGTCGATGATAATTGGAGATAAAATTTAACGTGGAAGACTACATAACCAAATTCCTCTATGTTTTGGGTTTCAATATTAGTTTGGATTATATTGAAGGATTTTAAGGACAGTTGTTTATTGAATGTAATTTATTTAACTTTGGGGTATTGTTGGTTTAATTTTAGAAATTAATATTAGTGTTTCTTTCTCCAAAGGAATATCCTTTTGGGGGATCATCTGATCTTGTAATAACTGTTTAAGTTTTGATTAATATTTAATGACAAGGTAAATATATAGTTTATCCTTTGTGGATCATGTGATTCTCTAGAAGATGATTCTAGCTCTTCCAGTGTGACCAAGTCAAATTTAATACTCATCATTTGAAAAAAATTAGTTAGTGGTAGAAATTTATTAAATAATGATACTCTAATTAAAAAATAAGTGTATCTTTTTATGTTTTTAGTCAATCTCATAAATAAATTCCTCATCATTATGAAATGCAACATAAAATAAAAAAACGTTGTCTGTTTACTTTTCCTACTGGGAAACTAATGACAGTTTGTCATATCACATGTTTTTGGTTTTCTTGTGGTTAACTTTCTCCAGATCATGTTTTCTATCCCTCTCCATCAGAACATGACACTTAGTTTATCTTACATGTCCATGTTTTCCTACATGGAATCCTAGAATGGGTTATCTGGGGTGAACTTTGTACTTCTCTTTCTTTCTTTTAAAGTGATAGTTTTATTGACTATTTTTCTAATTTGAGAATTTCAATTATGGCCTCAAGACCAATTTTAAAAATTTAGAGAACACAATTTCCAAATGGGGGGAAGAACATAACACCCCATGCTTCCACGGTACGTTTCCATTTGAATAATGTAATAGCTAGAATTGTACAAAACTTCGAGATTCTAACACACCGTGACCAATCAAACAATCAGTTATTAATAGTAATATAGACATTTTGAAATTTTATAAATTTTATCTATCAAAATGGACATCATTTTTGTGTTTGGAATATCAAAATTATCTTAGGGTGAATATTTAGAATTTTTCTGAAAACTTTCAATTTTTTATGAATAGTGAAAAAACTAAGTTATAGTTTAAAACTAAAATTTTATTTAAATAATGATTTATTTTATTTAAATCTATTTTAGGTAAAAATAGATACATAATACCTATATATGTTCAATTTAATTCATTGGATTCAGTTTATGATAATTTTAGATTTATAAAAATTTTATTGAACTTTTTAACCATCTTTTACTCACCTACCAGGAGAATATGCAAATTTTAATAAAACCTAATTTTACAACTTCTGTGAATTTAATTTCAAAAATATAAGAGACACAGTTCATATCAGTAAGTAAAATTTTGTTCAATATGGTAAAAATAATTTTTGGTGAATAGTAAATTTTGACTTTTATTTACCACGTTTAAAAATAAATAGGGTAATTAAGGATAAAATGATATTATTATAACCCTAATACATGTCCTTATTCTATTGGATAAGTTTAATTCAACAAAAAACAATCTTATGAATAAAATATGATTGATTAGCAACGGTAAGAGGCTAATATTCATTGATAATATATGTAGTTTTCATGTGCCTTGATATTCATAAATACCATTTTAGTGCATTTTACATTTTGAACACCCATTCTCATCATTTGTGCACTTCATGCCTAATGTGCACCAATTTAGGCCCAATGTTTCATCTGATTTTAAAGAATGTAACTATCCATGTTTTAATTTTATATTTTTTTAAATGGATACTCATTTAATTTTGAACATTTTTTATTCAGGGATCAATGGATTATTAATAACGTATGATGGAGATATTTGGCGATTAAAGGAATGAATTCTGGAGATGGCAGATTGGATATCATCCCACTGATCGGACTATGGGGCCCACAATAGAATCCCAATTAAGCCCACACTTTATGGAAGGATAGAAGACATTTAGGGGAACAAATCATTCTTCTGGATCCAGTGCTAATTCGTCCTCAATGGTGGTGATTAAGGCGGCCCAAGTTGAAGATTTAATTTTGGGCCAGAGTCTGCGGCCCAGAAAAACAGCCCACCATTTCAATCATATATCCCGAACCAGAAAGTATTGTGGGGTGATATTTTACATACTGTTAGGGAACATCCTGGGATTCATTTAAGTCTTCTAGGTCCTACTCAAATTCTGCCATCTAGAAGGTCCTCTAGGCGCGTCTTTCCGGTGGATGCAAGCTGGATGCAACTTCGGGGGAAGAAGTGGAAAAGTCTCTCATCATTAATGTTCCACCCACCTTTCCCAAACATAATTAATTAAAGGCACATGGGATGTTGGGGGATCTGCCAAGGCTTCATTTTTTCCTATTTAAGGAAGTAGTTGTGGTGGATTTAGGGATATTTGGTGCTTTCTTTTCATTGTAATGTTATTATGCCAATTTGCCTTTGTAATTTTCTTCCTTCTCAAGTAAGTTGTTCGAATCACCTTAGTCTTCAATAAAAGTTCTTCTTCTTCTCTTGTTCTATTCTTCTCCTTATCACCTATGGTGTGAATTTATTCACACCAATCCTTGTGATTTTGTTCACACAACGGTGGAGTGATCGTTATTTTTATTGTTTTTACTTCTTCAATTCCACCCTCATAAGTCTACTTTCCGCTTCCGTTGAGAACTTGTCATCAATGGAGGGCTAGCTATTTTATGGGTTGATTCAAGGGAGTAGCAAGGGGATGGATTGAATGTTATTTCTCATGCCCTAAATGTTATTAATTTCTTTTAATTGAGTTTCTTTCATTCAATGATTTTTATTCTTCCTCTTCCTTATTGAATTTATTCACCCCACTTTCATGTGCTGATTACATCCTTTACCTTGGAGTGCTCATGAAAATGATCCAACAAGTGTATAGGTGATTATCATATGTTTTGAAGGTGTTTAATCAGTAAGTGATGAGGTTAGTTTGAATTCATTGCATGAATCCTTCTCTAGTTAATGAAATTAAAATCGTTAAAAAAAGGAATTCATTCAATTCACACCGAGCAATAACCTAGGTTCAACTCATTTTCTCATAATTTTAATTCACATAGATCTTTTAGTGATCTTTCAAAACAATCTAAAATGAACCCAAAGATGACCACTTCATAGCAAAAAATCCATCTCTTTTTATTGAGTGTCTAAAGGTTCTTCTTAGGTCTCTGAGGATTCGACAACCCAAGCTACACTACAAGCGACCGCTTGACCCTTAAAACGTGGGTAAATTTGGGCGAGACCAAATTTTGGCACCGTTTTCGGGGACCCAAGTAAGTTACTTTAGACACACATCTTCTTTTCTCACCCCACATTCTCTATTCTCACCCCCATCTCTCTTATCTTTACCCCTTTCTGTTTGTGTGTGTCCTGAGAATCTAGGATCCAACTTTCCATCTTCTCCAATGGAGTATCTTCCAAATTATCATGTCACAAAATCATGCTGGAATGAAATGGAAAATGAATATTTGGAATCCCCTAAATTATAAAATTTCTTTGATCAACCCTTGAATAATTACCACACACCCGATGAGATGTACAATCAATGGGATGATGATTGTTTAAAGGATGAATTTCCAGCCCTCTCGAGGATGAATGAAGAGATGAAACTTAATGAAGTTCATGATTTACAAACTCCTATCCATCCTAATCCTCAAAAACTCTTCGAACAATTGTGTAATGAAATGGAGATAATGAGTTCTGAGGTATCATCATTGAGATTAGAACTACAATGCAATAATACTTGTGAGGAACTCATCCATACACCAATTGTACCTTCTGAAACCTTATGTGGAGTGTCTAGTTTCCCAAAAAACTCTCATGAACTTATTGAAGAACCAACCTTTGGAATTAGGGTAGGGTAAGTGAATCAAGAAATTGTTGAAGGGTATTTAAATCAGGAGGAAATTGATTTTTTGAATTCAAAGGATAATAACTTGACATCATGGATTGAGCTTCCTGAATGTGGCTCCATTAGTGAATTTTTAGGGCCACATATCACTGAAAAATTATGAGAAATCTCAAACATTGAGCCCATACCTACTCCTAGAATTCAAATGGACACTTTTGGGGATGAATCATATTTTTACAAGGAACCAATGAATTCTAATGTCTTTGGAGAAGAAACTAATTTTCATTCAAATTGACAATATTCTTTAGAAACTTTCAACCAACCCGAACTCAAAATCATTGTCATTCCTTCCCCACTTGAGTATACCATCATTTTTGATAAACAAGATCTTGGGGTTTTCATTCATTCATCTCACGAAACCCATAAAGGGGGGTTGATCTTTGATTTATTAGGAACGACTATAGACGAAAAAAGATCAACCATTTCTGAAATTCCTTGTATTTTCCCATTCATTTTAGAAAATAGGATTGTTCATGAATTAAATTCCAAAAATTCTTACTAACCACAAGGGATATGCATTCTCAATCATGTTGAAGTAGATAAATGTGAGGTCATTAAAATTTTTAATGTTGGAATTGGCTATGTTTGGGGGGTTCAAGTCGAGCTAAAGACTTTAAATTAAGCGCTGCACGGGAGGCAACTCGTGGTTTTCATGTTTTATTTCATTTAATTAGTACCTCGGACTGTTGACCTGTTCTTCTTTTATGAGTGAGGATGGGTATGAAAGGGGAGCACCATATTCACCCATGTCACGTGGTGTGATCCTTGAGTAATACCTTACCCAAAAAATTAAGAGAATACAATGTATCATCAGTTTGTTTTATTTATGTTTTTGTAGGTTAAACAAATTTTTTAGACTGTTTACCTATTCGTATTTTATGAGTATGGATGGGTATGAAAGGGGAGAACCATATTTATCTGTGTCACGTGGTGTGATCCTTGAGTAAATACCTTACCCAGAAAATATAAAGAAGACAATGTATCATCAGTTTGATTTTTAAAATTAAAAAAAGGAAACCCATAAAAATGTTGATACTTGGTTTTAAATAAATTGTTGTGTTATTTGTTTTGTCTGGTTTGTTCTTCTTTGTATAGTTCAGGGACTATTTTGGGTGGTACATATTCGATCAAGGAGGTGCATACATCTCCAAAGAGGTCAAAAAAGTAATCTGGAGCATAATGAACTTCAACTTCAAAAATCAAGTGAATTTGTTCCATGTTTATCATTTTAAATTTCCTCTTTGAAATTCTCACCTCTACCCCTTCTAATCTTTATTTTCTTTAAACATTGGGGAAAATGTTATTTTATATTGGGGGGAGATGAAATTGATATTTTGATCTTGTGTACTAAAAAAATAAAATGTGTGGAAGGAAAAATTTCGAACATGATAACACACATTCCAAACTCTGAAATTGGATATCAAATAATTTTTCATGCCTTGATTCTGATTTTAATGCAAGTTTATGTTCATGTGCATAGTTATTGGAAAGTGCGGTTGTCCAATGTGATTTTTCACTGTTATATTTTCATCCATTAAAAAAAACACAATGAACATCATCTAGATTGTGGGGTTTTAGTTTGAGTTCTTGGGGACCCATAATAAATAGCGTAGGATTGGCGATCATTTTAATTTTAACATGAGTATTCAAAAAAAAAAGAAAAAATCAATTGTGCATAGAGCAATGAATTTTCCTAATGTGTGGCTTTCGGCACTTGGGGATCGTGACTCTATAGTTTTCTGGCCCAGAGTTGGGCATTTTATCTCTATTTGTGGTAATTTGAATTCGTTTTTGATTGAGTTAACTAGAGATGATGCCCGAGTATGTGAGCTTCACTTGGTTCCCTAAGGTTATTGAGCCTAGGAGTCATCGGCAAAGTCTTGCTACATGGGTTGACTCGATTGAGTTCAATTTCAATTACCATGGAAAAATTGCATTAAAAAAATGAGTACTCATCTTATTATTAAAATTTGATTGCTCCTAGCTTCCATCTTTTCTCCCTCGAATGAAAATGAACCCCCATGTCTATTGTGACCCACAACACTTCATCATGCTTAATTGAATTTGGATGAAATATGGCAATGAATTTGAACAAAGGAATGGTCTTGGGCTTGAGATATGCCTATGGAAATATCTTGTTTTAAATGATTTTTATGGGTTTCATAATTGTTTGGTATGTGATATTTGGGTGAGAAATGTGTATTAAAATGTTTTTGGAAAAGGTCATTCGAATTTCATTTTTGTGAGATATATTTTGCTCGGGACTAGAAAAACTCAAGTTGGGGGGTGTGATTAGCCACTGTAAGAGGATAATATTCATTGATAATATATTTAGTTTTCATGTGTCTTTCTATTCATAAATACCATTTTAGTGCATTTTACATTTTGAACACCCATTCTCATCATTTGTTCACTTCATGCCTAATGTGCAACAATTTAGGCCCAATGTTTCATCTGATTTTAAAAAATGTAAATATCCATGTTTTAATTTGATATTTTTGAAAATGGATACTCACTTAATTATGAACATTTTTTATTCAGGGATCAATGGATTATTAATAAATTATAATGGAGATATTTGGCGATTAAAGGAAACAATTCTGGAGAAGGTAGATTGGATATCATCCCACTGATCGGACTATGGGGCCCAAATTACAAGCCCAATGAAGCCCAACATTTAGGGAAGGATAGAAGACATATAGGGGAACAAATCATTCTTCTGGAGCTAGTGCTAATTCGTCACCAATAATGGTGATTAAGGCTTCCCAAGTTGAAGATTTAATTTTGGGCCAGAGTCTGCGGCCCAGAAAAACAGCCAATCATTTCAATCATATACCCCGAACCACAAAGTATTTTGGGCTGAAATTTTACAGGAAGTTAGGGGAAATCCGGGGCTTCATTTAGGTATTCTAGGGACCACTCCAATTGGGCCTTCTAGAAGGTCTTTTAGGTGCGTCTTTCCGGTGGATGCAAGCTGGCTACAACTTCGGGGCAAGAAGTGGAAAAGTCTCTCATCATTAATGTTCCACCCAACTTTCCCCAACATAATTAATTAAATGCACATGGGATGTTGGGGGCTCGGCCAAGGATTCATTTTTTCCTATTTAAGGCAGTAGTGGTGGTGTATTTAGGGATATTGGGCGCTTTCTTTTCATTGTAATGTTATTATGCCAATTTGCCTTTGTAATGTTCTTCCTTCTCATATAAGTTGTTCGAATCACCTTAGTCTTCAATAAAAGTTCTTCTTCTTCTCTTATTCTGTTCTTCTCCTTATCACCTTGATACTGTTGCCTCAAGGTGTGAATTTATTCACACCAAACCTTGTGATTTTGTTCACACAACGGTGGAGTGATCGTTATTTTTATTGTTTTTACTTCTTCAATTCCACCCTCATAAGTCTACATTCCGCTTCCGTTCAGAACTTGTCATCAACGGAGGGATAGCTCTTTTATGGGTTGATCCAAGAGAGTAGAATGGGGCTGGATTGAATGTTATTTCTCATGCCCAAAATGTTATTAATTTATTTTAATTGAGTTTCTTTCATTCAATGATTTTTATTCTTCCTCTTCCTTATTGAATTTATTCACCCCACTTTCATGTGCTAATTAAATCCTTTACCTTGGAGTGCTCATGAAAATGATACTAAAAGTGTATAGGTGATTATAATATGTTTTGAAGGTGTTTAATTAGTAAGTGATGAGGTTATTATGAATTCATTGCATGAATCCTTCTCTAGTTAATGAAATTAAAATCGTAAAAAAAAGGAATTCATTCAATTCACCCCGAGAAATAACCTAGGATCAACTCATTTTCTCATAATTTGAATTCACATAGATCTTTTAGTTCTCTTTCAAAATAATCTAAAATCAACCCAAAGCTGGCCGCTTCATAGCCAAAAATTCATCTCTTTTTATTGAGTGTCCAAAGGTTCTTCTTAGGTCTCTGAGGGTTCGAAAACCCAAGCTACACTACAAGCGACCGCTTGACCCTTAAAACATGGGTAAATTTGGGCGAGGCCAATGATCCTTTAGGTCCACCTGGATTATATTAGGAAATTTATTATTATTTAATTTAAAGTAGATTCAAAAGTGTTAAATTCAAAGTTTAATAACTAAACCATTTTTAATATAGGGTTAAAAATAATATAAATTATATTATAAATATTAATTGGAAAGATAAAATGATTTCCTACATAATCGTATTTTATTTATATTTTTTAGACATTATATAATTTAATTTATTTATAAAAAAATAATGATTCCGTAATTACCTTATTAAAAAAATATTAAAATATTTGATATTATATATACCCCTATACATGTAATTTGAGACTTTTATGAATTACACTAATATCTTAGATTAAAATGACATTTTGTGTTTGATTAGATGATTTTTTTTTGAAGTAATAATTTTGTTATGAATTTAACAAAAACAAAATACCAAATATTGTCAAAATTGACATAAAATAGTTTCTTAAACAAATATTATATTATAAATTCATATTCAATTCCTAAAAATCCAAGGTTCATCCAATTGAATTATATAATGATATGTGTATCATTAATTAACCACTTTGGGTTCTCTTGGATTTATATAGTAAGTTTATTAACTATATAATAAAAAAATATAAAGAGACGTGGTAATTGTCAAACTATTTAACTAAGAGTTAAATATAAAGGATAAGGTTAATATAGTGACCCCAACTAGTCTAAAAACTATTGGTTGAGTTTTTTTCAACCCGTCCCAACCTTATATTTTAAATAATACATTTTCGATCCATTAGAAACTGAAAATGATTTTATTATAAAATAATATTTCTATCTTTTCCTTAGGTTCCCTTCACCACTCTTATAAATGATAACTCAGCATTCCCTCAAATTCACACCTTTAAAGCCTTATGTCTTTTCCAACCTCTGCCCAAATACCCACTCAACTTCCCTCTATTAATCCTTGATTCCTTACTTTAGTTAGAATTCAATCTTAAAGAGCCCTTTTCATCAAATCAAAAGGAAGAACGTGAAGAAGAGGTAAATATTTCATCACCTCTTTCAAGTTCCTTTCTTCTTCCACTTCCTCTTTATTTGTTGTTTCCATTCTAAAAAAATAACTCCAGTATCTTCTAAGTACAGTGATGTTATTATAAATATGGTGAAACCATTTTCATTATTCTATCCATCTTTTGAATGACTTGTCACCATACGTGCGTACGTACGGATTACCGTCTCCACGTCATGGTGTAATTGATATTCAATACATTATTATTTGGATGGGTATAATAATTATGTATAATTGATATAAACAGTAAATATAACATGATAAATATTCTTTATATATGATATAATATACAATTATATATTATTTTAATATCAAAATAATGATATTATCTCTTGTGCATATGTAGGGATTGCCGTCTCCACGAATGCGATGAGATTCATTCCCCATCGTAATAAATTCCAGAATAATTTTCATTAGATGATTAAAAATAATGTTTAAAGTCTTAATATCATTTTTAATATGAATAAGATATAACCTATTCATAATAAACACTAATTACGAAACAAAGTATATAAAGGAAAACGAATCAGTTAACACCCGAAATGACTATAATACCATAATATTATTATCAAAGAAATATTAAAAGATCATATATGATATCATATTAATGTATCTAATTCCTTTATAATTTAATGAAATTATATCACCATTATACATGAGGATAACCTACCACCAACCTAGGAAATTTACAAAGTAAGGGGTATCTTATCTCACTTTTTATTCTGTGAGATTTCCATAGTTCACCACTTATTTATTGGATGTGGTGTATTGTGTACAAAAATTTGATATATAATATCTTGATTCACTTTATATTCATGGAATTATATGATTCATTTCGTTGTTACTAACTCTTGGTCATGCAAATCGATTGATTACAACGTGGTAAGGGGTTTCTTATCTCACTTTTAATTCTATGAGATTTCCATTGTTCACCACTTATTTATTAGATGCGATGTATTGTGTACTACTATTTGATATATATAATCATGATTCTCATTATATTCATGGTATTCTGTTATTAATTTTGTGGTTATTATCTTTTGGTCATATGACCCGATTGATTACAAAGATGTAAGGGTTTTTCGTATCACATTTTATTCTTGTGAGATTCGTGCTATATAGGCCACTATTTCCATTTGTGTGGCATTTGTACTATCCATGATTTTATTCTTGGTATAATATACTTTAATTTATGGGTATTTACATCTTCATTGTTTGATCCTTTTTTCATGGGTTGTATGTTTCATATGTTTCCAAATTAGTAAGGGGATTTCAAATTACAATTTCCACTCAGTGGGCATTAAGCATAATTCATTGATTATTTTACTCCAATATTATGTGTGGAATAATTATTTATTATTTATGTAGTAATTTCAACTCCCCTTTGTGTGGATATAATTTTGATACACATAATCACTCCATCGATAATTTCTCAAGTCATTGATATAAAACTTGATCTTAACAAAATTTCCATTCATTGAGTTAAACATCCAAGTCATTGGTATTGTTTCGACCAGAATATGTGTGAATGTCATATTATTGATTTACACTGAATATCCAATAATATTGAGTTTATTAATATTTTTCACACATAACTATGTCATCAATTTATCCTTTACATAAGGATACTGTCTTTATAAGAGATTTCATCTCAATTTTCTTTCCTTTGAGAATTCTTTGTTGTTATGAACCAATTCACTTTTATATGGTGTATATACTATCCTTTGATGAAGTATATAATGAAATCCTCTACTCTTAATATATTATTATGTTTTTATTAACTTAATTGTTTGTATTCAAGTGTCTCTCTTTTGTTTAGGAACTCTAACTAAAATATCATTTTTAATGTTTTAATGATTTATTATTCTAAATCTTTCTCATTAATGACCATGTTTAAAAAATGGCTTCGATGATTTATTTATATGGACATTAATGTTTCAAAATTAAAATCCCTTTTATGTTTTTCAATGTTGTATGGAAGACTTTGATTTCAAAAATATATTTTTAAACAGCTTCTTGAAAAAGAGTGTGACTTTTAAATGATTTCAAGAAAAGGGCGGATATTTCTATCAAATAGTTTTGATGATTTTTTTTCATCTATATCAATATCCATAATCATTCTCACTTTAGGTTAATATGTTACAAAACAATCTTCCATATTTTTTTTAATGAGTTATTTTTGACTGTGGATGTGTTATTTTTATACCATTCATGGTTTATGGATAAAGCATTGACATTTCGTATGCTAGTTTTAATACAAATGTTTTTGTTATTTTTCAAAAAATTTATATATGGAATGAAATGGACTTAGTATGTGACGGGTGGATCCCTTTATAGCTCCATGATGCATTGGTAGGTCTAATGAGACAAACTAGTGTCTTAGCACAAGGACTTGAAAAAAATATTATTTGTAGTCTTGGCACAAGGCCTTGACTATGTGGTTATGAAAGTCTGGCATTTTGTATTCCATCATTATGAAAGTGACTATTGATATTTCATGTGATTATTCAACTATTAGAATATCTATGTGAATAAGTAAATTGAATTATTTTATTTTATCTTTTCCGTATTATGATTATGTTCAAGTTTAAAAGAATTTTTTTATTCTTATACATTGCCATAAATGTTTATGATTATTTATGAATGTTTCTGCTATATTGTTATCCTTACTAAGCATGTGAGCTCACCCCTTTCTATGTTTTATTTTTCCAGGATGTGAAGAAGTATATATTGACTGACCTATAGGGATAGTCTATTGGATCTCCGTGTTTTCTAGGGAAACCATGTTGTGGTGGTTTTCTATTTTATGATGTAACGTATTCCTTATTAATGTATGTAGTACATCCAAGGATAATAAACGAATTGGTCTTTCGAGACATGATCTTTTTTGATCATGCCAATGGTACATAATAATTCAATGACTCAGGGCTTCTGGGGTTAGGGCATTACAATTCTATTCATTTTTGGCTCATATATTTTTTCCTTTGGTTAATATTTCATCCTATTAATTTTTAAATAAATATTCATTTAATATGACCCTGCCTTGGCATATCATATACACCACGAGTGGTAATTTTTTTCTGATATATCAATTTTTTTATTTCCCTAAAAATTGATGTAACAAATAAAAAGTTAATATTCAATTATAGTTTTTATCATTTTATGGGAGTGTGGACTTGTATCATACATACATAAGGCTGTCATATATAACATAAGAAATTATTTATCTATGATACTAAAACATAAACATCTTCAACAGTCTAAAAAAGTAGTGGGTAGAATATGGAGGAAAAAAAGATAATGCACATTCAATCTTGGAAAAGGGGATGACCAATAAGATATAGATTTTGGTTTTGATGGAGAAGATTATACACAAGAGTCATTTTTTGTATATTTTGTTTCATTAAATAATTTTACAATGATCAAAAACCAATTATATTTGAAGATGCTAACCTAAATAAATTTATTTCAGATAAAAAATGATTCAATATCATTTTTTGAATCAACTATGAACACTACTGTAGATTTATTCCAAACATGTCTAATTTCATTCATTTACATAAGGATTGGTTTTATATTTCTTCCTATATTAAATTAATCCTTGAAGGTTTTGTAAATAGACTTAAATATATTCTCCTTCTCGATGGCCACATGTATCTTGTATAAAGGCAACAATGAACCTCATACAGTCCTTATATCGAATAATGGGACACAAAACATAGCCCAATAATCATTGAATAGTTCAGAATTCCAATCCAAATAAATATTATATAGTCAGTTAAATAGACCCATCCATACCTTATGGGAACCGATTTAAAGCTTCAGACACCTCATGTAGCTGATGATTGGTTGGGTGCTATTGAGCATCACTGAAATGCTACAAGCATCCCCAGTAGCAACATATGCATAACTTAATAGGATGTTTGTGATAAAATTATACTCAATTTTAATGTTATTTCCATGACATCTAGAATTCTATGATGTGAATAGTCATGTTGTTTCTAGATTTATATTTTATGTTATTTATTACCCTCATAAATTCTTATACTCTCTGAAAACTATTTTTTTAATGTCATAGTATCATGATCTTCTTTAATGGAAAGGTTGAATGAGACAAACATATGAAGCACCTCTTTCATTGGCTTCCATATCATGACTACGTTTTTATCTATAAAGATATTGAAAACAGTTCCAAATAAGGGTGTCTGTGGGAAATGAATGGTATCAAAAATGAATTATGTAATTTGCATAGTGGTTTTGACATAATCTTTCAAGTGGAGATAATGAGTGTCTTAAATGAAAATCACAAAGGTGTGACCCCATAGATGCAGAACATTCTTTTTAATATATTTTTTTTGGGAGTGACACATGAATGACCTAAACAACACACAAACAAACACGTTTCAATAAATTGTTTAGTTGAATTAGATTCTATTACAGTAAAACATCATTGTATGGCCAAACCTTGTATACTCTTTTATATGTGGACATGAAAAAGATATTCAGGTACTTTATGAATAGTAGATATCTTATATTTTTAATATCATACTATAATAATCTTCATTAATATCATACTATTAATTTTCTTCGTTAATAGTCATCTATTTTTTTCTATAAATTCTGAATATCCTTAAATATTATTTATGTGTGTTTTATTTTGATTAGGAATCAGTGAGAAATCATATTATTAGTAGACCTTAGACTCTACCATTCAACATATTCAAATATTTTCATGGTTTCACCTAAATGGACATTGAGAACAATATTGAAGTTATTTAATGGTCATGATTTCCATTTTCAACTCTATCCTTGAATATAATTCATTATCAAAGTATAAATTCTTTACAAATTTCCAGTTACAAACCACTTAAATAATGTGTTTCTTGTGATTTGTCATTTAACCAATTTTTTCCATTGGATACAATTTCCTTTTCTAATTCAATTTCATACTTATATACAACTTCATCATGTCAAAATGTGTAATGGTTGAATCTATTCAGATTATTTGTGTCACTGATGTAATATCATTATCATTGATATTGAACATCATGTCATGTGTTAATCCACTATGAATTGGTTTGATGTGTAGGAAATTAATGAGATGATTATGGGTGACATATTTATTAGTTCCATTATTTATTTTTATTAGCTTTCTGAATTGTTACCATGTAGAGGTTCAACTCTATCACATGAATTTTTTTTTGAATTTATTTAAATATTTTTAGAATTTTAGATTATCACAATGAGAAAATGTAAAAAAAATTGTGTTATTATGTGGCACACTATCACTCCTATTTTCTAAAGAACAATTCCAACAGCCACCCCTCATTGGTGAAATTGTCCTCCCTAGAATCCAGTATTTTAAATTGCGTGTAGATATTTTTGGTGTACATCGTGTATGCTGGTAAATTCATCACCCATACATGCATGGTTTTAAACTTATAATTTTGTGCCTTAAGAGATTCCTATAGTGATGAAAATTTCTATCAATTAAAAAGAAGTGAAACTGTATAAAATATGGAAAAACCTTGATAGTGTGCAAGTTTAAGAAGTTCCAAATGACAGTTACAATTTCAAAAGGTTTCTAGATCAATATTAAAGTAATAGATCAAGTGTAGGGTCAACCATAACTTTCTCTAAGAGTAGAAGATAATTTTATAATGTTGAAGAAAGAAATTTAATAGGACAATCATATCCTTTTTAATTTGATTCATCCCATTTTTCTATTTTGAACACATGGATGAACCAAATTTTATATGGTGAAAATTGGATTTTGACTATACACTTCTAAGGGTATATTATTTATTGGAAAAATTTATAGAACATAAATTTTTCAATTGTAAGAATTAATAATTCACACAATCATTTCAAAAAAATTATTTTACAAAATATATGGTAATATGGGGGGATTCCACAACTCTGAGGAAGAAATTAAAATTTGGGGGATATTCTTTATTAGATCAAATTGAGGATGGCTTCATGAATTTTCATTACCACAGGGTTTTCATTGAATTAATATCTTTAATTTCATCGATAAAATTAGGCAATGATGTTTTTAGGTTTTTTGAATTTGATTTGTGAATTTTGGGAATAGTTATGATGATTTTTTCAATTCATGAAAATTTTGTTATGTATCATTTAGGTTTTCAAGGTTCTTCTTGTCTAACTAGTTTTACTTATAGAAATTAGGGATTTTTTAATATGATTCGGTGTTTCTTAGGTTTCTATTTCGAGTGATATTCTAAATCTATACATATTTGAAAACTTTTTACACAAAAGGCTGGCCTCAACAATTTTTTGTTGCCCAGTTTTATAATATAAATAGTTAAAAGTATCATGATGGGTAAGATTGTTGCAGTGTCATCTGAAGTATATAATAAACCCTAAACAAAATCTATGAAAAATCTTTTTCCGGTGACCTATTGGAATATGTTCTTATTGAGGAAATCAATATTTTTATTATTTTGGTTTTTTACATCCATTTTTTTCAACATTCATGCACACATTGAGAAACCATTTCCATCGAATGTTCTTGATAAATGGATTTCATAATTTTTCATTTTAAATCTTGGATATATCATCTGAAATGGTATTTTTGTAATAATCACATACTAAAATGGTTTAATCTTCCCTATAAGTGTTTCAAATTGAGATAGGCCTTGAGTAATCACTGCATTTGTTTTGGGAGCCCCTATTTTATATTTTTTACCTTCAGACATTGATGCATAGGTTTGTAGTTAAAATATTTATAGATGTTCACATTAATTACATGAAATAAATTCATGATTATGTGATTGGTATTGGATTTTGGAAGAAAATAAATGTTCTCGTGAAAAATAAATAACAAATACCAACCAATCCTATTTGTATAGTTCACGTAGCCAACCATGGGTTAATTTTTTACAAAAAAATATTTATATAATTTTTTTAATTACAATTTTATAGAATTGAATTCTAAAAATTTGTTTTCTTATTGTGTTGTAGGTGAATCTTTCTAATTTTAGGAATAAGAGATTATTATTATGCTTATACTTCAATTAGGACCCATATAAGAAATTCTATTACAAGATAAACAATGTTGAATTTTATTCACTCTTCACTTATTCCATAGGAAGACTCTACAATTTCTAGGTATCAAGCGCATGTAATCAGTGTCAATAGTATTTTAGTGGGACAATATAACATATTTCATAGCAATCTGCCACAATTTACATTTATAAAATTCTCATAAAAAATCTCAGTAAGGTATCTTTCATTGGTTAAAAGAATTCGATTACAGTATAACCAATGTTGGGATTGATGAACTCTTAAAAATGATAAGGAACACACTCCTGGGCCCATTTTTGGTTTTAAAAGGAAATCATTAATTGTTTATTATAATTTTATTTTAATTTTTAGACAATATTTATTTTAGATTTTTTTTAGAGTTTTTTATTTATGAATCATTCATTTTCTAATGATGAGATGCTTCCAGAAACCCACTTCTATTATTTGACAATAAACACATCATAATAACATTGTGAGCTATAGATGATCACCTCCATTATTGTCATGACATGATTTATTTAATTGAATTCTACGACAACTTTGTTAATGTGAACCATCATAGTGAAAGTTTATGTGAGTGTCACCATTGATTTTTTTTCAAAATACTTCTCAGATGTAAATATTTATAGTATCTTTTAATGAAGTGTTCAAAATGGAGAAATGAAGCCTATATTTGAGTCATTTAAACTATTGATTCATGAAATGCCAAAATGGATGATAAAAATACAAACTGTGAAAATAATTTTCTGATTCTTCTATTTATTTTTTATTTATGATTCATTTCATGTAGATATTTTGGCATTGATTTGTGAGTATGATCTTTGGATGTTTTTATTTGGATTTCGGAGATAAAGGGTGTGGCATAACATTGACTAGAGAATTATCAATGGTATTAGAGATGGATCATTTTGTTACCTGGTGGAACTAGAGATGGATTATTTTTGGGGATGCTATTTAGTTAGGTGTGATGGAGATCATAGAGATTAATATTGTGGTATGGAAGAAACTTGAGGTTTATCGATGTTGTTGGAGCTATGATAAGGGTCTTAGGGCATTGATGGGTTGTTAGTGCTTACTGGACATAGGTGTTGGAGCTAGCTCATCGAATGGGATGAGCTAGTGGTGGAGCTAGTTTAGTAGCATGGATGGGTAATTGTAATTGGGTGGGGGTGGGGGGGGGGGGGTTCTGGGTTAGTGGGGTTTCATATTGATATTATTGGGGTGTGGATCATTCCTTTTTATATTCATTCATTTTTTATTAAATTTCAATATTTATATAATTATTTGTTTTCTAATATTGAACATTTTTTAAAATCATTTTCTTTTTAGTAATTAAAACACATATGTATTATAAATATGATAAATTAATAAATATAACATCAAATTTTACAAGAAATAAAAATTTAATTTTTTATCAATTTATATTTAAAAATATAAATTATATATTTGTAATATTATTACCAAAATAAGATTTTGTAATTAGATCCTTTTAATAAACATTTTAACCAATATTTATATATATATTTCCCTCTTGTATATTTATAATTGTTACAAAACTCTTTTATTAGTCAAAGAAAAATTAGAAATAGAGTTTTCAGTGAATGTTTAATGACCTAGACATAGATGTTCTTTAAATATTTTACGATATAAAATATAATTTTTTTCCAAAAGATATGTACCCATTGGAAAATGTGAATTATTTTGTAGTGATCCATAAACATTTCTAATATATAATTCCATCATGTTCATTTTTTGAAAAAGTATTATCTATATTTTTGATTCCACACATTTGAATTCATTCAACATTTGAAATATATCCATATCCCAATAATTTTCTACCTCACATTGAGTTTATATAACAGTTCACTCAATTTAATTTTAATCCACAGTAATGATCCTCCTTGGAAAATTCATTAATACACATATACGTGTGAAAAATATAATTTATTCACAGCTTGAGAAATGAATTTTTTTTAATAATGATGTATTGTTTTCAATGACTTATATGGGTTAGGGTTGGTGGGTAAAAAATTTACACAATTTATGGTCAAAAATAGAAGGTTGGACTCTTATGTACAATCCATGAATAATCAACTGAAAAAATAGGATGAACCTCGCACAAATAACAATTAAACAATAAAAAACACACAATACACATTTTTATATGAAAATAGACATTATATGAGGAATCTTTAAAATGAATTATATATTCAACATTCTCCCCATTTTTTTATATGCTTATTTTTTAAATAATCCAGAAAATCATAACCTTATTAATAATTGTTTTTATATTACTTCATCGTGGATGATCTTAATATTTAGAAAAATAGAAATTCAAGCCGTTGATTTTTAACAGTTAAATGATTCAAAAAGTAATCTTAATAAATAAATTCAATATCATCTCTATTTTTTCTTTTTCTCTAAATTTTATTTTTATTTTCCTTTTTTATTTCTTTGAAGGGGAACCTGGTGACACAAATAATGCACCATGAAATGATGACTCATGAACAATTATCTCATTCTCTACAACCCAAAATTAAAAAATTTATTCACATCAAAAAAATGAAACACATTCAAAATAACTCACATTGAAGGCCCTTTCCCCACAATCAATATCAAATATCTATGAAAAATTACTAGGGGTGTCTGTAGGTGATGAAAAATAGATTTTTAAATGTGGCTTAAACCTATATAGAAATTAATTGAATATAAGGGATAATAATGTAAAAATGTGAAGGTATTCCTAAAGATAAAATATTTATAGAAAAATAATTTCCTCAGTCATATTAAATGCTTCCCAAGAAGTAAAAATCATTGAATGACAAAAGTCAGAACTTCGGGTTCTCAGAAAAAATCCACGTATCTCTCATGAAACAGTCTAGATTCAGAATATTTTTTCAAAATATATCAAAATGACTCAAAGGACTGAAAATTTATTTTGGGTTAGTGGTTGATGGGAATAAATTTTAAAAATAGGGCAATCTCATAAAATTAATAAAAAGTACAATTTGAGGATAATTTTTCACACATCAAAAATAATATAATATCTTTTTTATCAAAAATAATTTCAACATATACAATAAAAATATTGGGTAAAAATAGATATAAATATTAATTTATGATCATGATTCATAAAAATTAAAAATCAAATGATAAAAATTAACTTTAAAACAACTAGGAAGGTTGATTCCCCCCTCCACACTTAAATTTATGTTCCTTTTAATTTCATCTAATTAAAAAAATATGGGAGGAGAAACTAATGAAATATTTTAGCTTGATTTATTATACAATTGTACCATGAGTTATGATCCAAGAATCTATAACTTTGAAACTAACAAAATAATGTACAATACATTAGAAAAATAATGAATGAATAAAATATTGTGGAAGGAAAAGTGATAATCTTTGGATTGACCCCCATGAGGGTGGTTGGTTTTTTCTACCCCTAGTAAGTTTGTTGAAATGGTATAACACCAATCTAAATGTAGATGAGGGTTCATTGCAGGAAACCACTATAATTTATTTCTTCTTGTTCTCTCCATCCAAAATAGGTCATGGTGGAACTGATGGATAGAGTACATCAGCTCATCAACCTTTTCAATGTGGTATATCTGGGATGTTGGAAGAAGGAAGAAAAATTCACCATTTTTGTCATATGAAACAACATTATTAGCCTTTTCATTATCATACAGGGCAGATAGTTTTCATGTTCATTAGAAATTTCAGTTCATGTTATATTAAAAAATAATTTAAATGTAATAATATTAAATCATGAGGAAATGAAAAATAAATATTTCCATTCATGTAATGAAGGTTGAAATTTCATCTCTTTAGGAAAGAATACTAGTAATTTTATTTTATAAAGGGAATATTAATAAACATACAAGGAAATATATAGGATTTGAATAGATGGTTTCACAATTTTATAGTTTGGATAATCAGTTAACTTTTCAGATTCAACAAAATAATACCATAATTCATCCAAATCATGTTGATCTCCCAAAATTGTATCAACTGGCACACCCTCTTTAAGAACCTCTTCATGAAATGTATACGGTGAGAGGATTGAATTTTAAATTTGAATCTTTATGTCTCCCTTGGGTTATTTAACATCAAATGTCCATTTAATAGTAATTTAATTCTCATAATCTTGTCCCTCTTTCTCTTCCATACAAATAAAATTAACTTCATCAAAATCAACATCTAGTGATACTACCATATTAAATTATTTGTCTATAATTTTGAAATTATATTTAATCATAAATTCTTCTTATTCCATTTAAATAATAAAAATTTCTTTCATTTAGAAAAGTAAATAGTAATCCGTGAATATGAAAATTTTCTTATGTAATACTTGACCTAATGAAAAAATGATATGAAATGAAGTTATATTTTTTAAAATTTATGAATTTTATTATTTTTGTTTATATTTTTTGAAAACTAGCATGTGTTAGATCTTTTACTCCTAAGTAGAGGTGAGAAATTGACACAAATGGGTTCTAATGGATTACAGTTTAATGAAATTCTTATTTTCTTAATATTGTAGCCTAGTGGCACAACATAGGGTTGATATCTCAATATGTCCCCTCACACACAATGATGTTCTATTATCACTATTATAATATATATATATATATATATAATAACAAAAATATATTGGGGGATTGGAAATTCATGAAATATAAAAATATATAAAAATATATAATCAACGCAAGAAAAAATTTAGTTATATAGGAAAAAAGTAAGAAAATTTTGGTTGGAGTTTATGGTGATTGATATCATTTTCTAAAAGAATCAGAATACTCAAATCAATGTAGTGATCAAGTCTTATCACACTACAAATTATTATATTTAATGTTATTATTCTAAAATAATACCTCGAAATATGGGGAAATCCTCTTCCAATGTTATGATAATATACCTATTCTCATACCATCAATACATATTCCATGATATATCATTTTCATGACACAAGTAGTGAAGTGAATGAATATGGTTGACGAGAAGAAGATTTTGACGCTTTAGAAAATTGGGTGACCACTCACCATAATTGATTCAACCACAAAAACATAATGAAAATGAATAATAATATTTAAATTAAAGAAAAAAACTAAACCAAACATAAATCACTCCCTCTAAGAAACATTGAGGATAGTTATCCAACTTTCTTGGAGTTGTTTTGGGAAATATGGTTGGAGAACAATGAAAAAATTGGATGAAGAATATATGAATGAATAATATAAGAAAATATTAAAATTTTATAAGATCTTTTTATGAAATAAAATTCTAACTTATCCACATGAAAATGGATATCCTTGGTCATGGGTGGGGAGGTGATAATTTATTTAAAAATAAGTGAGCAAATTAGGCACTAACTATATCCTCTAAATCATTGTGCATTTTAAAAAAAATTAAATGTTTTTACTTGGGAATTTTTTTTAATTTAGGGTTGTTACACTATGTCTGTCATTCACAGAAAAAATTCTAGCTTTACCTTCTACCTGATGAAGGAGTTAGAATAGTTTTCATTTACTTATCTATTCTATCTATGTAACTATTTGTATTCCCCAAAAACATGTTTCCATGCTATAATGACCTTAAATAGGGACGAATCAGTTGGGGACACAATTACTGATGTTGTTCTCTTGTATTTTCTCTAGGTCAATGTATAATTTTATATCTTTTGGGCTGACATTCTATGATATATATACTCATATTTATTATCACCCAGGTCAATACACAGATTCGATAATTGTATTGTGATCATGTTTTTTTACTCTCAAAAATGGATTTAGATTTAGGTTTAAGATAATGAAATTAATCCAAATATGTATTTAATCAATCAATAATTTGTTTTAAAAAATTTCATTTATTTAAAAAAATGTTTTGATTGAAATAATGAATAAAAATAAACTTTTAAAAATACATATTTGGGCCATTTAAGAAATTATGTTGAAAATACTAAAAACCCTATAAATGTGATAATTTTCCAAAAACAAAACTATGGTTGAATTGAAAAAATTTAATCACATTACAACATACGTGAGAATATTTGTTTCATTAGTGGGTTTTCAAAATATTCTATTCGAATTCAATTTCTATTTCAATTCACATCAAATTGGGGGTTTCCTAAATCAATTGGCAGTAATTCAAATAAAATCATGAAATTAATGGATTAATTGAATGGGAAAAGTCAAACAAAAAAACCTGCATTTATTAACAGTATAAACACTTAACATCCGCAGTAGAATTTTCCAATGAAAAAAGTCAAATAAATTAGTCCTTGATTCTAGATCAAAATCACCTGTATTTAGATCCATAAAAAACTTGGTGATCTAACAAATTCAATGAATGAAAGAACGAGAGATAAGGACTTACGTAATGGGAGGATAATCACTTATCATAGATGGATCAAATGAGATCATATGTGCATGAATCCTCTAATGATTGAGAATGGAGGATCAAAAAAGGGTTATTGAGAGTCTCTAATACCTATAAAATTGTGATACATCAAGAAAGGGTTGAGCGGGGGATAAATTGGGGTTCTTAGATTTTTTAAATAATTTATTCAGAATAACTGAAAAATCATTTTTATGGTTATGTAGGAAGGTCCACATGGTTTGAAAAAACATTCTCCCCAATCATTCACCCATATAATGGGGTTCATGGTATCTATTTTGAGTTTTCATAATTTTCAAACCCATATGCCAACCTTGAAAAATACAATTATCCATGGTTGCATGGTTTTCACTATGTTTTCACACAATTTATCAAAATGGTGTTCCGAAACCACATAGCTGAGATACATAATTTTTTCCCAAAATTAAATATATAAACCTAATAAAAACTCCAAAAAAGAATGATCATAATAAATTGTAAAGGAGTACCTAAAAAACATTAATAATATGTTTTATTCACAAAAAATATATTAGAGACTATATATTTTTTAAATAATCTCATAATAGTTTATAGAAGATGTTTTATGAATAGAATAACTAGAATTGGAATAATAATAATTTTCATTATTTTAGAATTAGACAATGTTCAAGTCTAACATATTAATTTTTTCACTTTTTTGAATAATGAAATTTATTTCACACATTTTAATCTATATGAAAATATTTAAATATTTTTACCTGGATACTTATTTTTGTTCTAAAATATAATTTATCATGACTCCATATTATTTTTATAACTGGAACCATTAACATTCATTTAATTATTTTCTCATTTTAATAACTGATTAGATCTTTTCATATACATTCACTTGTTCACACTTTTTTAAAGATGGAAAATCATAGTGTTACTTTCATATGATTTATTGATGATTTACTAGAATGTAATTTTCATCTTACTTTCTTTGACATACTTTACCTCATATCAATCTTTTTTTAAATTTATATCTCATATGTCAAGATTTAACAAATGGTATCATCAACCTCTATGTTATTTATCTATTTTTATACCTAGATCATATTCCCAATGAGTTCCCAATTACTTGGTAAAAATGAATTTCCTTGAAAAATGTTTATATTAATGAGATTCACAATGAGATTTTCACCCATTACTAATTTTAGTATATTTAGTAAAAATATTAGTGAGATTATGTAGCATGTGAATTGTAACATTTAAATATCTATCATAACCTAAAAAATCATGTTCTATGGAATTTTTTATTCATTATGGTGTTCAATATATGTGTTATAAAATTCATAAGTTTTATTTGGGTATAAATTTTATTAAATAAATATTTATTTAAATAATAATTCCTGGAATTCATATATTTCCCATTGAATTCAAAAAAAGAAATAATAAAAGTATCGCATTTTTATTATTTTTGAGTATTATGAATATATCCACGATGGACAATTATCAATAGGATATAACCAATAAACTGATAAAAATTAATCTTTTATGTTTCCCAGTAACCATATTTATTAGAATAATAAAGGGATCATGTCCCCTATAGTGTCATTTGGGAGAAAAATGATTGTTTGAAGAAAACATTTTAAATAATGATGTTTATTGAAGCTTCAATTAATGATTAATAAATAGAGTGATTAATGGATTTAGAAAACGTAATTTTATACTCATTTGATAAGATGTGTAATTTGTATTAGTTTAAAATTTAATGTAATGACTGATTTTCAATTTATAAACTAAATTGAAAATAAAAAAGATAAAAAAAGATTAAAAATATTTTTTGAAAGATTAAATATAATAAAAACAATTTAATGATTAATAAAGATTAATTTATAAATGATAAAATAAAATAAATGTAAAATATATATTTAGAAAAGAGGAAAAGTAAAAGAATAATCATTTCGAAATATAAATAATTAATTATAGAGAACGATTATATTATTGACAAATAAATGAATGAAAAAAATAAATAAATTAAAATTTGGAATTTAAATCAAAATTCAGTATATTATAAAGACGCATGGAAATATCTCATTCAGATCCATTATATATAAAATGACAATTTATTGAGGATTTATTCTATTGTCCCATTAGATTTAGTGTTGGGAATGATACAAAACTCCTTTAATTTTCTAAACTATAACAAGATACCATAATTATAATCGACACAATATTATTTACAGGTATAACTAGAAACAACAATTAAAATAGTCTCTTAGCATTAAAGTATTATATAAATAATACCTTGAGAACTCAATTTTAAGGTAATGAGAACTGAAAATAGAATATAGTGGAATAATAGATAGAGGATTTCATATAATAAATCATGTTTTATTATAGTCTTGATTCACTTTGTAGAATATGATGAATCACTACAATAGACAAAGAATATGATGATAGATATAATATAATATAATGGGGAAACACTCTATATGTTATAATAGATAATTTATTAAATGAGATAATTTGTGAGTGATTTTAATATTGTAGCCTGCTGGTATTAGAAAATGGATCAGAAGGTTATTAATGTTCTCTATGCTTCCAAGAGTTCTCTATTTATAGACATAAAAATCATTCATAAGTATCTTATGATTCTATATTTAGTAATGAAGTGTTTAAGGAAAAATATTAAATATTCTTCCCAATATTTGATATAGTGAAATCCATTGACCTTGATCAAAACATAAAGTAGTGAAAAAACCATTGCCTTTTTAGTCCTTAAAAATACCAAGACCACTGGTATGGTCACCAGTTTGTTCTTGTTTTATCCATCCATCCCACCTATCCTCCATGGATTGTTCAACTATGGTGTGTCTTCTTCTTTTTGTCTCTATATAATCAACAATTGGTTCCTCCACTATAACTAATTTCATTATAAGTTTCTATTAGTCTCTACCTATGGATTCAATAATCCCATTAACACCTCATTTTGGATATTTCAGTGTTCAAAAAAGATTCAAACAATATTTCATCAGTTTTATAACTAAAAATCAATTAAATAAAAATTATAAAAACTTGAACAAGTGTATGTTACCATTAACCCATTGATTGTGAGAAACAAAAAATATCTTTCAGGAACTATCCAAGATTCATTAGGGGCATGATACCTATGCTGGAACAACCATTTCTCAAAGGTAATTCTCAATCCCAATGGATTAGATGCTGACACTTGAAATCATACAAGATAAAAATGGGAGTGGGTTTTCTATAGAGAAGTGGAATAAATAGATAAATATCAGTATGCTCAAAACTCCACTTGAAGAATGTAGTATTAACCAAATAGGTATATGAAACACAATAGAGAACATAGTAAAATTAATCCAAAACTAACAAGATAAACATTCCATGTCAATGGACCCATCACTCCAAACCCAAATGAATAAAGAGCATCCACCTCATCTAATAGGTAGTTCCCTATACTTATACTATGAAGAAGAAAATCTACCAACACCTAAAGGAAAAGTTAGAGTCTGAGTGAATATCCTTTAGGGTCTCACAAAACGATCCATAATAAGATTAAATAATAATAAAAAAAATAATTTTTTCAATTTTCATGGTAGTACATTTTCTTATTTAAAATAAAAAATGTGTTGTCTTACAATAAAGGAAAACATTTAAAAATGTAATAAATAAATAGATTATATAATACAGTTTTTAGAAATCATTGTGATTGAGTAATGCATTGTGAAATTCATTAGTATTTATAATCAAAATAGTCACAATAAGAACTATGGTCATCCTCTATGTTATATGATAGTTCCAAATTATAGGATCCTTATAATATCATATTCACGATCATAAATATGTGTATACTATTTATTATGTCTGAGTCTAAATAGAACACTTCTATATACAATCAAGGATAATATCTCACTAACTAGAAATTTTTAGAGTTGCAATCATAAATCCATCGATAGGGAATTAAAATCCTAGTGCTTTAGTCCTAAATAATCCATTAATTACATAGTCCTACATGTTCTCAATCAATCAGTTGATAAATGGGAAATAATTTAATATGAAATTCATAATCATAATTCACAATTCAATTTCCCAATTTATCATTTCAATATTCATAATCCGTTTTGAAAACAAAACTTGGTTATTTAATAATTTTGGTACATTAAAAAAATAGTCATGGTGTTATTTCAGTTGAATTTAATCAATTTTCTAATAATCAATTCTCATATCAATTTTGAAATTATCCAAATTTATTAAATTATGACCAAAATTCCATTTCTATTGGTAATTGGGGTATTCCCAGCATCCCATGTAAAAGAAATTTCAATCAAAAATTGGGAAAAATTGGATTTTCAAAAATCAATTAAAATAAATTAAGTCAAACAAATAAATTAAAGGTTTATTTACATGAATAAACATAGATGAAACCACCAACAATTATTCACAGAATCTATAATAAAAAATTACAGTGATATTTTACAACAGAAAAATATGGTAATGAAGATCTAGATATCCATCCAAGATTCAAGATCAAAATCAATTGTGTCTATATCCACCATGATCTCGAAGACCTTATGGAAAATAGAAACAGTGAGTGAGAGAGAATGAATCTAGGGAGAATAAATATAGGGACCCTAGTATTCAACATATTAAATTACACTATTTTAAGCATAATCATACACTAGAGTACAATCCATGGATCATAAAGTACAATGTCTTAGATGACTAGGTACATAAGACTTAAAACATAAAAATAAATAAACACTTATAAATTTTATCATCATTGGGGGATCCTAATTTCCATTTCACTCATAAAGATACATTAGATATCCTGGGTATACCATGATAAAAGTGATGATTTAAAAAGACGTGTAAGGGAGAATACATTAGAATAAGGAATTAACACATGGTTTAGAAGGCAAGACATGATGATAAAAAATAATGCAACATTCAGAATCATAACATATAAATATGGGATCATATAAACAGGGAATCACAGTAATTTGTAAGAAACATAAAATCTCAATTTCGTATCATTCTAGGCTAAATCCCAAGACCGTTTGACAAGGTAGCAAAATTCAAGGCTAACCACCAAGATCATCTCACATAGTTTCACAAGCTAAGGTTAACCACCAAGACCATTACACATAACGACTCATGAGAATCAACAATACCCAATGCATTAGAGCACTATATGTGTGAACCCTTCTTATATTTTTATGAATATGTATTCCACAAAAAGAATCATACACAATAAATCCTAAATAAACAAAAGGGTTACCCATGGAAAGAATTGGGTACCACTATCATGTAATAATGCATAACAAATGGGTATATCATAAAAGTGTCCATGAATGAATGGAACTAATATATAAATTGAAATTTATAAGGAAAAATAGTCATGTAGTATGGTAAAGTATTTCATGAAAAATGTTTAACATTTATGAAAAGTATTTAATAAATTTTAGCATTAAAACATTTTTGTGCTCTTTTAAGGAAAATAGTATAGAACCTTAAAAATAGAAAGGGGGAAATATTATATATAAAACCCAAAGTTAACCGAGAGTTTTTTCATAATAAAAATAATGATTTTATAAATACAATGATCTATAATTATATAGGATATATTTCACTTTAGTTTTGGTATGTATTCGGGATGTTCCCTCAAAACAGGTTGGCTTAGCAGGAAGTATTAAGGAGGGAATCATTTAAAAACATATATATCTCAAAAAGAGAATAGTGAAAGGGTAATGATAATTGTATATGGTACATGTAAAAATAATTTATAATATTCACATGAAATAGATAATATACCTTCATATTATTAAGCTAAGGATAAGGAAACCCAAACAAACAAGGGAACTTCGGTTAGAATCCCTTACAGATTATCGACATGTTATCAGCTGTACTTAAAAGAGATTAATGAGAGAGAAAAGGGTTGTTAATTAAATATAAATCATGAGGGAAGTAGGAAGAGTTGTGAAATATTTCTCCATCATTGGAGATTACACATAAAATGGAATAACATAGAAAAAACTCTTGAATAAATGTGATATATAGATCTATTACCTTCTGTTCAAAGGTGTTCTCCCCACGATCATAACGACCTGAATAATGAAATTAGGTTACTTTATTAATAATTAAAGAAACAATTATATATGATAAATATTTATGATAACCATTTTATGTTCATTCATGAACGTTTTGATGGGTTACGTGGATTAGTTTCATTGTTTGTGTCTATTTATTTCTTGGTCTTTACGATCAGTTTACTTATTTTCATGAATGGAGAAATAGGTAAACTGGGATGGTTATCCCAAATTGGAGTTTATTTTAATATTTAACATAAAATATTTTATATTATTTTAAATATAATTTGGTTACATGGATTGATGTTGAATCATTATAAAAACATTACTTATAATCTTTTGGGTTAATTGGCATTTCTTCGCTATAGTGAACATGTTTTGATTAATAATTCCAATCCCATGAAAAAAAATATTACATAAACATAGATGAGACATAATACATTTACTATGAACTGGTTTGACAATAAAAATGTTTTCATGACCATAATTGATGACAGTAATGGAAATTGAAAACCCATCATCCTTGAATGGGGTAAATTAACACATCTCAGATGGTATCATTACTAATAAAATAAATTAAGTGTAAAGTAGAAATGATAATGACTTATTAAATTATCATAAAAACATTCCATTACATTTAATGCACTATATTTGACATATTATTTTTATGATGAGTTGAAATGATAGAAAAAAACAAAAGAAACATGAAAACAAAGTAAAAAAATTAAAAGAGGAATTTACCTGTGGATCAATCTTCATTGAGAGCCACATAAAGGAATATTATTCGGTATCATGAAGATAAAAAGGAATTTTTATTGTCATGGAGGAGATAGGGGAGATATTTTTTAGAGTTTAGGGAAGGCACAAGGCTTGAGTGGAATGAAGGGAATTGGGGAGTGTGGGTGATTTTTATAGTGGAGGAGAGGAGGGTTTTCATAATATTTAATTCCTTAGTTTATTAATTTCCCTCAAAAACATAAATAGTGAATAATCCATGTCCAAAAAATAGTAATAAGTGAATATTAAAACGATCTAAGGTTTCTTACATCATCCATTATGCTAGGAATAGTTCATTTATCTTATAATGTATATATACAGTAAATTGTTGTATTCAACTTTTTATAAAAAATTCATGTATTTTAAAAAATCACAAAAAATAACATGACTCATTATTTAATGTGTTGAAACCAAAAACAAAATCCAATTTTAATCAATAATTTTATGAATATAAATAATTAAATTTTTAATAAAATCAAAATTTACATGAAAAATTCTAATTTTAAAGCAATAAATGATTTTATTATGTTTTCAAAAATTACATAATTTCATATAAAGATTTCTTAAAACTAGAAGACATAAAACAGTAACTTTATGAACACATTTTCGGAAAATACATTTTCTCTTAAATTAATTAATTAATTAATTAAAATTATATATTTAGGACATTCCAAAATACCAATACATTTACTATGATAGTATTATCACTTATAAGATTCCTAAATTTTATTTATACAATTTGGGATGAGGATACTATTCTTTTAGATGATTTACTATTCATATGGGTCTTATTACTATTCATCAGCATGTCATTACTATTCATAACGGTTGGTTACTATTCACTAAAAAAATTATTTTTGTCTTATTAGATATAAAACATCTTACTGATCATAATAGTGTATATCCTATTTTTGAAATTGAAAACATAGAGGTGAAAAAATTATATTTAATGGTCAAATAGTATGTAGTATCATGGTATTCCATTTTTTTTTCTAATGTGATTATTATATAAAGAATAAAAATAATAAAGGAAATATATTGATGTTACATTCTTCGACCCCTATGAAATTTTGTCTCGAAATTATGTTACACATTATAGGCCATAACTAGGTATGGATACGTTTCCTTCATGGCTTCCTCTGGTTCCCCTGTTTCCTCTTTGTACTTTTGGTTCCGCCAAAGTACTATTACCATGATAGTATTATAGTTAAGTAAAACATTATCTCAATGATCCAAGATCTTCACTATCTTCTTCTTGTAAGAAAGATCATTCTCCCTCTAAACCACCTTAGATGATAGTGCATGTGAATGATCTGGTATGTGATTTTTTAATGGGGATAGATAGAAGATATCATGTACCTGGCCCAATATAGGTAAAATTTCCAGTCAATAGGTCATATCCTTTATATGATCAATAATATTTAAGGGGATGATGTACCTGGGACTTAGCTATCCATTTTTCTCAAACCTCATGAACTTCTTCCACAGAGATAAGCTGAGAAATACCATGTCTCCAACTTTGAACTCAAGGTCCTTTTGATGATTATCTACATAACTGTTATTTTTTATATTGTGATACATCGTTATGTTGCTGAATTTTTCTCACCTTCTAAACCATTTCGTCGACCATTTCCATTCCTAACAACTTATTCTCACTGACATCATCTAAACACCCCAGTGTTCTACAAGTTTTCCCATAAAGGGATTTGTATGGTTCCATTATGATGATTTAGTGGAAACTAATATTGTAGGAGAATTGGTTGAGTTGAAGATTTTTTTTCCTATCCTCATTTAATGTCCACAAAAAATGCTATTAACATATCTTAAAATTTCTGTATAGTTCACCCAGATAGGCCATCAGTGTGATGATGACACGTCACACTAATGTTCAGTTCAGTGTTAAGAGCATGTTGGAGGCTTTACCAGAAATTCTAGGTCGTTTTCAGATCTCAATTTAATACAATTGATAGTGGTAATCCAGGAATCCTTACCACTCCATTTTTATATATACATGCATGTAGATTCAATGAGAAGTCCGCTCGAATCACGATAATGTGAGATGTTTCTGTAAGACATTTAACAATGGCCCATATATCACTATTTCCCATGTATTTCCTAGGATGTGTAGTGAAAATGTATATGGTTATGTTCTCCCACTTCCATGTCGGTATGGGTAGTGGATGAATCATCCCTATAGACCGTTATCTTTCATCCTTCACTTGTTGATATACCAGGCAGTTTGATGTACACTCAGCAATATCCATCTTCATATTGTCGCACCAAACATTGTCTCAGATATCTTGATACATCATTGTGCAACCTGGGTGAATAGACAAAAATGAGTTATGTGCGTCATTCAAAAGATCCTTCATTATATTTTTATTAGATGGTACACATAATCGTGACCAAAATCATATAACTCTTTCATCATCAATCATGACCTCAGAGGATTTCCCAGTTTTAATGGCATCTACCCTTTTCTGAATTTCTACATCGTTTCCTTGAGCATAATTTATTTTATCTATGAGGGATGGTTGAGAGATCATTGAGAATGTATTGGTAATGTTCCTCCCTTTATGATTCTGATTTCTATCATCTTCAAATATAAGAATATTTGATCCATTTTAACTCTCATCATTGAAATAAATGCAGGATCCTTTTAACTTAGAGCATCCACTAACATATTTTACATACCATGATGGTAGTGGATTGCGTAGTCATAATCCTTGAATAGATCTATCCAAATTTGATAGAACATTTTAATATACATTTTTTTGAATAAATATTTGACGATTTTTAGATCTTTATATATCTCACACTTCCCCAATAGGGATATTCTATTAGATTTTTAACATTAGGATCATAGCTAAAAACTCTGTATCATGTGTTGGATAGTTTTTATTATGTAGTTTCAACTCCCATTAGCCATAGAATATCAACTTTTCATTTTTCAGAATATTACAGAAAATGGAGACTTCTAATAATTTCAAGAAAATCATTCCCATAAACTTCAACATTCTATACAATACTCATAGAAGGTTTCCCTAATTATATATTATCAATTTAGTTGGGGAATAAATATTCATATAAAAAAAGAATGATATACTTATAAGATATGAATTAAAATAAATTATGATGTACACTACCTTGAAGTAGTGTTTACATGTATTTTATTCATCATTATCCACCATAGAATAGGATCTTCAGTGCCCCTTTGACCATGTAGATTATTGATTCTTGTCACGCTTCGTAACCAATGGAATAAAGAATTGTCTTGGATAATGTACAACTTCTATACATTTATGACATAGAAATATGTATGATTCCATAGATTGAACATTGTTTTCATTCATCATATTATTCAATTTTTCACTACAATTTGCTACTTTGTGCCCAATCTTTTCACACATAAAACATCTGCCAATCCCTTTGTAAAATTTCCCTTAGTGCCTCTTTACACATGGGTTGAATAATGGAAATTGGGTCTTCATTCCCTTATCCCATTTATCATATAGACCTTCATGAGATTTCATCTCCTCTTTCATGAATCCCTTGGGCATTCAACCATGTACCAATTGCTAATCATGATTTTCCATAACATTTTTTTTCATAATCACAATATGTCCTTATTGATCTCCCATCTGATAATGGACCTCATTTTCGCAGTAATCTCATTTTCCTTTATATTGGCTGTTAACCTGATTTATCATATTACCCACCATTGAAAAAAATAAAAAAATTTGTGATGAGTAGCACATAAGAGGTAAACCAAGGACGTTAAAGGTATAAATTAGAAATTGAACTTATCTCCTTAAATGATGTGATTATAGGCCTCAGTATATGTTATTCATGATATCACCTAACATGTATTATTTTGGGATCTTTTTTTAATCCATTAATTGGGGTTCGTAATGAGTTTGTGAATTTACCAAAGCATAAACCCTAAGAGCATAAAAAAGACTGAAGTAATGCCTGTTAGCTTGCACCATTTCTCATTCGAGTCTAGATCAAAGCTAGTTTTTCAGGTTTTATCCCCATATACATCTATGCTAAACCCACCACTACTTGTTTATATCCTAATAGGGATATATTTTCTTGATAAACCACTTTCTCTAAACTTACCTAAATTTTGGGGTGTGTACATATACATAGTCTCATTCATAAAGTTATTAATAAAGTGATCTATTCCATATCTCCTAAAATAAATAGATTATCCAATGATACCGACTAAAGAGACCCCATCATTTTACATATAACATTACATGAATTTAAGAATAATCATACTTAAGTATACAATCCAAGGATCGTAAATTATGATATCTTTCAAGACTATGTACATAACACTAAAAACATGAAAATAAATAAACATTTAAATATATTATCTTAAAAGAGGGATCCTAACATTCATTTGGCTCATACCTCTACATCGGATAACATGGGGATAACATGAACAATGGTATGATCTAATAATCCCAATAAGTGAGTATACATAAGAATAAGGCATTTTCACATGGGTTAGATGGCATGACATAATGATAAGAAAGCATTGAAGACATGGAATCATAACATATAAATGTGGGATCATATAAACATTAAATCATATTAATGTATAAGCAACATAAAACATGATATTAGTAAGATTCAGGATTAACTGCCATGACTGTTTCACTTGGTAACACAAGTCATGGCTAACCACCATTACCATCACACATAGTAGCACAGTCCAAGTCTATCCTCCATGACCATTGAAAAAAATGTCTCATGAGACTAAAAATTACCCAATTCATTAGAGATCAATCTATGAATACCCATATTATAATTTCATTACTATTTTTTCCCAAAAAATTATCATACATATTTATCCTCACATAAACATACTGGTTACCCATGGAAATATTTGGGTACCACTATCAAGTCATAAAGCATAAAAAATGTGTGTGTCATCAAATTTTCCATGAATGAAAGGAACTAATATATTTAGGGACATTCATAAGGCTATATAAGAATGTATCATGCTAAGTAATGTCAAGTAGATGTTACATCAAGTACAAAATGTATATATGAAACATTATCATTAAAACATTTTTTCAGTTTTTGTAAAATAGTATGGTGTGTTTAAAATAGAAACGGGAAAATTATTTTATATAAAACTATAAGTGATATAATAAGGTTTTCATAAAAAATACTGATTTCATAAAGAACACGGTGGCTTAAAACAGAGGATATAGTTCACTTGAAATTTAGTAATAATTATATAAGATCCCTTGTAATAGGTTTACTTGATAAGAAGTATTGATGAGTGAATCACAAAAAAAATGTTTCTATCTAGAAGAGAATGATGAAAGGTTCTTGACAAATGAATTTCTTAAATAAAAAAATAATTTAGAAGATGTACATAAAGAGATAGGATAACTTCATTTTGTTAAAAGGAAGATAAGTTAACCCTAAGGATATTTTTTGGGGTTGGAATCCCTTACGGATTATCGATATGGTATTAGGTGTACTTAAGAGGGATTAATTAAATAGAATGTGTTTATAATTACTTAGAAATCATGAGGGTAGTATGGGTTGTGGAGAAATAATACCTCATAATTAGGGATAATGCATAAAAGGGAATAACATAGAAGAAATTATTGAATAAAAGTTAAATAAGAGGATCTATTAACATAAGATTGAAGGTCTTTTTTACTTGATCATAACAGCTTGAATAATAATTTTTTTAATTAATCTATAATTCTAGAACCACTTATTTAAGTGAAATATTAAAAATAGACATATAAGGTTCATTAAAGAATTTTCTAAAGGGTTATGTGGTTGAATTTTATTGTTCATGTCCCTTTGTTTTCTTGGTCTTTATAATCAGTTTACTTATATTCAATATCAGAGACACAGGTAAAATGTGGATGTTTGTCCAGAATTAGAGTTATATTTTTAATTTAACATCTACAGGAATACATGGTTTTATATTTAATTTAGTTACTATGAGTGATGTTGAATCATTAAATAAAACATTTGTGATAACCTTTTAGGT
Organism: Viscum album; assembly: GCA_963277665.1. Classification (NCBI taxonomy): domain Eukaryota; kingdom Viridiplantae; phylum Streptophyta; class Magnoliopsida; order Santalales; family Viscaceae; genus Viscum; species Viscum album. The sequence goes on from OY728131.1 coordinate 558,861,160, forward strand.
TAAATGGCGGTTTTGGTCCATAATAAACATGTTTTGTTTTATAAATCAAAACCTAGTATAGAAAAATATTATATAACCTTATATGAGTCATAATACATATTTTATTGTTTTATTTAACCATAAAAATGGTTTCATGACCAGAAATGATGACTGTAATACAAATTGAAATCCTATCGTCCTTGAATGTGGTAAATTAGAACATCTCAGATGGTGTCATTACTAATAAAATAAAATAAGGGTAAAGGTGGGATGATTATAACATATTACATTATAATAAAAAATTTATATCACATTTATGATACTATATTTTTCATAAAAATTGTATCAGGAGACGTTTGGATAGAAATAAAAACAATTGAATATGAAAAGAAAGTTAAAGAATTGAAAAGAGGAATTTACCTCTTGAACCAATCTTCCTTGGGCGCCTCTTAAGGGGAGCAGATTTGGTATTTTGAAGAGAATGAGGACTATTGGAAGTGGTGGAGGAGATTGGGGAGATATATGGGTTGAATATTTGTTATTAACAATGATTGAGATTAATAAAGAGAAGTGGGGAGTGTGGGTGGTTTTTAAATTGGTGGAGGAGAGGGTTTTCATAATATTTAGTTCCATAGTTTATTAATTTAGCTCAAGACAACAAATAGATATTATTCCATGTATTAAATTAGTATTAAGTGTATGTGAATTCGATCTAAGGTTTATTAAATCATCCATGATACTAGGAATAGTCAATTTAGCTTATAATGTACAGATACGGTAAATTACCATATTTCACTATTCATAAAAATTTATGTGTTATAAAAAAATCCCAAAAATTCACCCAAAATTTTTTTGATGGGTAGAATCAAAAAAGGAAATCCAATTTTTAAAAATAATTTTCTAAATTTAAGTAATTTAATTTTTAATTAAAATAACAATTTACATGAAAATACAGATTTTAAAATTGTAACTCATTCAATAATGGTTAAAAAAATAACATTATGTCTTAAAATTTTAGCTTAAACCATAAAGGATAAAATTTTACATTGTGACCACATTTTTGGAAATAAATTTTCATTTAAATTAACTAATTTTTTGTAATTATTTATTTTTGTCTTATAAAAATATCAATACCTTTAATATGATTATATTATCATTTATAAGAAGCCTAAATTTAATTTATACCTTAATGGGTGAGGTTACTATAATTTTGGATGTTTTAATAATCATAAGGGTCATATTAATATTCAAAAAGGTAAAATAACAATTCATACTGGCCAGTTACTATTCACAAAAAAAATTATGTTTTTCATATCAAACTCCAAACATTTTACTGATCACAATAGTGTATGTCAGATATTCAAAATTCATAACAAAAATGATAAAATATTATGTTTAATGGTCACATATTATTTTTTATCATTGTATTTCATTGTGTTTTTCCAATGTTATTATATTATATAGCATACAAATAATAATGGAATTCTATTGATAAAACATTGTATTATTACAATCACTTACTAGATAGGGATATGACATGATCCGAAACACATCAATATTCATATGAATTATTTTTTGGGATCAAAAATGCTTATTGGTTGCCTCCAATTCCTAGGAATTTTGAGTTCACGAGTTAAGGTCAAGAAGGGGATGAGAAGGGGGTTCTTGAAATTTCAAACTATAATTCAGATTAAAAAATATCCTTCCAGACAATTAGTTGGGATGGGACACATGGTTAGATAAATGGTGTCCCCTAACCATATGTCCATATAATATGGTGAAAAAAGTATACTTGTTCTGCACATAGTTTTTTAAAGTCTTTACCAACTGTGAAAACCCCAATATCTTGTGGAGAAAAGTATTCTATGGGTAGGAACATGGTTTGGAAAAAACGATCACCAACCATGTACATCCTAGAATCATTAATAAAATAAAAATTTTACTCGAAGAAAACATAGACAAAACCCAACAAAAGAATGATAAAAAATTAGAATAATGGAGTATTTAAAAACATGTTGAAGTATGTTACAACCTCCCAACAAAAGAATTTTTTTTATCCCCAAAAATTATATCATGATGTTTCCATATAGAAAATGTGACCCCATTTCTATCTCATCAGTTCATCCCTATCCAAAGCCTCATGTATATCATAGTCATGCTGTCATAGCACTCAGAGAAAAGGAATCGTCCTCCCATGAGGTACCATTGTCACCGAATCAAATATCATGACTAAATTCTTAGTCATAGATAAATCATCCCAAAATTCCAGGTCACCCTATCATAGAACATGATATGGGTTAGAATGATATTTTAATATCTATGATACTTGGAATAGGTTATTTATAAATATCATCTATAATGGAATTTCTAGACATTATGCTACATTTTCTGCATGATCAACAACCTCAAAAGGTCCCAAAAAATGAGGGTTGGGATTCCCTGTCCTCCCAAGCCATTGATGACCAATAAGATTTTCTATTTTCAAGAACACCTCGTCACTGACTCAAAATTATAATTCTTCATGATGATGATCAATAGATGATTTATACTAGCTCTATTCTATCAATTTTATTTGATGAATCAACTGAATCATTTATGTCATTCATAGAATAATCTCAGTCCAACCAAAGAATGTTCACCAATCTCAAACTAACTCCATAGATAATCAAAAGGTTGGCCATGCAATGCTTTAAAAGGGTCCAGTACGATCACATTCTGGAAACTATTTTTAAAAGTGGGCATTAAATGTCCCAAATCATAATCCCATGCTCTACTAAAATCGAGGTCATACAAATGAATAAAATCCTCAAGAATCAATATATGCCTATCTATGTGGCTATCAATATACGAATGATATACTATACTCAAATGAACCTATGATCCCAGTGCCTACTAGACACATCTACAGTAAATAGATGTAAAATTCAGATTTATAGTAGATACTATAGCTAAAATTACTCCGTGAAAAAAAAAACAATCTCTCTCATTTAGAGATCTTACAGCTCCTCAACCATGGCCATATCAGAAATAGGTATAAATTGAGAAAATTTTGTCATACAACCAATCACATCCTATATCCCATTATTATTTCTATTGGTATGTGAAATCCCAACCAAAATAGAGATAGAGATCTCATCCCACTCCCATGTCGACACAGGATGAGGATAAAAAAATAAGAAAATACATTGATTATTGGGATTGACCTGTAGGAATGTATTGAAACTAGAGAAAAAATCATCAATTTCTCATATCATATGTGGACAGTAGAATCTTCACATTATGTCTTAACAAATTTATGTAGTTTTCAATTTCACAATCCATTGGTAATTATTTTAATCCCCCCATCACATCATTCTACATAACTAACATAATAAAAAAACCGATTCAGAGAACATATGATACACTTTGATGATTATGACCACTCAAAAAGAGTCTCTCAATAATATAGTGAGCTCCTAATGCTTCAAAATTTATCATCCAAAAACGTTCCAAAAATAATAATGTCTGGAAAATAGGAGGACAACAAAATACTATCCAAGAAAATATCATCACATGAATCATGAACTACTATTCACAACATCCAAAAAATACCCATCAAGTTCACATATTCCGAAGAATCTTTCACATCTTGGCTATAAATTTCCTGTTGATAGCATCATCAATGGAAGTAAGTTTCTCTAAGGTATATGAAATGTTAATGTTAGATTATTTTAAGAACTCTACCCAATGACTCTAGGGGAGATTCAAATGTTTTTTATTTAAGATATTATTGATGATTTTATGGTTAGAATACATAGTAATCCTTTCATTGAAAAGGTAATGTTGAAAACTCTTAAGAGTATGCATCATAAATACCTATTTACAGTCGTTGGTTGGATAATTAAACATCTTTGGCGTATGATAATGAGATCCAATGGATACCATGTGATCACCCAAAATAAGAACCCAACCCACAACTGAACTAGATGAACCACAAAAGACCACATACCCTTTCCTAAACTCTGAAAGATTAAAGACTTAAGAAAATCCAAATGACATTACCTCTTAATGAAATTACTCTGAAATTTATCTTAAAATGAAAAAATTACTCCCTTTTGTGTAAGAGTGATCATTAGAATATTAAAATTTGTGAAATCCTTTAAAAATGGGAAATAATATCCAACTAGACCCAAGGTAAATCGAATCTAGAAAAATATCCTTATATTCTATCTTGTCATAAGTGTTTTTACCATCTGATGATTAACTAAGATACCATGATCGGAATGCACATATACTAAAATCAAAAAATTTAAATTCCAGAAATCACATTTTAATATATTTTTATAATGTTTTTGAATTCTCCAAAATTATATAACTACTCTAAAATGACACACATGATCCTCCCCATAAATATGTTAAAATAGGATTCCATTCAAAATGACAACCACACATTTATATAGATACTAACGTAAGATCATTTTAAGAAATGACATGGATTATTGTGATGCATTAGTGAAAAAAATTCATAAAAATGTACTCATTATTTTTATAACTACTCTATCTCGCACTTTAATAAATTTTAGATTCATTTACTCTCAAATGGCGATAACTAGATCAAAGATAAATCTTTGAGGGCCAATTTTCCCCTATCAGCTTATCATCGAACTAAATTTTAAAATCATTCATTTGAGATCATTCTACATGGTAATAATTTATATACAATGGTTGTTTACATTGAAAAAAATAAATAGAAAAACCCACCTCCCATATTGTTGGAAAACTAAATAATTCAAATAGAAAAGCATTTGGAAACCCAGTGGAAACTAGAATGAGATAAACACTTAATGATTCCTTCTATATATCAAAAGGAAACATTGATATTACATTACAAAATAATAGAAAATATGGTATGTCTCTACTTGACCTCATGTCCCATTCTCCTTGAATGATATGAAACACCCCATAAGGCATAGAAAAGAAGACTCGTCAAAGATAGAAATAAATTTAGGATTTAATATCAATGATCCAATCAATCCAAAATACGAACCCAGTAGGTTTAATTTAATAAACAATAAAATCCCATGTAAGATCAATATATGATAAAAAGAAGACACATGTAGGGTAATGAAGATTCAAATCTCTCCAAGTTCTGAGGGGTGTAGTAATATCCATCACATGAGATAAAAGAACCATATAAATATTTAGTAGGGTAATAATATGTGTATATAGAAATTAATTATTGGAACTATAATCAAATTGATTGTTACCAATATATGAAGAAACAGAGATCGTTCCTATTACACTCCCGGGACATATATCATCATTTTCTTTGGACTCGTCCACTATGTGAAGAAGTTTTGTTCTGGTTTCCTATGGTTGTAACCCATTAGATATTAAAGAAACTAACTGAAATCAAGTACTTCGTGGTTCTGATTATCTCATGCCACTCTGGAGATATGATAAGATATAACAAACCATCTATAAGTGACATGAGAATCCATAGAAACCATATATGTTGTGTGCCTCAGTGAAAACCCATTTTGGATTCCTCGGAATGGCACACTAAAAGAATGTAAAAGTGCCTCTATCAAGAAATAAAATAGGTCAATAATAAACCTTCATTCAAAATTCACCATGATCCTCATCATCCATTATATTTCATTTGAAGAAACTCATAGAACAACAATTGTGAGAAATAGGAACTCGTGTCAACCATAACATACAATCCAGATCATGTTTAACACTCAACACCCTAACAAATACATCATCGTAAGAATAGAGCATCAATAAGAAAATAGGAGAACAAATATCAGATTGATGTACCATATCGATATTTTAATTCTTTATTTCCCATTTGATATATTCTTAGGTGGATACTACACAGGATTATAGATGTGGTTATAATACTCTTTCATGGTCCTATCACTCTAATTGAGTTTGTAAAACATCCTATACATAAACAAAACCATGGAATCATGGCATAAATAGTAAGTAGAAATAACATAATTTCCATAAACTCTAATACCTCATGACTTTTATTCATCAGCATCAAGTACCATAATACAAAGATGTGTTCCTTTACCTTGATGGTTGAACATTTCACATTATCCAATACTAGAATATTCAAGAGATCATGTAAAATACCATTCATTCATAGTCGTTCCTCAACTACTTGTGAATTGTTAGAGCCTTGGAATAGTTGTTACATATGGTGAAGGAACTCATGATCAAGATTCAAGAATTAATCACTCGAAATTTCTATAGCTAGAGCCTAATTGAGATTGAGTTATGTTGCCTGTGCCATGTCATGAACAACACCAACAATAAAATCAACCAAATTCAGGTACACAAGAGGATTTTTCACATTGTTGTTCATCAGAAGCTTCCACATTGATCCTATTCACATGTCTTCTTGGAGGCATGATGATACAGAAAATCAGAAAACAAAATAGAAGAGATTATAAAATAAATCAGATAAACAACTCATAATAGTGAAATTAGAAAAATTAATCCCATAAGATACGAACAAATATATTTTGAACTCACTGGTATCTACATCATCATCTTAGAACTCACTTGTAACTACAACCAAAACTACACATGGTTAATAATGTCTCGTTGCAATGGGAGATAACTTGGAACACAAATTTTACTACATCCTAATCAATAAATTGATTTCTAAACTACATATTGACATCAAGGAAATTTGTTCAACCTTCCTATTGGATAAATTTTTTTCATAAACCATAAAGTATTACTGGGTAACTTGATACATGAGTTGGAATTAAATTTTTTTAAAGGTTTTAACTAATCCCCATAGGTCATTGAATAGTACCTAAAATTAAAAAAGATAAATTTGGTAATGGGTTTTCTACGAAATAGATGAATGAACAGAAACATATTATTATGCTCCAAACATAGGGAGAAAGTAAATGAAAACAAAAAAGTATTTAAAAACAAAAAATAGTACAAAATAAATGTACTCAAAACATAATAAAATCCTAAATCCCAATGGACACATCACTCCATGCATTAAAGGATCAAGAACATCTAGATCCAATAATAGGTGCTTTCACATTAAATAGGCATGTCCGAATAAAAATATAAAAATTCCCAAAGGAAAAGGTAGGGTGTGATCTAAATTACCAATAGGGTCTTGCCAAGAGTTCCATTATAACATTCCATAATTGTAAAACTATCATTATTTAAACTTTAATTACAACATTCATGGAGATACCATTTCATTTTTTTAAAAAAAATTCTTTATTATAGAACGATGGAATACATTTAAAATATGTTGTAAAAAGTATTTTTTAAATTTTATATAATAAAATTTTCATGAGTAATGATGTTTCACATTAAATATAATCTATTATAAGAAATTTTACAATAAGAACCATCACCATTTAATCTATTATTTGATTTTTTTTGGATATATGTCCCTCAAAATATCATATCAGTGATCTTGGAAATGTGTATACACACCCCTCATGCTCAGTTTGAATAGGATTAATCTGTATTCCATCATGGATAAGAACAACCCAACATGGTTTTTGTTAAGGTTTTGACCATCAATCTACTATTTGGAAATTACCGTCCAAGAATGCTCTTCCTAAATAACCCACTAACATCCTAGTCTCATATGTTCCAAATAAATATGTTTAAAAGGGAAATTCATTCCATTTAAAATTCACAATTCAATTACCCAAATTCCTATTTAAATATACCAAATAAAATTCAAAACCAAAACATGGTTTTTTCATCATATATATCATTTTCAATATAAAACCATCCATTGTTTTATATCATTTCAATTTAATCTATTTTCTAAAAATATATCCTGTAATCAATTTATATATACCATAAATTTCCTAAATTATACCCCAAATTCCAATTCCAATGGAATTTTTTATTTTACAAACATTCCATGACAAATTAACTTCTATTATAATTCACATAAAATTGGGTTTTTCGTAAATCATTTGAAAAAAAATTAAATGAAATGAATATTTTTTTATGATTAATTACATGGACCTACTAAAACTGAACCACCAACTTTTATTCACAGTATCAAAACTCAACACCCACAAAGTAATTTTCTAATGATTAATGATGAATGTCATGATATATAAATCCAACATTTATTCAAAATAAAATCCAATGGATAATATATTCATCAAAATAATTATGATATAACAAGCCCTGTGAAAAAATGATAGAGAGAGAGGGTGTGAAGGAATGTGACGGGAGTCACATATTGGAGAGGGATGGAACAACAACTGTCATAGTTTGATCCTCCTTTTAATGATTTCAGAGGATCAAAAAATGGTTCTTGAGTTCCTCCATAACCTTGGAAATCAAGATATAAATAGTTAGTTTTGAGAGGGTTTCAAATTGGAATTTGTAATTTTTTTATGATATTAATTAGAAAAAAACATTTTTTATTATTAGTTAGATAGCACCACAAAAATAGAGAAATGGTGCATCCTAACTATACACCCCTCTATTGTTTTTCATCATTTCTACTAAAAGGGTGCTCAGTTTTTTAAAACATAAACTAACTATGAATATCTAATAAACATTCAAAAATTTCAAAATCTCACCCAAAGAAATGTAAGAAAAACCCAATCTAATGCATGATCTTATAGATGGGTCATGGTGTGCCTGAAAACCAATAACATGATGTTATAATATCTAATAAAAGTAGTTTATCATGGAGCATTATAAATATAACTATTCTATAAAATTTATGATGTCATAATAAATCATCTACGATATTTTTGGGCCTTATAAATATATATATACATTATGTGAAATCTAAAACCATCCAGATGTATATTTGACAATGAGGTGAAATCCTACCTGTGTCTCTATCTATATTTGTTAGTTTATGGGATCCATTAAAATATATGTCACAATGAATATAGATATAGTAAATAATAAATAGATCAAATCATAAATTACATTTATGGATGTCTGCAAGGAAAATACACATATCATACATAAATCCATAAATGGTGTTTTCTGATCGTATTTCTCCGTAGTTTGCATGATTATATTGCCCTAGATTCTACTAAGTTGATCATTTTGACGACCTCATGGGGGTGGTGGATGTTGTATTAAATCAATTTACCATCCACATATATCTTCAATTTCTATAACTCTTAATCCTTATCCAAAATCATCTATTATTGGGATAGCTTAATAACTCAATAGAGTCCCCCAATATCTTTATTATCATTTATGTGGAGGTCCATCTACTATAAGAACCAAGATATCCTCAACATCCTATATATTTGGCTAACCATTGACTATGTGTCCATCACCTTTGTAGAATTTAAAACCTTGTCTCCATAATAGTATAACTATATATGTGATCCATCTATCATTGATCCCCAAGAATTGGATTGAGAATGTGAACAACATGATGATGGGATACTGAGAAATATAATTATTTAGATGATGTTTATGATTCTACCTCATTTAAACAAAGAATTGATTTCATAACATGATTAGTTTCTTCCATGAATCACTCAGTCCATGAGAGTATCTACAAATCTTTGAAAAAGAGAGTGGTGTATATAAGAAAAAACAATCTGAAACCACACTTTGTAGACCTTTATTGAACTTATGAGATAATAGAAATACAGTGTGAAATATGTTAATGGAGTGCCTCTTGAGGTTGGTGATCCTTTAGGTTTACTCCGGCTTTATCATATGTCTATCTATAGGGTCCAGCAGTACCCAAACCATCCTCAGAGTATCATTTTCATTCTCCCCCCATTAAGAGGTTATAAAAAATTAACCATTTAATAGTATTATGTACATGTATATCCAAATTAAAATACCTCAAATGACTCATCATAACTTGAAAGGCACTTATTTATAGTATCCCAATCTTTTTGGTGATTTTTGAATCTAGATATAAAATTCATGTTACTATTTATTTTAAATCATCTATCTATTGGGAGTTATAATTGAAATTAAACCCATGTGACTTGTAATGTAGGAACTATTATAGAACACTCTTACTATAATTAGTATCATCATACAAAGCGATAAATCCTATTTCCCACACACATGTATGACCTTCTTGGTGAATAATGGGTGGAGGATTATATTTCAATATAATGGATAAAGACAACTCTTGATCATTTCAGTGAATTGATGCATCATCACTCAATTGTTTAGCATTAAGATCCAATTATGCTAGAATGGGATCATGATGATCCTATTATTGAATCCCATTTATCTTTCTATGGGACAGAATCATATAGTAAACAACATTAAAACATTTTTATTATATTATATGCAAATGAACTTAATCACGGTGGAAACAGTTGAATCACAAATAAAATGGAACATGATAATGTAATTTTCATTTTTTACCCTATAAATAATTCTTTAATGTTTTGATAAAATCAACATATTATCACAGTCCTATAGAATTTATATGTTGGAACCTATAACTACACTAGAATCCTTATCAATGAAACTAAACTCTATATCAAATGAAAGATTTTCCAAATGTATCATAGAACAAACACCAAAAAATTTATAACACTATACTCTATCCATGAGATACACTCTAATAACACATTATAATGAATTGGTTAACTCTAAAAACTCATCTGTTTGTAGTTATAATGGGATTCCACCTTTGACTTCTTAAATCATTCTATGAATTGGTTACTAGAACCAAGAAATCAAATCATGCACATTGGATACCATATCCTAATAAAGCTTTACATAACGACATATCTCTAGAATAAAAAAAACAATGAAAATTTGGATGTCAAAACCATCTATAGAAAATTATTCATGTGACAAACACAAATAACCACAAAATAAATGAAAAATTTATGTAATGTATATAATGGTAACCACATTATCCAATTATATTAATGTAAATTTTTTGATAGAAAAAAAGTAAAAGGTATATTGACATCACATCATCTCTTAGAACAGACATCAATTTTGATCATCACCACCAAACACCCCTGAGCTCCAGCTCCACTAACTCCACATTCCCCATGTTAACATATGAATGATCAATCCTTTTACTAGAATAAAACAAATATCATATGAAATTCTGTGAAAGGGTATTTGTAAATATAACTTATAGGATAGACAAAAGTTAAAAAATGAATGGATGAAATGATGAATCAGCTCAAGACCCAATATATAGGTAGTACCGAGAATACAAACCTAGGTATACATTAAGGGTAGAAAATCCATGGATGTATGGAAATCCTAGTAATTATATATTAAATACAATATGACCACAACTCACATGAAACCTAGGTTGATATGAATTCATAAGGATTATAATATCTAACAAATTCATCTTTCACAACACTCATGACACCTCTCTAAAACTGTACTATTGGAACAAAACTACCCCATAGAAAACATATTCGTTGAGGGTGTATTCACCTATATGGAGGACAATAACCACATAATTGGAAATATATATTAATTGATTTATTACTAAATATGTATATAGTAGTCTCACACCCCACCTAATGGGGTGTTACAAGACACATTGAGTCATCTGGTGGACTTAAAATGAGTCATGAATGTTGCAATCATGGTATTACATAACCCCATGTTTTAAATGGGTGATACAAAGAAAATATCCTTGTGGGTGTACTAAATTGGTAAATTGTATAGGGGAATTATTCTTTATACAAGGTAGGTATAAAGGGGGTATTGAACCAAATGAATTCATTTAATACCAAATATAAAACTTCTAATTATCATTAAATTTTAAAACTACTAATATTGAAAAACACCTCAGAAATGGCCTCTCGAAAAAAAGAGAACATTTTTTATTATATATGAAAATGCACTCAGAATGGAAAATTCATTTTCTGATTTTGGAACCTAATATAGAATATGTTAAAGATACATAAAATGGGAAATAACATGACATATGATGTAGTTCCCATTAGATAATGATTATGATGATATATTGTATTTATTATAATTATTTGTAGAAAATTAAATGAGTTATTTATTGCTGAAAAAAATGTTTATGGGTATACTGAAAGAATAGCCTTTAGTTGTTCATCCTCTAGAAGGAGAAACAATCATATACAGTAACTTATGTAAATAGATGACCATTTGAAAAAAAATATGTATACAGTTGGACAAAAATAATGTCGACTAGAAGAACATTTTTTGTATGGATAAAGATTGGAGGTAGGAACACTATAGCTAAATGAAATAATTCTAGAAGATGAATAGAAATAAAAATGATAATTTTACGTTAGTGCTATAAACACATAAATGACATGTACATTGAAAGGTTTTTTTGCACTAAAAATTTACATAAGATGATTGTAGAATTGATCAAATTTGTTTTCATGATTAGGGTTGAAGGATGAAGATCACTATCAACATCATTTGAAGTTGGAGAATAAATTCCTAATACATGGGATTTTTGGATAACATAATGAAAATTTTGAAGGATATTTCATAATTTCTATATTTATAATCACAATTTCAAAACAATCATATAGTATTAATGATGTTAGAGAAACCAAAATTATGAAAACTAAAAACTAGACAAAAAATGATACACTCATTGTGATTCCTTCTTAAATAATGAAACAAAAACATTATTCCATAAATATGGAAATTGCATAAATTACCACACCATCATAATATCTTCTTAATATTTTATATTTTATGATCCCCATAAGATTATTCTATAGAGAATCTAAAAAAACCTGATTTAATAAAATTTTCCGAAGTGAAGAATGATATATAAATAGAGGTTCTAGAAGGATATTTCAAATTGAGAGTCTAGAATAATATCAAATAGGAGATTCCAACACCAATAATCATTTCAGGATAATGATGTAAGATGATTCTAAAATATTCATTCAATGAAGCAGCATCACCTCATGATTATACCAACAATGATCCTTGTTGTGATAAATTTATAAATTTTTTCTCACATTATTTTGTGTATATATGTAAATAATCATGTTTTTTTTAAATTTACATGATTGAGAATTGGTAGAATAAATAACAATGAACTTGAAGTATTAGGAGGTTCATAAGTGGTGGAAAAGGTCAAAGCACCCAAAGTAAAGAATCTCAATCATGTTGACAATCCTTGGTCAACATAAATACAAAAATATAAATGGTAATGAAAGTATAAATTACTCATATAATTTTATTAGTTGATATCATGACCTCTACATCTAAAAATACTATAATTACGAGTGAGAGATAATGACCTGTGAGACATGACTCCAGAAGTCCCCTGGTTGGAGACTAGTACTGAGGGTAAAAACATCATACAAAACGGTAGGCACTACACTCTATAAAAAATAGAATTTGGAATATAATATTATTCATCCAAAAGATACACCATGAAGTGATATAAAAATAATCCAAACCCACCTCACAGTGAAATCATAAATAAAAGAGGAACAAATTAATGTCTCCAAAAGTGAATTCCCAAAAGCAAATCTAATGTATCGACATAGTTTCTATCCATATATCTAAGCTAGTAGTGTCAAATATAGTCTATGAATTTCTCAAATAATCTAAAAATTTGATTATATATATAGTGAAAATAATTTATACTCAATAAGAAATCCAATATCTATTGTACACATGTGAATGAATCTTACTAATGCCCCAGTGAGAAAATAGAAGAACCAACTACACCCAAAATGGAACACTATCCATCAAATCCTCAACAAGGATTAATCACAATATAACCGATGTGATTTAATATAATATTACCTGATCCACATAAATTAATGGTACCTCACAACACTTTCCCACTAGTATGTATCTCTCACACCAAAAATCATAAGTCATGACACTCTCATATCTTCTGAATTTCCTATTGTCGTATAAGAATGATCACTTCACATCACACTCGTATACACATGGGCTCACTACCCCACAATCACAGACACATCACAACTTTCCCAAAAACACTGATTCCATTACACCTATAATGGCCCTAAGGACTTAATTGTTTTTAATTGATTTTGATAATCCCCATTTCATGTTGAATGGTGGAACCCTTATAAGGCCTTTATGTCTAATTATTGCATGGCTCATAGGCCACTGAGAAATTCATTTCCCATAGGCTTCAAACATTAAATAAATCCAAGAATAACTACTTGTAACTACTCCTCCCCAGCTTCTTCATTATGAAATCATCTCTCCACATTTGCATAGCTATGTGGATAGACATTCCCATGCATGCAAAGGCTTTTCACAATGGAAGGTCCCATACCCTCTCATTGTTGAAATCCGTTCAGCTTCTGCACTATTGAAAGATCATTGCTAATCCTCCTTCTAAAACATGTTCATTGTTGATTTTATGGTTTGCATATGAACTTTAGGTGGCCCGAAGGTCTTGAGGTGGCCCGAAGGCCTTACTGAGCCGAAGGCCTAGGTGGCCCAAAGGCCTTAATGGACTTAGGGACCAAATTAGAGGTCTAAAGGCCCAAACGGTAAAAAATTACATGCTGCTATAGTGCCAAACAGTGCCTACTACTGTTCTTGATACAGTACCTCCAACAATACTGCACAGTTACATGGAATCCTACCCACATACACTTGGTCTACATTACATCTCACCCATGGAAACATGGGCTATAAGATTCAATCTCTTCTACACCAATATACCATTGACCATCAAATACTACAAAATACATATCATTCTTAGAATAGAGAGTGAAAAATTAAGGTACCCAACCATCCACGCTCTTCATCAAGAGTTGGGAAAACACTCCATCCCACCTGGATTATGTATGTTTCCTAACATAGCATTTGACATGGGTGGGGTGAGTATAGAAATCACAAAAAATATTGGTTTATATAAATTTAGATACACACTCAAGCCAACAAATTGGGTTCACAACCAAATGATAACCAACTCAAAAGCCCAACACATTCATTGGAACCACTAATTGAATCAAACCAAAAAAATCCCAACCCACATCACAACACCATCCAACTCCCATTATCTAACCCATTTGATTCATTATTTATCATAATCCACATGTAACCAAACATACCATCATTTATTTTGTAAAAAATCATATCCAACCCATTGACCAATCAAAAACCCATAATTTTCAATCATTATTGAAATATTAATTATTAAATCACTACCCAATTTTCTATCTCCAAGATACCAAATGTCCCAATATGCTCATCATCCCCTTCACATCGTCACCTATCCTCCCCAAAATCATATCAAACTACAACCACATTTCTGACCCAAAAGTATGGGCAAACAACCCCCACCTAACTTCCACTAAATAACATTTAAAAGCCCACCACCTCGCCATCCCAAAATCATGTCCAAAATAAAATCACCTCACCGCCCAAAAACCAGGACCAAATAACCACCACCTCACCGCCCCAACATAATATCCACATCTCAACCATCTTCCCCACATCACTTCAAAATCCCACATCGAAGCCCCTCTAGCATGGTCACACATAAAAAAAACTAGGATAATAATATATAGATTCAAAAGGTGATTACATCACCAGAAACATTATTTATGGTATGTTATCAAAGAATACATAATCCTCAAGAAACTATATCATTATAAAAATATAATTGGTTAGTAAATATTCAATTTTAGGGTGATATCAAATAGTCACAATAGAAGAATCCATCATAACACCTATAATATATCATAAACACATCACTAATTACCATATTTTTTATCATGGATTCAATCCCATAAAATAAAAAATTCATAATCATATGGAATCCATAAAAACATTGAAATCATTCCCCATTCCCCTTAAAATTTAAATAAACCAATTTTTTTTATCTATGATAAATCTATCACAACTATAACCCAAAGATAAGAAAACCAATCATGTATAATAAGCAATAAATTAAAACGGGGAATTCCACACCTCAAAGATGAATTCCCAACTTGTTATTCATAATGTATTAATAAATAATTTATAAAGACTACAATTAGACATGGGATGCCTAGGATAAACCTACATTGAACCCAAATACCATCAAAACACATCCCGACTAACACCCCAAACAAAAAAACATTTCCATAGAGTATTCCCAATAGAATAAAAAAATAAAACCTTAGTAAAGGAATATGAACTCATGTTATAAATACAATATGGAACAACTAAAACCAATTAACAAATGTTGATGAAGGGGGCTAGAATATCCTCTCAGGTTACCTAGGTCTTGTCCGATACAATATAGAAGGAGGAAAGTAAAAAAACTATTCATAATTTTGGTACGTAATATAATACATGGAATCCCAATAGTTTCACGTTGTGTAACCATTACTCGACAAGAAACCCTTCAGATTATGAAAATATCTATATTTATCTACAAATTTCATCACCTCAACTATTATTTAAAACACACCCTGAATTGAACTTCCACAATGTGTACTCAATATCATGAAATATATCTCAACTAATTCAAAATGTCATGAACCTGTTTTCTACCTATGAAAGAAAACACCATATCATGTATTATAAATAATTTGTGGCATGTATTACCTGTATTATCTCTACTGCACTTCCATCCTATATCGAGACTCTAGGAACCTCCCCATGACACCTACAATTAGAAAAACTGGTAAAATAAGGGGATAAGGTATAGAAAACCATTACATTAGATAACAATCAAATGATTCTCTCCATTGAGAATAAAAAAAATACAATAAGGAAAGTGTTCATAAGAAACACCCCACGAGATACCTCTCAAGGATCCCATCATATGTCAAATGCTACAACTTTCCAATCACACCAAATAATGTGTCTACAAAACATCTTTCACAACATCATAAACACATACACATCCAATCATTCCATAGACCAAACCAAAAACCGTTTCATCTAGTAAACTAAACGACCCCTAACATATGAATAAGAGATTACAATCATCTATGTCGTGGTATTATCCTCTCTAGGTGGCACAGAATCACCCACATGTCTTTAATGACATCACAGTATATTGGGACTTGATTATGAATATGTTCCACCCATTTTCATATGTCATAACTTTATTTCACATCATACATAAAAGAAAAGGGAAAATAGCTCATCTAATAAAACATCATGGTTTGAACCTAAAATCATGATAAAAACATAAAATTAAAAAAAATAAAAACAACTTTGGGTAATGTGAACACATCAGCATCACATTATCACTAGTAATCCTATACATGACATCATGCCTAAAAAACTCATAATTCATTGGAATGGTATGTGCAAAAAACTCCTTCTCATAGTGATCTTTGATCATTACTAGATACTCCTTGAATACTGAATCATCCTCAATATCCAACTCTCCCTAGAAAATTATATAAGAGACACTGTGTTGAAATTGATGAAGATGAGAGACATGGAAGGCACCAAGGGTCCTCTCCATCCATAGTGGCAATTCCAACTGAAACACAACCTCACCAAATCACACTAGAACTTAAAAGGGCCCAAAAAAGCGATAAATCTTACCCCCCCTTCCAAAATTCTATATCCCACAATAAGGGGACACCATCTAAAATTATCTCAAAAACAAGATGAACCCTCTATGATGTTCTATGTTTAACATCATTACTAAGAACTACTTCACCACCATCCATCATCCAACACAACGATGAATGACATGATATCTAAGAAAAAATCATCATACGGTACCAAGCCAATGGAAGTGTGTTATCTATTATTATAAGAGAACTCAACTTTGTGAAATTTTTATAACCAATATCCACTAAATTGAAGGATGCATTCCTGTAATATATCCTCAATAATTTTGAATGTCTACTCTGTCATCCCATTTTTCTGATGGTGGAAAGTAGTGAAAAGGCGTAATTGAGTCCAAAAATCATTTTGTAATACCCTCCATTGTGATATGGTAAAAACACATACCAATATGAGATAGTGGTTCTCAAAACTCCAAGAAACTGCATGAATCCATCCATATACATCTTAGGAAATGCGTCTACTACACCTGACTCCTTGGTGTCTATGAAGTGGACCAATTTCTTCAACCAATCCATGATCACCAAGATAATATAACATACTATTTGATATCAATGTAACCCTATGAAAAAATATATCGATATGTCATACCATTTATACATACTAAAATTCAGGGGTTGCAAAAAACCACAAGTACGACTATTCTAAGGCTTTACCTATTCAATAACCAGACACATTTCCAAAATCATTTATACTTCTTATTTCATCTAGGGCCCCAAAACCACATTCTAATACAATGAAAAATCATGAAAAATCCTAGGAGTACTTCCAAAGGTGGGATATTTAACTCATTGAGGACTCCCCAACACATTAAAATTTAAAAAAAAACCATTGATGAAACAAGAAACAAGATTCAACTATCCTCTATCCATCCCAAAAAAATATCCTAATGGAAAACAAGATTGTGCATCACCTCTACCTCTATGTCTCCCACTGAATCTTCTCCACCATCTGCATCAATGAATAATGCACAATACATTGAAACAAATATACTCTACCACCATCCAACCTCATATCTAAGCGAAAATATTACAAATCATCAATTGATATCCATGAATCCCCACTAGACTAATGTAGCCCCACCATCTATATTGACCACTGAATGACATCAAACAATCATGTCTAGCCTATAGAAGAAGTAGTAAACACTAGGGTTATGCAAATTCACTCTACATCTAGTTCAAAAGAACTGGAAAAAGTGAGTGAATCAAATGAGGGAAAATCTATTAAATTAAACTATGAAAAAAATAATTTTACAAAATAAAGAGCATACCTTTAATGATATTTGGCTCCTATAATACTGCTACCTCCATTGCATACAATCAACCATACCCAGATCCTCTACCTCTCATATAATGAACACATCTAATACTATGCGAGATAGAGGTCCTTGAACATGAATAACATCTTTAGTTCGGATTCTACCTATTTCCACTCCTCTCAGTGGAGCACAAGCCCACCGCCCCTACTACTACAATGGTATCCCAAGAAACATATAATGAGAATGGCATTGAAATTGTCCACATCTACCAAAATGAGATTGGTAAACCACTAAGAACTAGGTCTATTAACGACCATGAACCCGTTATCAAATACACACTGGTACAAAGTCCCCTTGAAACACACAAAAATCATTGGCTCAATAAGATCTTAATAGAAGCTGCTAATGTTGACTCCCCACTAATCAAAAACCCAAATTCTATAGAACACGAGACCTTCCTCTGTCAATTATTCCATTAAAATAATAAAAATGGTTTCCATGTTTTTTTTGAAAACCTCCTCCTGGTAGATCCTCTTGATCACCTCCACCTTCCTCTAAACATCTGAATTCCTCAGCAATGTAAATAGAGTAACTATATACTAAAAATAAGGACATAGTGCCTCCTCAAGATGTCTGACATGACAATCCTCAACTATAAAATGATATGTGGATTATTGAAGAAGGTCATTGAACATAAATCCCAACTCAAACATTCACGTAGTCCCCTAAGGAAGATAAATTACCACATTTATCTGCACATTCTTTAGGGTTGAGGAATGGATATCTACCCAAACATTTTTTGAAAGTCAACCCCTGAAAAATATTCCTCCATTCACTCTCCTAAATACAATTGTCACCCCTGACACACATCCCCCCACATATGACTGACTAGAAATGCGACCTAATATCACATCAGGGCCCAAATCAAATTGAATTTGGTCTTGATCTCTTCTATCCATCTCTTTGCCTCTACATCTAAAAAACATCCCCCATACATCCCAAAGTCTACCGCTGAAAAGCCTACAATTTCCAATTCCAAGACTCATCGTCATCTGTTGGGAAACCCCTATAGAGATCATATGGGTCATCCTGTAGAAACAAAACTACCTTCCTATGTTATAGACTGGAAATGAACATGATAAATACCATAAAATAATACATGAATTTTCATTATCAGAGTTGTATAGAATTTAATTTATATTCCTTTTAGTTCAATTAATTCATTTTAACCTTCCACAAAAATACAATTCAAAATAGAATAAATTCATCATTACTGATGTACCTTTACAAGACCTCTAACCTAGAAGCATGTCCACCTCACATAGTCATTCAATAAGCTCGGAGTGTGGACACTTGATCATAAGGGAACCTAAAATACTTTTTCATATCCTGTCTCCCTGGACTATGTCATGAACCAAGTTCAACTAGAACTATTCCCATTACCACCCATGCATTATTCAATTTCCCTAACTCCAATATCAAAATCATATCTCAACCATAATCTATGATGACATTCTACAACAACCACCTCCATCCATTTATACTCAATTCAGGGGTGAGAGATAATGACCCCCCAAGTCCCACTCCCAGTGGACCATGGGTTTTGGAATAGCACTAAGGGTATAAAAATATCATGAAATTTGATCTATTAACCTCTAAAACAAAATTGAATTAGGAGATAATTCGAATCATCAACAAGAAACTCTATGAAATATTTCAAAATGAACAAAAACCATCCCATAATGCATCCATAAATTAAACAGGTATAGATAAATGTATCCCAAAGTAAATTCCCAAAAGTAATGATAATGTAGTGAACCAACAGATATATAATGATCCTAGATATTAGTGTACATCATAGTTCACATAGTCATCCTAGAAACCATAAATTTTTTTTATATATAGGGTGAAAGAACATGTATACTCAATTTGAAAATCAACATCGCACGTGCACATGTGAAAGATTAAAATTAATGAATCTATGAAAAACTAGAACAACCATGAATGCCTAAATAACCCATCTATCTACACCAACCACACAATGGCACACCTACCAGATTATTCAAGACATGTAATATAATATAACATGAGCCACATAAATTTGTGTACACCAGACTGCTTTCCTATTGGTATTCCACTCTCACGGCCCAACATCATACATCCAAGAACTCCCATTTCTTATCAATACAATAATTCCGAACAAGAATTGTCACATTCCATCACACCTAAAGACACCTGGGGTTAAATCTGCATAAGAACAAAAAACAAAAAAAAAACCACCCATAGACACCTTGTCCAACACACATGCACAACCTCAACCTTAGTAGTAGGGTACATTGAACATGATGGACATCAATAGTATGACCTCCTCCTACAATGCATGATGCACAATAATCCAAATTATCATATATTCACATATATATAGACAAATTGAAAAAGTCACATCATTCATGAAGACGCGTGGTCTATCACAACCACCATCTATATCACTAACAATCTTCTAGCCGTCACAGACTATGCAATACCTACCTTACCTAAAAGAGAGAGTTGTATGGACTGGGTTCCCATTAATCTTTCCTCCTCACCAGATGTTGGAAAAACACCCATTCATGACTATATGGGTTAAAACACATAGTTCTTAACATGAATTGGGTCTGTATAGAAATAAATGTAAAAGTATATAAATATAACCAAACCCACAACCCAATTAATGGGTTTAAAAACAAATAGTAACCAACTCATAAAATTTCCAATTTCACTACCACCTCTAAATGTATATCTCAAAAGAAACCATAATTCAAATCACACCACCATAAAATTACCATTATACAACCCATTTATTTCAATATTTATCGTCATCCAGGTTTATCCACAAAATCCATTATTTATTTATTCATTTAGTATTTCCATCCCTTTATCCAAATCAAACCCCTTGTATTTTAATCATTTTTATACAATTATTTCTTCCAACACTAATGAGGTTTATTACAGAAAAACTACACATCTTAAGAAACTTCTCATCCCCATAAAATAATTGCCTCACCGCCCCAAAATCAGTATAATAAAACAACCCCCTCACTACCCCAAAAGAACATCCAAACTACCACCAACTTTCCACCTTAAATCATGGATAAACAACCACCCCCATGACATTCCAAAATCACAACCAAACAATCACCACCTCACTGGACCGAAATCACAGCAAAAGAAATCACCGTGCAACCCCAATAGCATGTCAAATAGAACACCACATCTACGCCCTAAAACCATTTTCACATCTTACCCATAATCGCCACATCACATCGTAGACACTCATTACCGTCCCATAAGAACAACCAAGCAATACAACACATCACAACAATTTTTAATAAAATCCAGGGAAATTTTTGACATTCCAATTTATTTTTGGGTCATTATCACAAAATCCATAATCATTGTAACACCCCCAGATTTCATATTACGTTAGTTCTTCAATGTAATTCAATATCTTACACTACACAAAACATTGAGTTCAAGTGCACCACGACTTACCAAACTAGTCGTTCAAAAGCGTTTTTGAATAGTATTTACTGAATTTTGAAATATATGTATTCTTTATAATTTTAGAATACATATTATGAGTTTTTTAGACATAATGTAAGAACTAATTCATTTGTTTCAGATAAAAGAAGTATTTTTCAAAATATATACTTTTACAGCCTTTTAATGGTGAAACCTTTTTAATTCCAATATTATAAAATTTTATATATTAAATTTGACAAAATAAACTCTTTATTTAGCATTGGGACATAAGAATTTAGTTTTAATAAATTTTTTCTTTTATTAGGATAACTTTCATATTTGGGTGAATAGTGAAAAAACAATATTTTAACTGAAAACAACTTTTTTAATCGAAATAATTTATTGTCTTAAATTATACATTTTACTTGTTTGGAAGTATAAATAGATTATATTTTTTACCATTTAATCGAATTATGGTCATTGTATGTAATTTCACTTTGAAATTGGACATAAATAAGTGTCAAAGTTTTGATAGTTATTAATTCTTAAAATTATGCATTTTGGTTTTGACAACGAGAATTAATATTAAATTAATAAATGAAACTTCAATGTTTTGATTTTGGTAAAATATAATTCATTATTGAATTCATAATATCAAAATTACATTAGGTTTAATTTTTGATATTTTTCGGAAAACTTTTAAATTTTGACGAATAGTGAAAAACACTGAGATATTGTTTAAAACCGAATTTTTATTTAAATAATTATATAAATTTTAAAATTTATTTCAGGTCAAAATAGATTCATAATACCTATATATGTTCAATGTAATTAATTGGAGTCAGTTTAAAATAATATTAGATAAATAATAATTATATTGAATTTTTCACCGTCTTTTACCCACCTACTAGGAGAATTTGCAAATTCACATAAAACCTAATTCCACCGCTTTTGTGATTTGAATTTATAAACTCTGTGAGCCATGGTTAATTTAAAGGAGTAAAATGTGATTCAATAAGATAAAAATAATTTTTGGTGAATAGTAACTTTTTTACTTTAATTTACCATGGTTATAAGTAAATTGAGTAATTATGGGTAAAAATGATATTATTATTACCCTAAAACATGTCATAATTCTATTGGATAAATGAAATTCGAAAAAAAACAACCTTAGGAAAAAAATATGACCCTTTAGGTCTACTTGGATTAGATTAAGACATTTATTATTATTTTATTTAATGAAGAGTTAAAAGAGTTAAAGTCAATGTTTAATAACTAAACCATTTTTAATAAAGGGATATACATAAGTTAAATAAATCTATAAAAATTAATTATAAATATAAAAATATTTACTACATAATGGTATTTTATTTATAATTTTTAGAGATTAAATAATTAAATTTATTAATGAAACAATGATGATGTAGTAATTACCTTATTAATGAAATAGTCAAATAAATGGAATTATAAATATGAAAATAAATATAATTTCAAATTTTTTATGACATACACAAATTTTATAGGAGACTATTATATGTTAGGGATGACTCAATGTATCTTGTTAGAAGTAATCAAGTTTTCCTGACATTCACAAAAACAAAATACCAAATAGTGTCAAAATTGACAAAACTTAATATTTAAAACAAATACTATATTATTGGTAGATATAATATTCTAAAAAAATTAAGTTTCAGAATAAGGGCTTAAATTGTATTATATATTTCATTAATGAGCCATTTTAGGTTCTCCTGGATGTCTAATGTATGTTTATTACCCATATTGAGTAACAATACAAGAAGACAGGGTAAAAGTTAAACAATTTTACTAAGAGTTAAATCAAAATAATAAGGTTAAAATGGAAACATAAACTTGTCTAAAACATATTGGTTAATTTTATTTAGACCCATAACCATATAAGGCTCGAAATAATTTTATTTAGGACCATTATAAACCGAATACGATGGGATAATAAATTAATACATTAATCGTTTCCTAAAGTGACCCTCTCCCCTCTTATAAAAGAGAACATCCCCTTATCTCAAATTCACACAACCAAAGCCATTTGGATCGGCTAACCATTGTGAAAATATCCTTTAAATTAACTCAATTCATCCTAGAGGACTTCCATTGATCAGAATACCTCGTTAAGGATCCCTTTTGATCAAATCAAAAAAAAAGAACCTGAAGAAGAGGTAATAATTTCACCACCCACTTTCAAGTTCTATTCTTCTTCCACATCTTCTTTCTTTTTTTTCCATTATAAAATAATATCTCCAGTATATTATATATACTATGATGTTATTATAAATATTTCCAAACTATATTCATTATTTAATCCATCTTAGGAATGATAATGTCACCATGTGTGCGTACGTATGACTTACCATCTCCATGTCATGGTGTAATTTGTTATTCAACACTATGTTATTCGGTTGGATATAATGATGAGTAATATGTATAAAAATAATTAAGATAACATGATAATGTGTCTATAAAATTAATATACCATCCAATTCCACACCTTTATGGAAATGATATTGTCGCTCGTGCGTACATACGGATTATCGTCTCCAAGATGAGATGAGATTCATTTCCACATTCACCATTCATCGACAATTATAAAAATATATATTACTAATAAGTATGTAATATATGAAATAATAATTCTAATTTACATATATATAATTATATATATATATATATATATATTCTTACATATATCTTATTCACTTAGTTCCGTTCAATACGATATGAAAACGGAAACAACGTTTATGCGTACGTACGAACAACCATCTCCATAAACGGTGTTTTTCATTTCATATATATGTCTATTATACATATTTGTGTTCTAAAAATATATGTTATATAAATAATATTTTATATTCTTTATGTATTTAAATCTTGATCTTTTTGTTACAATCATGAGTAGCAAGTAAAAATACGTACAATAAAAAAGGCGATTCTTACCCAAAATGCTAATATAACATGGAAATTATTATTAAATGGGTATCATAAAGTCATAATAGAATAATGTATGATATCATAAATATTAATATGTTTCTGGTATAATTTAATAAAATACTACGATCTTCATACAAAGGTTAAATGTACCCTTGACTAAAAGATTGTTTTAGGTAAGGGTTAATTCCTCAATCTCATTATTATCCGAGATTGATTATGTGTAAATATTTACTAGGAAATTTTTATCATCCATGTCCATTTTTCATAAAAATTCTTTCAAAATGAATATTTTAAGGATTTGTAAAAGGTAATCTTTATCATGATAATAATTTTAAATGTTTTAAAGATTTATCTTTATAAATCTTTTTAATTAATGTCAATGTTTTCAAAATGATTTTAAGGATTTATTTATATGGAATGAATGATTTGAAATGATAATTATTTTCAAAATTTTCAAAGTGGTATGGTACACTTTGATTCAAAAATATATTTTAAATTACTTCCTTTATAAATGTGTGACTTTTTAATGATTTTACAAAAAAGGGTATTTCTCTCAAAAATATTTCCTCATATTTTTCATCTATGTCAGCATCCTTTACTAGATATTATTTTTGATTGTGGTTGATTTATTAAAATAAATTATTCCATGTTGTATTTAATTAGATATGATATTTTTGATAGTGGATGTTCTATTTTTATACCATTCATGGTTTGTGGTTAATTTAATTTCATTTTGTATTCTTGTTTTAATATGAATGTTTATGCTATGTTTCAAATTTTCCATATGAGGAATGCAGTGGACTTAGTAAGTGATGGGTGGTGCCCGCTACAGCTCCTCGATGCATCAGTATGTATTTTGAGACAAACTAGAGTCTTGACACAAGGCCTTGACAAAAATTTTATTTTTAGTCTTGGTACAAGGCCTTGACTATGTAGTAATGTTGTCCGGCGTTAGGCATTCCCTCATTATGAAATTAATTATTAAATGTGATTATTTTACTAGTAGAATTTACATGTTCATGATTATATGGTAATTTTTGATTTATTGTTTCACATTATATTCATGTTTATATTTAAAAAGGCTGTTGTTTTTACCACATATCTTGCCTTAAAAGATTAGATATTTGCTAATTTATTTACCATTACTGGGCATCTAAGCTCACCCCTTTCATATGTTTTATCTTCCAAGGATTCCAAGAAGTGTATAATGATTGATATGTAGGGTTAAGATAATAGTAATAACGGCATTCTCAAAGAACTATTTTTTTATTGTATGTTAGAAAGTGTAATGTAATGTTCATGTATGCAATCTATTTTCCAAGACTGCTAAACTGATCGGTGTTTTAGGACTTGATTACTTATAATCATGCCAATGTATTAAAATAATGCATCGGCTCTGGGTAACTAAGGTCGAGGCATTAAATTTGGTATCAGAGGAATTTTAACAATAACCATGGAAACTATATTTAGATAAAATCTGATTAGATCACATTACCGTAAGATAAACATTGAAGATTAGTATAGAGGAACTTTATAGAATTTTTTTAATGTAATAATTCTGTGAGTTTTCACAAGAAAATAAATCCCTATTTGGATACGAGCCAGTAGAGGTGGCTCTGGCACAGATGTACCCTAGGGTAAAACCCGAAAACACTGCTTTGAGATAGACTCAAATGGGAACTGGTGCACGACAACGGGCCTTGCTGCACTCTTGGTTACGACACTCCTGGGGTATATGCTTACGATAATTAATTTTTCTTTACAAAACACTATGAAGGGATTATGAGTATATACCTTCTCAAAGAAAATTATTTTGTGATTAATTATTATATTGAAAATCTTTTTAATTTACGTTAGGTATTTTACATGTTTGGAATTATGAATTTTGATTCATAAACTGACCTAGTTTATGCCATTGTATAGAAATGGCGCACAATAGAAGGAATGTGAACTCCAGCAATATGTATGATCCAAAGAGTAAGAAGGATCATATCTTTATAGTATTAACCAAACATTTAGGAGGAAACTAGTCTCTTATGTATTCTCAATATGTGAAGAAATGGCATCATGTATTAATAAGATAAGTAAATAATTCTCTGTGTCCTATGGATTTGAAGGGATGTAAGACAAGAAAAGGATGGAATAGAGAAAGATGGATAAAGGGAAGAGGGAAAAAGGATATTACCATATATGATAACTATGGAAATAATCACCATGATAAATTCTTGAAGGGAATGGGAGTTTGTTATAAGTGTGGATAAAAAGGACACAAAGTACGTGATTACAAGGGTAAGAAAAATATTGTAAATATAAAATGCTTCATCTACAAGGCGTGGGGACACTACGCGAATCAATGTCCCAGTCATCAGAGTATGTCATTATTGATGCTATTGATAATAATTAAGTTATGATACTACCTCACATGATAAAGAATGACTAGTGTTATTATGTTGTAATTATAGAATTATTTTATTTGAGTGTTGTGTAAACATTATACTGTTTAAATGAATTCTAGAAATAAATAAGGATTGTACTGTAGTACTATTTTATTGAGGATTTGAGATTATATAGTTCTAAGAAAAGTGACATAATAGTAAGGTATACTTTTTAGAAAATTCATGGTTGAGGGAATCGTAATTCTTAATATGGTTATGATAATGAGGTAGTGATTTTGGAAAAAGAGATGGTTGATTTTGGTAATTCAGGATGTTGTGGTGTTGTAAAATAATACATGATGAAGTCGTTCACATCTTATTAGCTGGAAAAAAGGATCCTCATTATGTTTAACTTCCTTATAAATTTTGGACTGAGTTTTTGGATATAAGTATTTTGGATAATTCTAAAGGTTGAATGGATTAAGTTTAAAATTGGAAACTATTGTTCAGGTTATTTTTGGAATGTTATAAAAAGGAAATCCCAGAGGTTGGGAGACAACTAGTCTCACCAGGCAAGGCCATGAGACTTGAACTCGCAACCGAAGAGCAACAAAGGTGCATCAGCTACGACTGGACTACGTGATGTACTAGTTTGTATAATTTAGTTTTTTTAATACTCGGAAAAATGAATTATAAATTCATTATTTTTGGAACCTTATACGATTTGGATAAATTGAATTTTTTTTAAATGTTTTTTAGTAAAATATTATTTTGTCATAGGAATTAGTTGAAGGATTAAAATCTACTTTTCAAGTATATATATAGATATATAATTTTTTTCCTCTTATTATGACTAAATTTTATTAACCCAATTTCCAATGTGGGTTTTCCCACAATTGTATTTTTTATTTTCAACATTTTATTTTTAATGAAAATTTTCAAATTGCAAGGACGCAATTTATTAAAGGAGGGAAGAATGTAATACCCCTAGATTTCATATTATGTTAGTTCTTCAAAGTAATTGAATATCTTAAACTACACGCAACATCGAGTTCAAGTGCACCATGACATACCAAACTAGCTGTTCAAAAGCGGTTATGAATAGTATTAAATGAATTTTGAACTATATTTAATCTTTATAATTTTAGAATCCTTATTATGAGTTTTTTAGAAATAATGTAAGAACTAATTCATCTTTTCAGATAAAATAAGTATTATTCAAAGAGTATACTTTTACCACCTTTTAATGGTTCACCATTTTTAAATAAAATATTTGAAACTTTTATCTATTAAATTTGACAAAATAAACTTCTTATTTAAATTCAGGACATAATAATTTACTTTCAATAAATTTTTGGTGTTTTTCTTATAACTTTCATATTTGGGTGAATAGTGAAAAATACTATATTTTAACTGAAAAAAACTTTTTTAATCAAAATAATTTATTGTGATAAATAATACATTTTAATGGCTTTGAAGTATTAATAGATTATTATTTTTACCATTTAATCAAATTCTGGTCATTGTAAGTAATTTCACATTGAAATTGAAAATAAACAAGTGTCAAAATTTTGATAGTTATTAATTCTTAAAAATACGCCTTTTGGTTTTGACAGTGGGAATTAACTTTAAATTAATCAAAGAAACTTCTATGTTTTGAATTTGGTAAAATATACTTCATTATTGAATTTGTAATATCAATATTATCTTAGGGTGATTTTTTGGTATTTTTCTGAAAACTTTTAATGTTTAATGAATAGTGAAAAACACTAAGTTATAGTTTAAAACCGAATTTTTATTTAAATAAATATATATTATATTTGAATTTATTTTAGTTCAAAATATGTACATAATACCTATATAATTTTAATGTAATTCATTGGATTCGGTTTATAATAATTTTAGATATATAAAAATTTTATTGAACTTTTCCCCGTCTTTTACCCACCTACTAGGGGAATTTGTAAATTCCCCTAAAACATAATTTTACAACTTATATGTGTTGAATTTATAGAATTAGTGAGAAATGATTAATATCAAGGAGTAAAATGTGGTCCAATAAGATAAAAATAATTTTTGGTGAATAGTAACTTTTTTACTTTAATTTACAACGGTTAAAAGTAAATAGAGTAATTAAGGGTAAATATGATATTATTATTACAGTAACACACGTAATAATTCTATTGGATAAGTTTAATTCGACCAAAAACTACCTTAGGATTAAAATATGACCCATTAGGTCCACTCGGATTACATTAAGACATTTATTATTATTTTATTTAAGGATGAGTTAAAAGAATTAAAATCAATGTTTAATAACTAATCCATTTTTTATATAAGGTTATAAATAAGATAAATTAGACTAAAAATATTAATTAGGAAGATAAAATATTTAATACATAATGGTATTTTATTTATAATTTTTAGATATTAAATAATTAAATTTATTAATTACACAATGATGATGCAGTAATTACCTTATTAATGAATGAATGAAACAAATGGTATTATAAATATTAAAATAAATATAATTTCAATGATTTTAAAAAATACAACAATTATCTAGTTGTCTATGACATTTTAGGGTAGATTCAATGTGTATTTTTCGACGTAATCAAGTTGTGATTACTTTCACAAAAACAAAATTCCAAATAGTGTCAAAATTGAGATAAATTAAAATTTAAAACAAATACTATATTATTGGATGATATAATATTCTAAAAAGTGTAATTTTCAGAAAAAGGGAATAAATAGTAATATATATTTCATTAATGAGCCACTTGAGGTTCTCTTGGAAGTTTAGAGTATTTTTATTAACCATATAGAGTAAGAATACAAAAAGACACGGTAAACGTTAAACTATTTTACTAAGAGTTAAATCTAAAAGATAAGGTTAAAATGGTAACCTAAACTTGTATAAAACCTATTTTTTGAGAGTATTTAGAACCAAACCATCTAAGGCAAGAAATAAATTCATTTGGGACCATTATAAATAGAATATTATAGTATAATAAATTAATACTTTAATCTTTTCCTAATGTGACCCTCACCCCTCTTATAAAAGGGAACTTCCTCTTATCTCAAATTCACACCTCCAAATCCATTCGGATTGGCCAAATCCATCCGAAATATCCTATCAACATCCCTCAATTCTTCTTATAGGACTTCCTTTAGTCATAAATCCAACTTATGGAGCCCTTTAGATCAAATCAAAAGGAAGAACCCGAAGAAGAGGTAACAATTTCACCACCCACATTCATGTTCTTTTCTTCTTCCACTTATTCTTTATTTTTTGTTTCCATTATAAAAAAATAAATCCATTATATTCTATATATTGTGATGTTATTATAAATATGGCACAACTATATTCATTATTCTATCCATATTATGAATGATAATTTCCCCATGCGTGCGTACGGACGACTTACGTTCTCCACGCCGTGGTGTAATTTTTTATTCAACACTATGTTATTCAGATGGATATAATGATGTGTAATATATATATAAATAATAAAAATAACATTTTAATGTCTCTGTAAAATTAATATTCCATATAATCCCACACTTTTAAGGAAATGATATTGTTTCTAGTGCGTACGTATAGATTACCGTCTCCACGATGAGATGAGATTCATTTCCACGTTCCCCATTCATCGACAATTATAAAAATATATATTACTAATAAGTATGTAATATATGACATAATAATTCTAATGGAGATAAATATATACATCTATGTGTGTGTGTGTAAAAGGCCCCATCCTTAAACCTTGCTTAATCTTGAGTTATTACAAGATTACATATTGAGGATCTTTTCGGGTTTAGTGTTTTAGAGAATTAGATCATAAAACGTGCATTACATTCCACATATAAACAAAGTGGTTACATAAAGATAGTATTCTTCATTCCCATCAATGGAAACACATTTAAAATAAAACATGGATTATTTCTTGACACATCCTTGACTCTATCATCTTATCATGTACCATTCCCTTGATCTGTGAAAAAACATTTCAAAAACTTGGGATGAGCATAAAAACTCAGTATGGGTTATAAAAAAAACATGGAAAGGAATCATGAGTTCATATATACATAAGAATGAAATCATACTTTACCCATAAAACATAGTCACTTTAACATACCTCATAAAATCATGAATAAATTATAGAAAATCATAAGACATAAAGGAAACTTGAGGCATTCATAACATTCTTACGTAGGGAGTAACCCTCTTGGTTACGTTTGGAATACCCATCACAGTATATTCCCTAAATCTCTTCGGAGAAACCTTAACGTTTCACTCCTTCACGTTACCCAATGCATTGGAGAGCTATAACGGGCTCACCCGCCCTTAGTTTATCACGGAACCACCCGTCTTCATAATAATGCCCAAGAACCATAACATAATCATATCACATAAAACATGCATAAAGGAAACATAAAATATCCACATTTCAATCACGAGATATCAATACAACACATTGATATAAAAACATTATGAAAACCATTTTCAATACCAAAATAAAAGAAAAGTAAAACATGGTATTTATTTTTCTTTTAAAAAGAATGTATGGCTTGTAGAGGATGCCGAAACTCAAATAACGGTCACGACGGCGGAGAAGTCAGTGTCGCCGCATACGTACGAAAATAACATTCCCTTTTGTCGTTTATTAAATGCTTCGTATAAAAAATATTCCTTTTTAATAAAAGTAAAAGTCAAAGTGGTTTATACACCATATAAAAGAAAGTTGTGTATAAAATAAAATATGCCTCAACGAAAGGAGATTGAGACGAAGTCCCATACCTCGTATCCGACTTGACCCGACCGTTCTTTAATTTCCTGAATAATAAACTTGTGTTAATCTCTACTTGCTTATGAAACTTTTTCAAGTTCATTATTCCTTTTATACCATGTTATGAACATCATGTAATCAATTAAGTTAATAATGTTCATTTTGTCGGTATTTGGTTCTTAAGTCAAAAATAGACTTCTTACACTTACATGTTGTTAATTTGGTCAAAGGTTAGTTATATCCAGAATTATATTAATGATTTGGATAGCATATATATCATATATATTCATCATATACATGTATTTATAATATTACATCACATTTAGAGGTAAGAAATGAAATGCACCGTTTATGGAGACAGTAAGCCGTACGTACGCATGAACGCTACTTCCATTTCTATTTCATATATTCTAGAATGGAATCATAATGATATATAAGTATATTATAATTCCAGTATAATAACATATATAATATCATTAACTTTATCCTTTACACATCCCACATATGGTATTAACGAATCAAATCACTTTCAGGGGGCGGTAGTCCGCACTTCCTAAAATGAAGATATCGTGTTTACCCATAATGGAAACCATAAAGGTATGCCCAAAATGAAAAAAACAGAAGCTTAAGGAAGACATAAACAAATTATATATCATATATAAAAATATTGACATCATAATGGCCACCTTTTAAGGTGTTAAATGAGTGTTGAACAATCATTGTTTCGGGAGGAAGAATTTCGCCATCCACGGAAACCGTATGTTCTTTAACCATTTGATGTAGTTGTGTCAGAGTTTAGCTCAAATAAATATTATAACAACATTCTTGTATATTGAATATACTGGTTTTGTTACAAAATAAGTAAATAAAAAGATTTTAAGGGGTTGGAGAAGCAAAATAAAACAAATGAACATGAGAGAATGAATTACCTTTAAAAGTGTAACTCCTTTTGATTTGAGCCTAAAGGCTTCCTTTGAAAGGATTCTGCCCAAAGGGAATCCTCTTGGATGAGGAGAGGGATGTGGAGAGAGTAAATGGGCAGGGTTTGGCCGAGCCAAAGGCTTTAGGAGTGTGTGAAATGAGGTAGAGGTGGGGGCCTTTTATAAGAGGAGAGGAGGGGCACTTTTGGAAAGTAAAGCAATATTACTTTATTTGAAAATGTGTTTAGGTTTTAAAAGGTCCCACAATGATATAATTCGTGGATAAGGTGATAAGGGTTCGAAATCCACTCATCCAATTTGTTTTGGCCATGTGTAGTTCATATATTTTACATTGTCTTTCCATTTTATTTAAATCGTCAAATAATGATGTCATCGTTGCATCATTATTATGTCATAACAAATTTAATTTATTTAATGTCTAAAAATCATAAAAAAGTACTATGATGTAGGAAATATTTTTATATTTCCAATGACTATTTATAATAAACATCTGATCTTTATAACCCCATGTAAAAATTGTTTGCGTAAAACATCTCTTGTTTGTTTCATTTTTACTTTAACATTTAATAAAAAGTTATTTATGTCATTTCCAAACCAAAGTGTTTCCATGGGGTCCCCAAGTTGACCCATGGCTTGTCTTGGTCTTCCATGACACAACCAATAAGGTTGGGACATGTTTCTAGGTCATTTCATATTATTAAAGCATTATTTATACCTTAAACTACACTAATTACCACTAATCGCGATTAAAAACTTAATAAGTTACTATTCACCAAAAAAATTATTTTAATGTCATTGAACCACATTTTACTTCTTAATGACAACCATGTATGTCGGATTTTCAAAATTCAATACACATTAGTGGTAAACTTTCATTTAACTGAAAAATCAGTTTGCTTGATTACCACTTAGTGGTTTCACTATTCATCAAAAATTGAAGTTTTTCAGAAAATTACCAAAAATTCACCCTAAGCTATATTTGATATTCCAAATTCAAAAATGAAGTCTATTTTACAAAATTCAAATCATATAAGCCACATTAATTAATTTAATAATTAATTCCCGCTACCAGAGCAAATAGTGTGTTTTTACAAAACAATAAGTATCAAAAGATTGACACCAGTTTAAGTCTAATTTTAAAGTGAAATTGATTCCAATGACCACCATTGGATAAAATGGTAAAAATATATTCTAATTTCACTTAAAAACCAATTCAAAACAAAATCTAATTATATAAATAAATTAGATTAAAAAGCAGTTTTGATGTAAAATGCAGTATTTTTCACTATTCATTAAAAAAATGAACATTGTCAGAAAAATACCAAAAATTCACACAAAGTAAATTTTGATGTCCCAATCATAAAGGATAAGATTATTTTGACAAACATAGTTTATAAAATTGTCAAAATATAGATTCAAAAAGTGTTTTTTCATCATAAGTCAGTAAAACAATCTTTTAAGAATATTAGTGTATTCCATGCTTAAGATTGGATTTTTTTTTCATTTTAAGCCTCTAAAACACTATCTTAATCATTAATAGACATAGGTAAAAATATCTATTATTCATTACTTACTTGGTATGTTACATCCTTCCCCCCTTTAGAAAATTGCGTCCCCGCAATTTATTTACTTATCAAATAAATGAGGGTACTTATCCCTCATTGCATTTTCAGATTCCCATGTTGCCTCTTCAATCATGTGGGTTTTCCAAAAAACCTTTACCTGCTTAATCACCTTATTCCGTAACACTTGCTCCCTGTGGTCAAGAATCTGGACCGGTTGTTCCTCATAAGATAGGTTCTCTTCCAGCTGAACTACCTCTGGACTCAAAACATGAGATGGATCTGGCATATACTTTCTCAACATCGAAACGTGAAAAACATTGTGTGCCTGAGATAAACTCGGAGGTAAAGCCACTCCGTATGCAATTGATCCAACTCTGTCCAGAATTTCGTATGGTCCAATGAAACTTGGACTTAGCTTTCCTTTCTTACCAAATCTCATCACACTTTTCCAAAGAGAAACCTTGAGAAAAATATGATCACCTACCTCGAAAGATAGATCCTTCCTCCGGTTATCCGCATAACTCTTCTGCCTGCTCTGAGCTATTCTCATGTGTTTCTGAATCAGCTGAACTTTTTATGCCATCTCTTCTACCAATTCTGGTCCCATCAACTTCCTTTCACCCACTTCATCCCAGAAAGCTGGAGTTCGACACCGCTTCCCATATAATGCCTGAAATGGCGCCATCTGTATACTGGAATGAAAACTGTTATTATATGAAAATTCAACCAAAGAAAGATGTCGGTCCCAACTTCCCTGATAATCTATAGAACAAGCTCGTAGCATATCCTCCAATGTCTGAATTGTTCGTTCTGACTGTCCATCTGATTGAGGATGAAAAGCAGTACTAAAATTTAATTCAGTACCCAACGACTTCTGAAGGCCTTTCCGAAAGTTAGAAGTAAACCTGGGATCACGATCCGATACAATGGGGAGAGGAACTCCATGTAACCTGACTATCTCTTTAAGATACAAACGGGAAAGTTGATCAAGAGAGAAAGTATCTCGTATAGCAAGGAAATGAGAAGATTTGGTTAAGCGATCAACAATAACCCAGATTGCATTATTACCTCGAGATGTCTTCGGTAATCCAACAACAAAGTCCATGGATATATTCTCCCATTTACACTCTGGCACTGGTAAAGGCTGAAGCATCCCTTTCGGTAACTGCCACTCTGCTTTAACCTATTGACATGTCAAACACTTCACAGTAAAATCAGCAATGTCTCTTTTCATTCCATCCCACCAGTAATACTCCCGCAGATCTCTATACATCTTAGTACTGCCCGGATGAACTGAAAACGGAGAACTATGAGCATCACATAACAACTCTCTCTTCAACTGTGAATCACAAGGCACACACAATCTCCTCCCAAATCTCAAAACACAATCATTATCAATGTTGAATTCAGGCAACTTACCTTTCTGAACCAGCTCTACCTTTTTCTGCAACTCACTGTCTTGCTTCTGTGCTTGCTTGATTCTATCTGATAGACATGATCTCACTGATACCTGAAACAAAACAGAAGGAATTCCTGCACCAACAACTTCTATGCCAAAGTTCATCAAATCCTTTACCATAGGATCATGTTCCAAATGCAACATTGTTAATGAAGCATTACTTTTTCGACTCAAAGCATCAGCCACTTTATTTGATTTTCCCAGATGGTAATGAATTGTACAATCATAATCCTTGATTAATTCCAGCAATCTCCTTTGTCTCATGTTTAACTCTTTCTGAGTGAATATATACTTTAAACTTTTGTGATCGGTATATATTTCACACTTTACTCCATACAAATGATGCCTCCAAATTTTTAAATCAAAAACAACAGCAGCTAATTCCAAATCATGTGTAGGGTAATTTACCTCATGAGTTTTCAACTGTCGTGAAGCATAAGCAATTACCTGATCATTCTGCATTAGGACGCAACCAAGTCCTTTCAATGAAGCATCACTGTATATAACAAACTCACCATTCCTGGAAGGTAGTGCCAAAACTGGACCATTCACCAATCTTCTTTTCAATTCCTGAAAACAATCATCACATTCTTTTGTCTAGATAAACTTAACACCCTTCCGAGTTAGCTTAGTCATTGGACTAGATAACCGTGAAAAATTTCTAACAAAACTTCGGTAATAGCCCGCCAAACCAAGGAAGCTACGAATCTAGGTTACATTTGTGGGTCTTGGCCATTGTTCCACAACTTTTGTTTTTGCAGGATCAACAGTTATTCCATCTTTAGAAACAATGTGACCAAGGAAAGAAATTTGTTGCAACCAAAACTCACACTTGCTGAATTTCCCATACAGTTTCTTTTCTTTTAAGGTTTGCATGATAACCCTTAAATGTCTTTCATGGTCCTCTTTACTTTTAGAAAACACCAAAATATCATCAATGAAAACCACCACAAACTTATCCAAGAACTAATGGAAAATTCTATTCATTAAGTCCATGAATACAGCAGGTGAATTGGTTTGCCCAAAAGACATTACTACAAATTCATAATGGCCATATCTCGTACGGAACGCGGTCTTCGGAATATCTGCCTCCTTTACCTTCAGCTGATGGTACCCCGATCTCAGGTCAATCTTTGAAAAAAACTGAGCTCCCTGGAGCTGATCAAACAAATCATCGATATGAGGCAAAGGATATTTATTCTTAACAGTGATATTATTCAAGGCTCTATAATCAATGCAAAGTCTCATAGAACCTTCTTTCTTTTTAACAAATAAAACAGCAGCACCCCATTGTGATGTTCTAGGTCTAATGAAACCATTCTCTAATAAATCTTGCAATTGCTCCTTCAACTCTAAAACTTCAATTTGTGCCATTCGATAAGGGGGTTTTGAAATTGTCTTTGCATCAGGAACTAAGTCAACAGTAAACTCAACTTCCCGATCTGGTATTATTCCAGGCAACTCATCTGGAAAAACATCAGGATACTCATTTACCACTGGCACATCATTAATCTGAACAGTTCCTTTATTTTCAACGACGTGTGCAAGGTAACATTCATTTCCATCTTTTACAAGTTTCTCGGCCTCTTGATATGTTATCAAAAGTAAGGGTTCATTCTTGTAAACAAACTGAAAGTCTTTCTGAAAAGAAAATTCTTTAGCTCTACAGTCAATCTTAGCATGGTAAATAGAGAGCCAATCCATACCCAGGATAACATCAAACTCTACTAGAGGTAGAACAACAAGGATTTCAAGTAGGTTCTTTCCACAGATAAGGATAGGAAGATTCTTATAAATTCTTTTTGCCTCAACATTTCCCCCAGGTGTTTTTACCAGATGTTCAGGAGTCATTTCTTGAGAAGGTATTCCCATTTTACTAAAAAAGGTTTCAGAGATGAAAGAATGTGTAGACCCCGAATCAAACAACACACTGGAATAATCTGAAAAAACAAACAAAGTACCTGATACATCTTTATTTGGTGGCCGGACATCTGCTGAAGTAGTTGCAAAGGATTTCTCCACCCCTTTCTTCTTGTAGTCTAACTGCTTCCCATCACTCAAGCTCTTTGCCGGACACTCGTTTGCATAGTGACCCATCTCATTGCACTTATAACATTTCACTAACTGTAAATCAAATTTGTTCTTACCTTCACCTTGATCCTTTTCAGTGCAATCACGAGTCTTATGTCCCATGTTACCACATCGGTAGCACTTTCCAGAATTCAGAAGACATTCCCCAGCATGCCTTTTTCCACATCTATCACAAACTGGAAACTTAGTTCTCTTACCATCAGACTCTTTTGAAGAATTCTTACCTTTCTCCTGCCACCTTGGTCTCTTCTTCTGCTGGTTGTTATAGAACACTTGGTCATCAGCAAACTCCATTTCCACCTTCTCAGCACATCGAACAAGCTTTTCATAACTTTTAAACTCACGAGAAGCTAATTCCCTTCGATATTTTGGCTTTAATCCTGAGTAAAAATGATTGATTTTACTATCAAGGTCTCGGATAAAATTTGGAGCATACCTTGCCAATCGAGTGAACCTTTCTTCATAGGCAGCCACTGAGTCTTCTTCTTGCCTCAATTCCAAAAATTTCTTTTCCATCCTTAGTTGAACAGCCTTAGGAAAATACTTCTCAAGAAACATACCTTTGAATTCATCCCAGTCAAGAGCATCAATCTCATCGGCGTCCATGATATTTTTAACCATAAACCGCCACTGATCTGCTTCACCCTCCAAATGGTAAATAACAAGACTAACCTTTTGATTGTCTGAACACCCCATGACATCAAAAATATTCTCCAGTGCTTTAATCCACCCTTCAGCTAGCACAGGGTTAGATGATCCTCTGAATGATGGTGGATGTTTCCTCATGAAATGTTCCACCACGGACATGTTCCTCTGCGGTTGATCTGGATGATCTCGTGTATGGATACCACCACCATTTATCGCTTGAGTCAACTGCTCCATTACTGCAACAAACTGTTCAGTTCCAATTCCGACAATTTCTGGATGTTGATTCGGAAGGTTATTTCTTTCTGTATTCCTTCCTAGCACTTATTCCCTGTTTCCTCTGTGGAAAACCATTCTGAACAAACATGTTTTAGATGAAGCAACATGGTAATCCTTAAATGCTATATCATTTCAAAAAAAATATTTTTGGATAATCATTTAATAGAATTATAACTTTTAAAGTTATCTAAACCGACCTTTGATACCAACTATAAGGCCCCAGCCTTAAACCTTGCTTAATCTTGAGTTATTACAAGATTACATATTGAGGATCTTTTTGGGTTTAGAGTTTTAGAGAATTAGATCATAAAACTTGCATTACATTCCACATATAAACAAAGTGGTTACATAAAGATATTATTCTTCATTCCCATCAATGGAAAAACATTTAAAATAAAACATGGATTATTTCTTGACACATCCTTGACTCTATCATCTTATCTTGTACCTTTCCCTTGACCTGTGAAAAACATTTCAAAAACATGGGATGAGCATAAAAACTCAGTATGGGTTATAAAAAAAACATGGAAAGGAAACATGAGTTCATATATACATAAGAATGAAATCATACTTTACACATAAAACATAGGCACTTTAACATACCTCATAAAATCATGAATAAATCATAGAAAATCATAAGACATAAAGGTAACTTGAGGCATTCATAACATTCTTACGTAGGGAGTAACCCTCTTGGTTACGTTTGGAATACCCATCACAGTATATTCCTTAAATCTCTTCGGAGAAACCTTAACGTTTCACTCCTTCACGTTACCCAATGCATTGGAGAGCTATAACGGGCTCACCCGCCCTTAGTTTATCACGGAACCACCCGTCTTCATAATAATGCCCAAGAACCATAACATAATCATATCACATAAAACATGCATAAAGGAAACATAAAATTTCCACATTTCAATCACGAGATATCAATACAACACATTGATATAAAAACATTATGAAAACCATTTTCAATACCAAAATAAAAGAAAAGTAAAACATGGTATTTATTTTTCTTTTAAAAAGAATGTATGGCTTGTAGAGGAAGCCAAAACTCAAATAACGGTCACGACGGCAGAGAAGTCATTGTCACCGTATACGTACGACAAAAACATTCCCTTTTGTCGTTTAGTAAACGCTTCGTATAAAAAAAGATTCCTTTTGAATAAACGTAAAAGTAAAAGTGTTTTATAAACCGTATAAAAGAAAGATGTGTATAAAATAAAATATTCCTCAACGAAAGGAGATTGAGACGAAGTCCCATACCTCGTATCCGACATGACCCGACCGTTCTTTAATTTCCTGAATAATAAACTTGAGTTAATCTCTACTTTCTTATGAACATTTTTCAAGTTCATTATTCCTTTTATACCATGTTATGAACATCATTTAATCAGTTAAGTTAATAATATTCATTTTGTCGGTATTTGGTTCTTAAGTCAAAAATAGATATCTTACACTTACATGTTGTTAATTTGGTCAAATTTTCATTATATCCAGAATGATATTAATGATTTGGATAGAATATATATCATATATATTCATCATATACATGTATTTATAATATTACATCACATTTAGAGGTAAGAAATGAAATGCACCGTTCATGGAGACGGTAAGCCGTACGTACGCATGAACGCTACTTCCATTTCTATTTCATATTTTCTAGAATGGAATCATAATGATATATAAGTATATTATAATTCCAGTATAATAACATATATAATATCATTAACTTTACCCTTAACACATCCCACATATGGTATTAATGAATCAAATCACTTTCAGGGGGCGGTAGTCCGCACTTCCTAAAATGAAGATATCGTGTTTACCCATAATGGAAACTATAAAGGTATGCCCAAAATGAAAAACACCGAAGCTTAAGGAAAAGATAAACATATTATATATCATATATAAAAATAGTGACATCATAATGGCCACCATTGAAGGTGTTAAATGAGTGTTGAACAATCATCGTTTCGGGAGGCAGAATTTCTCCATCCACGGAAACCGTATGTTCATTAACCATTTGATGTAGTTGTGTGAGAGTGTATCTCAAATAAATATTATAAAAACATCCTTGTATATTGAAGATACTGGTGTTGTTACAAAATAAGTAAATAAAAAGAGTTTAGGGGGTTGGAGAAGCAAAATAAAACAAATGAACATGAGAGAATGAATTACCTTTGAAAGTGTAACTCCTTTTGATTTGAGCATAAAGTCTTCCTTTGAAAGGATTCTGCCCAAGTGTAATCCTCTAGGATGAGGAGAGGTATGTGGAGAGAGTAAATGGGCAGGGTTTGGCCGAGCCAAAGGCTTGAGGAGTGTGTGAAGTGAGGTAGAGGTGGGGGCCTTTTATAAGAGGAGAGGAGGGGCACTTTTGGAAAGTAAAGCAATATTACATTATTTGAAAATGTGTTTCGGTTTTAAAAGGTCCCACATTGATATAATTCGTGTATAAGGTGATAAGGGTTAGAAATAAACTCATCCAATTGGTTTTGGCCATGTGTAGTTCATATATTTTACATTGTCTTTCCATTTTATTTAAATCGTCAA
Source organism: Viscum album (assembly GCA_963277665.1). NCBI lineage: Eukaryota > Viridiplantae > Streptophyta > Magnoliopsida > Santalales > Viscaceae > Viscum > Viscum album. The sequence goes on from OY728131.1 coordinate 558,903,068, forward strand.
ATAATGATGTCATCACTGCATCATTATTATGTCATAAATCATTTAATTTATTTAATGTCTAAAAATCATAAAAAAAATACTATGATGTAGGAAATCTTTTTATCTTTCCAATGACTATTTATAATCAAAAATATGATCTTTATAACCCCATGTAAAAATTGTTTTCGTAAAACATCTCTTGTTTGTGTCATTTTTACTTTAACATTTAATAAAAAGTTATTTATGTCATTTTCAAACCAAAGTGTCTCCATGGGGTCCCCAAGTTTACCCATGGCTTGTCTGGGTTGGCCATGACACAAAAAATAAGGTTTGGACATGTGTCTAGGTCATTTCATATTATTAAATCATTATTTATACCTTAAACTACACTAATTACCACTAATCGCGATTAAAAACTTAATAAGTTACTATTCACCAAAAAAATTATTTTAATCTCATTGAACCACATTTTACTTATTAATGACAACCATGTATGTAGGATTTTCAAAATTCAATACACATTAGTGGTAAACTTTCATTTAACTGAAAAATCAGTTTGCTTGATTACCACTTAGTGGTTTCACTATTCATCAAAAATTGATGTTTTTCAGAAAATTACCAAAAATTAACCCTAAGCTATATTTGATATTCCGAATTCAAAAATTAATTCTATTTTACAAAATTCAAATCATATAAGTCACATTAGTTAATTTAATAATTAATTCCCGCTGCCAGAGCAAATAGCGTGTTTTTACAAAACAATAAGTATCAAAAGATTGACATCAGTTTAAGTCTAATTTCAAAGTGAAATTGATTCCAATGACCACCATTGGATAAAATGGTAAACATATATTCTAATTTCACTTCAAAACCAATTCAATACATAATATAATCATATAAATAAATTAAATTAAAAAGCAGTTTTGATGTAAAATGCAGTATTTTTCATTATTCATTAAAAAAATGAACATTGTCAGAAAAATACCAAAAATTCACACAAAGTAAATTTTGATGTCCCAATCATATAGGATAAGTTTATTTTGACAATCATAGTTTATAAAATTTTCAAAATATATATTCAAAAAGGGTTTTTCATCATAAGGCAGTAAAACAATCTTTTAAGAATATTAGTGTATTCCATGCTTAAGATTGGATTTATTTTCATTTTAAGCTTCTAAAAAACTATATTAATCATTAATAGACATAGGTAAAAATATCTATTATTCATTGCTTACTTTGGATGTTACAGTGTGTGTGTAATTACATATATCTTATTCACTTAGTTCCGTTCAATATGATATGAAAACAGAAACAACGTCTTTGCGTACGTACGAACTACCATCTCCCTAAATGGTGATTCTCATTTCATATATATGTCTATTATACATATTTATATTCTAAAAATATCTGATATATAAATAATATTTTATATTATTTATGTATTTAAATTTTGATCTTTGCGATACAATCATGATTTGCAAGTTAAAACACATACGATAAAGAAAGTGATTATTACCTGAAATGTTAATTTAACATGGAAATTATTATTAAATAAGTAGAATAAAGTCATTAAAGAATATTGTATGATTTCATAAATATTAATATGGTTCTGGTATATTTTAATAACATACTATGATCTTCATATAAAGGATAAACGTACCCTCGACTAAAGGAATGTTTTAGGTAAGGGTTAATTCCTCAATCTCATTATTATCCGATATTGTTTATGTGTAAGTATTTACTGGGAAATGTTTATCATCCATGTCCATTTTTCATAAAAATGATTTCAAAATGAATATTTTATGTATTTGTGAAAGGTACCCTTTATAATGATAATTATTTTAAATTTTTAAAAGGTTTATCTTTCTAAATCTTTTTAATTAATTTCCATGTTTTCAAAATGATTTTAAGAATTTATTTATATGGAATGAATGATTTGAAATGATAATTCTTTTCAAAAGTTTCAAAGTGGAATGGGACACTTTGATTCAGAAGTATATTTTAAATTAATTCCTTTATAAATGTGTGACTTTTTAAGGATTTTACAAAAAGGATATTTCTCTCAAAAAGTATTAATCATATTTTTCAACTATGTAAGCATCCTTTACTGGATATTATTTATTATTGTGTTTAGTTTATTATAATACTATATTCCATGTTGTATTTAATGATTTATGATATGTTTGACTGTGGATGTTCTATTTTTATACCATTCATGGTTTATGGTTAATGTAATTTCATTTTGTATTCTAGTTTTAATACGAATGTTTATGTTATGTTTCAAATTTTATATATGAGGAATGCAGTGGACTTAGTAAGTGACGGGTGGAGCCCACAATAGCTCCTCGATGAATCGGTAGGTTATTTGAGACAAACTAGTGTCTTGGAACATGGCCTTGAAAAAAAATTATTTTTAGTCTTGGTACCAGACCTTGACTATGTGGTAATGATGTTCGGCGTTAGGCATTCCCTTATTATGAAATTACTTATTACATGTGATTATTCGACTAGCAGAATTTTCATCTATATGTTTAAATGGTAATGTATGATTTATTTTTTCATATTATGTTCAAGTTTATGTTTAAAAAGGCTGTTGTTTTTATCACACATCTTGCTTTTAAAGTTCAGATATTCTGCTAAATTATTTACCCTTACTGGGCATCTGAGCTCACCCCTTTCTTATGTTTTATCTTCCCAGGATTCAAAGAAGTGTATTATGATTGATAAGTAGGGTTAAGCTAATGCGAATAATGGAATTCTCAAAGAACTATTTTTTTGTATTGTATGTTAGAAAGTGTAATGTAATTTTCATGTATGCAATCTATTTTCCAAGACTGCTAAACTGATCAGTGTTTTGGGACTTGATTCCTTGTAATCATGCCAATGTTATAAAATAATGCACCGGGTCTGGGTAACTGGGGTCGGGGAATTATATTTGGTATCAGAGGATGTTCAACAATAACCTTGGATACTAGAATTAGATAAACTCTGATTAGAGCTCAATACCGTAAGATAGACATTGAAGATTAGTATAGAGGAACTTTCTAGAGTTTTGGTAATGTAATGATTTTGTGAGTTTTCCCAAGCAAATACATCCCTATCTAGATACGAGCCGGTAGAGGTGTATCTGGCGCAGATGTACCATAGGGTAAAACCCAAAAAGGCCGCTTTGAGATAGACTCAAATGGAACTGGTGCACGACAACGGGCCTTGCTGCACTCTTGGTTACGACACTCCCAAGGGATATGCTTAGGACAATTCATGTTTTCTTTATAAACAACTATAAAGGGATTATAATTATATACCTTCTCATAGAAAATTATTTTGTGATTAAGGATTATACCCATAAACTATTCAATTTACATAAGGTATTTTACAGGTTTGTAATTATGAATTTTGATTCAAAAACTAACCTAGTGTATTCCATTGTATAGAAATGGAGACCAATAGAAGGAATGTGAACTCCAGCAATACTTATGATCCAAAGAGTAAGAAGGCTCATATATTTATAGTATTAATCCATCATTTATAAGGAAACTAGTCTCCCTTGTATTCTCAACATATGAAGAAATAGTATCATTTGTATATAATATAAGTAATGAATTCTATGAGTCCTATGGATTTGAAGGGAAGTAAGACAAGAAAAGGATGGAATAGAGAAAGATGGATAAAGGGAAAATGAAAAAATGATATTCCCATATATGATCACTATGGTAATAATCACCAAGGTAAATGCATGAAGGGAATGAGGGTTTGTTATAAGTGTGGTTAAAAAGGACACAAAGTACGTGATTGCAAGGGTATGAAAATTGTCCTGAATGTAAAATGCTTCAACTACAAGGCATTGGGAAACTACACAAATTAGTGTCCCAATCATCAGAGTATATCGTAAATGACGCTATTGATAATAATCAATTTATGATACTACATCAGTTGAAAAAGAATTACTAGTGTTATTATGTTGTAATTATAGAATTATTTCATTTGAGTGTTGTGTAAATAGTATACTGGTTACATGAATTATAAAGATAAATAAGGATTGTACTAAAGTACTATTTTATTAGGGATTTGAGATTATATGGTTCTAAGAAAAGTGACATAATAGTAAGGTACACTTTTTATAAAATACATTGTTGAAGGAATGGTAATTATTAATATGGTTCTAATAATGAGGTAGTGATTTTGGAATAAGAGATGGTTGATTTTGGTAATTTAGGATGTTGCGGTGTAGTAAATGAATAAATGATGAAGGCGTTAACATCTTATTACCTGGAAAAAAGGATCATCAAAATCTTTAACTTCCTTATAAATTTGGACTGAGAGTTTGGATATAAGTATTTTGGATAATTCTAATTGTTGGGATGGATAAATTTTAAAATTGGATACTATTGTTCAGGTTATTTTTGGAATGTTATAAAAAGTAAAACCCAGAGGTTGGGTGAAAAATAGTCACCTTCGGCAAGGTCCCGAGATGTGAACTCCCAACCGAATAGAAACAAAGGTGCATCACCTACGACTGGACTACGTGATGTACTAGTTTGTATAATTTAGTTTTTTTAATAGTCTGACAAATGAATTATAAAATCATTATTTTTGGAACCTTATAAGATTTGAAAAAATTGATTTTTTTTGAAATCATCTGAGGTAAAATATTAGTTTGTAATAGTAATTAGTTGAAGGATGAATCTATACTTGTCATGTATATATATATATATATATATATGATTTTTTCCACTTATTAAGACTAAATTTTATTAACTCAATTTCTAATGTGGGTTTTACCACAAATGTATTTTCTATTTTCCACCTTTTATTTTGAAATAAGATTTCAAATAGTGAGGATGCAATTTATTAAAGGAGAGAAGAATGTAACACCCCAATATTTCATATTATGTTAGTTTTTCAAAGTAATTCAATATCTTAAACTACATGCAACATCACGTACCAGCGCACCACGACTTACCAAACTAGCCGTTAAAAAGCGGTTATGAATAGTATTAAATGAATTTTGACCTATATATAATCTTTATAATTTTATAATCTATATTATGAGTTTTTTAGACATAATTTAAGAACTAATTAATTTTTTTAGTTAAAAGAATTATTTTTTAAAAATTATACTTTTACCGCCCTTTAATGGTGAACCCTTTTTTAAATCCAATATTTGAATCTTTTATCTATTAAATTTGACCAAATAAACTTATTCTTTAAAATCAGAACATAAGAATTTAGTTTCAATAAATTTTTGGTGTTTTTTTGATAACTTTCATATTTAGGTGAATAGTGAAAAATACAATATTTTAACTGAAAATAACTATTTTAATCAAAACAATTTATTGTGATAAATAATAAATTTTAATGGTTTAGAAGTATAAATATATTATATTTTTACCATTTAATCAATTATGGTCATTTTAAGTAATTTCACTTTGAAATTAGACATAAACAAGTGTCAAACTTTTGATAGGTATTAATTCTTAAAAATACGCATTTTAGTTTTGACAGCGGGAATTAATTTTAAATTAATAAATGAAACTTATATGTTTTGAATTTGGTAAAATAGACTTCATTATTGAATTTGTAATATCAAAATTATCTTAGGGTAAATTTTTGGTATTTTTCTGAAAAATTTTAATTTTTAATGAATAGTGAAAAACACTAAGTTATAGTTTAAAACTGAATTTTTATTTAAATAATTGAATATTATATTTGAATTTATTTTAGGTCAAAATAGATACATAATACCAATATAAGTTCAATGTAATTAATTGGAATTAGTTTATAATAAATTTAGATATATAAATATTTTATTGTACTTTTCCCCATCTTTTACCCACCTACTAAGAGAATTTGTAAATTCCCATAAAACATACTTTTACCGCTTCTGTGAGTTTAATTTATAAAATCAGTGAGACATGACTAATATCATGGAGTAAAATGTGGTTCAATAAGATAAAAATAATTTTTAGTGAATAGTAACTTTTTACCTTAATTTACCACGGTTAAAAGTAAATAGAGTAATTAAGGATAAATATGATTTATTATTACCCTAACACATGTGATAATTCTATTGGATAAGTGTAATTCGACCAAAAACAATCTTAGGAATAAAATATGACCCTTTAGGTCCACTTGGATTACATTAAGACATTTATTATTATATTATTTAAAGAAGAGTTAAAAGAGTTAAAATCAATATTTAATAACTAAACCATTTTTGATATTGGGTTATACAGAAGATAAAATCGACTATAAATATTAACTATAAAGTTAAAAAGAATCATTACATAATTTTATTTTATTTATAATTTTTAGATATTAAATAATTAAATTTATTAATGACACAATGATGATGCAGTAATTACCTTATTAATGAAAGAATGAAATAAATGGTATTATAAATATTAAAATAAATATAATTTCAATGTCTTTAAGAAAACCAAAAATTTTCAAGGTGACTATGACATGTTAGGGCGTATTAAATGTGTCTTTTGTGAAGTAATCAATTTGTGGTGACTTTCACAAAAACAAAATTCCAAATAGTGTCAAAATTGACATAAATAAATTTTAAAAAAATACTATATTATTAGTTGATATAATATTCTAAAAAAATGAAAGGTTTAGTCAAATGGCATAAATAGTATTATATATTTCATTAATGAGCCACTTGAGGTTATCTTGGATGTTTAGTGTATGTTTATTAACCATATAGAGTAAGAATACAAAAAGACACGGTAAACGTTAAACTATTTTACTAAGAGTTGAATCTAAAAGATAAGGATAAAATGGTAACCTAAACTTGTCTAAAACCTATTTTTTGAGATTATTTCGACCCATAACCATATAAGGCTCAAAATAAATTCATTTGGAACCATTATAAACTGAATATTATTATATAATAAATTAATACATTAATATTTTCCTAAATTGACCCTCACCCCTCTTATAAAAGGGAACTTCCTCTTATCTCAAATTCACACTTCCAAATCCATTTGTCTCAGCCAAACCCTGCCCAAATATCCTCTCAACATCCCTAAATTCATCCTATAGTACTTTCTTTAGTCATGAAGCCAACTTATGGATCCATTTAGATCAAATCAAAAAGAAGAACCCGGAGAAGAGGTAATAATTTCACCACCCACATTCAAGTTCTTTTCTTCTTCAACTTATTCTTTCTTTGATGTTTCCATTATAAAATAATAAATCTATTATATTCTATATATTTTTATGTTATTATAAATATGGAACAACTATATTAATTATTCTATTTTCCTTATGAATGATAATGTCCCTATGCGTGCGTACGTTCGACTTACCGTCTCCACGCCATGGTGTATTTTGTTATTCAACACTATGTTATTTGGATGGATATATTGATGAGTAATATGTATATAAATAATAAAAATAACATGATAATTTCTTTGTAAAATTAATATACCATATAATTCCACACTTTTAAGGAAATGATATTGTCGCTAGTGGGTACGTACATATTACCATCTCCACGATGAGATGAGATTCATTTCCACATTCACCATTCATCGAAAATTATAATAATATATATTACTAATAAGTATGTAATATATGACATAATAATGCTAATGGAGATATATATATATATATATATATATTTATATCTGTGTGTGTGTGTACTTACATATATCTTATTCACATTGTTCCGTTCAATACGATATGAAAATGGAAACAATGTTTATGCGTACGTATGAACTACCACCTCCATAAAAAATGTTTTTAATTTCATATATATGTCTATTATACATATTTATATTCTCAAAATATATGATATATAAATAATATTTTATATTCTTGATGTATTTAAATGATGATCTTTGTGATACAATCAAGAGTAGGAAGTTAAAAGACGTACGATAAAGAAAGTTATTATTACCCAAAATGTTAATTTAACATGGAAATATTTATTAAATGGGTAGCATAAAGTCATAAAATAATCATGTATGATATCATAAATATTAATATGTATATGTTATTATTTAATAACATACTATGATCTTCATACAAAGGTTAAACGTACCCTCTACTAATGGAATGTATTAGGTAAGGGTTATTTCCTCAATCTCATTATTATCCAAGATTGTTAATGTGTAATTATTTACTAGGAAATTTTTATCATCCATGTCAATTTTTCATAAAAATGATTTCAAAATGAATATTTTAAAGATTTTTGAAAGGTACCTTTTATCATGATAATAATTTTAAATGTTTTAAGGATTTATCATTCTAAATATTTTTAATTAATGTCCCTGTTTTCAAAATGATTTTAAGCATTTATTTATTTGGAATGAATGATTTGAAATGATAATTATTTTCAAAAGTTTCAAAGTGGTATGGGACAATTTGATTCAAAAATATCTTTTAAATTACTTCCTTTATAAATGTGTGACTTTTTAATGATTTTACAAAAAGGATATTTCCCTCAAAAAGTTCTACTCATATTTTTCAACTATATCAGCATCCTTTACTCTATATTATTTTTTATTGTGGTTGATTTATTATAATACAATATTCCATGTTTTATTTAATGAGTTATGATATGTTTGACTATGGATGTTCTATTTTTATAACATTCATGGTATATAGTTAACATAATTTCATTTCGTATTCTATTTTTAATACGAATGTTTATATTATGTTTCAACATTTCCACATGAGGAATGTAGTGAACATTGTATGTGACGGGTGGAGCCCACTATAGATCCTCTATGCATCGGTAGGTCTTTTGAGAAAAACTAGTGTCTTGGCACATGGACTTGAAAAAAAAATTATATTTAGTCTTGGTACAAGGCCTTGACTATGTTGTAATGATGTCCGGCGTTAGGCATTCCCTTATTAAGAAATAACTTATTACTTGTGATTATTCAACTAGTATAATTTCCATGTGCATGTTTATATGGTAATGTTCGATTTATTTTTTCATATTATGTTCATGATTATGTTTAAAAAGGCTGTTGTTTTTATCACACATATTTCCTTAAAAGTTTATAGATTTCGTTAAATTATATACCATTACTTGGCATCTGAGATCACGCCTTTATTATGTTTTATTTTCCTAGGATTCCAAGAATTGTATTATGATATATATGCAGGGTTAAGATAAAGGGAATAATGGAGTTCTCGACAGACTAATGTTTTGTATTGTATGTTAGAAAGTGTAATGTAATGTTCATGTATGCAGTCTATTTTCAATGACTGCTAAACTGATCGGTCTATCAGGGAATGATTCCTTGTAATCATGCCAATGTATTAAAATAATGCTCTGACTCTATGTAACTAGGGTTGGGGAATTATAGTTGGTAGAAGAGAAATTTTAGTAATAACCTTGGAAACTAGATTTAGATATACTATGATTAGATCACATTATCGTAAGATAGACATTAAAGATTATTATAGAAGAACATTATTGAATTTTGGTAAGGTAATGATTTTGTGAGTTTTCCCAAGAAAATACATACCTGTCTAGATATGAGATGGTAGAGGTGGCTCTGGCACAGATGTATCATAGGGTAAAAATCGAAAACACCACTTTGAGATAGACTCAAACGGGAACTGGGGCACGACATCAGGCCTTTCTGCACTCTTGGTTATGAAACTCCCGGGGGATATGCTTAGGATAATTCCTATTTTCTTTACAAACCAAAATGAAGGGTTTATAAGTCTATACCTCCTAAAAGAATTTTTTTTGTGATTATGGATTATATCCACAAACTGTTCAATTTATGTTAGGTATTTTACATGTTTGGAATTATGAATTTTAATTCACAAACTATCCTAGTGTATGCCATTTTTTAGAAATGGAACCCAATAGAAGGAATGTGAACTCCAGAAATACATATGATCCAAAGAGTATGAAGGATCACATATTTCATAGTATTAATCCAACATTTATAATGAAAATAGTCTCCCATGTATTCTCATCATATGAAAAAATAGTATCATGTGTTAATAAGATTAGTAAAGAATTCTCTGAGTCCTATGGATTTGAAGTGAAGTAAGTCAAGAAAAGGATGGAATAGAGAAATTTGGATAAAGGGAAGAGGTAAAAAATGATATTCCCATATATGATAACTGTGGAAAAAATCACCATGGTAAATTCATGAAGGGAATGAGAGTTTCTTATAAGTGTGGAGAAAAAGGACACCAATTACGTGATAGCAAGGGTATGAAAAAAGTCCAGAATGTAAAATGATTTATTTACAAGGCTTTGGGACACTACACAAATCAATGTTCGAGTCATCAGAGTATACCATTAATGATGCTATTGATAATAATCAAGTTATGATACTACCTCAGATGAATAAGAATGACTAGAGTTATTATGTTGTTATTATATAATTAGTTCATTTGAGTGTTGTATCAATATTATACTGGTTACATGAATTGTGGAGATACATAAGGATTGTACAGCAGTACTATTTTATTGAGGATTTTAGATTATATGGTTCTAAGAAAAGTGTCTTAATAGTAAGATAATTTTTTAAAAAAATACAGGGTTGAAGGAAAGGTAATTCTTAAAATGTTTCTGATAATGATGTAGTGATTTTGGAATAATAGATGGTTGATTTTGGAAATTCAGGATGTTGCGGTGTTGTAAAAGAATAAATGATGAAGTTGTTCACATGTTATTACCTGAAAAACAGGATCCTCATTATGTTTACCTTCATTGTAAATTTTTGACTGAGAGTTTGGATATAAGTATTTTGGGTTTTTTTAAAGGTTGGAATGGATTATGTTTAAAATTGGATACTATTTTTAAGGTTATTTTTAGACTGTTATAAAAAGGAAAACCCATAGGTTGGGTGACAAGTAGTCATGTTCGGAAGGCCACGAGACTTGAACTTGAAACCGAAGAGCGAAAAATGAGCATCACCTACGACTAGACTACGTGATGTACTGGTTTGTATAATTTAGTTTTTTTAATAGACTGACAAATGAATTATAAATTCATTATTTGTAGAACCTTATACGATTTGGATAAATAATGTTTTTTTGAAATATTTTGGAGTAAAAGATTAGTTTGAGGAAGGAATTATTTGATGGATAAAACTCTACTTGTCAAGTATATATAAATATAAATTTGTTCCTCTTATTAAGAAAAAAAATTTATTAACCCATTTTCTGATGTGGGTTTTCCAACAAAGGTATTTTCTATTTTCAACCTTTTATTTTCAAATAAAAATTCCAAATTGCGAGGACACAATTTATTGAAGGAGGGAAGAATGTAACACCCCAAGATTTCATATTACATTAGTTCTTCAAAGTAATTAAATATCTTACACGACACACAACATCGAGTTCAAGTGCACCACGACATACCAAACCAGCTGTTCAAAATCAGTTATGAATAGTATAAAATGAATTTTTAACTATATATAATCCTTATATTTTTAGAATCCATATTTTGAGTTTTTTAGACATGATGTAAGAACTAATTCATTTTTTCACATAAAAGAAGTATTTTTCAAAAAATATACTTTTACCACCTTTTTATTGGTGAACCCTTTTTAAATCCAATATTTGAAACATTAATATATTCAATTTGACAAAATAAACTTTCTATTTATAATCAATACATAATAATTTAGTTTCAATAATTTTTATTTGTTTTTCTGATAACTTTCATATTTGGGTGAATAGTGAAAAGTACTATATTTTAACTGAAAACAACTTTTTTAATCAAAATAATTTAATGTGTTAAATTATAAATATTAATGGTTTGGAAGTATAAATATATTATATTTTTACCATTTAATCAAATACTGGTCATTGTATGTAATTTCACTTTGAAAATGGACATAAACATGTGTCAAACTTTTGATAGTTATTATTTCTTAAAAATACACCTTTTGGTTTTCAGAGCGGGAATTAATTTTAAATTAATAAATGAAAATTATATTTTTGAATTTGGTGAAATATACTTCCTTATTGAATTCAGAATATAAAAATTAGCTTCGGTTAAATTCTTGGTATTTTTCTGAAAACTTCTAATTTTTGATGAATAGTGAAAAACACTAAGTTATAGTTTAAAACCAAATTATTATTTCAATAATTATTTATATAATTTAAATTTATTTTCGTTAAAAATAGATACATAATACCTATATAAGTTTATTAAATTCATTGGATTCAGTTTATAATAATTTTAGTTATATAAAAATTTTATTGAACTTTTCACCGTCTTTTACCAACCTCCTATGAGAATTTGTAAATTCATGTAAAACATAATTTTACCACTTCTGTGAGTTGAATTTTAAAAGTCCAAGAGACACGGTTAATATCAAATAGTTAAATGTGGTTCAATAATATAAAAATATTTTTTTGTGAATAGTTACTTTTTACTTTTATTTTCCACAGTTAAAAGTAAATAGGATAATTAAGGGTAAAAATGATATTATTTTTACCCTAAGATGTGTAATAATTCTATTGGATAAGTTTAATTCGACTAATAATAACCTTAGGAATAAAATATGACCCTTTAGGTCCACTTGGATTAGATTAAGACATTTATTATTATTTTATTTAAAGAAGAGTTAAAAGAGTTAAAATCAAAGTTTAATAACTAAAATATTTTTAATATAGGGTTATACAAAAGATAAATTCGACTATAAATATTAATTAGAAAACTAAAAAGGTTTCCTGCATAACCGTATTATATTTATAATTTTTAGATGTTAAATAATTAAATTTATTAATGACATAATGATGATGCAGTAATTACTTTATTAATGATCGAATCAAATAAATGGTATTTAAAATATTAAAATAAATATAATTTAAACATTTTTATGACATACACGAATTTTCTAGGTGACTATGATAGGTTAGGGATGATTAAATGTATCTCGTTTGAAGTGATAAAGTTTTTATGACTTTCACAAAAACAAAATACCAATTAGGATCAAAATTGACATAAATTAATATTTAAAACAAGTACTCTATTATTGGTTGGTATAATATTATTAAATATGTGATATTTGGAAAAGGATATTAAATAATATTATATATGTCATTAATGACCCACTTGAGGTTTTCTAGGATGTATAAAGAATTTTTATTAACCATATAGAGTAAGAATACAAGAAGACACGATAAAAGTTAAACTATTTAACTAAGAGTTAAATCTAAAAGATAAGGTTAAATTGGTAATCTAAACTTTTCTAAAACCAATTGGTTGAGTATCTTTCGACCCATAACCACCTAAGCCTTTAAATAAATTTATTTGGAACCATTATAAACCCTATATTATTGTATAATAAATTAATACTTTAATCTTTTCATAAAGTGACCCACAACCATCTTATAAAATGGAACTTCCCCATTTCTAAAATTCACACAACAAAATCCATTTCTCTGGGCCAACCACTGCCCAAATATCCCCTAAAATTCCCTCAATTTATTGTAGAGGCCATCATTTAGTCAGAAATCCATATTATGAAGCCCTTTTTATCAAATCAAAAAGAAGAACCCGAAGAAGATGTAATAATATCACCACCCTATTTCAAGTTCTTTTCTTCTTCCACTTCTTCATTCTTTGTTGTTTCCATTATAAAACAATAACTCAAGTATATTCTATATACTGTGATGTTATTATAAATATGGCACAAATATATTCATTATTCTATCCATCTTATGAATGATAATGTCACCATGCGTGTGTACGTACGATTTACCGTCTCCACACCGAGGTGTAATTTGTTATTAAACACTAAGTTATTTGGATGGATATAATGACGAATAATATGTATATAAATAATAAAAATAACATGATAATGTCTCTGTAAAATTAATATACCATCCAATTCCACATATCTAAGGAAATGATATTGTCGCTCGTGCGTACGTACGGATTACCGTCTCTACAACGCGATGAGATCATTTCTACGTTCACCATTCATCGACAATTATAAAAATATATATTACTAATATGTATTTAATATATTATATAATAATGATACCGGATATATATATATATATATATATTTACTTACATATATCTTATTCACTTAGCTCCATTCTATACGATATGAAAACGGAAACAACATTTATGCGTATGTACAGACTACCGTCTCCATAAACGGTGTTTTCATGTCATATATTTTTCTATAATAAATATTTATATTCTAAATATTTATGATATATAAATCATGTTTTATATTTTGGATGTATTTAAATCTTCATCTATGTGATACAATCAAGAGTATCAAGTTAAAACACATACGATAAAGAAAGTGATTATTACCCAAACTGTTAATTTAACATGGAAATTATTATTTAATGGGTAGTAGAAAGTCATAAAAGAATCATGTATGATATCATTAATATTAATGTGGTTTTGGTATAATTTAATAACATACTATTATCTTCATATATAAGGTTAAACTTACACTCAACTAAAGGAATGATCAAGATTAGTGTTAATTCTTCAATCTCATTATTATCCGAGATTGTTTATGTGTAAGTATTTACTAGGACATTTTCATCATCCATGTCCATTTTTCATAAAAATGATTTCAAAATGAATATTTTATGGATTTTTGAAAGGTACTCTTTATCAAGATCAAAATTTTAAATGTTTTAAAGATTTTTCATTCTAAATCATTTTAATTAATGTCCATGTTTTCAAAATGATTTTAAGGATTTATTTATATGGACATGAGTGATTTAAAATGACATTTCTTTTCAAAATTTTCAATGTGATATTGGAAACTTTGATTCAAAAAACTCTTTTAAATTACTTCCTTTATAAATGTGTGACTTTTAAATCATTTTACAAAAAGAATATTTCTCTCAAAAAGTCTTACTCATCATTTTCAACTATGTCAGCAACCATTACTGGATATTAATTTTGATTGAGGTTGATTTATTATAATATAATCATCAATTTTGTATTGAATGAGTTGTGATATGTTTGAATGTGGATGTTCTATGTTTATAACATTCATGGTTTATGGTTAATGTAATGACATTTCGTATGCCAGTATTAATTCGAATGTTTATGTTATTTTCAGATTTTTCATATAAAGAATGTAGTGGGATTAGTAAGTGATGGGTGGAGCCTGCTATAGATCCTCGATGCATCGGTAGGTCTCTTGAGACAAACTAATGTCTTGGCACAAGGCCTTGAAAAAAATTTATTTGTAGTCTTGGAACAAGGCCTTGACTATGTGGTAATGATATTCGGTGTTAGGCATTCTCTCATTATGAAATTAGTTTTTACATGTGATTACTTGACTAGTAGAATATCCATGTGCATGTTTATATGGTAATGTTTGATTTATTTTTCATATTATGTTAAGGATTATCGTTAAAAAATCTGTTTTTATTACCCCACATCATGCCTTAATAGTTTAGAGCTTCAGCTAAATTACTTACCCTTACTATGCATCTGAGATTACCCATTTCTTTTGTTTTATTTTCACAGGATTACAAGAAGTACATTATGAATTATATGTATGTTTAAGCTAAAGGGAATAATGGAGTTCTCAAAGAACTTTTTTTTTGTATTTTTTTAGAAAGTGTAATGTAATTTTAATGTATATAATCTATTTCCCAAGCTACTAAACTGATCGGTTTTTCGGGACTTGATTCTTTGTAATCATGCCAATGTATTAAAATGACGCACCAACTCTTGGTAACTGGGGTCGGAGAGTTACAATCATGGGGCCACAATTTCATTATCTAAATAATTTTTGCTAGATGAATTTATATTTTATGGTCATATTAAACAATGAATACAAATAATCCATCACAACACATACCATCCAATCAAAACAAATTTCCAAATAACTATAATTTTTATTGTGTCATCAAACCCGTATAATAACAATATCGAAGTCATGTCAAATTCATAAAGACATGTGAAAAATTCCCATTTCCCCTTTAATTTTCAATTAATTTTTTTTCATCATTGATTAATGAAAAACATCCATAACCCATATATGAAAAAAGTAAACTCCTCATACATGACAAAAAATAAAGAGAAATCAGGGATTGCTTCCTTAAAATAATCTTCTAAGACTAACTGTATGCCACAATGTTGATAAGAAATGCCTTCAGGCCATAACCACACATGGAAACCCATAAATAAACCTAAAATATACCCAATGAAATTTGAAATATATCCCCTAACACACCCCAAACCAAAACCAAATCACTATAGAAAATCCCTAAGAGATGAATGAAAGAAAACCAGGGGAAATAAAATGATATCACTGCCAGTCACCAACTTCGATCCATAGGAACCAATGCTCTCTTGTTTGAAAAAGGGGGCTAAAATAACCTCTGTGGGTTCCTAGAACTTGAATAAAATTAGAGAGAAGTATGATAGGCTAAATAAATTAATTATTCAATAGTTATATAAAATAAAACCTAGAATACATTCAGTTTGAAATTTGATAACCATTACATGGTGTGTAATCTATGGGTATTAGAAAATATCCATCCTTCTCCAAAAAATTCATCACCTCATCATTTATCTTATAAAATTCAGTAATTAAACATAAATGATGTGTAATAAATATCTTTTATTTCTTATTCGATTGTTCACAGGACTTGAATCAGAAGGATATATATGATAGGAACCACCATTTTGCATCAGGTAAATAATACATGACATGTATTCCCTACAAAATATTTGCTGCACCACTACCCTCCAATGAAAACACTTGAAACCTCCCCTAAGCACCTCCAACCACCAAAACATGCAATATAATGGAATGGGACAGAACACTATGTTATAGTATAATATTATAATATATATGAATGTGCAGAATGATAGAAGTTGGAAGCCATATTTGAGTTAATATGTAAGTTAGTTTTCAATAATTGTTCAAACTACATGAAGGTTAATTTTTTGGATAACACTATATGCACATGAATCCTGATGGAAGAAATTTTTTTTATTAATATCTATATAAATTTTAGTTGATGAATAAAAAAACTAGAAGGAGGATAAAGATTTCATTAGGAGAACAATTGCTAAAATATTCCATCATAAGCTCTAAATTTTCGAATATGATAAAAACATAATATGATGTTCTAATGTACAAAGTTATAATACAGTGTCCTGATGATCAAAAGGATGATATCAAGATCATTGTGAAGAACCACCTTATAGATTTTTTGGAAACCAATGTTCAAGGGAGTGAGATATCTATAAAATAATTCTACCAAAATTATGATAGGGATGATATACATGAAAATTACACCTGATTATCTAGAGGTTGTTAATTTTTTATGCACGAGGATATCTATGGATAATCCCTGACGACTGGTTTTTCTATTATTAATAATACCAATTTTCATATCAGGATATAATAGTAATTTTTCTAGAGAAAAATACAAAATGTGAGACATAGTTTAAATACCACCCACTTGTGTAATATGAAAAAACATGTGGGTCACGATATTAAATTCAAAAAAAATATTTTTAAATACAATTATTTGATGAAATATCTATGACTCGATGGGCATCAACATGGAAATGATTTGGATCTAAAAATTATTCCAATCAGTGAAAAAATCAATGTGTTATATTTTCTTTACAATATATATATAGATTAAAGAGAATTTTGTGAGGGATCATATGTATTATCTATGAATCATAAGTGATAATAGAAGTTTAATCAACATAACAGATATATTAATTTAATTTAAAAATATTTTTTAAAAATTTGGGCACCCTTAATTCACTGGCTTATGGAGACTGTAAAATCCCCTATCAATCAATAAAAATTAAATAACATGGTGTATTATATTAATGGTCCGTCTTGGGATGTATTGTTTCTTCACAGTAGTTACATTTTTTCATATAAATAAAAATAATCTCTATAAAATGGATGTGTGATATTTTAGAAATAAATGTGTAGTTTTGAGTCTCAGATCACATTGATATATAGACATATTATGTTCTTCAATTAGAAATAGAATGTTTTCCTTGAAAAATAAAAAATATTATACTTCCATATAACTTAGTTCATGTCATAAATAAAATATTATGTTTTCAATGTGTGTACAGACTATGTGATATTATTCTTCCTATCCATATGGCTTATACATTAGCTGATAAAATACAGATATTCCTAATGTATAAAAACCATGTGGTTATATTATCCTTAATAAAAACATTATCTTGTAGCAGTAGGTTATTTTTTCTATAAACCTTATCTTAATTTACCCATAATATGGTAATGTATCCAACAAATTCTCCACGATAACATCAACTACGAAAACCATATACCCAGGATCCATTTACACTAGAATATATTATTATTAGAACAATGAATCAAATATAATTTTCTGTATTAAATCCTACCAACATTGATAGCTTCCAAGGTGATACATCCTTGATTAATCCCACTAGTTTCTTTCTCCTAGACATTCCCATGAGTTACATCCCCTTAAAAGAGTGGCTATAGTTAAGGGATTGAAGTGGGATTGATCACATTGAAAAATATATTATATGGATTTAGGGATGCAGTAGAGGGATCATCAGTTGATAAATTGGTTGGAACACCTATTTCAATTCAATTTTGGGATAAGTTAGTCTATTGTGGTGAGCTAAATATACTATTCAACCCATGTAAAGATTAAACCTTGGTAGATAAATAATATTGAAACCCAAATTCCATTCCATAAAAAATATAAAAAATCCGAAAACCAAAAATAATAATGACATTTTCATACAAAACTATCATTAATTGATGTGGATTGGGATGATTGCCTATTTTATTATCTTTTCAGTTGGAAAGAACTCGTGAAAAAAAATTATTCTCAAAAAGTCATGTCGGGTAAGGGAGGATGCGATGATAAATTGTCTCAAGGAAGGTCATGAAAATATGGAATATTTATATGCTTGTATTAAGGAAATGAGCATATGGGTTTACCCATTCATAGATATGGAGGATGGGTATTTCACTGGTGACAAGAAGGTTGTAGGGAGGATGGATAGAAACAACTTTTGTGACCCTCTAAAAGGCCCTAGAGTGTATTTTTTGAATGGTTACCAGGGGTTGGTAAGGGGGTTGTCGATGTTATACAAATCAACTTCTCAGATCTCGATAACAATTTCCTCGGGTCCATTCCTCAAGAGGAGGATATCCATAGATCCATGAGGAGTTTCAATCCATAGATCATGGGGGTTCATAGGGGTTTCCTAGTGGCTTGTACATTTGATCTATGGAGACGATGAAATACGATATCATTGAGTCGATTGAAGACTATTTCTAGGGATGTTTTTTACCTCTGTTTGGTTGTGCTACAATTGTGGTTCTCATACCAAATTCCAATTCTCCTACCTCAGTGGAGCTCTTTTGGTAGATATGTATGTGTAATGTGATGTCTAAGATACATGCATTATTATTAATGCTTTGATATCCATTCTTCTTACCAAATTGATAGCCATGAAACAACATTTATTCGTGATGGGACGCTCCATATTGGGGGAGATTTCACTAGACCAAGAAACCATTAGGGTCATTAACTTCAAAACACATGGGTCAAATATGGCATTAATGCTCGATATGAGCAAGGCATACAAGCGAGTGGAGTGGGTGTTCATTAATAGATACCTATAAGGTATGGGTATTTCTCCATGAAATATTGATCTTATTTGTTGATTCTTTAGCTCTTCGTGGATGTCGATCATGTTCATGGGGATATCGTTTGGCTTCCTCTAAGTGACACAGGGGATCTGAAAAGGGGATCTCATTTACCCAACAATCCTCATCATGTCCCAAGATGTGCATAGCCATCTCATTCTCAGTATCATTAACATAGGGGAGGTCCCCCATATAAAAGTAGGTGGAGTTTCCCATCAGTATCACACCTAATGATTGTGGATGACTCTATCATCTTCATGAATTTTTTTAGAAGAGTACTGACAAGTACCACTAGAATCCTGGAGGAGTTCTGCTATTAGAGTGGGCAGGTTATCAATAATGTAAAGATTATTTTTTACATAATAAGTCATTGCATTTCCATGTAGGTTTGTAATGAGAGCCAATGTTTTGGAATGCAGAATAGAGAGATTCCTATGGTATATCTAGGAGCCACTATATCATTGATGAGGCTATGCATCTAAGACATCAACTCGTTGTTTTGTAGAATATCGGAGAGGGTCCTCAACTAGAATAAGAGTATCTGTCCTTGGGGTGAAGGATTACAATGGTAAATAGCGTACACCTAGCCTCCATGGTTCATGCTTTATCGACTATTAAGGTACCCAAATGAGTTATTCACAATATAGACAGGGTTCTGGTAGGATTAATATTAGATCTAAGGTCAGAGGGTAGAAGTCATTGTGTCATGGCGCAAGATGAATAGGCCTATTAGTGAAGTTGGTATTAAAGATAGTAGTATCAACGATACTGTAACCAACATGCATGCCAAACTGGAGTGGGAGGCGTAGGAGCGTCGTACACAATGAGGACAGGTCATGCATGAGTGACACATGGGGGGTTGGGAAGCCTAAGATGAGCACGCCTCCCCCATCTTGGGAAAGATATTTCCTATGGTTTCCCCCATTTAACATTTCTCTCAGTGGATTGTGGGGACTGACGATGTATCCTTCTGGCACGATAATTGGAGTGGGGACATTATAGGGTACTGAGGGTGTCCAGCCATAGAAATTTCCTTTATAGGGGACATCCTTTGTCCCTTGTTTGGAAATTCAATTTTGAATAGAGATCAAATGTATATCTTATGACTCATTGAACTAGACTCTACTCTAGAAAAATGTGTGTTCACCCCATCTGCTTTAGGATCATTCCCGGACAAAGAATATCGAAGGGTCACTTTCACTATGGTTGTAGGGTATGAGAGGAGTGAGGTGTTATGGTAATAAAACATTCCCACTAAGTATAATTTTATAATGTGTAGAATCTAGAACATAACACTTCCACCAATGAGAACATCAAATGACGTCGGTTGAGTATGGTGTTTAAATGTGGTTATTGTAGCAGAAATTTCTAGGTGAGTGTGGATCACTTGTTCTTTGGGAGGGAATGGGTAAAGGAGGTGTGGATGTTCTTCATCAAATTCACTGATTTATATATACATGAAATCGATTATCTGTCCTATATCAGTTGATAGTTTCATGGGGCTAGGAGAGGGGCCTGAGAGAGGGGTGCACACTTTGGTTATGCAGGAATTATGATAGTGTATAGGACATGCATGAAACTAGTGGCGTCTCTAAGGGGTGATACCGTCTGCATGCACGATCATCATAAGAACACAAAATCCTCTCCTAGACATTTTTAAGGCTCTCAGCTTGTGGCGGGAGGATCCTACCCAGTATCAGACCATGCATGTTATTCCCAATATCCTGGTCGGTATGAACGTATCCCTGGGGAACTGGTCATATGGAATCTCCCCACTAGAGGCTTGAGGATGAATACTGATGGATCATGCATTTTAGGAGACATGTGAGGCTGATGGATCATATGATAAAACAATGGTTTAGTGGTTATAGCCTTCACAGGCTTTCTGGGATAGGGGACATTATTGCAAGCTAAGGCTAAGACCATGTGGATAAGAATCATGGCTTGCAGGCAGAGGGGTCTGGAGTATGCGGAAGTGGAAACTAATTCCATGCATGTTTTAAATGTGCCTCAATGACAACATATTAAACCTTTTTCTATCAAATTCCTCATCCTTCAGTGTTGTGGGAGGCTCAACAACAACACTAGAGTGTCTCATACTTGGTGGGAGGGGAATGAGGATGGTGATTATCTAGATTCTCTAGATGCCCTAGGCTGGGAGATGCTAATATTACCTAATTTTCAAAGTATAATATTGATGGGGGTTAATATCATTAGATGGGATGACCTCAGACTTCAATACATTAGACCCAAAAAGTAGTTACCTCCCCCTTATCAGATTTCCACTTTGATTTATTTCCATTTTATTAAAAATCAATACGGTGACGATGTGCAGAAGCTACAAATATTATATTTTTAAATATAAACTACCGATGTAAGAGCCTTTGAATCAAAAAATGATATGTTCATGAAACCACTTAATAAAATATGAATAAAAAATTAAAATGTTTTGAATGGAAAATTATGGAAATATGTAGTTATAGAACATTTTAGCCACTCATTAGTAAATTTTTGAGGAACCCACTTTTTCATCACTCTTATTTTTGAATATTTCACTTCCATATATAATCTTATTAATAAATTTATGTATATATATTTTGAATATATTTATTCTCATAATATATTAATTATCATTTAAATACAATAATTTATTTTTATTTATATATATTCCATATAATATGAATTTGTTAAAAATTATTACTTTTAGATTTTTTAAGAAATCATCTATTTATCTAAATATTCTTTTCATTAAATTTTTTTTATTTATATATTTAAATAATTTTACATCATTAAAATAATTTTCCTATAAATATATTCTTACCATTATAAAATTTCATGAAAATTTTATTTGAAACATTATTTCCTTTATAGTTTAATATTTCAATGTGTTCAAAAACTTATGGAATTTTCTTTTTAAAATAATTCATAATTTATTTTCATAATCTAAATATTTTTTTCATCTATTTGAATTCCCTTTTTATAATCAACCATTTTAATATATTTTATATATTTTTATACCATACCTTATGGATTTATATTATTATTATTATTGTCAAATGTCATATTTTGAATGCTTTATATTTATCATAAAATTGTTTCTTAATCCAATTCATTTTTTCATGTTTATATTGGTTTGACTTTTATGGATATATTATTCTATTAATTTGCAGTTGACCCATATATATTTAGATATATTTATGTGAATTTTATACTAATAATTATATAAACCTATAATGCATTGAGTATAACTAATATCTCATGAGCTCATTATGTATCAGACATGAGTTGTTAACTGTGTATTTCTGTTAGGGTTATATTTATTACTAGACATTACATATGTTTTTTATATTCTAGGATTATATATTTTACAAATTTTAATGTTATATGGATGATTTTATAGTTCATTATTATTCCATTAACATTTATATACTCATTCCTACGTATCATATTGCTTCTTAATATCTATATGTTTTCCATAATTCTAAATTTATTATGTTCTGTTATATGATCATTCATGTCTCACCCTTTCATATCTCATATTTTTTTCTTCTTATCAAACTATTATATACCCAATCCTTTTTTATATACATTGTTTATATTTATTATGCAAAGACACATATATGGGTGATTTATAAGAATATCATTTTTTGAAAAAATTATATTATTAATATAGAAAAGATATCCCTTTGGAAATATTGGTTCTAGGTGTCTATTTAAATTATAGTTGGTTTTTATAGTCGTATAAACTAATATATAAAAAATTTATGTGGTTTATCATTTAATATAGTTATTATTAGGGTAGTTTTTTATTTATTGTTTTGATTACATTATGTTGAAAAATAGGATATAACTAAATTCCACCAAGCTTGAATTTATGTTCTAATATGATAATATTTAATTGAATAATTTTTTTTCAAATTCATAAGATTTTTTAATATCATTTAAATGATACTATCATTATTGGCATTAACAATTAATATTTTATTAAATTTTTTGAAACATCAAAAAAGAAAATTTTATTGTAATTGTTTTTATTATTATCTACTCTATAATTATTTACATAATATTTCATTCAATATCTTCCAATTACAACATATTATTTATTTTTTCAATTATTATTGATTCACCACCTAAAATATTGGATGTTAAGTTATACATTAAAACACTATATTGTGATAGGATCACATCTCAAGTATATCACTATTCTATAAATAATATATGTAAGATTATTCTTCCTATAGATCTAGTTATTCTCCCATTAGTATAATTAAACAAAATATTGGGCATGGGTTGGATCTCTATACATATAACACCTGTTAATTATTGAGATAAATAAATATCATTCCACATCCCTAATAACCGCATGATACTATATCAAAGATTAAATGTTTACAAACATATTATGGAAAATAATTTTTTAATATGGTTCTTAAAAAATTAATAAGTGTTTTTTGAACAATTCATAGATAATAAGGTTGAATTTTAATTTTTTTCATACCGGGTTCTTAGAATACATCAATGTGAAATTAAAAAATGGACCTTTTTATATATTATTATTTGAAGATGAAACTATATGATAATTTATATGTTGTTTTTATAAGATCATTTTCTTTAAAAAGGTCTGAAATATTTCGAATCATTAAAAAGAATTGTAATATATTTTTTTCTAAAAATTTATTATCATGACCTTAATAATATAAAAATAAAGAAAATGTATAGTCTAGCATTAATATATAAATAGTTAAATAAATATCATTTGAATAAATATTTACAATTTCAAATCTCCAATTTTAATATGATTAACTATGAGTGTAAATAATGGATATTCTTAAAATTTAATTCTGTAAAAGATGTGGGGGTTATGAATTTGTAGCCATTCAGGATTAAAAAATCCCTTGACATCGTAATGGATTTCATAAAGAGTGCATATAGGGATAACATCAATATATATAAATTAGTTTTTATAGATGAGATTATCACTTATTTGTTGATAAAGGATGTTCTTGAAGAGAATTTTTGGATTATTCAGAAAATAATTTTAAAAGGGAATTCATCAAATCAAAAGGTCATAATTGTGCATATAGAATATATTAGTATTGCATCATGTAATAAAAAATGTTGGTATATATATGGATTACTCTAAGATATAGGTGATTGAAGACTAGCATAGAGCTACTATTATAGTAAATCATTATGGTATTAATAAGTTTTCTTAATTTTATCAATTCCATGTTTGAGTTACCTAATGAATATCTAATCAACTAACAATGATAACATAAAATAAAGTAATGTTTGTATGGATAGATAAATCAGGAAATAATATCAAGGAACATATTAAATGGTCATACAATAAACATTAATCACACTACCCATCAGAAGATAGTTTATTGTGATATTTAAGGATGATACAAAGAAGTAATTATGTTGCGATATCAAAAAAAATGACGAAGGTCATATCTTATGTCAGAGAAAAATTAAATATCCATGTGAAAAAAAGTCCAATATAAGAACTAGAGTTTACCAGAACAATATTTACATTAATTATTTAGAGGTACTATTTATGTATTGAGATGTGTCATATATATACAATTCAAACAAGTTATATATATATATATACATACTAATAGAACTAAAAATTCACCAAAGAAGATGTTTAGAGTCCATCATTTATTATAATATCTCATTAAATTACCATATTATGAAGATGAAGAATGTGGAAAATTCTCATAGTAGAAATCATCATGTGAACTTATACACGATAAGGTTTAAAGAGATAAAATATTTGTGGATTTAAAAATAAGGAATATAAAGATTATATAGAGCCTTAAAATAAGCTTATAATACATTTCTATTTAAATATTGATAAAGAAATAGTTATAATATTTTAAAAAGAATATTTTTCCAGTATGTATTAGAATTTAAGTAGGATTTATTGTAATATAAACATATTTCATTTAAATTATTATCCTAAGAAGAATAATAATATATAGAGATCATCGAGAGATATTTTGGATAGTCATCACAAAGAGTGATAATTTTTAATATATATCATGTTGATAAATTTGAAAAAATATTTTGGCTAAACATAAAATTTATAATTAGGTGATATAACCATTTCTCATACGCACATGGATATGGATAAAATTACAATTGATTTATTCACATGTCTTCCCATTTATCATAATGTAAAATAAATAAGATTTGGATTATGGTTTTTAGGCATATAAACATGGAACACTTTATTTCAATTTTAGGTGATTTCATTATTGATCATCATTACAATATTTATATAAATTAGGATCAAATTATATATGGGTTACCTCATTCATGTATATCTAATAATTATCCATATATTTCCAAAAAATTCTACATAGGTATTAAATAATAAATGAATATATAAATGAAATTTACCATTTTTTTCATCCATAAAGTAATGATCATATATATAGAAAAACCAAAATTTGGAGTCAATACATTGATATTTCTATATTTATTTCAAATAATGATTTGATAAAAATATCACATTGTGAAACTTATTAAATAATAAAAGTTTCCATTCATTAATTCAAATTTATATATATAAGTATTTATATGAAATGTGATATAGAACTCGAATATTCTTGGATAAAGATGAAGTGTAAAAGTAATTTGATCTATAACATAGTTGAGAATATCGAAACCCTTGAAATATATATTATAGTAGAAAAATGTTGTTAAAATAGCTATTCTGGTAATAATTGTTGATTAATACAATTTTATTAATATATAATATTTTTCATGCTTCCCAACCATTATATTATTATTTACATATGTATGATCTATATTGGAATAACCAAGGTCAATCTCTAATGGTGGACACTCAAGAAACACAATAAATTTATTATAACTATTAATCACTCTGATATAATACTAAATGAAAATATTAACATACTATGTGTTTTAAAAAATCATTTATAAATATATGATTTCGGAAAATAAAGAATAAGACAATTTACCAAGAAGTTAGTCTTAAAAACGATTTTGTGGTTCATTGAATCTCAAACTGATGTTGTTGTTATTATTTAAAGTATAATTGTATATGTTATAGTCAATATAGATATAAAGGGGTTTCACCATATTATAACATATTTTATTAATCTTATTCCACATAATCACTTATGTCTGAAGGATAACAACCATATTAAAAATAGTTAGGAAACCCCTTTGCTGATCAATTATACCTAATACAAACCCCACCAAATTAATGTTATGAAAAGAGAAGTGATTGAACGTGGATGAACAAGGTTGAAAAAAAACAACATGAATGATGGGTAACTAATCACTATAATTGAAATAATAAATATTTAATTTGAAAAAAAAATAAAGAGAAAACATTAATATATAAAGAACTCAAATCCTTGACTTATCCCTATGGTAGTCAATAATGAAAGTGAGTTTTATCTTTTTATAGATGTGAGATGGTTATATTGGGATAGAAAATGATTCATCTGAATACAGAGAGAAAAGTTAAAAATATTATATATTTAAAATATTGAAAAAATATAATGAAAAAATCATAATAGATTTTTGGTTGAAAACTAGAAATATTTCCACATTGATGGTAAAAAAGAATATTTATCTACAACATACTTCAAAATTTTATTGTCTTCCAAATGTTTCTCATAGTTCATGGGAATGTATTCCTTCATCAAGAATTATTCTTTAAAAATATTTTTCTATTTGGTAGTAGCATCTTCTTGTTATTAATTATTTTATTCTAGTTGGAAGAATTATATTAAACAAACAATAGAATCATTTGTCTTGATTTTATTGCAAGGATAAAGATATTTAATTTTCTTCCAATTTATCTCATTATCATTGACTATTTACTTTAAATTGAAATAGGATCAAGTGATCCAGTAATGATATAAATATATCTCACTTGTAAAGACCACAAGATGATGTCCATAAAATAATATCTATATTCATTCCACGAATCATTAAAATTTAATAGTTGAAGAGATAATCCAATGTGGAATGGATTTACAACACATAGTGCAGGTATTACTCTTCTTATCTCTTCGTGATGCAAGTAAAATTAAACATACTATTCCCTACTATGATTGATCATCCATGAATAGGGCTTCTGTTTCTTCCAATTTTGAAATGTATAATATTTTACACTTCCCACACTATAAAATAAAATTCAAATATATA
Source organism: Viscum album (assembly GCA_963277665.1). NCBI lineage: Eukaryota > Viridiplantae > Streptophyta > Magnoliopsida > Santalales > Viscaceae > Viscum > Viscum album. The sequence goes on from OY728131.1 coordinate 558,930,877, forward strand.
ATATAAATTAATATCTTATGTTATTATTGAGATGATTCAATTAAAAAATGAATATTTGATATGAACAATAAGATGTTCATCTCTTATATAGAAAATATTTCCACTTCCAGAGATATATAAACTTCTTAATATTGTAAAAAATATTTTTGAAATGATACATATGAATTATTTTAAATACATAGCCGAAAAAAATCTTATACAGTTTATAATTTTTATTTCTCATATGTATGAAAAATAAATCATTCGAAATATTTAGTATTTAGGATAATTATCCCTTAATCACATGTGTATGATATTTTTACAGGATACATAAAATGTATCTTTTCCAGATTTCAGTGCCCATATGAATTTCATAGTTATTTACCATTGTTTTAATTTGTTGTCATAACTTATGTATGGGAAACATTATATTCAAACTAATACCTAGTCAAAAGTATTCAAATTTTAAATCCTAATAACATATATTTAAAAATTCCCAAAACGGAAAATAAAATTATGTATCATCTAAAAAATTTCAAAAATGAATAAAAACACCTATAAAACATGAAATAATATGTTTTCACAATAAATTCAATTTTATTCTTAAAACCTAAAAATTTAAAAATTAACAATAAAATCACAAAATGTTTTAAATAAACCAATAAAATACATAAGAATATTAATTAATATATTGGTTTCAACAATCCCCATTACATAAAATTTTCAATATTAGGAAATTTTATATATTAATATATAAAATTGAAGGTATAATAGAAAAAAATTTTAAATTCAATTACCAAAATAAAATTTCATTTGGTCTACATGGATTTAAACTCCCCAACTTGCAAAACTAATCATTAAATTCCCTTAAATCACATGGAAATCCTCATGTTCTTGGATATCAACTCCCTAATTAATAAAAATGATCATTATCCCTATTGGTCAACTACAATTCTAAAATATCCACTAAAAATATGCATAATTGTGTTAATCCCGACGTATTTTATATGGATTGTTAGTTGGATTAGGGTTGGTAGGTTTTAAATGTGAAATCCATAAGAGGGAGAATGGGGATATTTAGTTTCTCATGTGAAGTAAATGTATTTTAACAGTTTACCCCAAGATGTATGTTCTCCTGACACCCATAGCAATGGTTTACCAAAAAAACTCCTTTTCATACTAATTTCTAATACATACTTGGTAATTTCACTATCATTTATATTATTATCCTTCCATAATTATATCAGTGAAGTTTGCTTCTTTTTCGAATATTTAATCATACATAGTTTTTTTAAAGGGAAGAGTGGAATCATATGAATCTTAAGAAAGTGGTGAACAACCATACCATATTTTTATGATATTTTGGGCTACTATATTTCCTTAAATAATGAATATTATCTAAAATATTATGGAAAAGGAGGATGTAATTTCAAACTCGATGCCCAAATATATTTTTACATCAATAAAAAACAACACATATTCTTCCCCCCTCACACTTGATTTCAATAAAAATCATAATAATATAACTAAAGTGGGTTTTCAAGGGATAAATAACATTTAATTTGTATAAAAAATATAGAATTTCATGAATACTAGGGGATTATGAAAACATAGTTATATGTGTATTCCAAAATAGTGGATAAATATAAAAACATTGATTAAAGAATGGTTCCTCAATATTATTTGGAACATTCAATAAACTCTAATATCATTAAAAAATTGAATAATATCAATGTATGGATCTAAAATTATTAATTAAGACATTCAATAACATTGTAATTACAAAGAATATTTGAAAAAGTTATAGAAACCTCTTGAGTATGGAATGGTAAATGTTTTTTTAATACTAATCTGGACAAGATTCATAATCATACAAACACCACAACATGAATCAATTATAATTTAAAATATAAAATCGACAAAAATATCTAATATCATTAAATTCATGTTAAATTGTTTTAAAAAATAAAGATTATCAAAATTTCTAAAAGTATACATTTATGATTATGAATTCTAAAAAACACTCAAAAAACTAAAAAAGAATACAAAATATTAATAAAAATTATTCAAATATAAATTAGAAAATAATAATAAAAAGGTTAGAGAAAAATTATTATAAATATATGTACATCACCACTAAACATAAGATCAAAATACCCTAAATTTATCGTCAACCAAAAATAAAAAATAAAACATAAAACCAATTTAAAGGAAGGATATAAATATTGTTTATATAGGTAGTGTCATTCTAGTGTTATTTTCCTGGATTCCACTACTTCATGGATACATGAAATAAAAAATTTTCTTTTTTTTTGTTGAAATGAAAAAATGAAGAGATAATGTAAATGTTGGAGATATATTTAGAAATTAATATAAACAAATAGTTTCATTGTTTTTCAAAAATTCCGATACTGGACGGGGTTCCTTTCTCAAAAACCAATATCTATGTGGCCTCTTTAACATTCAATTCAACTCTATTTCTGTGTTAATATTATAATTTTAAATATACTGTAACTAAAATAATATCTCAAGTTTATTAGAATTAAGAGATTATTTAATGTTATTTGGTCATTCCATTCAAGTACATCATTAAGAGGTATAATTTAGTCCTCAATGCACCTTGGGAACTAATTATCAGGAGGCCCATATTCTTTTTATTCATCACCCTTAAAGGATACCCATATGTTAGATAAAAAAAATTAAAATTTGTAGATTGTATTACTCTATTTAGTTTTAATAAAATATGAAATTAAGATTTCATGTTTAGATTATCCCACAATGATGGGTTTGGTTCAAACCCATCATCAATAAATAAAGATATTTTTATTCATTTTATTCAATTTGGAAGATATTATTCAATGTTCTATATATATCCTTAAAATTCCACCACCCTAGTGATATATTATTCTCAAACAAGAAAAAGGATTAAAGGTTATGATTTTTCATTTTCAATGATCGGAGAATCACATAGAATTTTTCTACATAAAAATTCAACACAATTTTCATCCAAATCATGTTGATATCTAACATGTGAATCTGTTAGAATTTATACTTCATGATTCAAATTTAATTTTGGGACTATTGGGGTAGTTGATATTAATGTAATTAAATTATTTCCTCTATAGTTTCATTAAATTTAAATGTATATAGAATTATAACCACATATTCTTGATTTTTTTTTGATATTGTTCTAACAATAAACCATTGAATTGATCTATATATTTTTTGGATCATAATTTCGTTTCGGCCTTATTCAACCATGTTGAGGTTTTTCTGATATAATATCTTCAATGACAATTTCCTACTAGACTTATTATATTTGTTATCAATCAAATCATATGAAATATCAATATGATATTCCATATATGACCTAAGAAATTAATTTTATAAAATTAATTATTATTTCATTATTTTTTGAAATTTATTATTTCTTTGGTATGTTTTAATGAATTTTTTTGGTCAAGTATTGTTACTCGTGTAAATACACCAAATTGATGGATGTGTTTTTTAATAAATCACTATCAAAAAATTTAATAAATCTTACACAGTAGTGTAATGATATTGGGTGAATATATTGAGAATAGAACTCACAAAAAAAATGTCCTTCTTCTATCACTATTTTTCACATAAAAATAAATGAATATATTAATGAAAATCACACTGAAGAAGTAAACACAGAAGAAATTATTAATAAAGAAGAGAATAATGATCCTATGAGTTTAGTATTGTGTTATCATTATTATTAATTAATGTTTATGAGTATTAAATTCTATAATGATTAAAATAGATGTTACTCTATACCCTCTTTTTTCAATATTTATTTTCAATAATGAAGAATACTATATTCTAGATAATAAACTTGGTAATATATAATAAGATAACTCCAACTAAAAATAGTATTTAATATAAACTAAATTATATGAATAACATTAAATTTTAAGGGAGAAATATAGGTGAAAATAATGAAAGAATAATTATATATGAACAATTAGAAAAATCATACGACATCCCACCTTTTTATTACATAAATTTTCTTTATAATTGAAAAACATAGGATATTTTCATGGATAGTTTTTTGGAAAATAGGTATTTAATACATGAAAACATAAAATATTCTTATAATACAGTTTGAATAATTCTAATTGTGTTCACTCAAGTATAAATTTTCTTTATCTGTTATAGTTCGGTTATACATCTAAGGAAAGGGGTGTGAATGAAGCCATTCAAGGGTAATTAATATGGGAGGGGAAAATCATGTGATCATGAGACATATCAATAAGAAAAAAAGGCACAATCATAAGGCATGAACAATATATATATCATAATAATAAGAAAATTAATCCTAACATGGAACTATGGATACATAATTTAATTGATATATTCATAAGTATATCAACAAGGTTCATCACCTAGGGGTGATGAAATAAAATTACCATGGTTATTCACCATGTTGTCATAAAACATGCCATCTCTACATATTAAAGAATTCAACTAATTCATTAGAGTGATTTTAGGGGAAATAATTAATAATTTTCAATTAAATTTCATCAAAATTGATAATATTAAATCATTTCATTAATAACCCATATATAATAAATAAATGGTTTCATATAAAAATCATAATGTAAAAAAGTTCCTAAATAAATGATTGTTATATTATTTTTCCCTTGAAAGGAAATGTTTATTTAATATATGTAAATAACCAAATAAAAAATTCATATTTGAATATAGTTGACAAATAATTGAAAATAAAAATGGTTCCGTATTAAAATTAAATGTAAAAGAGAATTTATCATGTAATAGAGGGGAATTTGATATGTTAATTAGGTAGAATTAAATGTAAAAAATTTAATTTAGAAATGGATAAAATGGGTAAGAATGACGGAAAACCATAAATAAAAAAATTATTATAGTAATGGGATAATATTAAGTGAAAAAATGAATATTTATTGTAAATTAGAATACATACTATATAAAATTGGAACATGAATAGAAAAAAGAAGTTGATATTTCTCTTACTAGGGAGAGTTGTTCCTAAAACATGAGGTTGGAACATTGAGTGATTGAGGACACCTAAGGAGGTCTACTTCGGTGGTAAAATAATCATAAATTCAGGTAGTGTGTATTGTGAGTTAATTTTAAAGGTGAAATTGTGGGATATTTATAGAATAATTAGAGGAATTGTTTAATAATTTCAAAACATATGTCATGGAAATCTAGGTAGTGGAAACTGAATTTTTATTTCATAACCATGGTTTTTTCTCATGTATTTTGACATTTGTATCAACATGTTATATATTTTAATCCACCTAAAATCAATACCATTTTCTAATATTACTTATTTCATATAACTTTATATATTCTACAAAGAAATGTTTTTTAAAATTTATTTTTCCATTTTATACATTAGAAGGTCACTTATAGTGTTAAAGGTTGATAAAAATCAAATAAAAACGTAATATTAACAAGACATAACTATTTTCATCTATGAGACTGTTTAAATAATTTTTACATCAGTATGATACAAACATAAATTTATAAGACATATTGAGAACCCAAAACTATATTTTTAATATTCTTAGAAAAAGAATATAATTTAGAAAAACATCATAATTTCACATTTACCTTATTTTTATGTGATCATTTTAAATATAATATATAGTTTACCGTATTAATTATCTAAATATATTAATTTAATAATTTAATATTAAAAATACTTATATTATAAAAAATAGATGTTTTTAAGACATTTTAAAATTTTGGATACAAATAAAACATTTGTACGATATTATTGAATTATTTTATCATTTCAATTTAAATAAAATTATTTTTAAAGACTATTTCATTAAAAAAATAATTTAGAATACATGTTAATATTATTAAAACTATATATTTATTATAAAAATACACTTATATTTTATTCATGTTCATAAATTAATTAATAAAAATCATCTAAATTAAACATATATATTATAACATAACATTTATTAAAATTAATTGATGTTTAAAGCTTCTTATTTATATTAAGGAAATTAAAAATTATGAAAGTAATCTATTGGACATGTCACCTATTATTATAACCGCATATTCCCTAATGTTATGGTGTGTAATGGTGTTAGTTTCATGTCATGGAATAGGTAATATCGGTTGAGTGATAATCTCGAATAACATGAACTTATCCCATTGGAGATTTCATTGAAGTTTCAAATGTTTAATCTCTTATTGGGACTGATCAAGGTTGATCCCCTATGATGCTACCTCCCTCTAAGGTTTTGAATAAATGGGATTAAAATAACATGACTCTACTGGATGAGGCCATCAGATCTCATTTCTATATCAATTATCCTATTTCATCACTACTTATAAATACTAATTATAATAGATGAATTTTCCTTCATGGTTATAGTTTATAATAGTAAAATAGTAGTCGGTTATATTTAATAACGTTCATATTTGAATAAAGGACATATAACTGTCAAATACCAATGGTAACATTTCCATTTTCACCCTATAAAAACAACTTCATTATTTCACTCAAAAAAATATAATTACACTAAAGGTTATATTTTTATTTTAATATGATATTGATTTGTTTACTAATATTCTATAGTATTACTACTTCATTTTCGATGGTGGTAGATTTTCTAGAAGATTTAAGTGATCTATAATTTCTTTTATAGCTTTCGTGCATTAATTCATTTTATTTTAATGGGTTTCAAAGCTAACTAATGTAAATATATTTATTAGTTATATTATGATTTTCTAGTCTCTAAATATTTTTTATGTGGATAATATTATACCATATGCAAAGAAAACAATTATTTAAGAAACAAATATAATTTAAAAATTATAGGACATAAGCAATAACTAAAAAAATTTCAATTATCCTTAAATAAATTTCTCAGAATAAAATAATGAAAAAACACCTAAACATAAATAAATCAAGGTATTCAATACTGCCTCATAGAAAATAAAATTAAAAATAATTATCAATTTTCATGGAGATCTGAATTTTATATTGGGAGAAACAAGAAACAAAATTCAATACTATAGAGAAAAAAATGAAAAAACTATTATATATTAAAAAATGAAAAATACATATAGATAAAAAGTAAAAAGAACCGAATTGAAGAAAAATTATATAAATAACACATATAAAATATCATTAAAAATTAATTAATTTCTAATAATATAATAATGGGAATAGTTACACATAAATTACAAAAATAATGAACTGAAACCTATTTAAAAAAACAAATGAAACTATGTCTATATTTTCATGGATACTAGAAGGTCATACTGGAAAATGAATTAAAGGGAAAATTAATTGATAGATAAAAGAGAAAACTATTATATATTAATACGAATTAAGAAAATGTAATAATAGAAAAACCTTAATAAACATAGGTTGAAAACATGTAAATATTTTATACTTAATATAATATGTTTAAAAATTAGAAACCTCCACTAGATGTTATGGAATTCTCCTATGTTAGAATAGTTCAGGTCAAATGGTGCTTTGAACGAGTAATATTCTTTTATGATAGTTATCCATGTTGAAGTGGCAGTGGATTAATCTTAAATATTTTCTTATTATTGGAAATAGAAAATACTACATAATATAGCATCATCCCACTCGATTTTATTCCATGTGGGAGTCTCCATAAATTTCATTTAATTCCTCTAGTGGTATTATTCAAATATTCAAAACATTAAAAAAGAGCATATGATCCTATGAAGATATATCAATATCTCACTTAAGAATACCACAAAATAATCACTACGGTAAAACCAAAATATCCATATATTGACTTCCAGAAATTTTGATATAGCTAAGAAAATTCATAGTGTTGTAGATGAGTTCCTTAGAGAACAAGGCTTACTCTTCTACTATATTCATTGTGAAACTAAAATAAAATTATTTATTCACCTATAAAATGGTAGTGGATTTTAAATTTAACAAATCCTTAGAAAGGATATGAGTAATTAGTCATGGTAAATGGATTCTATTACTTCATATTATTAAATATATATTAGAAAATGAAACCCACTATATAAAAATGTTCAACCATATGAATGTAAAATTGAAATCTTACATGATACGTGAGATTATTCGAATTGAAAAAAAACCTTAGGTATGAGATAATATACAAGAAGTGTATTTCATATGTTACAAATATTCTCACATCAAATAATATGTTACAATTTTGAATTTAAAAAATTCTAGTTTTATGTATATATAAGAATTATTTTCAATAAAAAATAAAAAACAAATTATGAAATATGTAAGATAAATTTATTATATGTAATAAAAATAATCCATACATATGATTTTTTTCTTTTCAAGATTAGCAAATTAGAACATTTGAAATATATTTCTTGACAGAAAATAACATATGATAATTTTGAATATATCATCACCATTTCTTAATATCATACATTGAAATGATAGTTCTCATTTTGTGAAAATTGTCAAAAAAATGGATGAAAATCATACATGTACCAATAATGTTCCAAATTTATCCCCATAGATGGTTAAATTAAAATTATTATAATAAAATTTTAAACATATAAATAATATTTCAACATATCAATAAAATTATAAAAATGAATAATATTAAATGTTTTTAGTTAATCCATTTTTTTGTTAAATTCCAATTTATTTTTTGAATAATAAAATGTGATAATAAACTATCAAATTATTAAACTCTCAGTATAGATCTTTGTAATATATAAAAATATTTATGAAAATAAGATTTTCATCATTGAGGTAAGATAAATTATTCCACTGATTATCACCATAGAATATGATTATGATGTTTATAAATGAATGAATTTTAAACCAAAGATACATTACCTCCTACCACATGGAAAATTTAATTTATCAACTACTTATTCAAACAATTCCATAACAAGGGAATAATTTATTCTATTTACTCCAGGTGAACTGCATACTTGACCAATCACATGAAATATTATATCATGTGGTCTACTTGTGAACCCTAGGATAGGTCTAAATTAGGGTATCTTGAAATATATTATTTCCATTAAATTATTTTGATGTTGTCATCACATTGGAAATGACGCTATGAATTTATAAAAAAAATCAAATTCATGCAATGTCCAAATATAAAAAATTAATGAGTAATGGACATACTGACATTACATTATAATGGGTTACATCTAAGGAGAATATATCCATGGTGTATCAGTATTCCAATTTACCACTACATCACAGTTTTCTATAACATTTTTAAGAAAATATTACTACCCAACCATGGTCTATATCCTCTTCTTATATTCCACTATCTTGTTTAAATAGGGATACATAGATATATTAAACACCTGAGTAAAAATTATAATATTTCAATGAAATATTCTAAACCAAATTGATAAGGGAGTTCTCGATGATTCTTCCATCATCACTTTCATATTTTTAATGACATTCCCATCAAATTTTTCTTCTAATCATGATCTCCAATTTAATTCATTTCACCAAAAATTATATTCACCAATTTTAGGATCACAAGTTTTTATAGAATAATAAATATTCATATCTATTAATATTTATAAATAATATATTATTTTTACTTTAAGAAGATTCTTTATCCCATATCATACTCAATATGAAACAACAATTATCTTTGAAATCTTATGTAGCACACAACATTGAGTTTTACAGAAAAATAATATAATAATATTTTTATTTTTAATAGTAGTTAACACCAATCCATTATATGTGTGTTAATAGACAGAACTGACTACAATTTGATTTTACATGTTTTTTAAATGTTTTTACATTTATGTAATTCATATTGGAGACTTAAAATAAGAATGAATACAATTTTAATCATGAAATACTCTAATATTTTTAAACGGATTGTTTAAAACCTTTTGATAGAGAACCATTTTTAAGTCTAGATTTTGTCACTTTTAAATGTTCCATTAAATAAATAAAATTTTTATATAGAATGTAGATAAAAAAAATTCGATGATGTTTTTGTATTTTTTAGATGAATTCATTTTAATTAATATTGAAAAATATATCATTTTAATTCAAAATTGTATTTTCATATAAATTATTTATATAGTTAGATTATCATTTTAATTGGTTTTCATGTATAATTTTATTATGTTTTTACAATTTAATTAAATTATGGTCTTTTGATATAAATTTAAATTTTAATTAGACATAAACAAATGTGAATCTTTTGATTGTTATTACATCTTAAAAATCTGCTTTTTGGTTTGGGAAATGACAATTAATTTTTAAATTAGTACTGAAACTTCTTCATATTGAATTGGGAACATGTATTCCATATTTTGAATCATTAGGTTCAAATAGTGTAAATATTTTCCTTTTATTTTTATATATTATGAATAGTAACTTTAGTAATTATTTTATTTACTATGGTTAATGGGTAAATTTGATAAATAAGGGTGAAAATTAATATTATTATAATATAAAAGTTCTCTAACACTTGTCCTAATAATATGGGAATAGATATGTCAGACAATAAGAATTGATTCATAGATTTGGGGTTCCAATGGATCCACTTGGAAGTGATAATGACATTTTATAAGAATTAATTTAATGGAAAATATAACATAAATTGGTTTCTTTTACTAAAACATATTTAATATGTGGTAATATGGTTTATCTCTTCAACTATAAATAGTCATTATAAATATAAAAATATTTCTTACATCATGATATTATATTTGTAAATTTTAAACATTAAATAAATAAATTTAATCATGACACAATGATGATGCATTGATTACTTCATTAAAAAAGGATTCAAATAACTGATATTATATATATTAAACTAAATGTAATTTTAAAATTTTCATTAAATATTTGAATTTAATAGATGATATGTAAATATTATATTTGATTTAATGCCTTTGGTATTTTTAAATAACGTTTTTATTAGTTTAACAAATATCAATTACATAAAACTCTCAAAATTGTCATAAATGAATTTTTTTAAAACAAATACTATTTTATTAAATTGTACAATAGTGATAAAAAATTTAAAATTTGACCAACCAAATCATATAATTTTAAAAATGAATTTAATTATCCACTTATGATTTTATTGGTATTTTATATTATATATAGTTACCATATATTTAGAAAATACCACAAGACATAGAAATAGTTAATTTTTTTAACTAATGGTTACAAATAAATGATAAGGTTAGTTTTCTGTACTAAACATGTCTAAAAAATATTGGTTAAGATTTTTTTGAACCTAAAGCCTCTTATATTTGAAATAAAAGGGTATGGGGCCATTTTAAACCGAATATCCTATTATAATAAAACAATACTTCAGAACAATACTAATGTGCCCCTCCTCCCTCTTATAAAATGGTATCTGCTCTACCCATTTAACCACACCTCTCAAGCCCCCTGTCCTTTCCAAATTTAGTCCATATAGGCTCCCAATATCCCTACATTCCTCCTAGAATCATTGATATATGAAGAAGAAAATTCCAGAAAGACATATGTCAAAAATTAATGGGAGTTGCAAATTTTAAGGTGTAACATCTTCTATAAAGAAAATTTCCATTATTTTAATTCTTCACTCCCTATTATATTCCTATTATTTTATTTCATAATAATACTTTTATCATCAATATAATAGGTTGTTTGTATGAGAATGGTCATAACTACACTTACACAAACCTCCATCTAATTTATTTGAGCATGTTATTTCTATGGATGTCGAACTATAGCCTCATGCAATGAGGATTGTTTAGATTCCCACAACAACCTCTCACAGTGGCCATTATGATGAAACGGTATTTATATATCATATAAATTGTATTTATATTATAGTTATACTTATGTATTTTTCATATATATCATACCTTTATGATTTTCATAATGTGTAAAGGATGGCCTTAATGAAATTATGTAACTTTAATAAAATTTGATATTATACTATAATTAAAATATAACTCTGCATAATTTAGTTTTCTTTCTATTAAATATGAGAAATAATTGAAAGTAGCATTCATGCATATGTACGACCTACTTTCTCCATAAATAGTAGATTTGATTTGTTATCTCTAAATGTTATGTACTATTAAAAATACATATATATACTGGATATATTGATATTTAAATCATGAATATCATTTTGGATATGATGTACTTTTTACTACATGGACAGTTTACCTCAAAACATGTTCATTTTCAACCAAACTGTCGAATATAAACAAAACAACTATTAATAATTTAATTAAGTATGTAATTTCTATAATGTTATATAAATTGGTATAAATTAAATAATAATATTTAAAAGGTTCTAAAGAAATTAGAAAACAAATTACATTTATTATTCAGGACTAACAAAGAACATACATGATGTGTCAAACTTAAGGTAAGGGACTTCATCTCAATACCCTTTAATTGGGGAATTTTTTTCATATAAATGACCTCCATTTATATGGGTTATAATATACCCTTTTAATTTTAATTTAATTCAATGGTTTTACAAAATAATATTCTATTTTTAAATCATTTTACTAAACAAAAAATGTAATGTTTCTTTTTAACATACGTGGTGACAATGACCATTCCGTCACCATGAGTATTATTTTATATTTGGCTTCCTTAATAAGTTGTAATGTTTTTAAAAAAGAAAATAAATACTTTATACCCATTTTATGCATTTTTCTATTTTAAATGGTTATGAGAAATCATTGATTATGTCAATATCTTGATATCATATATTGTGATTACATTGTGTAAATATTGCCTTTCCTTTATTCATGTTTTATGTGTTATGAGAATGTTATGGTTTATAGAAATTATTTATGTATATGGTTGGTTCCATGATAAACCAAGCTAATTTTATCTCGAGATAACTCTATAATGCTTTGGGTAACGAGACTGAGGTAAATGTGAATGCTTCTCTTCATAGATTTAAGTAATATATTGTGATTGTTATTCTAATTGTAACTCCCTATACAGCTATGAAAGCTACAATGTAAGTATGTTATGGATTCTAAAATATACCATGATGATTTTTGATTTCTATATGTTTTTTATAAATCCTATGATTTCATGAGGCATGTTAAACAGAATATTTTTGTATGAGTAAAATTAATGATTTCATTGATTTGTATGTCTAGATGGACAAATTTTTTCTTTTCATATTTTATAACACTTAATAAAATTTCTATGATCTTTACAATTTTTTGAATTTTTTTTCAAAGTTTATAAAAAAATTGAGATAATGGAAGAATTCAACAAGATTTATATCAAGAATATAATTCTTGTTTTACTTAAGGAGTTTTATTATTGTAATTTTTTTTATAGAGTAGAAGTGTAAACTTTGTAATTTTTGAGATGTAATGTAATAGTTATGTCCATATTCTATAAAAATATAATTATCAAAAGATCCTCTATGTGAATTATTGACTTAACACAAGATTATTTAATGTCTATGGCTGGGGCCTTATAGTTCGTATTAGAGGTCAGTTTAGACAATTTTTAGAGTTAGGATATTGTTAAATTAAAACCCATAAATTGTTTTAACATAATGTAAAGATTTAAATGATATAGATTTAAGGACTACCTTATTTCATCATATAAGATATGTATATATTTAGAATGGTATTTCGTAGAGGAAACATTATAACTATGATGGGATGGCATCAATTAGAAAAAACCTACCAAAACAGGAACTAGAAAAAGTCAGAATTGGAAGTGAAATGTTTTTTGAAGTGATAAAATAGTTGTCTTAGGCTATAAATGGTGGTGATATCCATGCATGAGATCTAATAGATAATCCCTAAAGGAACATGTCAGTATTGTATCATTTCATTCTTCAATGTTCCCCATCTTTTATAGGATCATCGGACCCCGTGATAGCTGAAGGGTGGATTAAAGCACTTGAATATATTTTCCATGTCATTGGTTGTTTATAAAATCAAACGGTTAGTCTCTTTGTTTACATGTTTTAAAGTTGAAGTTGATTTGTGGAGGTATATGGGTAAAAAAATTAGGGAAAATGATGAGATTTATACTCTTGATTGGGATTAATTCAAAGGTATATTTCTAGAGAAATATTTTCCTAATTCAGTTTGACTAATGATGGAAACACAATTTATATAATTGAGGAAGTATGATGAGATTCTTATGAAGAAAAATCAACCCAACTAGCATGGTATGCTTCATATTTCATACAGGATCTTTATAGTGAAATAAATCAGTTTTACCTAGGACTAAAGGTGAAGTATCAATGTTAATTATCCTCTCATGAGTTCAGAATTTATGAAAAACTACTTCGATGTGCGGAGAAGGTGGAAATGAAGTTTTAAGATGATCAAATTTTCTTTGAAAATCAACAAAATAAAAGGTGTGTGTGGAAGACAATAGGGAATAACTATTGAAAAAAAGTCTGATGGTAAGAAACATATGTTTACAGTTTGTGAAAATTGTGGTAAAAAGACAATAGGGGATTGCCTTTTGAATTTTGGTAAGTGCTTGAAATGTGGTAAAATGGGACATAAGGCTTGTAATTTCAATGAAAATGATCATGTTAGTGGTAAGACCAAATTAGATTTACATTAAATAATTTTTTTATGTGGAATAAAATTTGTTTTTCTGAAAATTAGTGTCCATTGAAGAACTCAAATAAAGGAAAACAGCTAGACTACAAGTAAAAAGTGGTGGTGAAATCATTTTCAACTACTTCATCAGATGTTGGGCCATCAAATGAAGTATTATTAGGTACACTGTCTGTTTAATCAGATTATTCAAATGTTTTTCTATGATTTAGGTACTGCACATTATTTGATTTTTGGGAAATTTTCTATTAAATTTAGAAGTCAACCTCATGATATGAATTTTAATCATATGGTAAAAAGATCTGAAATAAATATTTAGAGAAAAAGAAATTAAAAGATCTTTTATGTCCTTATGCGTAGAAAAAATCTACATGGAAACCTTATTTTTTTCCTACACTAGAGTTTAATGTTTTTCTAGGTTTGGATTGGAATTTTTTTGTCATTATAACATTAAATATAGATATAAAGAAGATTCATTTCATAAATAATTTTAGTTTTTGTACAAGACTGAACCCTTACTTTTGATAACATGTCAGGAAGCTGATAAATTAGTAAAAGATGGAAAATAATGTTACCTTAAACATATTTTCGAAAAAAAAACAATTTACATTAATGATCGTCCTGTGGTAAATGAGTATCTTAATGTTTTTCCTGATGATATTCCTGGTATAATACCTGATCATAAAGATGAATTTACTATTAAATTTGTTCTTGATTCTAAGACATTTCCAAACCCCCTTAAGAAAATGTTCAAATTGAAATGTTGTAGTTAACAAAGAAATTACATGAGTTATTAAATAAATGTTTCATTAAACCTATCATATGTCCATGGGGTTCACCTTTCCTATATTTTAAAAATAAATATGGTTCAATGAGACTTTGTATTGTTTATAGAGCCCTGAACAATATCACTATTAAGAAAAAATATCCTTTTCCCCATATCGATGATTTATTTGATCAACTCTAGGGAGATAAGTATTATTTGAAGATTGGATTGAGTTTAGGGTACCATCATTTTAATGTGAAGGAAGTAGACATTCTGAAGACTATGTTTCATACTAGATATGGACATTATGAATTTTTAGTTATACCTTCTCAGTTAACCTGTTGTATTGATGTATCTTAGGAATTTAATTTTCATTGAGTTCTATCAAAAGATTGTAGTTGTGTTTGTTGATGGTATTTGGGATTATTCTAAATAGAAAGGATAGAATGAAATTCATTTAGATGTTTTCTTGTAAAATGTGAAGAAAATAAATTTTATGGTAAATTCTGTAAGTGTGAGTTTTGGTTACAACAAAATTCATTCCTTGGTCACACTGTTTCTAAAATGTCATAATAGTTGATCCTGATAAATCAATGATTGTAGAAGAATGTCAAAGACCAACAAATATAACTGAGATACATTTTTTTCTTGGTATAGTAGGATATTACCAGAGGTTTTTTGAAAATTTTTCAAGGTTATCTTGCACACTGACTATGTTTACTTGAAAAGGTGATTTTTTCATCAAGACAAATAAATGTGATGAATGTCTTCAAGAAATTAAAATAATATTGGTTAATACTCCTGTTTTGTCACCACCTTCTATAAATTTGAAATTTGTTTTCTATAGTGATGCTTCATTGAAAAGAGTTTGTTATTCTATAGTATAGATTGATCAGGTGATTGATTTTTCTTCTCCTCAGTTGAAAATTAATGAGTTAAATTACCAAACACATGATTTTGAATTCTCAGCTATTGTTTTTGAATTTAATATTTAGTGGTATCATTTTAAGGGAGTAAACTATGAAATATATACTGATCATAAAGGTTTAAAGTATATATTAACTAAAAAAATTATTAATAATGAGACCTAGAAGATGGTTAAAATTAAGTGTGGATTATGATTACACGATTCATTACCATCCTGGAAAATAATATAAAGTGGATGATTCTTTGATCCAGAAAAGTAAATATACATTAACTATAATACATTTTGAATGATAGCCTCTAGTTATATATTTGATGAATTTTTTATTAGAAGTTGTTAATGTAGGGAATTTCTCTTTTTTGTTATTCAGGTGGTAGTGAAATCATCTCTATCAGACAGAATGAAGTATTTAAAGAAAGAAAGAAGTGAGAAGAAGAAAAATGTATAATTGGTTCATAAGTGTATGACACTTGAATTTTACATTGATAAGGACTGTGTTTTAGGGTTTGGATGGAGGTTATGTGTGCCTTTTAATTTACAGTTGAAGAAAGAGTTTCATGTGAAGCTCATAGTTCTTTGTTTTCAGTTCATCATGGCATTACTAAAATGTACAAAGATCATCAAGAGTATTACTAGTGGTATGTAATGAAAATTTATATAGCTTAATTTACTATGAAGTGCTTAAATTATCAATAGGTTAAATCATAATGGAAGTAACTGAATGAGATGATTTATCCTTTCTCAATGGAAAAGTTGAAATGGGAAATGGTGACCATGAATTTCATAGTGTGATTACCAATGACATCTCGATGTAACAATTCAATTTGTGTTGTTGTTGATCTATTGACTAAATCTTTATATTTTTTTCATATTTGAGATGCTATGTATCTAGATCAACTTTCTCTGTTGTAATTAAAGAGATAGTAAAGTTACATAGAGTTCCCATCTCTATAGTATTTGATTGTGATCTTAAGTTCACGTATAACTGTTGGAAGGGACTAAAAGTCATTCATTACTGAATTAATATTTTGTACAGCTTTTCATCTGCAATCAGATGGATAGTAAGAATGAACAATTCAGAAATTGGAAGATACACTATGTTCTTGTTCAATGGATTACCATGGATTTAGGGACTAACATCATTCTTTGGTTTAGATTTCCTATAATAATAATTTTCATTCCAGTATATAGATCACACAATTGGATTAATTATATGGAATGTAGGGTCAAAATCATGGCTTTTGGGATGAATTAGGTGAATGGAAGTTGATGGGACCATAATCGGTAGAAGAGATGGCTGAAAAACGTCTATTGATTAAAAAGCACATGAGAACTGCTCAGAGCAGGAAGAAATGTTATGCAGTTAACCAGAGGAAGGATAATTCTTTCAAGTTTGGTGATCATGTATTTCTTAATATTTCTCCAACAAAAAGTGTGATGCGTTTTGGTAAGAAGAGAAATCTAAATCCAAGATTCATTGGACCCCATGAAATCCTAGAGAATGTTGGATCTGTTTCTTAGAAAGAGGATTTAACTACACTTTTAGCCCAGGTACATAATGATTTTCATGATTCAAGTCTAAGAATGTATATGTCAGATCCATCTCAGGTTTTGAGTCCAAAGGTTGTTCAGTTGCAAGAGTACCCTTTTTATGAGGAACAACCTGTCCAAATTCTTAACCGTGTTGAAGAAGTGTTTCAAAATATGGTATATCATCTGGTAAAGGTTTTTTGTAAAATACATTTGGTTGCAGAGGCAAAATGGTAATCTGAAAATTCTATGAGAGATAAATACCTCCACTTATTTCATAAGTGAATAGAATTGTGAGGACTAAATTCTCAAAAGTGGGGAATAATGTAGGATCATAGGTATTTATAGAATAATATATTTTCATTTCTATTAATATTTATAAATACTGTTTTATTTTTAATTGAAAATAGATGCTTTGTCTGATAGTGTACTAACCATGCAACAATGTGTTTTTTTGAAATCTTACGTTGCACAAAGCATTGAATTATACCAAAAAATAATATAATATTATTATTATTTTAAATAGTTGTTAACACCTAATTGTTGTATTGGTGGGAAGGAGAAAAACTAAATACAATATGATTTTACAGGTTTGTTAAAAAAATTTACATTTATACTATTAATATTAGAGGCTTAAAATAATAATTAATCTGATATTAAACATTAAATACTCTAATATTCATAAAAGTTCAGTTTACCACCATTTGATTGAGAAACCTTTTAAAATAATGTTTTTATAACTATTATATGTTATTTATGACAAAATAAACTTCTTATATATAATAGGTACATCAAAATTTACATTGGATGAAATTTTTGTAATTTTATGACAATATTCTTTTTTTTAATAAATAGTGAAAATACTACATTTTAATTCAAAACTGTCCTTCGATCTAACTTATTTATATAGATAGACTATCCATTTAATTAATTGTAATGTATAAATGTATTATGTTTTTATAATTTAATTGAATGACGGTCATTTTATGTAATTTTACATTTTATATGTATATAAACACATGACAATCTTTTGATAGTTATTACTTCTGAAAACAATGCTTTTTTATTTTGATAGTGGGGATTAATTTTTGAAATTAATTACTGCGAATTATGTGTTCTTAATTTGTAAATGGATTCCATATTTGGAATCAAGAGGTCCTAATTCTTTAAATATCTACCATTTATTTTTGTACATTATGAATAATAACTTTAGTATTTATTTTATTTACCATGGTTAAAGGGTAAATCTTTTAAATAAGGTTAAAACATAATATTATAATAATATAAAATAACCCTAACAGATGTCCTATTCTTATTTTATGACATATTTCTGACCATGTTAATCCTTGGGGATATTTGGGGACCCCAGAAATCCCCTTGGGAGTGATAAAGAAATTTCATAAAACTTTATTTAATTTAATGAAAAATATAACATAAACATCAATCTTTTAATAAATAATTTTTATATAGGGTTATATATTTTATATAATACTCTATAAATAGTATTTAGAACGATAAAAATAGTTTATACGTCATGAAAGTTTATTTATATTTTTTAAAAAATTAAATAAATAAAATTAATTATGTCCCAATGATGATGCAATGATTGTTTTATTAATAAAGTATTCAGATAAATGATATTATAAGTACTAAAATAAAATAAATATTAATATTTTGATGAAATACAATAATTTTATGGATTATATTGACATATTATAGTTTTTTAATTCCATAATTTTCATGGAATCATCTTTCTATGAATTTTACAAAAAGTAATTACTTAATAGTGTTCAAATTGACATAAATGAGTTTCTAACAACAATAATATTTTATTAAATGATATAATAGTCCTAAAATACATATTATTTGGCCAAAAAACATATATAATGATAGAAAATTAATTAATGATCTACTTCGTACTTTTTTGGTTTTTATATTATATATAGTTACGAAATATTATGAAAATACAAGAAGACATGGTAAGATTTAATGTTTTTAACTAAGGGTTAATTCTAGAGGAGAAGGTTAATTTAGTGACCTAAACTTGTATAAAACATATTGGTTGAGTTATTTTCTACCAAAAAGAATCATCTCATTGAAATAAATGTGTTTGAAACCATTTTTAATTGAATATAATTTTATAATAAAATAATACATCAAAATATTCATAAAGTGCCCCTCCTCCCTCTATATAAAAGGTCATCACCTATACCAATTAAATCCCACCTCCCAAGCCCCTTGGATCATCCAAATTCTTTCCAAATATGTTCCTAATATCCCCCATCCTCCATGAAGCCTTACTTGGGGCTTAAGGCAATCAAACAAGTCTATTTGTCTCAAATCAAAGGGAGTTACACATTTTAAGTGGTAACATCTTCTCTAATGCTCTATTAAATTATTTTACTACTTTTATCCATGTATTATTATGATATATTTATTAAAAAATAGTACCAATATACTATATATTCTTGTACATTTTTATAATAATTATTCGAACTACACTTTCACAAACCTCCATCTAATGGATTTGAACATACTTTTTTGTGGAAGGTGAATTACTACCTCACGAAATGATGATTATTAAATTTTCCCCTACCACCTATCATGGTGGCCATTATAATGGAACTATATTTATATATGATATATATTATACTAATATTTTCTATATGCTTCTGTATTTTTCATTTACATCATATCATTTAACTTTCGATAATTTGTTAACCCGATAATTTCGTTTCAGGAAGTGTAGACTACCACCCCCTCAACATGATATGACTCATTCATTCCATAAATGGAATGTATAAAGGATGGAATTAATAAACATATATAATTTATATTAAATATGATATTATACCATAATTATTATATATTTATGTATCATTTAATTTTCATTCCATTAAAAATGTCAAATAAATGAATTTATCATTCTTGCGTATGTATGGCTTACCATCTCCATGAATGGTGAATATAATTTCTATTCTCTAAATGTTATTGACCTTTATAAATTATTATATATACGGGATATATATGATAATTAAATAATTAATATAATTTTGTATATGATTTAATTTTTATGGCATGGGAAATTTACCTTCAAACAAGTCCATTTTCGACTGACGTATTGAATATTGAGAAAACAACTGATATTAACTTAAATAATTATGTCATTTTTTTAATGTTGTAATAAGTTATATGAAATAAATAATAATCTTGAAAAGGTTATAAATCAAGTATAAATTAACTTATATTCATTATTCATGTTGAATAAGGAACATAGGTAATGAATCAGACTCAAGGTAATGGACATCATCTTAATCTCTTTTTAATTGGAGTATTTTAGTTTATGCACAACATTATTTTATACTGTGTATAATTATAAAATTACCATTTTATTTGATTTATAAAAATTTCAAATGGAATATTTTTTTATATGAATCTTTTTAATAAATGACAGAGGAATTGTTTCTTTTTAACAAACGTGGTGACAACGATCTTCCTACCACCACGAGTTTTATTTGATTTTTGGATTCCATAACAAGTCATAATGTTTTTAAAAGAAAAATAAACACTATATACACTATTTTTTTATTTTGGTATTTGAAATGGTTTTGAGAAATAATTGTATATGTCAATATATTGAAATGATATATTGTCATCACAATGTGGAAATCTTATCTTTCCATTATGCTTATTTTATGTGCTTTGATTGAGTTTTGATTCATATGAATAGTTTATGAATACATGTGGTTCTGTGATAAAACATGGGTGGGTGAGCCTGACGTAGCTCTCCAATTCATTTATAACGTGACAGAGGTAAACCTTAAAGTTTATCATAAGATAATTAGGGGATATACTTTGACAGGTATTCCAAACGTAACTCCCTTTGTAGTTATGAAAGCTACTATGTGAGTGTGTTTTGGATGACACATGTTACCATTATGATTTATGATTTCTATGTGTTATTCATAAATTGTTTGATTTATGAGGTATTTTAAGGAGATTATGTTTTATGATTGAAAATTAGGATTTCATTGATTTTTATGTATTTATGGACTAATATTTTCATCCCATATTTTATAACCATTAATGAGATTTTTATGTGCATCCCAATTTATTGAAATGCATTTCAGAAGGTATAAGAAAGGGTAATAGAATGTAATAATTCAATATGTTTTGTATCAAGATGATAATTCGTGTTTTATTTAAGGATTTTTATTATTATCAAAAAAACTAGATAGAGTAGAAGTATCAATTTGGTAATTTTTGATATTTAATGTAATAGTTATGTCTAAAATCTCAAAAATTCTAAACCTATAAAGATTACCATAGTTAATTATTAACATAATTAAAGATTATGTAATGTTCAAGGATGGGGCCTTACACGAATCAAGATATTTAAAAATATTCTTCACATTATAAACTGTTCTTCATGATATTTATTCTCTATCTATTCTTTGAGTGTGCTTATTATTTTTATTTATGTGATACTTGTTCATCTATATGTTCTATATATGGAATTTCAAAAAAATCATTCATTAATTTACTATCACAATCTAGTGATTTAATCCTATCCATTTATGAGTTCCCAAGTGAATATCCACTAATAAATTTAAAGAAAATTAGTTAAAAACATTTCAAAAACTATCAATCCTTCTTGAGATAGTTGTCTCATCATATCAGTTATTATTATCTAGAAGACTAAAATCACAGATCACCATCCTTAATAATGGTGTAATTTGTCTGTTTCTCCATTACAAAACATATATTACAAGAGGGGTTTTGGTATGTAAAAGTGCTTAATGGTGTGATCATGATTAATTTAGTAAATGTCGTGAATTATAATATTCATTACTCTAATAAAATTTATAATCCTAGCTACCACTATGTGGTCTCATTAGGTTTTTTCTAATAGATAGTTTATTGTTTGGTTTAATGATTCATATATGAACACAAAAATGAATTATAAAACATTAAAATCATTAATAATCATATACGTATGTGTTTATTATAGTATGAAATATGATCAAATTTAATTTAATTTTATTTTATGATTATACTATTCCTTTTTTGACTTTTCTCATATGTCATGGACTTCATTGATTTTCTAGAACCACAAAATCAGCTAAATAATACATTTCAATGTTATTTTTTACAATATAATAGGTTAAAAAATGTAAAAATTTTAAAAATGCTTTCGAGAAAAATATTAAATTTTTTCCATGATCAATATTATGCATGGGCCACGATGGGGGAATAATAAAATTTGATGATCCATAAGTCATTGCACCGTCCACAGTCTTCTTGATGAAACATTTAATATCTGAAATATTTATACGGTGTCTACATTAATCTCTCTAATATTTCATAATTCTTAAAAATATTCATCTAATTGGGAGTAAATCCAACAAATCATTGGTTATAATAATCTCCCATTTGAATTTTTTGACCAATCACTTGTCGTTAATCTGTCACATCATGAAATTTCACCCCTAGGATCTTTAGCATTCTCATTTTCCTATTTTCTCCAACTCTTCAACATGATTCATTATTCCTTGTAATGTTTGAATTCAATGTTTTTGTCTTCATTAGTTTTGATCACATTCATATATTATTGACACTACCACTATTAAAAATCATATCAAAGTAAAAATGATTATTCATTATGAAAACATGAGTCAATTCATTGTGTAGGAAATAAGAGAAATAATTCAGTGATGCAATTTTTTCCATATTTTATATGATCAACTTCATTCTATAGATATTCCCATAGGTAATTGTATCCCTCTATCTTCTCACACCGGATAAAATTTAATTTCTTATTAGAATAAAAAATAACCCAAATGTAAAATAAAATTAAATTGGGGGAGGGAAATCTGAACATATTTTGCCTAAGAGAATTTTCATAACTTCATGGTTCAACTAGTACTTCTCAAAAATAGTGTATCCAATTACATGTTGAGGATATTTTCCAACAGAATTTTTTTTGAAAAATTATATTTTCACAATGTTTTTCTATACCCTATTATTTATATTTTGGTAATGAATCTCAATGGTTTTGTATAACGGTTTTATACAAGATCATTTATTATTTCAATAAAAAAATTTCACAGTAAATAGTCATTAGTTTTCAAAATACATAATCAAGACATTAAAAATAATAGTTCATCTTATTTAGTTATATTTAGTCCTTTGTAAATTAAATATACTCTATTTCTTCTATAATAAAAATTGTTTTTTATATACCTTTCCAATAGATTTTCTTCCAAAGAAAACTTTTCTACCACTTATGAATTATTGATAGAAAATTTCACTAGAACAATTTTAAATTAATAATCCATCAAATACACATATTTTATGTAATTAAACACCTCGATGGTCAATTAATATACAAAATTATTCCCTATACTAATATAATGTTCTCTTTATTAGGAGACCTATAGGAGTATATAAACATCATTTAACATAATTTATCTTTTTATTTCTTGTAGAAATATATTATTAAATTATGTTGACTATTTTACATAGTGATGTGTCTAATACATATCTATCTAGATTATTTCCAACTATTTTTCCAACATAACTCAGAGATGAATATTTTTTATCTTATATTATGAATTTCATTAACACTCCGTTACATATTTTATCTGTGAGATTAATTTCCTCTAATAATTTATATCAACAATGTACAAATTTTTGTTGTAAACTAAGAACACATTATTTTTCAAACATGTCATTATAATTCAACTTACTCTCACATAATATGATTTAATCTATTTACCCAATCATCATGAACTATTACTCTTATATAATTTTCTCATAGTGCTTGTGGTTAACACCTCCTATATTAAATTCTAAATTTATTAAAGAATAATCTATCCCTAAATATAATTTTAAGGGATTCTTTCTTTAGGACTGTATAATCATCACATGACAAAAAATTTTACCATATATTCTATATAAATTTTTTTAATGAACCCATTAACAAATGATCTCATTACATATTTTAAGAATAATGTTAAATTAATTTAAATTTATAATTATATAAATAATCTAATAGATGAAATTCATATGACATGAGTGACTATTTATTCAATTCAAAATAAATCATCCTATTAATATCTCATAGAAACCAAATTTAGTTTATTAGGTAACACTCTTCAAAATTCATCCAATTTGTTCTACAAGAACCAATTTGTACCAATCAAATTATGTAGTTCTAATCTATCCATAGGCTCCCAAGATTTATTTTCATTAATCATGTCTTATTTTTCATTTATAGATTACATCCATGAATCCTAATATTCTCTTCATTTAAATGAGGTTGATTCAATCTCATTTAGTAGAGCAGTGTACTTCAATAATAATATATTATTAGTCTATGTGGGATAATATTTTTCTCCAATAATATTTATTGGATTGACAATACCTCTAAATATTCAAGTTTGAGTAATATAATGACTCCCATATTCAGTTTGATCATATATTTTTTCAATTTTTGAATCATCATTGTGTTGATGATTATGAGATCCCCATAAATCCACAAAAAATTATACTCTTCACCACACATTTCATTAGGGATAATTTTTAGAAATTACATTGGATTCATTATTTAAATTGTTTACATAACTTCCCTAAAAAATATTGTTGATAAATTTTCACAATCATATATAGTTTTTACCCTAGGATGAGAAACCCCAAAATACAACTTCATCTAATGTATCACCATATTTACATCACTTCCTCTCTTTATGATGAATGATGAATTTTCTTCCAAACACTCAACCATGACTTTGTAAAGTATTTCATCTATGATACAGTTTTTATATCATCATAAATGGTTGTTGATTGAAAATTAATTTATTCTAAGTATATATATCCAAATCCACTTGTGTATTCTAGTAGGGATGTGTAATTTTACATTTAATCAACAATTTATTTTCCATGTTATCCCCATAAAATTTCTTCTTTATAAAACCCGATTTTATTTGACATTTATCAATGAAAAAACATCATGATAAATACCATGTTTTTTGTTTTAATTTTTCCCATAATAGAATGTGTACGCTACTCTATCATCTAATCATAAAATATCCACTGCTATATCAGTTTGATTTTTTATTATCTTAAAAATATTTTTATCAAATACAACACTTCCCACATTGATCACGAAAACAGAAAACATGAAATCATATTATAACAATAAGAAATAGGTTAAAATAATTGTAAGTATATATTATATAAATGAAATCACACCATACACAATAGTGTGTGCCAGATTCAGAAAACCTTGTTATCTCTACATAATCAAAGGATGTGGATTTCAACCCGTATTTGATCACATACAGAAATCATAAAGTTTTTCATGATCTAACATAATGTTTGGAATATCCACTATAGATCTGAACACAAACATATTTTTTAAATTTTTTTTATTATTGTGGAATATCTTTTGATTCCATAATCCATTATATTCTTCCACAATAAGAAGTCATGTTCTCTCTTTTCTATCTACCAGATATAGATTCCATTTTATACTATAAGTATTCATAAAAGAGTTCTAAACCATTATATTAACACTATAGTTGATCCAATTGAATGTGATTTAAAATATGGTTCCAAAACAATATCCTACACTTATAAATTATGTTGAATTCCTTCAACATATATGGTGTTATTATATATTATTTCATCTTCAGTCATATGAGCCCTACAAATTCTATTAATCATTAATCCCCCATATTTTCCAAAATGAATTGTTTTTTTAAATCACTCCATCTCATTTTTTAATAGTTCAATTTTTTTTATCACATGACACGAAAAAAATATCTAAATTACAACTGATGTTATTCATTGGAGATTTAAGGTAAATTTCATCCAAAAATATCTTCCTATACTTCTAAATTTCCTTACATGATATAAACAAATGATTTGAGAATTTAGTTGATATCTTCTCATAATCTAGATCATAATCAATCAGATTGAATTACTCCACATTGGGAGGATACAATATATTATCCAATGGAATTTAAATTCATTGACGTGAATGTATCTTCTATTTAATTATATAAAAATTTCATTATAATATCTTCCTAAAATCTACTAATTTATGGATAAATTTTGAGGATATAAAACAGTAATGATTAAAAGTTTATCTTATCTTATAAGAAGAGTATATACAAACTCTCATTTTCCAATAGCCAATATTTTCTCTTAAATATTTTTTTTTCTTCACCAAAAATGGATATATTAAGGAGAAAAAAATAATTGAAATTACAAATCAACATTGGAAATATCTTGATTCTATTTATTGTCATTAAATTTTCTAGTTTTGAATATTTATATCATTATTGGAAAATTATTGATGATTGGTAACTTTCTCCCTGCATTTATTTAATGCACCTTGATGATTCGAGGTGTATTAGTTTTTAGTGAAATTTTTTCTGGAATATATTATTGGTTTATGTCTCATTGAGGAGTTTTTAAGTGATTAATAGGATTGTTAGAATAATTATGGACTATATAATTCTATTTTTGATCCCCTAGCTAGCCCATACAGGGCCACTAGATAGTCAGTGGGTGGTTCAATGTCATGTATTTTTCCTTGACTCATCGACTAACTGATGGGAACTTGGGCGGAATTTTATGTGATGTTTCTTTCATAAATTATCATACTAATCATATTCCACATCCTATAAATATTCATTAATTATTCAATAAAATTTACAACTGATGAATATTTATTAGAAGGATTTTAACTCTCCTCACCTTATTACATAATAGATTGGAACATTTTTTTTATATTGGGTTCTTCCAGGAAAATTTATCACCATTATTGTAATGAAATATATTTTCAATTTATTATATTTAAATAATTTATGGATTATTTTTGAGACCACGTGTCGAGAAAACATCATATTATGAGGCCTAGTGTTCCTAGAATTAATTTTTGAAATATAATAAGTATATTAAATAGAATATTAGACCATAATTCTTGAAAAAGTGTAATAACTTCTAAACATAGGATTAAAACCTAAATACCAAAGAACTAATGATTTTATAAAACATGGCGTACCCTAGGCATGACATAACCATGGTCAAAATGTGTAAAACCAAGATTTTTTGTTATTGGTATTCTAATTAATTTAATCTTTTTAATATTTTTCATTTTAAACCACACTGAAGATTGATTAATTTATTATAGATAAAATAATTTGGATTTTTGTTTTACGCAACATCAAGTTAATAATGAAAAACACAAAAATTATATTTTCTACAAGAGAATCAGAGATTATGTTGTGTTACACACAACAATAAGATTCCACATCAGTTTATGATACACAAATAACTGAATTTTCTGAACAATAGTATATCATTAATTTTTTTAATTTAAAATTATAATATATAACATAGTAGATGAATTACTGGTTATGAAAAGTTCTAACTAATTTATGAATATATAAGGTTTAAACAAATATATTATAAATTCATCTCTATCCAATTAATTAGAAATTAATATGAATGAAGTTTAAATGTAAAATACAGTATTACTATTTTTATGGTCACAATGTAGTTTTATCATAACAAATTAAAATTTATACATTAATTAAGTGATATTAATGTAATATATTTTTTATATATTCAACCTAATATTTTTTAAATCCATCAAATTGATATGGTATACATAATATTAGTGCAATCCAAATTTTGTTCCTAAAACCATATATTTTTTTATTTGAAGCATTTTTAATAGAGAACACTTTTGTAAAAAAATTATATAAAATTTTTAATATTTAAAATTTACAAATATTTATTATATTAGGAATTGAGACATAAAAATAATGTTAGGTTAATTTTTCGGTACATTATTATAAGGTTTAATTTTTAGTTAATATTTAAAAACATGATTTTAATTCAGAATTATTTATCTTTTAATTTATTTATAAGGGAAAATTATATTTTAAAATTTTTAACAAATTTAGTACATAATATTTTTTATATTAATCAAATTTAGGAAACTGTACCCTATATCAAAGAAAAATTGGATATAAAAATAAAATAATCTTTTTACTATTTTTTATTTAAAATCACGCAGTGTTGTTCTGTTTATGGGATTTTTTTATACTAATTACTACCACCGATATGAATGAAATTAGTAAAAATGGATTCCACATTTGGAATAAAAATAATTTATAAATATTAATATGTTCATATTAGTATTTTTTCAAATTTATTAGTTGATGTAATTAAAATAAAGTACATCAATTATGGTAAAATTAATATTAACTAATGACTAAACTTTAATTTTATGACTCAAAACGACTAGGAAAGATGTAAAAGTTTCATTGGGTGGTGATATTTTGATATTATCCTCCATTTTATCTTCCTTGTTCTATAATTTGATGAACTTTCAATATTAAAAACGTGGGTGGGATTATCTCTTCAATTAATGACAAGGGTTTTACTCAAACTCCACAATAAAAAGTCCTCAAATCATCCCACATTATCACACCTATCATTTCCATTATCTCACCCAAAATCTCAAAAAACATATTTGAAAAAATCTATCCCTTAATCAAATATTCCTCAAATTGGACATAAATAAATCCAATGAAACATTTTGGCACAAATAGAAAAAAGATACCTCATTAAGAGAAAACATCTTGTATAAAGCTCATTTGTTTTATTTTCCATCTCCACACCGTATATGATCATTATTCCAAGATTTTATATAAAAACAGTATCATCATCATTATAGGATTTTTTATGCTATGTCTTCAGCCAATAATTCCCAACACCCCCTTCTAATGGATAACAAACAAAATTTTTTCGTGCACAACCATCTACTGCCTCACTAAACAATGATTGTTCATTATCCTTTACCACCAATCATGATGGGCATTATGAAGTAAACTATATTTATTTATGTAATATATTATATTTGTTTTTTATATTTCTTTATGTATTAATTTTATAACAAATATCTATTTACATTCCTTTTGGTGTAATACGAAAAATCCTTTGGAGGAAATGGGGACTATAGCCCCCTCAAAGTGATATGATTCATTCACACACTACATAGAATGTATTGAGGATGGTTTACTGAACATATATGATGTATAAAACATTATAATTATAAATTATTGATATTATAAACTTATATATATATATTTCATTTAATTTCATTCATTCAATGACAATAAAATTTGAAACAACTTTCATTTGTACATATCGCTTACCGTCTCTATGAATGGTGTATTCCATTTTAAAATTCATTATTACATAGATAGATATAATAAGAAAATATTGTATAAAAATTATATTTATATCATGGTTTAAATTCTATAATCGTCATATAAGTATAACGAATGAAGATATAACAAATTGGGACACATGTGAAGAACAAAGCGAATATTACCCAAAGTGAAACCATAACATAGGATTCGTATCAAGTGAGAAAAATAAGGTCATAATAAAATAATTAATAATTTTAGAAATAATAATATTATTACACAAAATATTTTTAATGAAATTAAATTTATTATATAATAATATTGTACCAGTATGAGTATATCCAATAAAAAATATAATTCAATTTAATGTCACTTTTTATTTCCATGAGGTGTATGCTTTATGTACCACCCATTCTTTTTTGTGGTGTGTATAATACCCATGGATATATTATATGATTAATATACAAAATTTTTGGGGTATTTTAATATCGATTATATGATATTTATTTCATAGTGTTAATATTTTAAATGATACCAAATCAGTAAAGTAGTTGTGCCTCAATTTTCATTCTTTAAGAAACATGTTTTTTATGATCCTATGATCTTTAACGAGGTGTATATGATTCGATTTGATATGTTATATAATGAATCACATTATCTTAATAATATTTTATTCATCCTATAATTTCATTTTATTAAACAAATAATGTGATCCCATATAACCATGTGGTAATAGTTTATTGAAATAATGTCATAACTTTTAGAGATTGTTAATGATTATACTTATTAGATGAAATAATATGATACATATCGCAATAAAACTCATAATAATACTTATCCTATCCATATTAATGATATATACATTTATTAGTTCAAATTTTCCCCTTTTTTATATAAGAAAATAATGAAATTGTTTTTAAGAAAAATCTAACCATATCCCTCACTTCGGTCATAATATATGTTCTTTCAAAAATAGATTTTTTTTTAAAAAGGGTTTCCAATAATATAATAATTTTATTTTAATTTAATTAAAATAAAATGTTTCATTTTTTTATTTTATAAATATTTTAAAATTTACTTTCTTGACCATTTCTAAATAAATAATTTTTCTACACATGGTATCGTAAAAAAGGAATGTTCTTTTTACCTCATTAGACATATATAGATTCACCCACTTAAATTTTTGTGAATTTTTATTGAATTATTAAAATGAAAATTTTTAATAATTTATTTGAAATATTATATTCAATGAAATTTATTTTAAATCATTTTCACGCTTCTTTTATGGGTTTCTATGTAAAATTTTCTTTAAAGCATTTACAATTTTCTTTATAATGTTTCAATTTTTTTCAATAAAATTGATTTTTAAAATGTATTTAATATTATATTATATTTTTTTTAACATAAAAGGATTTCCAAATGCATTCCAAAATTTATTTAATATTTTCAAGGAAATGGTTTTCAAAAAATATTGCATGCCTTCATTTTATGTTTTCATTATATTTTCAATTCATATTGAAAAGGTTTTATTCTTTAAAATTTCATTTTAAAGACAAAAAAGATATTTTTCAGAGGTAAATGTTTTAAAAATATCTTTCCATGTTTTTTTGTATAATATGACATATGTTATTTTTAACCATGATCCTATGGGAAATGATCCAAATGATCCATTTATATTCCATCTTTGTTCATTTAGGTTTTGATGGAATAATTCTTACAACAACCATTTCACTTCTATGGGTTATATGATTTTGAAACCTGCTTATATTCACTCGTTATTCTTTGATGAAATCGTTATGAAACCTTTCTCTTTAACATTGGTTATAATGTGATGAAATTTTAGTGATACCCATTTCATTTCACTGGTTATGATTTCATGATTATAAAACCAATCCCTTTTCATGGGTGATGATATGATAAATGTTTTTTTGGAACAAAAATCTAATATTTCATTACATGACTTGCGAGACCTATATCTCTATAAAATTCAGTGGGTAATGAAAAAGGTTTTATGATCATAAAGGGTTCATGGGAGGAAATTTGAAGCCTAAAACTAAAGGTTATATAGGAGGGCATAAAAAGACCGAAAGAGGAGGGTATACGGGAGTACATATCAATAAAAAATTATGTGGGTATATAGGAGTACATCTCTGGATATAAACAATAGGTTATATGGGAGTAAATCTAACGAACAATACAAGAGGGTACATAGTAGGAAATTGAATCTTAAATTAAGTATGTACACCAGAATATATCCCAATCCAAAAATAAATGTTTGCAAGGGAGGGCATACCAATCCCCAAGAATATACATAGGAGATTAATTAAGGCATAACATTTATAGAGTCCTTATTAGGATTCCTTGAAATGTGGTATTTATATGATTATGTGTTTTCTACAATTCTATGTTTTTTCCCATGCAGTGATTTCATGGGTTATGTTATTCATTTATTTATGATTCATGTATTATGAACTTCCAATCATTATTATGATCTCTATTATGAATGGTATGATCATGAAATGTTATTCTTATGTTTTATTCACTTTTTTCATGTAATGAATATGAATTTACTTTATTTACCCTTATTGGACATCTATTTTCAACCCTTTAAAATGTTTCCTTTCCCTAGGTTATGAAGAATTATTTTAGGTAGAAATAATACTGTTGGATAAATTTATAGGATATGTTGAGGATGATTTATGAGGATAGAAGATTTTGTTTCCATGATCTAAATATACTTAACTATTACGGTCCTTGATCATGTATTTATATAATGTATTTAATGTTAATTTAAAATAATTTAATAACATTGTATATTAAGTATGGGATGAAAAGGTTGGTATCAAATGGATGGTTTAGTCAACCATTGGAATCTAGAATTATAATAACTTTAGTGACATTCATTTTTATATTTCAAATGTTATGTCTCGGGACTTTTCTAAGGATATTCATAATGATCAGTTAATGTTTAAAAAGATTCCATGGAATTTTTTTAAAGGATAGAGTATGTGGTTTCCTACCAATACATAAATTTCAGTATACTACAAGTAGATATCGATTCAGAATAGATGTACATAGGAGTAAGAAATATAACAAGATGACTCAGACCTCACACAGGGTAATATGGTGAAAGATAATATGCCTAGCTGTAAGCATAGTTTGAAAATCCTGTGGGATATGATTATGGAATTAGAAAACTATTCAAAAACCACAATTATATATTTTAAAAAAATTTATATGGATAACATTGGATAAAACATCGGTTTCATTGTATAATAAATGTGTCATAATGTTGACATCGTATTCATGGGTTTTATGATAATTTGGTTCCTCACACTGATAATAGATTCCTACAATATTCATCTACTTTTAGTCAGTGGTTAGATCCTAATAAAACCATGATAATGGTGATTACAATGTAAAATGAAGTGATTTCCCACGTGAGAAAAAATGATATGGGATAATGAATGCAAAGTATCATTATAAAACTCACCGATATTTATCATTCTATTAACCATGCTAGATTTATAAATGAGCAATGGAGGGTTCAATGTTCTATTTTTTCCATCATGAGACAATGTCAACCTTCTGTTATCATGTCTTCTGATCCACTTTTTTGTAAACAATAGATAAGTACCTAGTAAAGGATATTTTTCATTCTCCAATATTTATAACATGAGAACATCATTCTAGTTATTAAACATTTACAATGTTATATTGATTTATTGTGGACTCTAATCTTGAATATGAGGTAGTAAAAATGAAATTGACGCAAAGGATTGGGACAATATCAAAAAAATATTTTTAAATAATTACATTCCTTGAATTCATTATACGAAAATGGAAATATAATTAATATAGCTTAAGAAGAAGGAAGATGAATTTGTTTGTTCTTATGATGAAAATATTATAATCCTTCATAGTACTCATTGAGTATTATCATTCAAACAGAATTAAAATTAATCACTTCATTCGTTGTCTGAAACCTAGTATTTGATAGTCCTTGGATACAAGAGAATATTCCTGCTATGGAAAAATGGTTTGATATAGTATAATGTTTGGGATGAGGGTTGTTATTTTATACCAATCATATTGTTTTGACAATGAAATAATTCTGGAGTCCAAAGGAAAATCAAAAAACCACGGAGAAAAGTTTATGATCCTTATTTTATGAGAATATCGTTGGATGAAAATGGAGGTAATTTTCTCAAGGGTAATATTAAATGTTTTACGTGTGTTAGGGAAGGTCATCGAGTGGATAAATTTCAAATAGATAAGATGATGTAAGATAATGATAAAAATAACTATAAATCCCCACAGAATGCACCTCCCACAATTAAGTGTTTCAATTGCATGTAGTTTTTCCATTACACTAATAAGGTCTCCAATCCTTTGAGTATTTTGAATGATTATCCACAAAAAAAATTGAAGAAAAAGGGAAAAAGGAAAGATTATTCGATCATAATGGATGATGTAAACGAAGATAACTAAGAAATAACTATCCTTCCCTCCATAGTTTGGACTTTAATGTTAGTTTTAGTATGAATAATCTTTATGAAAGAATTACTAAACACTTTTTGGTGAGAATTCATGTGAATATATTTCCCTACATGGATAATGGAATTATAAAATCAAATTTGATATTATATCAGTATTTGGATGGACCCATGTTTCTAATAATTTTTTTTTGGATTACATCTTATTTAAAGAATTAAAGGGTACTTATAATTTTGATATGTGAAATGGTTATCCATTTACTAAAAGATTAAGTTAAAATTAGGAATAAGATTGTATGATAAATGATTTATCATTCCACATGAGGATTTATACATATTGGATAACCTGTTTGAATAGCATTTTGTTGATGATAAATGATGAGACAGAATATCATTGGTATCATGATCTGTTAGTACTTCAGGAATGAGAAAGTGACCTTCCTTGTTAGATAAAGATGATAATTAGATCAATAAATAAAAAATTCTGAAATTTTAATTAAATCCCTTAAGTATTTATTTCATTAAAATTAATTAACATTATGAAAAATTATCTTCATGCCAAAAATATTTCCCTTGTACTTTAATTTTTGATGAATCAGAAGATCCCTTAGTTCACCACAGATTTATTTCACTTTAATTTTTAACATTATACTTAAATATTTCTTTATCACTCTCTATCAAAAGATAATAGTTTTATTTTTATTCCATCTCCATGTTTTAACTTTTGACCTATATTACCTTATGTGGAGACCAAGTTATATTTTACATTGGGTAAAAATTATTGTTCTAACATTCCCATTTTTTGGGATGTTTTAATATTTGTTTTTACAATGTTGGTTTCTATGAATGAAACATTCATGTAATAATGCTTTGATAACCCAGGTAAATATCAAAGGTGATAAAAATTTTAAGGGGGAAGAATGTTACACCGTAATATATTGTTAATTATTATTATTTGAATTAATTTAATATTCTTAATATTTTTCATTTCACACAACACTAGAAATAGTTTATTTTATATTAATGCAATATGTTTTGCTTCTAATATACACAACACCATGTTAATCATTAACTACCAAAAACTATAATATAATATTACTCTTCATGAAACACTATGGTTAGCTTGCATTACATACAACTATGACTTTTCTTATTGTCTTACGTAACACGCATGCCCGATTTTTTATCGAAAAATGGTATTTCATTAAAATGTTAATATTTAAAATAATAATATATAGAATAGTAGATAAATTTGTGGTTATGAATATTATTTACGAATTTATTAAAATATATGGTTTAGAAAAATATAAAATTAATTCATAGGTTACCAATTAATTAGATAAGAATATAAAAACCAATTTAATATAAAAAGAAAATATTATTATTTTCGTTATCACGATGATGTTTTTCCATAATAAATTCAACTAAATACATTTATATGGTGATATTAATGTAATATATATTTTATATAGTCAACGAAATATATTTTATATACATTCTATAAATTTGAAAGACAAAAGATAAAAACAAACCTAATTTTGTGCTTAAAAACCTATATTTTTATTTTTCCCACATTTAAAGGGGAACACATTTTAAATATAGTTTTTGGACCTATTTTTTATTTAATATAACAAAATAAATCATATAATTTGAAAGGAATCATATAAAATTATGTTATTTTCAATTTATGGTATTTTTATGTATGGTATCACGTTTTACTGAATAATAAAAATTAACTGATTTTAAATCATAACATTAATTTCATTTAATTTATTTATATGGTTAAATTATATTTTAAATTGGATTCAAAATTTGTATTAATATTTTTATCAATTAATCCTATTGATTTAATTTTACCCAATTTCACAATGATATATGATATAGAAACAGTTATATTTTTGTATCATTGTTACTTAAAAACCATGTAGTGTTGTCTCATCAATGAGATTAATTTAAAATTAAATACAACCACTTATGTGATTTTAATTTGTAATGTTGGATTATGTATTTTTATAAGAATAATTTGTAATTTATAATATGTTAAAATTATTTTCTCACCGAAAATATTAGTGACTGATATTATAATCAATTACACTGATTAAGGTAATATTAAGAGTAACAAAGAACAAAACCATAATTTTAATACTAAATTAAACATTGAAAGATTTATAAGATCCATTGGATGGATATAATGAGACACTATCCTCTATTTTCTCAAAACTGATCGACTATGGGATCCACTAGCGACATGAAAAACGTGGGTGAAATTCTCTTTTCAAATATTTATAATTGTGACACTCCTCATCCACTATATATGGCCTCCCCTACTCCCATATCCTCACACCATTCAATCCACTTGGATCCCTCAACTTATACTCATATAATCTCCCAAAAATCCCTCCCATAATACTATAATCTTCCCCTTGAATATATATAATCCAATGGAATCCTTTTGGCACAATCCAATTGAAGATACCAGATTAAGAGATAATGTTTTCTCTCAAGATCCAATATTTTATTTACATTCTACAGCCCCGTAACTCTATTTATTCAATAATTGTTTAAAAAAATAGTATCGTAAATATACTGGGTTGTTTTTATTATAATGTTTTAACCTTCATTTCCACACACCTCCATCTAATGGGTAGTGATCATACCGTTTACGTAAACGGCGAAGTGTCACCTCACTAAACAATGACTGTTCAAATTTTCGATTACCGCCTCTCATGGTAGAAATTATGATGGAAAATATGATTATGTATTCCATATAATATAATTATTATGTTTTTAATCTTCCTTATTCCATTTACAATATATATTGTTTTTTTCTATTTGATGTATATAGGATAATTTCAATTGAGGAAGTGTGGTCTACTGTCCACTCATAGCGAGGCCATTGATTCACATAGTAATTTTAATGTATTAAGTATAGTTTAGTGAAATTATATATTGTATATATAATAATAATTTAACATTAATTATATAAAATACATTTATACATATATTCCATTTCTTTATTTCATTCAATATGACAATAAAAAAAGAAACAATATTCATGCTCATGAACGACTTAGTGTCTCCATGAATGGTGTCTTCCGTTTCATAATTTGATATTATATAGACTCTTATAAGACTATTATACTGAATATAAATGATATTTATATCATTTCTTACATTCTAGTCTAATGATATAAGTATAAGTACCAAAGATTTAAAAAATGAAGACAGAGATGATGAACAATGAAAATATTACCAAAAGTGAAACCATAACATAGGATTGTTAAGAATAGGGTAATATGATGTCATAATAAAACCATATATGATTTTATATATAATAATATTAATCTATAAATGATGTATAATAATCAATTATTTATTATTCAAGAATATTGTATCAGTACAAAGAGAGTCAATACATAAGGTAAATTAATTTGATATCTATTTTTATTTTAGTGAGATGATTGGTTTATATACCACCCATGACATTTTTTTTGGATTTTATACTATACATCAATGTTTTATATTGGTCATATAATTATGTTTTCATGTATTTAATTATACATTCTATGATAACTATTTCATGTTGTGAATTTTTCAAAAATAAACAAATCGTTAAAGATGTGTTGTCTCAAATTTACATCTTGGAGATAAAATGTTTTGTTATGAACCTATGTAATTTAACACGAAATTTTTGATTCCAATTGACTGCTATATAATAAATATCCCACTTTTAATGATATTTTAATCTTCATGAAATTAAATTTTCTTAAATGAAGAGTATTATCCCTAGTAAACAAGTGGTAAGAGTTTAATGAGACAATTTTCATAGCTTTTCATTATTGTTAGTTTGAACTTATATTTAATAAATCTTATGATAATTATCTCAAAAATACTCATTAGATTCCTTATCCTCTATTTATTAAAGATATATCAATTTATTAGTACCATTTTCCAACTCATTGGTACATAATATAATTAAGAAAATGGTTTTAATAAAATCTAACCATATCCTTATCATCAATCAAAAATTTGTGGTTCATCATAATAATGTTTTCTAAAAATATTAACCATGAAAATTATATTATTATTCAATTATCATTAAAATAAATTTTCCCATTTTTACTTTTTTATAATTTCATCAATGGAATCCTCTTTTCACTTTACGAATGTTGTTTTTTTCTACCAATTCTACCATGAAAAATAAATAATATTTTTACCTCGTATGAGGTGTAAGTATTTACTTGCCATAATTTATATTACGATTATTTGTCATGTTTATAAAGAAAATTTTAAGAAAATTTTTTTAAAATAATTTTTAGAGAAACAAATTTCAAAACATTTTCATGTTGTTTTCCTGAGTTTTCTTGAAAAATGATTTTTAAATATTTTCAAGCATTTTTTATAAGCTGTCAACATGTTTTAATGTAAAAGATGATTTAAATTTTTTTAATGATTATTTTATATGTTTTAGAGGAAAAATGTTTTCAATCTTACACTACAGGTTTAAAAGGGAAAAAATTCAAAATTATTTCAATCTTTTTTTCATGGGTTTCAATCTATTTTCCATAAAAATTGGCTTTCAAAAATATTTTATGCTTTAAAATTTATATTTCAAAGAAGAAAGGATATTTTTCTCAAGAAAAGTTTTCAAAATATCATTCTGAGTTATTTCCCATATAAGGTGAATTCTGTTAATGTTAATCTAGATCTTCTAGGAAATGATACATATGATCTATTCATATTCATTCTTTAATGAGTTGTGTTTTGATGGAATGATTTTTATGAAACCTCATTTACATACACCAGTTATTTTCTATTGAAACATACTACTCTTCATAGGTTATTCTCAGATGAAATGATTATGAAAAATATATATCTTCCATTTGTTAGGATGTGTTAAAATTTTAAAGATACTCACTTCATTTGATGGGTTTTGATTTTATTTTTATAAAGCCCATATCTTTTCATGGGTCATGATATGATGAATGTTTTTTTGGAACAATCTTGTATGATTTCATTATGTGATGGGTGAGACCTATATCTCCATACAATTAATTTTTTAATGATAAATGTTTTTTAAAATCAAAGGGTATATGGCAGGAAATCCCAATCCTTAAAACATAGGATATATGGGAGGGAATCTCATTACCGAAACAAGATATTATATGAGATTACAACCCAATCCCAAAAGAGGATGGTATACATGAGGACATAACATGTTGAAAATTAGAGGGTATACAAGAGGTTATCCAAAGCCCGAAATAAAAGGGTTCAAGGGAGGACATCCCAACCATGAAAAATAGGATACATGGTTGGAAATATAAATACGAATACAAGAGGGTACATGGGAGGGAATCCCAAGCCTAATGAAGCTACATGGGTTTTTAATGAAATCCTAAAATGTTAAAAATTCCTTCGTAGGCCACCTTAACATAGAGATTTTATATAATTATATGTTTCCATTATTACATGTTTTAATCCTAGGTTATGATTTAATGTATTATGTTCTTTATTTCATTATTATTCATGTATTATGATCTACCAAACATTGTTATGATCATTAATAGGCATGGTATGATCATCAAAATTTAGGATGAAGTTCCATACCCTTTTTAGTGTTATTATTATGAATTTCCATTATTTATTCTTATTTTTCACCTAAGATCGTCACTTTTTTATGTTTCCATTCCCTTGGTTATGATGAAATGTTTTAGGTAGAAGAACTAAAGGTATAGATCTTTATAGGACATGTAGATGATCTTTCATGAGGATAAATAATTTTGTTTCCATTTTTCCAAAGACAATAAAGTATTATAGTCCTCAGGATTATATTTTTGTAATGTACCATATATTCTTATAAAATGATGTAATATCCATGTATGTTATGATAGGGTGGCTATAAAATGGAGAGTTTTAAAAAATTTGTTTTGATGTCTAAAATGAATAAAATATTTATTTAAAATATTTATTTTTATATCATTGACATAGATATATAACATATTCATTAAATAAATGGTTACAAGAACTGTCATGGTTTACCAAATAAAACTATGATATCTTCCAGAACATTGGAGAGCCATTGAATGAGATATTTTTGGTTAACGATATCCAGATTAGAGATCGACAACTGGAGTGAGACGAATTCATAGGATCTCACAAATAATCAAATAACATCACTGTTCTTCATCTGGGACCAATCCAAATTGATTTAAGACATTCTTTTATTTGGTTTCACTGGCCATTTATAAATTCTATGAAGAACACAGGTCAATAAACTAGCAGATTGATCCAACAATTAGTTTTTCGTAGAATGTGATATATTTTGGGTATTTTAGTGATAAAATTTCATTGTGAACAAATTTATTAATCATATTTTTTTCTAATGGAATCAAATTCAGGACAACATGGACACTGACACATGTCTATTCCTCTTGATTCTTCTGGTATATTTACCTCTTATTTAACTTTTCTTTACAAGAATTCGTTTTTTGGACCACATTTCGATGTATACTAGTGATTTAAACATTCCACACCCAATTCAAATCACTAAATTTGAAAATTGTAGATCTATGATTGACACGAAATGATAATGGCATGATTATAGATGAAGAATTAGATTAGATGATATAGGTATCCAGGTTTTGTGTTCATCGGTGTGAAATGAAGAACACCATTAGAAGGAATTTTATTATTGAATAAATAATTTACATCATGACTATTTATTGTAGTGTGAGTCATTAATAAAATTTATTATGATATTCAAGCATTTCATTTTCAAGATCTAAGGCCAATGGAATGTCTAAAAAAGCGGGATCCACATCTAATATTTTGGAAAAAAATTTACTTCATGGAATGTAATGCAGAGTCACATTCCATGTGGGTCCCCCATAGTAGTGGATAGGGTTTTTAGGATGGGATATGTATCCCATGTCATGTGACCATGTCACATGGTGTGTTTTCCCCTTTGTTGATCTTGGTGTGTACCATGGAGAGAACTCATACTTGTGATGGTGTACATGAGTAGGGGCATGCCGTGTACTCCCACAAGGACACGCTATAGAAAAATGTTATAAGGGCTAATCGATGTAGTGGTACACATGTAGTAATACACAATGAATATGTCCATAGAAACTGACATGGGTCCTTTATATGTATATACCTTGGGGTCTACGGGACGCAAAATGATCCCCCACTACATGTCAAGTACTCCTTAAAATTTGTCTTGAATTTATTGTGCTCTTTATCATGGACAAGTATCATTATGGTGTGTTCCCCATATCCATTTCAACATGGTTAGTAAGAAATTATCTCCTACTCCTTGGACATTGATCCCTTCAGAAGTACATCTTGGATAGATTTGTTGGAATCCATCCATAAGTCTCATAGGGAGATACTCTATTCATCTGCATGCCCTATGTGGAGTTCCTTTTATCATTGTGACAAAAAATATGTGGGAATGTAAAATATACTTATTTTGTTAATACATATTTAGTTGTTGGTATAACTCATGGCCTTGGGAGTGTTCCTCATTCTTTTATCGTATATATTTGGGGACATAGCATATACTTACAAGGACAAGACCTGATGAGAATTACCTCTTCAATGGATGTCGTCAGTGTTATATTGAACTAGTAGTGTGTTCTCCGAAAAAAATTTATATGTGGAACCATTTATATATAATCCATTCATGGTATTATTTTTTTGTCATTACCTTATAATCGTGTGTCTTTTTTCAGTATATAAAGATATTCTTATTATGTGTTCCATATATATATACATGTCTAGTACTAATAATACCTATTTAGTGGTATTATTAATGGTTTATAGGTTTCCTATTTGTTATAATAATAATAACCCCTCAATGGGTTCTTACCACAAGTTTCATGTCATTGAAAAGTGATCGACCT
Source organism: Viscum album (assembly GCA_963277665.1). Classification (NCBI taxonomy): domain Eukaryota; kingdom Viridiplantae; phylum Streptophyta; class Magnoliopsida; order Santalales; family Viscaceae; genus Viscum; species Viscum album. The sequence continues at coordinate 558,973,296 of OY728131.1, forward strand.
TTTCAAGGGGCCCAAAATAGACTAGGTACCGTTCGTGGTTAGTGAGACTAGATAGATGTATATGTTACCAGGCAACATCTTTATAGAAATACCCAATATTAATTTAATGTTTGACTTGTTTTTTAACATCCTTGATGAGGGATTTTATTTTTCCATCCTTGCATTAATTTATTTCTAATTTCATTCTTGTTTTTATATTTATATATATTCATGGGTGGTTGTCAGGTTTTTTTACATTTCAGCATTATATAGTATTGGAGATGTGTACATTTGTATAGGTACATAAGAAAAGGCCTCCCAGGTTATAGATATTCCTACATGGATCTAGTCACTAGCCCATGATATTTTGGAGGTAGCCTTGGATAGTCGAAAATAGGACCCATTAGTATGGGTTATGATAGAGTGTTATAAAAGCAATTGTTTTTACCTACAGACCAAATTAAGGGATATTGGTTTTTGGAAATAATGTTATGTGTTTTGTGGTCAGGTTTTATGCTATAGACTCCATTTTAGGTGTGGTGGTCAATGTATCGATATAGTTGGACACTAATCAACAGCATTTTGAATTAGTACGTGAGAAAAATTGTTTCTAGGAAAACAATGCTACATGCATCCTATATGAATGGGTTGTCATTTCCATTCACTTCTTAAGTCATCTCTCAATATATACTCATTGATTGGGGTATATATTGTTTATTTTAGGATTCACCCATGCAATATTCCAGTTAGTATTTAGCATCATCATCATGAGGATGATCAACTTAGTGTTGATGCATCGATACAGGGAAAACTTCTATACATTATACCTCCCGATGGTGCACCATCTATACCTCCACTTAAAGATAAGAACGTAGTACCTACAGTAATAGTGAATGAGGGGAACAAGATGATAACACTTCCTCAGTTTTATCGACAATGACCCCTTGGGATCAAATGTGAGCCCAACCCAAAAGCAGATTTGGGCTTTCCTGAGGTGGTGACCCAAAAAATTCACTTGGTTAGGCCACCAGTAGATCTTATGATGGATTTTTAAGTGGTAATTCTTCATGCCTTAAGTGGATGGTGGTGGGGTTTGGTGATATATCTTTATGATATCGTGACTCTCATGAGATCAGTGTTTCAGTATATATTAATAAAGGTGTTATCCATATCTATACTAAGGACATTATGTATCTAGGAGCATCTGTAATTTTAGTAGGGTAGAATGGAAATATTTTAATATTTTACTAGGTTTGTAAAAATCTATATATACTCTACATATATGGTTCAAGACTAGTTATTCATGTCTTAGTCCATCAAGAAAGTATTTTTAAGAAAAATCATATCAAGTGTTATCCCTATATGAATTCCTACATATGATGGGGTGCTAGAGAGATATTTTGTGGTTGAGGGTTTCAGGGATGAAAAGACACAACCAATGGTTATCGAGAGTTGGTTTGAAAGAGAAGAGACCTTAGTAATAGTGATTTGAAATCAGTCCCAATGGACCTGGACAAGCGGGGAATTTATGTAGGAGGTCTCACGTAATAAGGTATATTGTTCTTGTGTTCCCAGGATGGTTCTAGTCATCCCAGTGAGAGGTAGTTATACATAGGAGATGTCATGGTATATCTTTCTTGAGGTTTTATGACTCGTCATAAAACTAATTGAGGGCTTGTGGATGGGCTGGTGAGGCAGACGTAGTTGAAGGATTGTACAGGTTTGTAAGGAAGAAGATGTGAAAGTAGATTTGGAGATTAGATGAAGGTGGTATATGCATTGACTTCTTAATACCATCACCCTTAGAAGGTTCTCACCATGCTCGGGGAGTTGGAGGATGGGGGTAGAGATACCTACAACCAGTTGAATCATATAAACCAAAGTCTCTAGGAATGATTCTATGTACTATCTATTTCTTATCAAACCTTGGTGTAGTATGGATAGACATAAGATATAGTAATTCCTTTATTTCCACATTTCATGATTGAGACATTGGGATTATTGTTGAACCCTTATCTCAACACTTTCTCTTGGATACTCGTACTAGAGATGACTCAGAAATCACACACTTATGCAGACAGTGTGACAAACATCTTGGAGGAAACAATGTCTATTTGGATCTCTATGTTTCTGTGATGAGTTCATACGATGCGATCTTATATATGTACTAGTTATCTACGTATCAATCCCAAAATTAATATTTCAAATTGATGATGAGGTGTGTCTATAATGATAGAACATGTGTTAAATGTTCAGTGAAATTTAAATCCAACCTGCACTGGATGGAATGATGAATTTGAGGGTGTAGCTTATTATTCAAAAGTAAGATAGAATGACCCTTAGTCTAGTGGATTTTAGTTGTTTTAAGTCACATTCAATGGTGTAGGAGTACAAGGAAGTAGTCCTTGAGGATGTTTTAGGATTACGTCCCCATATAGATATAGCCACCATTATTTATATAAACATTGGGTTTTCATTGATGTCTATGGTAGTATATCAGATGGCTCCTGTATAGATTCAAGAGATGTGGGTGGAGTAAGAGGATTTTTATAGGAAGAAATTTGTTAGAACTAGTGTTTCACCGTGGGAAGCACCAATGTAATTCACCAACAAGGGAGATGACATTTTGAGTTTATGTGTATACTACTGATGCATGAAAACAGTGACCATGATGAACATGTATCCACTATCAAGGATCGATGACCCCTTTCTCCAATTGAGAGTGAAACGATAGTTTTTAATTGTAGACCATAGGTCAGGCTATCACCAGTAGCAGGTATGGGACATTGATATACCAAATTCAACATTTATATGTTTTTTATAGTGCCTATGAGTACATGGTTATTCTCTTTCTCAAGATGAATGCATCAAAAATGTCTATGGTACCCGTGAACTAGATCATTCATCCATTATTAAGATGGCTCATGGTAACATTCATTGATGACAGCCCAGTGTACTCGGCCTCCATGGAGTATCACGTGAGTCACTGGTGGGTGGTTCTATATGCACTCCAAGAGAACCATATGGATGGAATTATCTCAATGATTCATTTCTGGGTATAGGAGGTCCACTTTATGGGAAAAATTATCTCATCAGATGGAGTTGAAGTGGGATCAACGAGGGTTTAAGAAGTGTTAGTTGGGGATCCACTCAACAGTGTTACATAGTTTTGAATATTTCATTGGTTTTAAGGCTATAACCCGATATCCATAACATATTTCACAAGGGAATCATCACCAATACAAACTGTGACACTAAAGGGAAGCCCATTTGGGTACAAACAAAGTTAACAACAAGATTTCTAGTAGTTGTGGAAGAATTTAAAGAGAGCCTCAATCATGAGATTATAGGAAGAGAGTGTCGAGTATATTCTGTTCGACAATGCATCAACAACTATGCCAGGTCTTATGTAGATGACGGTGGTGATTTCCTATGGTTTACATCATTTGATACCACATGAGTAGAACTACGTGACCCAATATCTTATGTTATAAGCGGTAATCATTCCATTAATGATGTGGAGACCCTACTAGATGGATGATCGGTTTATTATCTATACTGATCACATATGTCTCAATTACGTATTCTCTTGAAAATATTTTATCTTCAGATAGATGTATTGGTGAGAGATCTTCGAGGTTTAGGATGTTTATATTTTCTACACTTATTATAACGGGAACTTGGTAAATTCTCTTCTTAGCAGAAGATCATGTTCATAGTTGGTAAATGAGGTGTCAAAGCAGTTTTACACATTTTAATTATCCATTGGGGATGTAGATGGAGAATCATACCTCTAGTACATGGTTGTTAAACATCTAATTTTACAATAATTCAGTGATTAACATCATGAGGATGTAGATTGTGAGACGCTACATAATTATATATCCACTAGAAATGCATCGGATTGATTAGTAGATGTTGGGGAGAAGGTCATTCATTTCAATAAAATCATGATCGAACCTATGATTTTGTGGGAGGAGGTCTTTAGATAGAATCATACACCAACTACTTGAAATGTGACCTATACCCATGGTTCAAAACCATGTGTATAGCCCCAAAATCTGTGGGTATATCCTATACCCATGGTTTTGGGAATCGTGGGTAGCCGATGCATCGGGATAGGTCCCCAACCTATACCCACAGTTTGGAGAACCGTGGGTATAGGTTTTTTCCACCGTGTCATACCAAATTTCCATGCAGTAAATACCTAATACCCATGGTTCTAAAACCATGTGAATAAGTTGTTAAAAATTGAGGTGGACAATATTGAACTTAATACCTTATTCTCAAAATTGTGTCACCTAACCAATCAATCTACGTCAATTTAATTTTTATATACCTATATATAAACTTTTTAATATATTTATTTTGGTCCATATTCGAAAAAAATGGTTCAGGGGGTTTGAACGCATGTTGTTCAAAATTCGTCCAACACCTCACCAACTAGGAAAGCTCGATTAATAGTATAGTAATCTATTTATATTTTAACATATAAAAAATGATAAATATATTAGAAAAAAACTAGAATCCAGATTAGAACCTGAGATCACATGTTATGAAATCAACACATGACCAACCAACTTACGCACCTTTTATGTTTATATATTTCTATCAGCATAAATAAATTAATCAAAAATCAGACTATTAGTTTTCCTGCCAATTTTGTTTCTATCCCACAAAAAAAAAATTCCCACCATAACGTGGGAAATCTATACTAGCAATTTCATAAATCATGGGTATAGGTCTTCAAAAAAAGTACCCCATGCCCATGGTTTAGCCCAATCCGTGGGTATATGCCTTGAAAAATACACCTATACCCATGGTTTTGACCCAAACTGTGGGTATATGTTTTTTTCCCACCATTATAGTGAATAGTGGGAATATGTATTTAGAAAAATCTATACTCATAGAGTTTCTAAAAACCATGGGTATAGGTTTTCATATTACCCATATACCCATGGTTTTCAAAACCCGGGTGTATAGGGGTGACATATACTCACAGTTTTGGAAAAAACTGTGGGTATAGGGCTATTATCCAGTAGTGACCTCATTTTTTCACTAGATCCATGTAACACCCTATGCGTCCATGGTACTCTTCTATTTGAATAATATAGTTGCATGTGTTGTAAGAAACTTCGAGTTCTAACACACACCACAACCAATCAAACTAGCCGTTATGAATATTAATACCCACTTTTTGAGATTTTATTAATTTCATCTCTCAAAATTGACTTCATTTTTGGATTTGGAATATCAAATTTATCCTCGGGTAATATTTTGGAACTTTTCGGATAACATTTATATTTTGATGAATAATGACTATTACTAAGTTTTAATTAAAAACAACTTTTTTAATCGAAATAATTACTAGTGATAAGTTATGAATTTGAGTGTTTTTAAAGTATATTTAGAATATATTTTTACCATTTAATACAATGTTGGTCATTCGACATAATTTCACAATTAAACCGGGCATGAACAAGTGTCAATCTTTTGATAGTTATTATCCCTTAAAAACACGCTTTTTGTTTTAACAACAGGAATTAACATTAAATTACTTTCTGGAACTTTTGTGTTTTGAATTTGAAAAAATGGATTCCATATTTGGAATCAAGATGTCTAAATTGTGTAAATAGGTATCTTTTATTTTTATACATTTTGAATAATTAATTCGGTTAAAATTTTATTTACCATGGTTAAAGGGTAAATCCAGTAAATAAGGGTAAACAAATAATATTATAATAATAATAAATTACCCTAAAACGTGTCCTAACCTTATCGGTTGATACATGTCCGACCATGGTCATATTTTGGTCGATTTTGGGACCCCATGGAGCCACATGAAAGTGATAATGACACTTTATATTAATTAAGTTAAAATAAATACAAAAATGACATTAACATATATCTTTCAGAAACACAATTTTTACATAGGGTTATATATGTTGTATTTTGGACTATAAATTTTCATTAGAAATAAAAATGGATTTCCTACATAATTGTATTTTATTTATAATTTTTAAAAATTTAATAATAAATATTATTTATGACACAATAAGGATGCATTATTTTCCATATTAATGAAAGAATCAAATAATTTGAATTATAAATTTTAAAATTAATATAATTTGAAAGTTTTTATGACATCCAAGGATATTATTTCATAATATGACATTATAGGATTCCTTAAATGAATTTTTATTTAATTAATAAATTTTTTAAGACTTTAACAAAAATCAATTATTATATAGTGTCAAAATTGACATAAAATAGTGTTTAAAACAAATATTATATTATTAATTTATATTAAATTCCAAAAAATCTAAGGCTCAGCCAAAAGACTTATATCATGATAGGTGTATCATTAATGGACCACTTTGGGGTCTCTTGGAGGTATATAGTAAGTTTATTAACTATAAAATATAAAAATACAAAGAGACACGGTAAGTGTCAAACTAATTTACTAATAGTGAAAACTATAACATAGGGTTAATATAATGACCCAAACCTCTATAAAAAATATTGGTTGAGTGGTTTTCGACCCATCCCAACCCTAAAATCTAAATAATCCACTTTTGAGCCATTAGAAACCGAATATGAATTTATTATAAAATAATATTTATAGCTTTTCTAAAGGTGCCCCTTACCCCTCTTATAAAAGGGCACTCCCCCTTCTCATTAATTCACAAATTCAAAGCCTTTTGGTTTGGCCAAAACCTAACTAAATACTCTCTGAACTTCCATCACTACAACCTAGAGTCCTTAGTTTGATCTTAATGCCAACCTAAGGAGCCCTTTTGATCAAATCAAAAGGAAGAACCCGAAGAAGAGATAATGTTTTCACCACCCTCTTTCAAGTACCTTTCATCTTCAACTTCTTATTTCTTTGTTATTCCCATTCTAAAATTATAACTCCAGTATCTTATATATACTGTGATGTTATTATAAATATGGTACAACCATATTCAGTATTCTATCCATCCTATTAATGACATGTCACCATACGTGTGTGCGTACGGCTTACCGTCTCCACATCGTGGTGTAATTGTTATTCAATAAATTATTATTTGGATGGGTACAATAATGATTTTTAAATCATGTAAATAATAAATATAACATGATAATTAATCTGTATATATGATAAACCATCCAATTATATATTATTTTAATATCAAAACAATGATATTGTCGCTCGTGCGTACGTACGGACTACCGTCTCCATGAACGTAATGAGATTCATTCTCCATCGTATCCATTCAAGTATAATTATCATTTAATGATTTAAAAATAATGTTTAATGACTTGATATCATTCTGGATATGAATAAGACAGAACATATCCCTGAAAAACACGACTTACATAACAAAACATATAAAAGAAAACGAGTAAGTAAACACCCGAAATGATTATAATACTAAGATAATATTAACAAATAAAAGTTAAAAGATCATATATGATATCATATTAATGTATATGATTCTTGTATAATTTAATAACAATTAATTCACCATTATACAAGAGGTTATCCTACCACCAACCAAGGAAAAGTAAAATGTAAGGGGTTTTTATCTCACTCCTTATTCCCGTGAGATTCATTCTATATTGCCACTATTACCTTTTGTGTGGTGCATGTACTTCGCATAATTGTATTCATTGTGTAATAAACATTAATTTATGTGTATTTTCATATTAATTGTATGATACTTCTTTCATGGGGTGTATTTTTCGTAAGTTACCAAATTGGTAAAGGTTTACATCACAATCTCTTCATTATCCGAGGTTGTTTATACGTAATAATCTACTGGGACTTCTTTATCATCCACATCCATGTTTCTTAAAAATGTGTTTCCAAAATTTTTTACTATTTACTAGAATATGGGTAAAATTCATTTAAACCCTTATTATACTTTTTATAAGAGGTTTATAAAGGAATCTTTCCGCCATTTTCCAAACAGTTTCCTTTTTAAACTTTTCGACAGAAATAGGGTAAGGATGTTTTTTAACTGATACGGCGGGTGCGGCTAATTTCCACCATTATAAAATCATCAAAGCTTCCCTTACAAGCTTTTAAGAAAATTTTCAACGTCAATGTTTTATTTTATAATTATGTGACTTTTAAATGAATTAAAAAAATATATATTTCTCTCACGTAGTTTTGATTTCATCTATGTCAACAAACTTTGATGGATTTTAAGGTTATTTGAAGTTGATTTGTTATGATACAAAACTTATATATTGTATTTAAGGTTTTGGGATATGTTTGAATCTAGATGTGTTATTTTTATACCTTTCATGGTTTATGGATGAAGTATTTACATTTCGTATGCTAGATTTAATACAAATGTTTATGTTATGTTTAAACCTGTTCATTTGAGGAATGCTTTGGACTTAATAAGTGAAGGGTGGAGCCCGATATAGCTCCTCGATGCATCGGTAGGTCTCATGAGACAAACTGGTGTCTTGGCACAAGGCCTGAAAAAATCTTATTTGTTGTCTTGGGACGATTCCTTGGCTATGTGGTTAGGATAGTCTGGCATTAGGAATTCCATCATTATGAAAGTGGTTATCGATATTTCATGTGATTATTCGGCTAGTATAATATCCATGTGAATAAGTAAATGGCATTATTAAATTTTATATTTGTCATATTATACTGATGTTTATGTTTTACAATCATTTGTTTTAGTTATACATTTTATTAAATGTTTACGCTTATTTTTGAATGTTTCCGCTATATTTTTATCCTTACTGAGCATCCGAGATCACCCCTTTCTATGTTTTAATTTTCCAAGGATGTGAAGTAGTAATTTATGAATGACCAACGGGGATAGTATGTGGGGATATGAGTGTTGACTATAGAGACTAGGTTGTTGTAGTTTTCATTTTATGACGTAATGTAAACATTATTAATGTATCTAGTTATTCCATGTCAACTAAACTAATCGGTCTTTTGAGACTTGATCTTTCTAGTGATCATGCCAATTTTATGTAATAATGCACAGACTCTGGGTAACTGGGTTCGGGGCATTATAGTTAGTATCAGAGGAAGTTTAGTACAAACCTTGGAAGCAACATTAAGATAAACTCTAATTAGAGCACATAGACCTAAGATGGACATTAATGATTTGTATATAATAACTTCCTATAATTTTGGTATTGTAGAGATTTAGTGAGTTTTTCGAGCAAAACATCCCTGTTTGGATGCGGGGAGTTAGTGGCGGCTCTGGCATAGATGTACCTAGGGGTAAAACACGAAAACACTGCTTTGATTTAGACTCGAACGAGAACTGGTGTAGGACAACGGGCCTTGCTTCACTCTTGGTTACGACACTCCTGGGGGATATGCTTAGGATAAATCTCATTTTCTTTACAAATAATTATGAAGTGTTTATGATTATATAAATCCTAAAAGAAAACATTTTTATGATTTTAGATTATATCCATAAATAGTTAAATTCATTTTAAGTGTTTTATAAGTATGGAATTATGTATTTTGATTCATAAAAAGATCTTGTTTATGCCATTGTTTAGAAATTGTGCCTGGTGGAAGAAATGGAAACTGAATCAATGCACACACTCTATGTAGGGATTGCTCTTCTACTCAAGATAATTATAGTGGAGGTGGTGATGCAACTGGTACTGATCAACAAATCACCATACTGAGACAACTCACTCAGGTTATGAATAATAACCTTACCCCTATGGGGCACCCTGATCCACAGCGTGGAGGATCATTGTTAGATCGTTTCCTGTGGCTGAAACCACTAACGTTCAATGGGAGTACAAATCCCTTGGTAGCTGAGAAATGGATAAATTCTTTAGAGAAAATATTACATGCCTTGGGGAGTAGTGAAAGGGAAAAAAATTTCATGGCAGTTTATCAACTCACTGGAGATACTGATCAATGGTGGTCATTGATACATAACACGAAGGATGATGATGAAGTATAAAATATGGAATGGAGGGAGTTCAAATAACTGTTTTTAGAAAAATACTTTCCTCGTGACCATCGAGCATATATGGAAAGGAAATTTCTGAGTCTAAAGAAAAAGGATGATGAGAATGTCGCAAAGTATGTGGATAACTTTACAAGGTCAGCAAGGTATGCCATAGATTATATACGTAACCCAAGAAGTAAGATTGATCCTTTCTTTGATGGGTTAAAACCATATCTCTGTCGATCATTAGTCTCACAATCCTTCTCGTCGTACAAAGACATTGTCTCTTGTGCTATTAAGACAGAAAAAGAATTCTCTAATTCATATGACATTAAAGCAAAGAAATAGAAGAATAGATCTACAGATCAATCTGGGAATGGAAATAAGGGGAAGAAGGGAAAGGTTGAATATCCATCCTGTGGTAAAATTGGGAGGAAACACCCTGGTACTTGCATAAAAGAAATGGAAGTATGTTAGAAATGTGGTAAAAAAGGCCACCAAGCTCAAGATTGCAAGGGTAATAAGGAAGCTACCAATGTCCAATGATACAATTTCAGAGAGATGGGACATTATGAAAATGAATTTCCTAAGTGTCAATGGAACTTACCACAGAAAAGGCCAAGGGATCAAGGCCATGCCTATGCTATCACTACTGCCGAGGTAGAAGCTCTGAAAAACATGGTGGCAGGTAATTTAATGGTTTCCTCAAGTTTTGAAAATGCATTATTTGATTCTAAATCATCCCATTGTTTCATATCATCCCAGTTTTCTAAGAAAATTATATATTTAAAATTTGATTTAACAAGGGAGTTGTCAGTTAATACTCCTAACGGAAGTATCATTGCATGAATTTTTTGTGAATCGGTCCCCATTAGAACATATAAATGTTCTTTATCCACTAATCTCATCATCAAACCTATGATTTATTTTGATATAATCCTAAGTATGGATTGGTTTTCAGACTATGATGTGAAGATTTATTGTTAGAAGAAGGAGGTGGCGATTTTTGATGATGATGATAAAAAACACCTTATCTTTAGAGCATAATCGTCACCACCTAATTCTTATCTAGATCTACCCCCAGTAGCTCAATTAAATTCAATTATTAGGGAGGAAGAGAATTAAATGTTTGCGGGTGAGGAAAGGAATGTTCAAATAGAGGATGTACCTATCGTGAAAGAATATGAAGATGTGTTTTTGGAAGATTTGTGTGGACTTCCTCTAGAACGAGAAGTTGAGTTTTTCAATGAAATAATTCCTGGATCAAGGTCTATATCGAAGACCCCTTATAGAATGGCCACTAGGGAATTAGTTGAACTAAAGAAACAACTAGAGGAATTGAGTAATAAGGTATTTATTCGCCCTAGTGTTTCTCCATGGGGAGCCCCTGTTCCTTTTGATAAAAAGAAAGATGGATCTATGAGGTTATGTATCGACTACAGGGAGATTAATGCTATAACAATAATGAAAAAGTATCACCTACCTTGCATTGATGATTTATTTGACCAACTACATGGATCTCAATACTTTTAATTGATTTAATTTTGGTCTGGATACCATTAGTTGTGTGTGAAGAAGGAAGACATTCCGAATATAGCATTTTAAACCAGGTACGAGCATTACGAGTTTATGGTAATGCCTTTTGGGATAACTAAGGCACCCCTTGTATTCGTGGATCTAATGAATAGAGTTTTCAAGGAATAACTAGATGAATTTGTGGTGATATTTATTGATGATATCTTGGTATACTCCAAAATCTACGAAGATCATGAAAATCACTTGCGCATTATCATGAAGACTCTGAGAAGACATGAATTATATGGGAAGTTTAGCAAGTTTGAATTCTGGCTTCCAAAGATTTCTTTTCATTGCCATATTTCCTCTAAAGATATAATCTTTTTTGATCCTTCTAAGACCAAGGCAATCCAAGAATGGTCTGCACCGACGAGTATAACTGAGGTACACATTTTTATTGGTTTGGAAAGTTATTATCGACGTTTCATCCAGAATTTTGCCCGATTGGAAAACCCATTAACAAATCTCACATGTAAGGGGGTTAAATGTTTTTGGAAAAAAGAGTGTGAAGAATGTTTTGAATAAATTAAGAGAATATTATTCAGTTCTCCTATATTGACTGTAACATCGTGGAATGATAGGTTCGTTATTTATAGTGATTCATCGAAGAAAGAACATGGTTGTGTCCTTATGAAGAATGATATGGTTATTGCCTATTCATCACGACAGTTGAAAATTCATGATCAAAACTATCCTACTCATGATCTCGAATTAGAAGTTGTGATATTTGCTTTGAAGATATGGAGGCACTACCTATATGGTTAAAAATGTGAGATTTATACTGATCACAAGAGTTTCAAGTATATTTTTTCACAAAAAGAACTCAACATGAGGGAAAGGAGATGTCTTGAACTACTCAAGGATTATTATTTCATGATACACTACCACCCAAGGAAAGAAAATAAGGTAGAAAATGCTTTGATTAGAAATGATCATGGAGTTTTGAACATGATTAGAATTGATAGGGATCCTATTTTCATGGATCTAGGGAAGATGGATATGGGAATTACCATGGAAGGTGAAACATCAATACTTTTTCAAATGGTCTCCAAACCATCTTTACTAGAAAGGATAAAGAGTTCTCAGACCGGTGATGAAGAGTTTCAAAAGAAGATTAAAGCTGTGAATGATGGGAGATTGAATGACTATGGGTATGAAAATGGAATTTTGAAATTTGGGAAGAGACATTGTGGTCCCAATATACCTGATCTAAAAAGGGAATTTATAAATGATTCTCATAGTTCCAATTTCACTATACACCCTGGGAGCACCAAAATGTATACAGATTTGAAGGAACATTTTTGGTGGGACAACATGAAGAGGGAGATTGCTGATTTTTTATCATGATGTATTGTTTGTCAACTAGTGAAAGTTATAAGGAAATAGCCGGGAGGATTCATTCAACCTCTTCCTATACTGGAGAGGAAATGGGACAATATTACGAAGGACTTTGTTATGGGGCTACCAAAGACTCCTAGAAGGAATGATGCAATATGGGTTATTGTTGATCGTCTTACCAAGTCAACACATTTTCATCCAATAAGGGAAGATCTACCACTAGAATGTCTAACAATACTAAATATTAATGATGTTTTGAGACTTCATGGTGTACCCCTATCGATTTTTTCTGATCATGGCCCACGTTTTACTTCAAGATTCTGGAAGAGTCTTCATAAGGCCTTGGACACTGAACTTTGTTTGAGCCCTGCCTACCACTATCAAACAGTTGGAAAATCAGAACGGACTATTCAAACCTTAGAAGACATGTTGAGATCCTTCTCACTTGACTTTCAGGGTATGTGGGATCAATATTTACCTCTGGTAGAATTTTCATAAAACAATAGCTTCCATTCAAGTATTCGGATGGCACCATATGAAGCGTTGTATAGAAGGAGATGTCGCACACCAACCTGTTGGGCTGACGTTTGTGAAAGGAAACTTGTAGGCCCAGAAATGGTGGAGGAAACGATGGAAAAGGTAAACTTAATCCAAAACTACATCAAAGTAGCTCAAAGTAGGAAGAAGAGCTATGCCGATAACCAAAAGAAGGATTTTGAATTTCAGGTAGGAGATCATGTTTTCTTGAAGGTATCTCCATGGAAGGGAGTTATACGATTCAGTAAGAAGTGTAAATTGAGTCCTAGGTACATCAGACCTTTCGAAATTCCAGAACAAATTGGGGTTGTAGCTTACCATTTGGCAATGCCGCAAAGCCTCTCTAAAGTTCACGATGTGTTCCACGTTTCACTGTTGAGGAAATACATGCTTGACCCAACGCATGTACTCACCTATGATAAATTAGAACTAGAACCTGATTTTTCTTATTGCGATGAGCCCATCAGGTTTCTTGATATGAGAGAACAAGTACTGAGAAATTGGACGACTCGTTTGGTAAAAGTTTTATGGACAAACCATAAGATTTAAGAGGAAATGTGGGAACCCGAGGAAAGTATGATGAAGAACCACCTGATTCATTTTATTCAGTAATATTCTAGATATTTTGTGGATGATATTATTTGAAGTAGGGGAGAATTTAACACCCCAAGCATCCATGGTATGCTTCTCTTTGAATAATACAGTAGCGTGTGTTGTACGCAACTACGAGTTCTAACACACACCCCAACCAATCAAACTAGCCGTTTTGAATAGTAATACCCACTTTTTGAAATTTTATAAATTTCATCTCTCAAAATTGACTTCATTTTTGGATTCTTAATATCGAAAATAGCCTAGGGAAAATTTTTGGAACTTTTCGGATAACATTTATGTTTTGATGAATAGGTAAAATTACTAAATTTTAAATAAAAAACATTTTAATAGAAATAATTAATAGTGATAAAAAATGAATTTGAGTGTTTTTAAAGTATATTTAGAATACATTTTTACCATTTAATACAATTTTGGTCATTGGACATAATTCCACAATTAAACCGGACATGAACAAGTGTCAATATTTTTATAGCTATCATCACTTAAAAACATGCTTTTTGTTTTAACAACGGGAATTAATTTTAAATTAATTTCTGCCACTTCTGTGTGTTGAATTGTGAAAAATGAATTCCATATTTGGAATCAGGATGTCCAAATTTTGTAAATAGGTATCTTTTATTTTTAGACATTTTAAATAATCACTACGTTAAAAATTTTATTTACCATGGTTAAAGGGTAAACCCGGTAAATAAAGGTAAAATCCAAAAATTATAATTATAATAAATTACCATAAAACGTGTCCTAACATTATTGGATGATACATGTCCGACGATGGGCATCTTTGGGTCGATTTGGGGACCCCATGGAGCCACTTGTAAGTGATAATGAAACTTTATATTAATTAAGTTAAAATAAATACAAAAATGACGTAAGCATATATCTTTTAGAAAAATAATTTTTACATATTGTTATATATGTTGGATTTTAGACTATAAATATTCATTAGAAAGATAAAACTATTTCCTACATAGTGGTATTTTATTTATAATTTTTATAAATTTAATAATTAATATTATTTATTACACAATAAGGATGCAGTATTTTCCTTAATAATAAATGAATCAAATAATTGGCATTATAAATGTTAAAATTTATATAATTTTAATGTTTTGATGACATACATGACATTTATTGCTTAATATGACATTACAGGATTTCTTAAATAAATTTTATTCATATTAATAAATTTTTTAAGACTTTAACAAAAATCAATTATTGAATAGTGTCAAAATTGGCATAAAAGAGTTTTTAAAACGAATATTATATTATTAATTTATATTCAATTCCTAAAAATCTATGGTTCGGCCAAAATAATTATATCGGGATAGTTGTATCATTGATGGACAACTTGGGGATTTCTAAGATGTATATATTATGTTTATTAACTATATAATATAAAAATACAAAGAGACATGGTAAGTGTCAAACTAATTAACATTGAGTTAAAACTAAAACATAAGGTTAATATAATGACCCAAACCTGTATAAAACCTATTTTTTGAGTGGTTTTCGACCCATCCCCACCTTTTACTTTAAATTATCCACTTTTGATCCATTATAAACCGAATATGAATTTATTATAAAATAATATTTATAGCCCTTCCAAAGGTGCCCCTTACCCCTCCTATAAAAGGGAACTCCACATTCTCATTAATTCACACCATCAAAGCCTTTTGGTTCGTCCAACACCTGCCCAAATACTCTCTCAACTTCCCTCAATACAGCCTAGAGTCCATAGTTTGATCATAAAGCCAACCTATGGAGCCATTTTGATCAAATCAAAAGGAAGAACCCGAAGAAGAGGTAATGTTTTCACCACCCTCTTTCAAGTTCCTTTCTTCTTCATCTTCTTCATTCATTGTTATTACCATTCTAAAATAATAACTCAAGTATATTATATATAATGTGATGTTATTATAAATATGGTATAACCATATTCAGTATTTTATCCATCCTTTGAATGACATGTCACCATACGTGCGTACGTACGGCTTACCGTCTCCACGTCGTGGTGTAATTGTTTTTCAATAAATTGTTATTTGGATGGGTATAATAATGATGTGTAATTCTTTTAAATAAAAAATATAACATGATAATAATTATTTATATATGATATACCATCCATTTATATATTATTTTAATATCAAAAGAATGATATTGTCGCTCGTGCATACGTACGGACTACCGTCTCCACGAACGCGATGGGATTCATTCTCCATCATATCCATTAAAGTATAATTATCATTTGATAATTTAAAAATAATTTTTAAGGACTTGATATAATTCTGGATATGAATATGATACGACCTTTCCATGACAAACATGTATTACATAACAAAATATATAAAATAAAACGAGTAAGTTAACACCTGAAACGACGATAATACTAAGATATTATTAACAAAGCAATGTTAAAAGATCATATATGATATCATGTTAATGTATATGATTCTTGTATAATTTAATAACAATTATTTCACCATTATACAAAATGTTAATCTACCCCAACCAAGGAAAAGTACAAGGTAAGGGGTTTTTATCTCACTCCTTATTCCCGTGAGATTCATTCTATATTTCCACTATTACCTTTTGTGTGGTGAATGTAATACCCATAATTGTATTCTTTATGTAATACCTTTTAATTGATGTGTATTTAAATATTCATTTTATGATACTTCTTTCATGGGGTGTATGTTTCGTACGTTACCAAATTGGTAAGGGTTTATTTCGCAATCTCTTCATTATCCGAGGTTATTTATACGTAATAATCTACTAGGACATCATTATCATCCAAATCCATGTTCCTTAAAAATGTACTTCAAATCATTATTAATATTTACTAGAATATGGGTTAAATTCATTTATACCCTTGTTTTACTTTTTATAAGAGGTTTATAAAGGAATCAATCTGTCGTTTTCCAAATAAGGTCCTTTTTAACCTTTTCAGCAGAATTAAGGTAAGAATGTTTTTTTAACTTATACGGTGGGTGCGACTATTTTCCGTCGTTATAAAATCTTTGAAGCCTCCCTTAAATTCTTATAAGAAAATTTTCAAAGTGAATGTTTTATTTTATAATTATGTGACTTTTAAATCCATTCAAAAAAATATATATATTTCTCTCAAATAGTTTTGATTTCATCTATGTCAACATCCTTTAATGGATTTTAAGCTTATTTGAAGTTGATTTATTATGATACAAACCATATATATTGTATTGAAGGTATTTGGATAAGTTTTATCGTGGATGTGTTATTTTTATACCATTCATGGTTTATGGATTAGGTATTTACATTTCGTATGCTCGTTTTAATGCGAATGTTTATGTAATGTTTAAACCTATTCATATGAGGAATGCATTGGACTTAATAAGTGACGGGTGGATCCCGCTATAGCTCCTCGATGCATCGGTAGGTCTCATGAGATAAGCTAGTGTCCTGGCACAAGTCCTTGAAAAAATATTATTTGTAGTCTTGGCACGAGGCCTTGGCTATATGGTTATGATAGTCTGGAATTAGGCATTCCATCATTATGAAAGTGGTTATTGATATTGCATGTGATTATCTGACTCATAGAATATCCATGTGAATATGTAAATAGAATTATATAATTTTATAATTTATATATTATGCTGAAGTTCAAGTTTAAAAGGCTTTTGTTTTAGTTATACATTTTCATAAATGTTTATACTTATTTATAAACGTTTCCGCTATATTGTTATCCTTACTGAGCATCTGAGATCACCCCTTTCAATGTTTTACTTTTTCCAGGATGTGAAGAAATAATTTATGAATGACCTGTCGGGACAGTATGTGGGGATATGAGTGTTGAATATGGAGACTATGTTGTTGAAGTTTTCATTTTATGATGTAATGTAAACTTTATTAATGTATCTAGTTATTCCAAGGCTACTAATCTAATCGGTATTTCATGACTTGAAATTTTGTTTTGATCATGCCAATGATATGTAATAATGCACCAACTATGGGTAATTGGGGTCGGGGAATTAAAGTTGGTATCAGTGGAAGTTTAGTACAAACCTTGGAAGCTAGATTTAGATAAACTCTGATTAGAGCACATAGACATAAGGTGGACTTTGAGGATTGGTATAGAAGAACATCCTAGAATTTTGGTATTGTAGTGTTTTTGTGAGTTTTTTGAGAAATACATCCCTATCTGGATACGAGCAGGTAGAGGCGGCTCTGGAACATATGTAAATAGGGTTAAAACCTGAAAACACCACTTTGAGCTAGACTCGAATGGGAACTAGTGCATGACAACAGGCCTTGCTGCACTTTTGGTTACGACACTCCCGAGGGATATTCTTAAGATAAATCAAATTTTATTTACAAATCATTATGAAGGTTTTGTGAGTATATACATAATCAATGAAAACATTTTTATGATTATGGATTATATCCATAAATAGTTAAATTTATGTTAAGAGTTTTATAAGTATGGAATTATGTATTTTGATTCATAAACTGATCTAGTTTATGCCATTATTTAAAAATGGTGCCTAGTGGAGGAAACAGAAACTGTATCAATACACGCAATCCATGTAGGTATTTACCTGCTGCTCACGATAATTATAGTGGAGCCGGTAATGCAACTGGTGCTGATCAACTAATCACTGTATTGGGACAACTCACTCAAGTTATGAATAATAACCTTACCCGTATGGAGCACCCTGATCCACGTCATGGAGGATCAATGTTAGATCTCTTCATGAGGCAGCAACCACCAAAGTTCAATGGGACTAAAAATCCCTTAGTAGCTGAGCAATGGATAAATTCATTAGTGAAAATATTCCATGCCTTGGGGAGTAGTGAAAGAGAAAAAGTTATCATTGAAGATTATTGCCTCACTGGAGATGCTGATCAATGGTGGTCCTTGAAAAAAAACCTGAAGGAAGATGATAAAATATCAAATATGGAATGGAGGGTGTTCTAAGATCTGTTTTTAGAAAAATACTTTCCTCCTGACTATCGAGCAGATATGGAAAGGAAATTTCTGAGTCTTAGCCCAAATGAGGATGAGAATGTCTCAATGTATGAGGATAATTTTACAAGATTATCAAGGTATGCTGGAGATTATATAAGTATCCCAAGAAGTAATATTGATAATTTCTTTGATGGGTTAAAACCATTTCTCCATCGATCATTAGTCTCACAATCCTTCTCTTCATACGAAGAAATTGTCTCGTGTGCTATCAAGACAGAAAAGGAATTCTCTATGTCTTAGGAATTTAAAGCAAATAAAGAGAAGAAGAGATCTACTGATCAATCTAGGAATGGAAATAAGGGGAAGAATGGAATGGTTTGATATCCATCCTATGGTAAATGTGGGAATAAACACCCCATTACTTTCTTAAAAGGAATGGGAGTCTATTACAAGTGTGGTGAAAAAGGCCACCAAGCTTGTGATTGTAAGGGGAAGAAGGAAGATACCAATGTCCAATGCTACAATTTCAGGGATATGGGACATTATGCAAATGAATGTCCTAAGCGTCAGAGGAACATACCTCATGAAAGGCCCAGGGATCGAGGCCAAGCTTATGATATTACTACTGCTGAGATAGAAGCTCCAAAAGACGTGGTGGCAGGTAAATTAATGGTTTCCACAAGTTTATCAAATGCATTATTTGATTCTAAATCATTTAATTGTTTCATATCATCCCAGTTTTCTATGAAAATTAGATATTTCCACGTTTATTTAACAAGGGATATTTCAGTTAAAACTCCTAAGGTAATTATTATTGCAACAATGTTTTGTGAATCAGTCCCCATTTGAGCACATAAATGTTATTTATCCGCTGATCTCATTGTCGTACCTATGATTGAGTTTGATATAATCATTGGTATGTATTGGATTTTAGACTATGATACAAAGATTTATTATAAGAAGAAATAGGTAACAATTTTTGATGATGATGATGATAAAAAACACCTTATCTTTAGAGCAGAATCATCACCAACTAATTCTTATCTAGATCAACCCCCAGTAGATCAATTAAATTCAATTATTGGGGAGGAAGAGAATGAAATGACTTTGGGTGAGGAACGTATTGTTCAAATATAGGATGCACCTTTTGTGAAAGAATATGTAGATGTGTTTCTGGAAGATTTACCTGGACATCCTCCAGAATGAAAAGTTGAGTTTTCTATTGATTTAATTCCTGGATCAAGGCCTATATCGAAGACACCTTATAGAATGGCCACTATGGAATTAGTTGAAATAAATAAACAACTAGTGTAATTGTGTAATAAGTGATTTATTCTCTCTAGTGTCTCTCCATCGGTAGCCCATGTTCTTTCTGTAGAAAAAAATGATGGATCTTGGAGGTTATGTATCGACTACAGGGAGATTAATTGTACAACAACAAAAAACAAGTATCCCCTACCTCACATTGATTATTTATTTGACCAACTGCATGGATATAAATACTTTTCAAAGATTTAGCTTCAGTTTGGATAACATCAGTTGTGTGTTAAGAAGTAAGACATTCCGAAGACAGCATTTCGAACCTGGTACGGGCATTACGAGTTTTCGGTAATGCCTTTTGGGATGACTAATGTGCCCGCTGTATTCATGGATCTAATGAATAGAGTATTCAAGGAATATCTAGATGAATTTGTGGTGGTATTTATTGATGATATCTTGGTATACTCCAAAATCTACTAAGATAATGAAAATCACTTGTGCATTATCCAGAAGAGTCTGAGAAGACATGAATTATATGGGAAGTTTAGGAAGTGTGAATTATGGATTCAGGAGATTTCTTTTCTTGGCCATATTGTCTCTAAAGATGGAATATATGTTGATCCTTCTAAGAACAAGGACATCCAAGAATGGCCTACACCAATGAGTATAACTGAGGTACACAGTTTTATTGGTTTGGCAGGTTGTTATCGATGTTTCGTCCATAATTTTTCCCAATTCGCAAACCCATTAACAAAGCTCGCACGTAAGGGGGTTAAATTTTTTTGTACAAAAGAGTGTGAATAATGTTTCGATGAATTTAAGAGAAGATTATTCAATGCTTCTATATTAAATCTACCATCAGGGAATGATGGGTTCGTTATTTATAGCGATGCATCGAAGAAAGGACTTGGTTGTGTCCTTATGAAAAATGATAGGGTTATTGCCTATGCATCATGACATATAAAAAATCATGAGAAAAACTATCCAACTCATGATCTCGAGTTAGTAGATGTGATCTTTGATTTGATGATTTGGAGACACTACATCTTTCGTGAAAAATGTGAGATTTATACTAATCACAAGAGTTTGAAGTATATTTTCTCTCAAAAAGAACTCATCATGAGGCAAAGGAGATGGCATGAACTACTCAAGGATTATGATTCCACAATACACTACCACCCGGGGAAGGCAAATATGGTGGAAGATGCATTGAGCAGTAATGATCATGGAGTTTTGAACATGATTATAATTGAAAGGGATATTTTTTTCATGGATCTAGTGTAGATGGATATGGGAATTACCATGGAAGTTGAAACATCAATACTTTTTCAAATGGTTTCCAAATAATCTTTACTAGAAAGGATAAAGAGTTTCAAAAGAATATTAAAGCTGTGAATGATGGGAGATTGAATAAATTTAGGTATGAAGATGGAATTTTGAAATTTGGGAAGTGACTTTGTGTTCCCAACATACCTGATCTAAAAAGGGAATTGCTAGATGATTCTCATAGTTCCAATTTCTCTATATACCCTGGGAGCACCAAAATGTATAGAGATTTGAAAGAACATTTTCGGTGGGACAACATGAAGAGGGAGATTTCAGATTTTGTGTCAAGATGTATGGTTTATCAACAAGTGAATGCTGGAAGGAAATATCATGGAGGAGTCATTCAACCTCTTCCCATACCAGAGTGGAAATGTGAGAATATTACGATGGAATTTGTTATGGGGATACCAAAGACTCCTAGAAGGAACGATGCAATATGGGTTTTTGTTGATCGTCTTACCAAGTCAGCACATTTTCTTACAATAAGAGAAGATCTACCACTAGAAAGTCTAGAAATACTATATATTAATGATGCTTTTAGACTTCATGGAGTACCCATATCGATTGTTTCTGATTGTGATCCCCATTTTACTTCAAGTTTCTGGAAGTGTCTTCATAAGGCCTTGGATACTGAACTTTATTTGACACTACCTACCACCATCAAATAGATGGAAAATCAGAACAGACTATTCAAACCTTAGAAGACATGTTGAGGTCCTGTTCGCATGACTTTCACGGTATGTGGGATCAATATTTACCACTGGTAGAATTTTCCTATAACAATAGCTTCCATTCAAGTATTCAGATGTCACCATATGAAGTGTTGTATGGAAAGAGATGTCGCACACCAACCTGTTGGGATGACGTTGGTGAAAGGAAACTTGTAGGCCTAGAACTAGTGGCGTAAATGATGGAAAAGGTAATGGTTATCCAAAACCACATCAAAGCAGCTCAAAGTAGGCAGAAGAGCTATGTCGATAACCGAAGGAAGGATTTGGAATTTCAGGTAGGAGATCATGTTTTCTTGAAGGTATCTCCATGGAAGGGATTTATACATTTTGGTAAGAAGGGTAAATTTAGTCCTAGGTACATCGGACCTTTCAAAATTCTTGATCAAATTGGGGCTGTAGCTTACCGTTTGGCAATGCCTCCAAGTCTCTCCAAAGTTCACGATCTGTTCCACGTTTCACTGTTGAGGAAATATATGCCTGACCCAACGCATGTACTCACCTATGATAAATTAGAACTAGAACCCGATCTGTCTTATTGCAAAGAGACCGTCAGGATTCATTATACAAGAGAACAAGTACTGAGAAATCAGACGACTTGTCTGGTAAAAGTTTTTTGGAGAAACCATAACATAGAAGAGGTAACGTTGGAATATGAGGAACATATGATGAAGAACCACACGAGTCTTTTTATGAAGTAATATTCTTGAAATTTAGAGGATGAAATAATTTGAATGAGGGGAGAATGTAACACCCCAAACTTCAACGGTACACATCTCTTTGAATAATACAGTAGCGTGTGTTATACGCAACTTCGAGTTCTAACACACACCACAACCAATCAAAATAACTATTATTAAAAGTAATATCCACTTTTTTAAATTTTATAAATTTTTTATCTAAAAATTTACATCATTCTTGGATTAGGAATATCGAAATTAGCCTCTGTTAAAATTTTGGAACTTTTTGAATAACATTTATATTTTGATGAATAGTGAAAATTACTAAATTTTAATTAAAAACAACATTTTTAATCAAAATAATTAATAGTGATAAATTATGAATTTGTGTGGTTTTAAAGTATATTTAGATTATACATTTATCATTTAATGCAATTTTGGTAATTGGACATAATTTCACAATTAAACCGGACATGAACAAGTGTCAATCTTTTGATAGTTATTATCTCTTAAAAACAAGGTTTTTGTTTTCACTATGGGAATTAGTTTTAAATTAATTTCAGCCACTTATGAGTTTTGAATTTGTAAAAATATATTTCATATTTGAAATAAGGATTTCCAAATTGTGTAAATACGTAACTTTTATTTTTAGACATTTTGAATAATCACTCCGGAAAATTTTTTATTTTCCAAGGTTAAAGGGTAAATTCAGTAAATATGGGTAAAAATAATATTATAATAATACTAAATTACCCTAAAACGTGTCCTAACTTATTGGTTGATACATTTCCGGCCATGGGCATCTTTTGGTCAATTTTGGGACCCCATGGGGCCTCTTTTAAGTGATAATGACACCTTATATTAATTAAGTTAAAATAAATAAAAAAATGACATAAGCATATATCTTTTAGAAAAATAATTTTCAAATAGGGTTATATATGTTGGATTCTAGACTATAAATATTAATTATAAAGTTAAAAAGCTTTTCTACATAATGGTATTTTATTTATAATTTTTATAAATTTAATAATTAATATTAGTTATGAGACAATAATGATGCAATATTTTCCTTATTAATGAATGAATCAAATAATGGGTATTATAAATGTTAAAATTAAAATAATTTGAATGTTTTCATGACATCCATGAATTTTATTGCTTAATTTGACTTAATATGATTTCTTAAATGAATTTTTTCCGAATTAATAAATTTGTTAATACTTTAACAAAAATCAATTATTAAATAGTGTAAACATTGACATAAAAGAGTTTTTAAAACAAATATTATATTATTAATTTATATTCAATTTAAAAAAATCTAAGATTCGGAAAAAAGAATTATATAATTATAGGTGTATTATTAATGGACCACTTGGGGTTCTCATGGAGGTATATATTATGTTTATTAACTATATAATATAAAAATACAAAGATACATGGTAAGTGTCAAACTAATTAACGTAGAGTTAAAACTAAAACATAAGGTTAATATAATGACCCAAACCTATCTAAAACTTATTTTTTTAGTTGTTTTCGACCCATACCCACCATAAAATTTAAAAAATACACTTTGAGGCCATTATAAATTGAATATGAATTTATTATAAAATAACATTGACAACTTTTCCAAAGGTTCCCTTACCCCTCTTATAAAATGGCACTCCCCATTCTCATTAAATCACACATTAAATGCCTTTTGGTTAGGCCAAACCCTACCGAAATACTCTCTCAACTTCCCTGAATACAACCTTGAGTCCTTATTTTGATCATAATGCCATCCTATGGAGCCCTTTTGATCAAATCAAAAGGAAGAACCTGAAGAAGAGGTAATGTTTTCACCACCCTCGTTCAAGTTCCTTTCTTCTTCAACATCTTCTTTATTTGTTATTCCCATTCTAAATTAATAACTCCAGTATATTATATATAATATGATATTATTATAAAAATTTTAAAACCATATTCAGTATTCTAACCATCCTTTGAATGACATGTCACCATACGTGTGTACGTACGGCTTACCGTCTCCACGTCGTGGTGTAGTTGTTATTCCATAAATTACTATTCGGATGGGTATAATAATGATGTGTAATTCAGGTAATTAATAAATATAACATGATAAATATTATTTATATATGATATAATATCCAATTATATATTATTTTAATATCAAAATAATGATATTGTCGCTCGTGCGTACGTACGGACTACCGTCTCCACGAACGTGATGAGATTCAATTTTCATCATATCTATTCAAGTATAATTATCATTTGATGATTTAATAATAATGTTCAAGGACTTGGTATAATTATTGATATGATTAAGATACAACCTATCCATGACAAACACGACTTATGTAACAAAATATATAAAAGAAAATGAGTAAGTTAGCACCCGAAACGAGGATAATACTATGATATTGTTAACAAATAAATGTTAAAAGAACATATATGATATCATATTAATGTATATGATTATTTTATAATTTAATAACAATTATTTCACCATTATAAAGGAGGATAACCTACCCCCAACCAAGTAAACGTACAAGGTAAGGGGTTTTTATCTCACTCTTTATTACTGTGAGACTCATTCTATATTGCCACTATTACCTTTCGTGTGGTGCTTGTACTGACCATAATTGTATTCTTTCTATAATACACTTTAATTTATGTGTATTTACATATTCATTGTATGATACTTCTTTCATGGGCTGTATGTTTCTTAAGTTACCAAATTGGTAAGGGTTTATTTCGCAATTTCTTCATTATCCGATGTTGTTTATAAGTAATAATCTACTAGGACTTTTTTATCATCAACATCCATGTTTCTTAAAAATGTATTTCAAGACATTTTTAATGTTTACTAAAATATTTTTTAAAGTCATTTATACCATTTTTTTACTTTTTATAAGAGGTTTATAAATGAATCTTTCTGTCGTTTTCCAAACAAGGTCCATTTTAACCTTATCGACAGAATGAAGGTAAGAATGTTTTTTTAACTTATACGGCGGGTGCAGTTATTTTCCGCCATTATAAAATCTTCGAAGCTTCCCTTAAGAGCTTATAAGAAAATTTTCAAAGTAAATGTTTTATTTTATAATTTTTTGACTTTTAAAACAATTCATAAAAAGAGATATTTCTCTCAAATAGTTGTGATTTCATCTATGTCAACATCCTTTGATAGATTTTAAGCTTATTTGAAGTTGATTTATTATGATACAAAACTTCTATATTGTATTGAAGGTTTTGGGATATGTTTGATTGTGGATGTGTTATTTTTATACCATTCATGGTTTATGGATGAAGTATTTACATTTCGTATACTAGTTTTAATACGAATTTTTTTTGTAATGTTTAAAACTGTTCATATGAGGAATGCATTGGACTTAATAAGTGATGGGTGGAGCCTGCTATAGCTCCTTGATAAATCGGTAGGTATCATGAGACAAACTAGTGTCTTGGCATAAGGCCTTGACAAAATCTTATTTGTAGTCTTGGCACAAGGCCTTTGCTATGTGGTTATGATAGTATGACATTATGCATTCAATCATTATAAAAGTGGTTATTGATATTTCATGTGATTATTCGACTAGTATAATATCCATGTGAATAAGTAAATGGAATTATTGCTGAAGTTCAAGTTTAAAAGGATTTTGTTTTAGTTATACATTTACTTAAATGTTTATGCATATTTATGAATGTTTCCTCTATATTGGTATCCTTACTGAGAATCCAAGCTCACCCCTTTCAATGTTTTATTTTTCCAAGGATGTGAAGAAGTAATTAATGAATGACATTTAGGGACAGTATGTGGGGATATGATTGTTGAATATGGAGAATATTTTGTTGTATTTTTCATTTTATGATGTAATGTAAACTTTATTAATGTATCTAGTTATTCCAAGGATACTAAATAATCAGTATTTCAAGACTTGATATTTCTTGTGGTCATGCCACTATTATGCAATAATGCACCGACTCTGGGTAACTGGGGTCAGGGTGTTACAATATAGGTGTGGAAAATATGTACCTGGACCTATGAAATCATCTTTGTTGGCCATAGAGGAATAAGGGAGTTGCAGAGTTCCTCTCTAAATTCCTTATATGTCTTCAAGTGAAGGCTAATAAGCAAGTTATAGCGCATTTATATCAACCCCTTGAGGTGAAAAAATATTTGTGGGATGTGATATTTATGTAATAAATGTAAAAATATCCCTATATTTATAGGTGATATTATTATATCTAGGTGATCATAGAACAACCCTCTATGTTGACCCACTTTTTAGCTATTTTCGTGCAGGTTCTGGTAGGAAGAATGGGATGACTCTAAGTGTAGAAGATAATTTTACTCCATGCAGTTCCCCCATTGATCACTTCTGATCCTATTTCTCAATTCAAATCATTTTAAAGGAAGCGATTGTATGAGGTTTTAGGGACCTAATTACACTTGATATTGACGTTTTAACCCCAAATTTTCATCTATAAAAAGAGGAAGATTCAGGTTCTAGAGGATATTTTGGGATATTTCGTGTTTGAGTTTTGTCATTGTTGTTATGATCACCCACAATTGAGGTATTTTTCATTCAAAAATAGCTACAATTACACAATCATTATGAAACCGTTGGAGGTGTTCTACGGGTCAATGTGCAGGTCACCAGTTTGATGGAATGACCCAAGAGAGTCAGCGCAAATGAGCTCATATTTGGTGTAAGGAAATATTGAGAAGGTTTAGATCATCTAAGTGTAGATGAAGCCTATAATGAGACACCATAATTCATTCATAGACAGATGACAGATGTCTCTAGAGTTTGAGGAGGGTGACCATGTGTTACTATGGGTTTTAACATGATGTGGTTTATAGATATTTGGTAGGGGTTACAAGATATATTATATAATAATTAGATCTTTCAAGATACAATAGAGATTTTGTGTACCTATTAGCTCTATCTCCACAGTTAGACCGGGTAGACAAAGTCTTCCACATGCTGCAACTGAGCAGATACTTGCATAACCGATCACACATTATCGACAGGGGGGCTGTAAATCGATGATGGAGATACCTTAGTTTAATACTTGGTAGAGATTGAGGATAAACATGAGATGATCCTTCATGGATGAGTGAATCCATTAGTTTATTTATGCTAGAATCACGATAATTACTAGGAGACTACATGGAAGTGGGATGATCGTATTTGTGTTCAGTATGCACATCTATTTCAATAGTCTTTCCCATGGGGTTTTAGGACATAAATCCCTAATGTCGGGAGACAGTGAAGATTCATATTTCCCATATTTTTTATGATATTATATAGGAATTTTCGAGACCCGGGACTGAGACTTTGTGGGATTCCATGGTCCGGTGTTCCCAAAATAAATTTTTTAAATATATTAAGTACATTCAATAGAACACAGATATATTTTTCTTTAAATAGTATAATATATTTTAACACTGTCCTATAATAGAAATCCTAGGGCACCATTGAGTTCATTTCATATGTTTTACCAAGGAAAAACATAACCATATATGGCACATGGATTTTAAAGAAATGTAATGGTGAGAATATAACAAATAAAATAATTAATTAAATTCATTTATTTTATTTTGTTGACATAGAAACCAAAAAACTTCTTTAAATCAATGGTTATGGAGAATTGAAATTTTTATCTTTGAAAACTTATAGATCCAGAGGACCATTAAAGAGTAGTTGAATGGGATTTTGATGGTAGATAAAGATAATATTAGAGATCGGTGATTGGTGTGAGATGAATTTAGAGGATCTCTTCAATGATCATAGCACAACTCCTTTCCTTGTTAGTGATCAATCTAAATTGAGAAATATTATGGGTTTAATCTGTTTCATTCCTTGTTCTTAAATTATACAATTAACATGGATCTATCAACCAATATATTGATTTTTAGATTGAACTTTTATTGGATGTGGTATATTTTATGTGTTGTCTTGGTATAATTTAATTTTAATAAATAATAAATCTTAATTATTCATTCAGATGAAAATTAATTAATGTTTAAATTTACATCAACAAAAGTCCATTCATCTAGATTTATTTTGTGCTTCTCTCCATCGATACTTCTTTCATCCTGAGTGATCTATATTTGACCCGTGGATTGGCGTTTATTGATGATGTAAATGTTGCAGACCTAATCCACAATGAAACTATTCAAAATCAAATTGTTGATATCAGAAATAAATGATCATGGTGCGATGACAAGGGAGGTGCAGGTCCAATAACATAACTACCCATTTTTCTTTTTCTTCAGATCATAATGAAGAAAACCATTTAAAATATTTTCCCAAACAAATCAGTGTCTCTAATTTTTTTAGTAAATATTGGTGTGACTCATCATGATATTGTTCATTATTTTCCGGCGAGGTAGATTCCATATTGAATGTTTGAGGAATGGATGAAGATGTGGGATCCAGGTCTATGATTCTTGAAAATGACACAGTACACAACATGTAACACCATGACACACACCATGTCCCCCCTCCCTCAGTAGTATCATGGATTATTGGAAGGGGAAAAGTATCACACGACATGCAAACAGGTCACACGGTATGTTGTCCACATTGGATATCTCAACTTGTACCTCATATGGTAGATGAACATTGCCTAGGGTACATGGGAATATGAATGTAATATATTCCCACATACCCATAAAATTGACAAAAATTATATAGGCTAATCCATGTACTAGTACATGGGAAAAATTACATGAGAAGTAACACACCATGTACTTATACACATAAGCGGACATTGGCGATTTACATGGGAAGGACATGAGTTTTATGGGACAGGACGTGTACCAATACTACACGATGTGTAGTCCCCTGAAGTTGTATTGAAGCAATAATCCATTGTTTCATGGAAAAACATCATTAAGGAGAGTTCCCCATATTAATTCCCTATGGGTTTCTATGGTATCAGCTCCTACACTGAGAAAAATGATCCCTTAAGCATGAATTTTGGAATAGAGTTGTTAGAATCATTCTATGAGTACCTGAGCAGGAACCTCTATTCATCTTCAAAATCATGGTGGATTTCTTTTTATCATCATGACCGACACTATGAGGGAACTAATCCTCCACATAGAGGGTTAATCCAGATTGGGTTTTTTCTATACTCCATTGACGAGGGTGTTAACTTCTTTTGTGTATCATATCTCTTCATATATTCACTTTGTTATTCCTATGATGAGACCTAATAAGAATTAGCTCTCAGAAATACGTCTTTAGTGTCCTTCATACTAAGGGGTATGTTATCCTGGAAGTGATCTATGTGGAACCTTCGATCAGTAATCCTAGGATTGTATTATGGTTTTGGATTAACATCTAGAATGTGTGTCTTTTTTGAGTACATTTGGAAATTCTTATTTTATATGTTGTAGACTGTCATTACTAGACCCAAGTTGGGGTTTGAGATGAAACTACCCCATGCACACCTCCAAAGCCCAAGGGGTGGAAAAAATCTCCAAAGGAATAAATAATTTAGGGATGCCTCTTCCTAAGTACCATCACAAAAATACAAGACCCACTAAATGAAAATGTGCATAAGGAACAAAGAAAACGATAAAACTCTACTATATATAAACCCAACATTATTGAACCTCTAAATAGTTTAAGTATATTATTGTAAAATACATGTTAAATAGGAAAAATGTAGGACCAACCAGATAATTTACACAAACCAATACTAATAGAAAATGTAAAATAATTGTGAGATCCCCACTCTAAGATCCGAAGCTATGGACACCATACGTAGTCCAAGAACCTGTATCCATAAGATCCCCTAATGTCGTGATCAACCTATACATCATTTTCATTAGGGATGACATGTGTGGGAAGATCCCATACAGGGGTGAGAATAAGAATCCATAGTAATACAACTTGAAAAGGTCAAGGGGTAGTAAGAGATAAAATGAAGAGGAAAAAATAGATAGAACAAGGTATGTTAAAAGAATGAATCACAACCCAACATAAGAGTGAATGTAGAATCATCCAAACATAAGATGTAAAAAAAGTGAGTAGATTAACCTCTCATAAATTTTTCATTATCAATATTCATAGAGTTAAATAATTTAACAATAAGAATCTCGACATAGAAAGCATGTGGCATCCCCCATGCATAATCTTCACTCTTGGATGGAGAGTAACAAAAACCCAAAGAGTGGGTAATGTAAAAAGTTATATATATGTGTGTGTGTACATAGTCTATGAAGCCCAAACAAGAGAGTAATGGGATCACCATCTCATAGATCTACCAAAGAAGAACTCCACAACTGTTCATGTAGTTTCCTCCAATGATGCTCATCATCCCACACGTCTGATCTGATCAGGAAATTCAAAGGGGCTGAATCACCACACCTTGATACGATCCACTTTGTGAGGTATTATCTCACCTACATTGTTTTAGGCCACGTTGCGAGGAATGGTCTTAGTAGGCAAAGTTTCCATATTACCCATTAGTAAAACAATATGCAAATATATATCTCATCACAGATCCATAGTAGGATGGTGCACCTCGATGTAGAGGACCCACATTCTAGTGCATCAGGGTAGTTCAACTCTTGGTCATTGAGGACACGTGCACTACCCTTTAGGGGGATTTCACTTGGAAGTAACTATATAGGACCCACCACCATATATATGGGGGGTTCTAATCTATTATCAATGAGGACATGTTCCCAGGATAATAGTTGGATTCCACTCAGATGTAACTCTAGAGGACCTATGTCCACGCCGATGAGGGGGGGGGGGGCTCCAATATGATATCATCGAGGACCCATGCCCTGCCTGGATAGACGGTGCCACTTGAAAGGCATCATGGAATAACACTGAACATATCTATTGGACGATATATCTCTGAAATCATCAAGGAATACCACATCGTCGCCCAGTTGGAGGGTATGCTCTGAAATATCTTATAATCCATCCAGATCACAATTGTCATCATATATGTCTTATAAAGAGTCATTCCCAAAACATATTGCATTATATCTAGAATACCACTATGGAGGGAACCATCACATTCAACACATAAAAACAATTAGGATAGGCTACCTTCATGCCAAAATCAGATTCCAAAAGATGGCGATACGAGAGGTATAAGATTTCATAGTTGATACATGATGCATATGGGGCCCGCAAGATGTGTGACCCCACATTAACCCCTGGCCATGTACCTTGACATACTATGGTACTAAAATGTGAACCTGTACCCAACGGTTTTCTATTGTACCTTAGAGTACATGGAACCTCAAACAAAAAGGATGAAAAGTGCACAATTCTTGTTGTTGATCTGGAGGGAAAAAATGAAGTTTTACTGACATACCTCCTTGAAATTCCCCAAAAACCAAATGTATCACATCGTTTGAGATACTTTTAAAATAATGGACAGGATCAAAAATTCATTTGTACAAATCCGACACCCAATAATGAAACTTCATTTAACCGAATTATGAATGAATAAAGCCTCATGGGGCCCATGACTATTTATCTAAATAAAATATACATGTCACATTGTTTCTATCCTCATAGAAGAACACATGGGGTCAAATATTCATTTGTGAAAAAGGGACACCAAGTAAAAAATAAACATTTCACCACAAAAAGACTAAACATGGTTTCATGGGTACTAATCCTTGATGTTGATTATAATTTCTGAAATGGATCTCTAAATTTTGGCATCCGTATTAAGATCGCAACGACACTAATGACACATCGATTGGATGTCGCCTATAGAAATTTGGGAGGGTCAATGTTTTAATAATAATAATATATTATTATTAATTTATTGGATTTTTTTAGGACACAATCCACAAGATCCATTCTTTAAATTCCTAATATATACTCAAATGTTCCTCCTTTAATGTAGGATCTTGTTTCCAAATAAATCACAAAATGGATGATCTATTTTGGATATATGGTTGTTTGAACCCACAACTTGAATAACAACATGGCCCACTCATCCTCGGCCCACCTCTGTCTGGCCCAACCCACTCTGACCTTGCCTGGCACAAACTGATCCAGACCCAACCTGGTGGCTCTTCTCATCCCAACCGCAGTCCATCCTGCTTTGGCCTAATTCCCCATTGCATCAACTGACGTGGTGACTCCATAAACGGGGTCTGCTTCCACTTATATTCTATAGAGGTTCCCTCCACCTTGTGTCATGTCCCGCGACCCAGCCTTTACAACCCTATGGATTTTCTCCACTCCTTTCACACCATGTAGATGTGCTACACTTCATATGTACCCATCGGTTCCAAACTGCCTCACATCCTCAGATCTGTCATTCCACGTGGCTTGCTGCTATTATTGCAGCCCGTCACTGCACCAAACCCTTACCTCTACCTCCGTTCACAAACCGTACCAACATCGATCCGACTCCAAACAATTAAAAAAACTAGATCTTGGATCCTTGGGTTGATATATTCACATTCAAAAGCACTTCTTGATGATCCTTCGATGAATTGATGTGTCTGAATTTTATTGTTGATTTTGTGAATAGGACGAAGAACACAACCAAAATGGAATTCAAAATGTATATTGGTCGATGAACATGTTTGTTTGTCCATCACCATTAATATTCAAGGTAAAAAATTAAACAACGAAGCATTTATAATTCAATAATATCAATTGAGGATGTTAAAATCCAAAAAAAGAATCCATCTTGGATTTTTGGATCTATTGCCTTGGATGCACTCTAATATACAAATACATGCTATGTTTTCGTAATCCACTGATTATCTGTCATCGATTTTCTAACTGATAGAGAGTATGAGGGGTTTTTGGTCATCAAAGTAATCATACAAATCCTATCTCAAAACCATAATCAATTAATCAAAAAAATTTAACAGGTGACCTGCCAACTGTCGCAAGATCCAAATATGCCGCACCTTTTCACTTTAGGTTATGCATAGGTAAAACACCACAGTACGAACTCAACAGTGGTATTTAATTTCCAATATGTGTCCCTGTTTATATGTTATTTAATGTAGTGACCAAAAAATAATTTATTTTATTATTTTATTTACAGTGACACTCTCAATTACTCTTTCTACAGAATGGTCACACCGATGAATGTTATGTCCCACCTAGGGTAAATTACATGCTCTAACATCAACTGTGGCCTCAAGTTTCTAATCTATGCTACCATTTGAGATATATACCATTCCCTTCACATGAATATTATTAAATATACACAATTTTTTATAAAATTAATTTTGGGAACATTGGGCCTCAAAATCGCATATCGTCATAACACCTAGTTAAGGAAATATATTTTTAAATATTTCAAATTCAAACAATTCATAAAATGGGTCAATAATTAATTCCCTCCTTCATGTTATTTTTCCATGAAATGATGAACTTGTGAAAAAAAAATGATACCGAGCCTCTCTTCGCTATCCCACTCCCAGAAACTCTCTTTCATGGTTATGTGATGCCACAATATGAGAACCAAATGGATGATCTATCCATGTATGGTTTGATCCAATCGATGACGTAGGTAGGTTCACGCATGTATCTATGCATCTCTGACATGTATAAAACATTGTTCGCCCAATCCAGCTATGGGGGTAGGGAAATATGGTAGGAAACCTAACAAAACTTCTGCACAATCTCAAATGGAACGATCATCATCTGGGATAGCTTTCATCCTAGACCGAAAACAAACTCGCAAACCCTTAGGATATCCTCCATCACCAACATAGTGCACTCGGTCTTCCAATAAATATTGAGGGAAATGTTTTCCTTATCTGTAATAGTGTCTTGAATGTCTCATGCAGTCCTCTCCACAATCATCATTTAAACCATCAAACATGTTTGAAGACAATCATCAAAGGTACACCATGAGGACTGATGATATCCCACATGTAAAGCGTCCCCAAAAACTACATCAATCTCTTCTTGCTGATAGAAAGGAAGTTCACAAACTCTATGAGATGGTCTAGAGTCACCTAGATGGCTTTAGGGTCCTTCACACTATGTGGAAGCCCTCTAAAAGTGTCCATGTATGTGACATCCCATATTCATCCCAGTGAATCAAGAGGAAGAAAAAAACCTAGAGAAACCTAGTGCTCAGCCTTTAAATGGTAATAGGTGAGGCATCAAGAGTTGAACTAATCTATTCATTGTCTCATGTCAGACCCCAAAACTACCTCTGAAGGGTAAATCCTCCCCAAAATGGGATGCATATTTAAGGTAGAAGTGTGGAAGTATCACGTAACATCATCCCACATCGCAACTAGATCCACTTTTCTCCCTTGAATCACGATCTTGTGATTACCTCCTTGAGAAAATCCATCTGGTGTGTCTTATGTTGATATTTTATCATGAAGAAATCACAGCCCATATCTACTAGCAGGGAATCTTTCACTTGATCAAGTAGCTAATGAGTTTGGAACATCAACTATAGGAACACTATACCCTCCCGCTTCACCATGGTCATCTGTAGGGAAGATATTTTATTAAAATCACCCTTAAATGGGTGACCCTAGGGATTTCTGCAAAGGGAATCTTCAAAAACATTTCCCATCCCCACAGTATAGACTATCTTGAATTCATAGTAATTTTAGAAATACAACCAGCACTAGTATCTCAGTTTTAGGTCTCTTTGAGTGTAGACTTATATGAAACTCTAGTGGTCTGATTAAACCATAATTCACCCTCCCAGAAGTTGGAATCTCCATCTTCATATAGAAAATATTACTATGTCTAGCAACAGGTAGAGATTCACATAGTTAAATTCAGGGGGTCTCAATCCCCTGGACCTATAAAATGATGTTGAGTACACAATGGTACCAATGAACAAGTAAGGCTAGAAAACTCCGACAAACTCGATAAGATAAACACATAAAGTATGTGGCATACCTAGGCTATATCAACATATCATGGAAGTTGAGTAACCTCAAACCAAACACTCTACTACACCAACTAATGGAATCACAAGAATGACTTGGTCATGCAGAAAAAATCCATTGGAAATGCCTTGACGGGGCATGAAACTCCACTGCATAACCTCTCCATGAACACACAAGTTAGTGCCACTCATCCACCACACCACGATACAATTCGATTTGGGTTTCACTGAATCGCCCTCATGGTTTTTATGAAATCCCAAAACACATCTAAGTGGGGGAAGGTCCCTTATTACCCATGCATTAAACCTTATAGCAAATGACACCATCAAAATGTTACATCGATGACCCACCTAACTTTGGTAACACCTCGAGAAAGGAGCATAGACAAAAGAGTACCTCACATAGTTTTTGACAATTTCTACTTTAAGAATAAGAAGATACATAGAGAATACCTCTTATAATATTTTGTGTAGTAGGGTCATAGACATCCATAGAATGAGGCCACCCATGGACCCACCATCCAGTTCCCTCAGCCTAAAGTGGGTATCCTAGTGGTGGTGGAAGGATCTAAAAGTTTTATCCACCACCCACAACTCCTCTTTCTCTTCAGAAACCACCACCTACATGGGGTGTACATTATATCAACCAGGGGAATTCCTAATTAAAGAACTGTATCTACAATGGAAGTCCATAGGCTATATATCTAAGGTGATTTTCATGCCTGGTCGTGTTTTCTCATTCCATGTGACCCCACCAATCACAAGCCTAGAACCGATCCCACCTATGTTGTCATGGAGCTCAGTTCTATCCTTAACGAAGTGGTTTAGTCCAGTCACAGAGAGTACTCTTGTGTTGAGGCTATGATAACCAACATATGTTTGATGGGGTATACATGTCAGCTCTGTTTCACCCACTTCCAAAACTATAATTTTTCCATACCATTAACAAAAATCTCTCTACCAATAGTGCCCACACTATCATCCCAATATAGGTGGAGATGCACAAGGGTACAATGGTCGTACATATCTCTCAATGGAGTCCATTCTCAAACATACATGCTTAAAGTAGTCAAGAAATATCATGTCCAAAATGTACCAAGTCAGGTCTGTGAACCTAGATGCATAATCCTTCACCATCATCTGTTCTGGTGGAAGCTCTTGAAGCTCCTAAATTAGAATGGATCACAAACAAGACTGGTATTACTCTTCATGTAATAGAAGTTAGAAGTAATCCAATCAGAGAGTTGACTCATCATTCATCTGATTAACCATGATCCACCAACTCCCAACATCTATGTGGAAATTTTTGGTTTTCTAACACACCATCTAATATTTTGGGGACCGAAAAATGATGAAGAGGAGGACCACTGACCCGAGCCAATCCTCTACAACCTTAGGATATGTCTCGCCATGGAACCTCAATGGTCTCTGATGCTGGAACTCACGGAGTGATCCCAACCAGCACTCATCCGCTTAAAGCTATTCAAGGACAATTTTCTACTCAATAGGTGGAGGCACCACTACCTACCGACCTAGAGTAAGGAGATATCATGATGGACTTTAAAAGAAGTCATCGTCGCTCATAGGTTCATTATCACATAAGAGAGTTGGAATCCTTATTGGCTATTTTCTTAGAGTTATATTGAATGTTATCATGGATTTAAACAATCAAATGAGAATTTATATATATATATATATATCAACAAGGTTTGGGAGCTCACTGATGAAGGGTAGTTAATGAATCAATCAAATATGATGCATGTACCATTGATCCATGCAACAAATGTCTCATCACTCCAGGTTGACAAGCGGGTAATCGGGGTCCTGGTGAATGGATACATCAACTATCTTATCATCACTGGACTAATTGTCCAAAGATCCAAAATTGAAATGCATTGACACTTATTCCCTAAACCCAACCAATTTCTTTTTAGGGAACATCTAAAATGTGTCTAACAGATCAAACCACCATTGATACCACTTTTTCATAACCTGATCTATTCATGTCCATGAGACACAACTACGCAAATCCTACCTTTATTGGTGAGGGAGTGGATAAATGTGACGAAGCCACACCAAACTCTAAGAGGCCTTTTCTAATGTACACGTACAAAAAGACACACAACCAACTCATTGGAAATGTTCCGAGGGAAAGAATCAAAATATACAACACTACTATATACAAACCAAATATGATTGAACCTCTAAATTGTACAAGTATAGTAGTGTAAAATAAAATGGAAATGGAAAAAATGAAATAATTACTAGAGGTGTTCCACATAATGGTAGTAACTGAAAAAATATAACTGAGAGAGCCCCACCCCTAGATCCAAAGCTACGAAAACGGTACAATTTCCATGCACCTATATCCCTAAGCTCATTTGAAATCATGATCAATTTTTTTCCTTATTTACTTTAGGCATGGCTTGTGCGGTCAAGGCCCATATACGAGTGAGTTTAAAAAAATCATCATGACTCCCTAAAAAATAAAAGGCGGAGTGGTAAGAGATAAAAAAAAGTGTATAACAACAAATAGAACAATGAATGTTAAAAGAGTGTAGCTCATAACATAAAGACAATGAAATTACAACAATCCAAAAACAATGTGCTCAAAACAGGGAGGACATAATCTTCTCAACATGTTTTCCCAGCCTATAGTAGGAGTGTATTCTCATCCAACCCTGAGAATATAAACACAGAAAGCAAGTTTCATACCCCTCATGTCATCGCCTATCTTCTAAAGAGAGTAACCAAAACCCATGAATTGGGTTCAACAACAAGATATATATATATATATATATGGCCAGTCAAAGATGCCCAAACAAGAGAGTAAGAGGAGCTCCATCTCACAACTCAGCCCAAGAAAAATTCACCAACAACATCTAAAGAATCCATCAATGATTCCCTACATCACAGAGATCTTCCCTAAACGTGCTAGTCAATGTGGCCCAATCACTACAACTTGATACTATCAAATTTTCGTTGTACAAACTCACCAACATAGTTTTAGTCCATGTCGCAAAGATGAGTTTTAATGGTGGAAAATGCCTCTTATACTTGTTATTCTAATGTTAAATCAATGTATGTGTAGTAACTAATCCATAACTAGATGGTGCATCTCATAATGGATGACTTATTAACAAGTGCGTAAGGGGGTTTCCACTCTAGGTCATTGAGGACACAAACCCTACCCTGTTGGGGGATTCTAATCGTATGTAACTATAGTGGACCCACGCCCATACCGATGGGGGGTTCTTCTATGATATCAATGAGGACCCATACCCTATCCCATAGAGGGATAATACTCAGAGTTAACTATAGAGGAACTATGCCCATGATTATGGGGGTTCCAATATGATATCATCGAGGACCCCTGCCCAACTAGATTGGAGTGT
This sequence comes from Viscum album, assembly GCA_963277665.1. Classification (NCBI taxonomy): domain Eukaryota; kingdom Viridiplantae; phylum Streptophyta; class Magnoliopsida; order Santalales; family Viscaceae; genus Viscum; species Viscum album. The sequence continues at coordinate 559,012,491 of OY728131.1, forward strand.
GAAAATTAGAATACATTGGGAAACTACATTATCTATCCTATCCGGATGGTACCTCTCGAAAAGCTTATGTATTTCCACTACCTAGATCTGCTAGAGTGTAATATCATAAATATCTAATAAACTCGGCTTATAACAAACATAAACTGAAATAGTTTCAAACCATAAACACCTCACGTCATATCTCAAAATCCACTATGGTGGACACCATCACGTTCTATGTGAAAAAAAACTCATCAAAGGATACTCGAATCACAGAACATTAGTCTAAAAGAAGGAGATATGCGAGGTTGAAGACTCCTTCTGAGGTAGAGGTTGTGTATGGGGCCCACATGACATGTGACATCACCTCATAACATGTTCGTGTACCTATCCATACATGGATACTAAATTAAGGACATGTACCCCTTCACATTCTAATATACTCCCAGAATACAAGGTACCTCTATCCAAAGGCTGATGAGTGCATGACACTCATCCGTTATCTGGAGGAAAAAAATTAGTTTTACTAACCTGCCTCCTCAAACCACACCACATAACCTTGTATTTCACACCATTGAGATCCTTGTGAAAAAACATACAAGATCGGCTATTCACTCGCCTGAATCAGACACCCGGTGAAGGAGATGTATTTCACCGCATCATGCAAGAATAATGCCTCATAGGGCCCACATTTTTTCCAAAAATATAACAAATGGATCACACCATTATGATCCTCATTAAAATCACATGGAACCGACTATTCATTTGATGAAAACAGACACCTAGTGAAAAATTTACATTCCAATGTTAGACACCCGAACGGTGCTTCGTGGGGCCCACACATCGATCTTGATTTATGTTACAGAAATGGTTCTCAGATGTTTCCTCAACATCAGGATCTCAATTCCACTGATGGTATTTTGATTAAGTGTTGAATGAGGAAATTATGGCTGGTCAAAATTTTAATAATTATAATATGTTATTATTTTTTGGGCATTTTGTGGACCCGAGCCATGAGCCCGAATCTTATATTTCCCAATATAACATCATTATGTCTATCTCAAAATTAAGATCACGTCATCATATAAGGATCATAATAATGTATTCTCTATTTACGTGATATGGTGGTGTGATCCCACAGCCTGAAGACCCTCTAGGCCAGTTCGGCACGGCCAGACTCGTTCCGTCATGCTGCGGCTCGACCAGCTCTAGTGTTTCCCATTTGTGCTCTGTCCTGGCCCGCTCTAGGCTAGCTTACTGGCTCACCATGTTCTGACCCATTTGATCTTGGGCCCGTACTTTGTCGACTGGTGGGGTGCCTCTGTCAACATGGATGATCGCCCTCCGTGTTCCACAGCTAGTGTTATCGTCTGGGGTCATGTCGTGCAACCCCACATGGCAGACCAACTGGCTCCTATGTGCTCTAGTAGCACCTCGTGGCAATGAACCACTCTAGATGCACCCATTTGATCCTTTACCACCCCGAACCTCAGGTACCACAATTCCACATGGACCACCATTGTTGCCACTACCCAGTGCTGTCGACCACTGATTTGCAGGACCTGCACTTCGGCCTCCTTCCACACATTGTACCAACCCTGATCCAAAAAGAAATGAATAAATGAATATAGATCTAGGATTCTATGTTGGATATCTTTAAATACATGATCCCCACTCAATGATATATTTAAGAATCAATGTGTCCAGTTGTTATTGGTGATTTTTCAAAGAACAGATGAAGACCATGAAAAAAAGGGATACAAAACATAAATTGGTCAATGACCATGTTTATTTGGCCATCATTGTTGATATTAATTTCCTTAAATTGAATAATGAAGAAAATTTTATTTAATAATTTCAATCGATATTCTGAAAATTAAAATGAAAAATCCTACTTGCATTTTTTGATCTCTTACTCTTACCGCTCTCGGATCTGTTTAGATCTACAATGTCATCGCAATCCGCTGAAGATCTGATATCAATTTTCCAATGGAAAGAAAGGAGTAGCGTTTAAACCAATTGTGGGAGAAATGATCCAACTTTAGAAGAAAAATATTATCATCTATTTCTAAAAATTTAATAAATCACCATCAAATGGTAGCGTGATCTGAACATCCCACACCCTCTCAATTTTGGTTGCACATAGGTATAAGACCACGTTACAAACACAACTTTGGTCTCAGATTTCTAATCTTTGTCCGAATCCAAAAGTTTTTTGAAGTAGAGTGAAAATAAAATAATTTTATTTAATTATTTTATTTTCATTTTCATCCTCAATAAATTTTTCTACACATGTCCCATGCCGACGAATGTTACATCCCACCTAATGTAAACACCGTGCTTCAGACTCAACCATTACCTCAGATTTCTTATATGAGCTACTATTTGAGATATACCATCTGATTCATGTGAATAGAATACAATATATAAAAATATTTTATAAAATTAATAATGAGAAGATCGGGCCATGGAATCACATGTCGTCTCAAAACCTAGCTCTGGAAAATTTATAGAATTATTTCTAAGTCATACAATGAAAATACATGGTCTCCACAAGGACATATAAAATTGTATTTTTCACTGCACCTCTTTTTTGTATTTTTATGGTTTTAGGGTATCATACTATGTATTGTTATACTCACCCCTAAATAAGATTTTCCCACACATTCCAAATATTGTGTAGATGATTGATCTTTTAATAGAGTCCAATATAGACTAGGACTAGATGATTCTTAGTTAGTCCAACAAGATCAAGGTGTCTTCCTATAGAATCATAACAATAATCTTGAGTACTACAATCAGGTTGGAAATTTTTTTAGACTCATTGAAGTGGGATTGTACTTGTCCCTAGGTACATTCTTTTGATTCATAACTTACTATATATGTGGGATTTATATGAATTCATACATGGTTATTTAGTTGTTTTTACATTTCATCCTTTTATAGTTTTGAAGATATGTGTGTGAATATAGCTACATAGGATGAGGCCTCCCATATTAGTGAAATTCATACAATGCGCTAGTCACCAACTCCAAAACTATTGGCGGTGGTCTTAATGACACACAACATGGGCCTATTAGAATATATCATGAAAATTATATCCCTAATTAATGGTTTCATTTTAATTTTTCAGTCTGTGATTGTGATGCTATGAATTTTTCGTTGTTTTTAGTTATTTGGTTTGTTGGACCTTTTATCAAAGAATATTATTCAGGTTTTACACTTTTCATGTATATGTTAGTGAATCCATTACAATTTTATAAAATTTTCATAGATATTCATGTGTCATTTGGTATGGGTGTGTGGGTCACCCATGAGGCTTATTCCAAAGGTTCAAATGGGTCCAGTTAAGCCTTTATCGAAAAGGTGGACAGTTTTAATTGAGAATATCTTGTTTATTTTTTGAAAAATAAGAAATTACAATTGTATTTTTTTAATACCCCAAGCTTCCACAATAATTTTCCCTTTGAATAACATAATAACTTGTGTTTTACACAACTTCAAGTTCAAACACACCACATCCAATGAAACTAGCCATTTTGAAGAGTAATACCCACTTTTTGAAATTTTATAAATTTTACCTTTCAATATGGACTTCATATTTGGACTTAGAATAAAAAAATTATTTTTGGGTATCGTTTTGGTATATTTATGAAAACATTCAATTTTTGATGAATAAGGAAAAACACTAAGTTATTGTTTTAAACAGACTTTTTATTTTAATAATTATTTATTTTCCTTAAATTTATTTTTTTTCAAAAAAGATACATAATTTATATATAAGATCAATGTAATTCATTGGATTAATTTTATAATAAGTTTAGATATATAAAATTTTTATCGATCTTTTTACCGTTTTTCCCACCTCTTAAGAGAATTTGCAAATTTTCATAAAACATAACATTACCGAATATGTGAGTTCAATTTCAAAAATCCATGAGACATAGTTAATAAAATTAATTAAATTTTTTTTAAATAAGATAAAAATTATTTTTTTGAATAGTACCTTTGGACATTTATTTACCACAGTTAATAGTAAATAGGGTAATCAAGGGTAAAAATCATATCATAATTACTCTAACACATGTCCTAATTATATTTTATAAGTATAATTTGACCTAAAACAACCTTATATATAAAATATGATCCATTTTTTTCCACATGGATTAGATTAGGACATTTAGTTTTATTTTATATATAGAAGAGTTAAAAGAGTAAAATTAAATGTTTAATAACTAAACCAATTTAAATATAGGGTTACACAAAATATAAATTCTACTATAAATATTAATTAGAAATATAAAAATATTTCCTACATAATTTTATTTTATTTACACTTTTTAGAGTTTAAATAAGAAAATTTATTTATGACACAATGATGGTGTAGTAATTATCTTATTAATGAAATATTAAAATAATTGATAATATAAATATCCAAATAAATGTAAATTGGGACATATGATGAATTCAGGAAATTTTCTAGGTTAATATGACATGTTATTTTTGGATAAATAAATTTTATTCTAAGTGATAATGTTTTTATGGCTTTCAATTAAATCAAATACTAAATTGTGTCAAAATTGACAAAATTGGGGTTTTTAAAACAAATTCTGTATTATTAATTGATATGATATTCATAAAAATATTAGGGTAGACCATAGGACATAGATAAGGTTATATATATAAATAATGAACCACTTGGGGTTCTCTTGTTAGTTTATACTAATTTTATTAACCATATAATATTAAAATACCAAGAGACATGGGAAATGTCAAACTATTTAACTAAGAGTTTAATTTATACGATACAGATAATATGCAGACCTAAACTAGTCTAAAACATATTTTTTGAGAGAATTGCGACCCATACCCACCTTTTCCTCGAAATAAATAATTTTTGAGTCATGAGAAACTAAAAAATATTTTATTATAAAAAAATATTTCAAATTGTTTTCAAAGTGACCCTCACCTCTCTAATAAAAGGGTACTTACCCTTCTCTTAATTTTACATCTCCAAATACTTTTGGCTTGGCCAATAACTTCCCAAATATCTTCCCAACATTTCTCACATCATCCAAGAGTTCTTAATTAGATCAAAAATCCATCCTATGGTGCCATTTTGATCAACTCAAAAGGAAACACCCGAAGAAAAGGTAATAATATCACCACCCTCTTTCAAGTTCTTTTCTTCTTCCACTTCCTTTTTCTTTGATTCCATACCAAAATAATAACTTTAGTAATTTATAAATAATGTGATGTTATTATAAATATGTTATATCCATATTCATTATTCTATCCATCCTATAAATTTAAAATTCACCATATGTGCGTACGAACGACTTACCGTTTCCATGTTGTGGGGTAGTTTGTTATTCATACACTTCATTATTTTATGTGGGTATAATAATGATTATAACTGATTTAAATAATAAATATAAAATGTTAATTTTTCTTTATATACATTATACCTACAATTTATATACGATTTCCCCATCAATATAATGATATTTTCACTCGTGCGTCCGTACGGAATACCATCTACACGAACGTGATGAGATTCATTCCCCATTGTAATCATTCATGAATAACATTTATTTTATGATTAAAAATAATTTTTAAAGACTTAATATCATTCTATATATGAATAATATACATCCAATACATAACTAATATGACTTGCGTAACAGAGCATATAAAGAAAAACGAATCAGTTAACACCCAAAATGATAATACTACTGAAATATCATGAAGAAAGAAATAATAGAAGATCATATACGATATCATATTAATTTATATTGTTCTTGTGTAATTTAATTGAAATTACTTAACCATTATACAGGATGTTAACATACCATCGACTAAGGAAAAGTACAAGTTAAAGGTTACTTCTATAATCACTCTAATTTTCCAAGGTTGTTAATACATAAGTAACTACTAGGATCTCTTTATCATCCACATCCATGTTTTCATAAAAATGAAATTAAAAACCTTTTAACTATTTACTAAAAAATGGGTTAAAGTCATATATACCCTTATTTTACCATATATGTTTTGAAAGTAATCATTCCATCGTTTTTCAAACGAGTTACTTGACGACCATTTCGACAAAATTATGGTTAGAATGTCTTCTATTAACATATACGGTAGGTGCATATAATTTCCATAGTTATAACATCATCCAAGCTTCTCATACAAGAATATTAGAATATTTTCAAAATAAATTTTTTATTTTAAAAACATATGACTTTTAAATAATTTTAAAATAGAACAAGATATTTCTCTACAAAAAGATTTTATTTAAATTATGTCAACATCCTGTTGATGGATTTTAAGTATGTCTGAAGTTGATTTATTATGACAAAAATCTTTCATATTTTATTGAAGGTTTTGTGATATTTATGACTTTGGATGTGTTATTTTTACACCATTCATGTTTTACGGATAACATATTTCCATTTTTATGCATGTTTTAATAGGAATGTTTATGTTATGTTTAAACCTTTTCATATGAGGAATGCATTGGACTTACTATGTGATGGGTGGAGCCTGCTATTGATTCTCAATTACTTTTTAAGTCTCATTAGACAAACTAGTATTTGGCACAAGTCCTTGAAAAATTCTTATTTTTATTCTTGGCACAAGGCCTTCAATATGTTGTTATGAAGTCTCAGATTATGCATTCAAACATTATGAAATGACATATTTATATTGCATGTGATTATTTGACAAGTATAATATCCAAGTGAATGTGTAAATAGAAATATTTGATTTTATCTATGCCATATTATGCTTAAGGTTATGTTTAAAAGGATTTTGTTTTAGTCTTATTAAATTCCTTAAATGTTTATGCTTATTTATGAAAGTTTCTGCTATATTGTTATCCTTACTAAACATATGAGCTCACCCCTCTCTATATTTTATTTTTCCCAGGATTTGAAGAAGTATGTAATTGTTGAATAGCATGGATAGGCTAAGGATATAAGTGTGTTAAAATGGGACAAAATGTTGTTGACGTTTTTATTTCATGATGCAAAGCAAAACTTAGGAATGTATCTAGTACTTAAAAGGAAACTAAACTGATCAGTATTTCAGGACTTGATTACTTGTATTATTCCAATGTTAGGTAATAATGCACTGACTCTGGGTTACTGGGGTCAGGGAGTTATAGTTGGTATTAGAGGAATTTTAGTACAAACCATTGAAATTAGATTTAGAAAAACTCTGATTAGAGAACACTACCCTGAGATAGACATTTAAGATGCATATAGAAGAACATCCTAGAACTTTGGTACTGTAGATATTCTATGGGTTTTTCAAGAAATACATCCCCTTCTGGATACGAGCAGGAAGAGGTGTCAGTAACACATATTTACCTAGGTGTAAAACCCGATAACACAACTTTAAGCTAGACTCGAACGAGAATTGGTGCACGACAACAGACCTTGCTGCTCTCTTGGTTATGACACTCTAGTGGATATTCTTAGGATAATTCACATTTTTTAAGACCCCATTATAAAGGATTTTTTAGTATATAATTCTTAAGAGAAATCAATTTTTATGATTATAGATTATATCCATAAACATTTCTCTTTATGATAAGTGTTCTACAAGTTTAGAATAATGTATTACGGTTCATAAACAATTATACATTATGTAATTGTTTAGAAATGGCCCCTAGTGGTTGGAATATAAACTGTATCAATGCACCTAATCCATGTAGGGATTTACCTCCTAATCATGATAATTATAGTGGATCTGGTGATGCAACTAGTGCTGATCAACTTATCGCCATACCGGAACAACTCACTCAGGTTATGAATAATAACCTTACCCGTATGAAACACCCTTATCCACAACATGGAGGATTAATGTTATACTGATTCATGAGGAAACAAACACAAAAATTCAATGGGAATAAAAATACATTTGTATCCATGAATTGGATAAGTTCCTTATAAAAAATATTTCACACTTTAGAGAGTAGCAAAAGGAAAAAAGTTGTCACTATAGTTTATCTCCTCACGAACGATGAAGATCAATGGTGGTCATTGATTCATAACACAATGAAAGATGATGATGTATAAAATATGGAATAAATGGAGTTTAATGAAATTTTCATTGAAAAATAAATTCCTCGTGACCATCGAGAAAATATTGAAAGGAAATTTTTTAGAAAGAGACAAAAGGAGGATGAGAATGTTGCAAAATATGAGGCTTACATTAAATGGATAGCAGTGCATATTGAAGATTATATATGTAACCCATGGAGTAAGATTGATTGACTCACTGACGGGTTAAAACAATTTATCTGGTGATAATTAGTCTCTAAATCCTTCTTATCATATGAAGATATTGTCTCATGTTCTATTAAGACAGAAAAATTATTCTCTAAGACTTATGAAATTAAAGAAATGTCAGAGAAGAAGATATCTTCAGAACACTCTGGAAAAGGAAATAAGGGGAAGAAGGGAAAATTTGAATATCCCTAATGTGGTAAATGTGGGAGGAAACACCACTGTACTTTCCTGAAGGGAAGTAGAGTCTATTACAAGTGTGGTGAAAAAGGCCACCAAGATCGTGATTGTAAGAGGAAGAAAAATATTGTCAATGTATAATGCAACAATTGATGAGAAAAGGGTAATTATGCAAATGAATATCCAAATCTCTAAGGAAACATACCCCAGAAAAGACCAAGGAGCAATTCCAAGCTTATGTGATAAAAACTTCTAAGGATGAAGCTCCAAAAGATGTGGTGGTAGGTAATTTAATGGTTTCCTCAAGTTTAGCCAATTATTTATTTGATTCTGGATCATCACATTGTTTCACATCTTCCCAGTTTTCTATGAAAATTAGATATTTCCAATTTTATTTAACAAAGGAGTTGTCAGTAAAAACTCCTAAGGGAAGAACCATTGCAACAATATTTTATGAATCAGTTCCCATTGGGGTATACAAAAGTTCTATATCTACTAATTTCATCATCATACCCATGATTTAATTTGATATAATCCTCAAAATGGACTGGCTTTCAAACCAGGTTGTGAAAATTTATTCTATGAAGTAGGAGGTTATAATATTTGATGATGATAAGAAGTACCTTATTTTTAGAGTGGTAACATCACCATATAATTCTTAAATAGATACAACCCCAGTAGCTCTACTAAATTCAATTATTGGCGATGTAGATAATGAAATAACTATGTTTTAGGAAATGAATGTTTGTATTGAGTACATTCCTAATTTCAAATAATATGTTGATGTGTTTCTAGATGATTTTCTGGGTCATCCTCCAGAATGAGAATTTGAGTTTTCCATTAATTTAATTCCATGTTGAAGGACCATATCGAAAACCCCTTATAGAATAGAAACTATGGAATTAGTGAAACTAAAGAAACAACTAGAGGAATTGAGTAATAAGGGGTATATACGACAGAGTGTTTCTCTATGGGGAGCCCATGTTCTTTTAGATAAGAACAAATATAGATCTATGAGCTTGTGCATTAACAACAAGTAGATAAATTATATAACTATAAAGAACAAGTTTCCACTACCTCGCATTGATGATTTATTCGATCAAAATAATGGAAATCAATATTTTTCAAAGATTGACCTTCGATCTGGATATCACCGATTGTGTGTGAAGAAGGAAGATATTCTGAAAACCTTTTTTTGAACCAGGTATGGGCATTACGAGTTTACAGTAATGCCTTTTGGGCTGACTAATGCACCCACTTTTTTCAGGGATATAATGAAAAATATTTTCAAGGAATATATTGATGAATTGGTAGTGGTATTTAATGATGATATCTTGGTATACTACAAAATCAACGAAGATCATGAAAATCACTTACGCATTATCCTAAGGACTCTTAAATGAAATGAATTGTAGGGGAATTATTTGAAGTGTGAATTCTAGCTTCAAGAGATTAATTTTCTTTTTTATATTGTCTCTAAGAATGGAATATATGTTGATCCATCAATTACCAAGGAAATCCATTAATGGAAAACACCAACGAGTATAACTAAGGTATGTAGTTTTATTGGATTAACAGGTTATTATCGGTGTTTTGACCAGAATTTTTCTGAATTGTCTAACCCGTTAACCAATCTCACACGTAAAGTGGTTAAATTTGATTCAAAAAATGTGTCTGAAGAATATTGTGAAGAACTGAATAAAATATTGTTCAATTCTTATATATAGAATTTAAAACTAGGGAATGATTGGTTTGTTATTTATAGAGATGTTTTAGATAAAGGACATTGTTGCGTCCTTATGCAGAATGATAGTGTTATTTCTTGAGCATCAAGATACCTAAAAATTAATGAACAAAACTATCCAAATCAAGATCTTGAGTTAGCAGTTATAATCCTTTCTCTAAAAATATGGAGACACTATCTCTATGGTAAAAAATGTGAGATTTATACTGATCACAATAGTTTGAATTACATTTTCTCATAGAAATAACTAAACATGCGGTGAAGAAGATGGCTTGAACTACTCAAAGATTATGATTGCACTATACACTACCACCTGGGGAAGGAAAATTAAGTGCCAGATGCATTAAGTTAAAATAATAGTCATGTTTTGAAAAAGATGAGAGTTGAAAGGGATCATATTTTAATGGATCTATTAATGATGTATATGTGAATAACAATGAAAGGTGAAAAATTAATACTTTTTCAAATGTTTTCAAAACCATCTTTAATAGAAAGGATAAAGAGTTATCTGACTGATGATGAGGAGTTTTAAAAGAGGATTAAAGCTGTGAATGGATGGAGATTGAGTGACTTCATATATGAAGATCTAATTTGGAAATTTGGGAAGAATCTTTTTGTTCCCGACATACCTGATCTAAAAGGGGAATTTCCTGATGATTCTTCAAAGCTCTAATTTTTCAATAATCCCCGGTGGCACTATGATATATAGATATTTAAAAGAAAATTTTTTGTGGGACAACATGAATAGGGGGATTTCTGATTATGTTTCATGATTTATGGTTTTTCAACAAGTGAAAGCTAGAAGACAACATCCTAGAGGATTCAAGCAACCTTTTCCCATATCTAATTAGAAATGAGATGATATTATGATGGATTATGTCATGGGGATTCTAAATATCCCTAGAAGTAATGATACAATATGGGTCATTGTTGATCATCTTACCATTGTAGCACATTTTTTTCTATAAGGGTAGATTTACCACTTGAACTTCATACAAGACTATATATCAATGATGTTGTAAAAAGTCATGGAGTATCGCAATCGATTGTTTCAGATCGTTATCCCCATTTTACATCATGATTCTGGAATAGTATTCACATGGATCTGGATACTGATCCTCGTTTGAGCACTGCCTACCACCCTCAAACCGATGGACAATCAGAACAGACTATTCAAACATTATATGACATGTTGAGATCTTCCTCACTTGACATTCAAGGTATGTGGGATCAATATTTACCTCTGGTAAAATTTTAATATTAAAATAGATTTTATTCAATTATTCTGATGGAACCATATGAAGCATTATGCCAAAATATATGTTACACCCCAACTTCTTGTGATGATTATAGGGAATGAAAACTCGTAGGCCCAGAACATGATGAGGAAACAATGGAAAAATGAAGATTATCCCAACCCACATAAAAGTAGCCCAAATTAAGAAAAAGATCTATAATTATAACTAATAGAAGTATTAAAAATTTAAAGTAAGAGACCTTGTTTTCTTAAATGTATCTCTATAGAACGGTGTTATATGTTTCAGTAAGAAGGGTAAATTGAGTCCCAGGTACATCAGACCTTTATAAATTCTATAAACAATTTCCATTATGAATAGTAATAACCACATTTTGAAATTTTATAAATTTTTTCTTTCAATATGGACTTCATTTTTGGATTTGTAATATCAAAATTAACTTCTGGTGAACTTTTGGCATTTTTCTAAAAGCTATCAATTTTTTATGAATAGTGAAAACAACTAGTTATTATTTAAAACTAAATTTTTATTTAAATAATTATTTAAATTATTTAAATTAAATTTTTGTCAAACATGATACATAATACCTATATATGTTAAATTTAATTCATTGGTGTCATTTTATAATACATTTATATATATAAAAAATTTATTGAACTTTTTACCTTCTTTTACCCGTATCGTAGGAATATTTGAAAATTTGCATAAAACGTAATTTTACCACTTCTATGAGTTGAATTTAAAATATCATAGAGACATTGTTAATATTATTAGGTAATATGTGGTTCAATAAGACTAAAATAATTTTGGTGAATAGTAACTTTTGACTTTTATTTACAATGGTTAAAAGTAAATAGGTTATTTAAGGTAAACAATGATCTCATAATTACCCTAACACATGTTATAATTCTATTGTATAAGTATAATTAGACCAAAGAAAACATTAGGAATAAAATTTGATCCACTTGTTTCTACATATATTAGATTAGGACATCCATTATTATTTTATTTAAAGAAGAGTTAAAAGAGTTAAATTCAATGTTTAATAAATAAATCATTTTTTATATAGGATAAAGACAATATAAATTAGACTATCAATATTAATTATGAAGCTAAAAATATTTCCTACAGAATTGTATTTTATTTATAATTTTTAGACATTAATACATTTAATTAATTTAGGACACAATAATGATGTAGTAATTACCCTATTAATGAAATATTAAAATAATTGATAATATAAATATCCAAATAAATGTAAATTGAGGCATCCTATAAATTACACTACTTTTATTGGATAATATGACATGTTAGGTGTTTTTAAATAAAATTTATTCAAAGTGATAATGTTTTATTGCTTTAAAAAAATCATATACTAAATACTATCAAAATTGACATAATTGAGTTTTTAAAACAAATACAATATTTTTAATTGATAAAATCTTCCTAAAACACTAAGGATCATCCAAAATATCATATATATATATATATATATTAATAATTATCCAATTTTTTTCATGGTAGTTTATATTATGTTTATTAATTATATAATATAAAAATTCAAAAAGACATGGTAAATGCCGAACAATTTAACAAAGAGTTAAATCTTATAGATAAAGTTAATATGGGGACCTAAACCTATATAAAACCTATTTCATGAGATTTTTTCTTCCCATAACCACCTTATCCAAGAAAGAAATATTTTTTGAGCCATTCAAACCCAAAAAGGAGTTTATTATAAAATAATAATTTAAACTTTTCCTGAAGTGACCCTCACATTTCTTATAAAAGGTTACATCCCCTTTTCTTAATTTAACACATCCAAAGACATTTTGATTTTCAAAAACCTACCCAAATATCTCCCCAACATCCCTCACATAATCCTAGAGTTATTACTTTGATCGTAAAACCAACTATAGAAGCCCTTTTGATCAACTCAAATGGAAACACCCGAAAAAGAGGTAAAAATTTCTCCACCCTATTTCAAGATATTTTCATCTTGCACAAAATCTTTTATTGATTCCACACCAAAATAATAACTGTTGTACATTATACATACTATTATGTAATTATAAATATGGTACAACCATATTCATTATTCTATCCATCCTATAAATTTCAATGTCACTATACCTGCGTACGAACAACTTACCGTCTCCACGTTGTGGTGTAGTTTGTTATTCAAACACTTTATTTTTTTGGATGGGTATAATTAAGAGTATAACATATGTAAATAATAAATAAAACATGTTAATTATTTTGTATATATAATATACCATCCAATTACCTACGATTTCACCATCAATATAATGATATTTTCGCTTGTGCGTACTTACAGATTACAGTCTCCACGAATGCGATAAGATTCTTTCCCCATCATAATCATTCAAGAATAATTTTCATTTTATGATATATAATAATGTTTAATGAATAGATATCCATTTAGATATGAATAATTTACATACTATCAATAAATAATATGACTATTGTAAAAAATCATATAAAGAAAAATGAATCAGTTAACACCTGAAACGATGATACTACTGAAATAACATTAACAAAGCAATATTAGAGGATCATATACGATATAATATTAATGTATATGGTACTTTTATAATTTAATAAAAATTATTTAAGCATTATTCAGGAGGTTAACATACCATCGATTAATGAAAAGTACAAGTTAATTGTTAATTCTACGATCTCTTTACTTATCAGAGTTTGTTATTACATAAGTATCTACTTGGACCTCTTTATCATCCACATCTATGTTTTCATAAAATTTTAATTAAGAGCATTTTTACTATTTACTAGACTATGTGGTAAAGTCATTTATACCCTTATTTAACTGTATATTTTTTGAATGGAATATTTCTGTCATTTTCCAATCAATGTACTTTATGACATTGTTAACAAAATTAAGGAAAGAATGTCTTTTTTAGCTTATACAACAGGTGTGACTATTTTCCACAATTATAGAATCATTGAAGCTTCCCATAAAAGATTTTGAAAATATATTTTTTAAAATGTTTTCTTTTTTAATTATATGAATTTTAAATGATTTCAATATAGAAAGAGATATTTCTATAAAAAATGTTTTGATTTCATCTATGTCAACATCCTTTTGATGGATTTTTTTAGAGTGTTTGAAGTTGATTTGTTATGATTCAAATATTAATTATCTTATTCAATATTTATGGATATTTTTGACTATGGATGTGTTATTTTTACACCCTTCATGGTTTATAGATAATTTATTTTCATTTTGTATGCTCATTTTAATATAATTGTTTTTGTTATGTTTAAACCTTTTCATATAAGGAATGAATGGGACTTAGTATGTGAAGGGTGGAGCCCACTGTAGCTCCATGATGCATCGACATGTCTCATGAAACAAACTAGTGTCTCTGTACAAGGACTTAACAAAATATTATTTGTAGTCTTGGCACAACTCCTTGACTATGTAGTAATGAAGTCTAGCATTATTCATTTCATCATTATGAAATTGGATATTGATTTTGTATGTGATTATTCGAGTATTGGAATATCCATGTGAATAAGTAAATGGAATTATTTGATTTTTTATTTTCCATATTATGTTGATGTTTTAGTATAAAATTATTTTGTTTTAGTCTTATACATTGAGTTTAATGTTTATGCTTATTTAGATAGTTTCCACTATATTGTTATCCTTAATGAGAAACTGAGCTCACCCATTTGTATGTTTTATTTTTCTCAAGATGTGAAGAAGTATTTAATGGTTGACCTACAGGAATATGCTATGGATATAAGTGGGTTGAAATGGGAAAAATGTTTTTGATGTTTATTTTCAAGATGTAATGTAAAATTTATGAATGTATCTAGTACTTCCAATGCTACTAAACTGATCAGCCATTTGGTATATGATTCCTTGAATCAGGCCAATGTTATGTAATAATGCACTGAATCTGGGTAGCAGGGGTCAGGGTGTAACATTTTTGTATGATGTAGGCGATATCCTCTAGGGAAAATTAATCTCAATTGATACATTTAAGTGGATTTTGTTAAATCAAATGAAAAATACTACATGAATTTCGGATCTATTGCACTTGCTTCTCTTTGATATGCTGAAATCTACAATGTCTTCGCAATCCGTTAGAAGATCTGTTATCAATTTTCCAATGAATGTAGAAGAGTAGGGTTTCAACTGATTGTGGGAGAAATGATCCAACAATAGATGAAAAATATTATAACCTATTTTTAAAATTTTAATAGGTCACACCATTTAATGGTATCCTGATCTGAACATCCCACGCCCTCTCAATTTTGGATGCACTTAAGTATAACACCATGTTACAAACTCAAATTTGGTCTCCAATTTCTAATCCGATTCCCCGTTCGAATTTTATTCTAATTTGAGTGAATATAAAATAATTTTATTTAATTATTATATTTTCTTTTATGTCCTCAATAACTTTTTCTACAAAAGTCCCATGCCGATGAATGTTAAGTCCCACCTAAGGTAAACACCATGATACATACTCAACCATTGCTTCATATTTCTTATGTGAGCTACCATTTGAGGTATATACTCTATGATTCATGAACGTAGATTAAAATATAAAAAATATTTTAGAAATTTAATTACTGGAAGATCAGGCCTCAGAATCACACATCGTCTCTGCACCTAGCTCTATAAAAAATACTGAATTATTCTGAAGTCTAATAAGGAATATACATGGTCTCCACAAAGACATATACCTTGGTATTATTCACTATGCCCCTTTTATGTATTTTATTTTGTTTCATGGTATCTTACTAAGTATTGTTATACTCACCCCTACATATTATTTTCCCACAATGCCATGTATTGTGTAGATGATTTAACTTTTGATAGAGTCCAAGACAGACTAGTACTAGATGATTCTTAGTTATAATAGAAAGATCAAGGTGTGTTCCTATAGCATCATAAAAACAGTCTTGACTATTACAACAAGGTTGGAAGTCTTCTTAAAAATCATTGTAGTGGGATTGTATTTGTCCATATTTACTTTATGTTACTTCACATCTATCTCTATATATGGGATTTTTATGAATTCATACAAGGTTATTTAGTTGTTTCTACATTTCATCCTTGTATAGTCTCGATGATATGTCTGTGAATACAACTGCTTAGGCTAAGGCCTCCCATGTTAGTGATATTCATAAAATTCCCTAGTCACTGACTAATAACCTATTGGAGGTGGTCTTGGGGACTCACAAAATGGGCCCATTAGAATATATCATAAAAATTATATCCCTAAATAATGGTTTCATTTTATTTTATTATTCAATGATCACGATGCTATGAATTTTTTGTTGTTTTTAGTGTTTTTTATTGGTCTTATTAAGAATGACGATTCTTAATGGTTTAGACATTTAATGTCTATGTTAGTAAATCCATTACAGTGGTATAAAATTTTCATAATGATTTAGGTGTCATTTTGTATGGGTGTGTGGGTCGCCCATGAGACTTATTTTAAAGGTTCAAATGGATCATGATATGCCTTTATAGATGAGGTTGACCCTTTTGTTCGGGACTATCTTGTTTATTTGTAGAAAATATGAAATTAAACTTGTATTTTTTGTAATACCCTAAGCTTCCATGGTGTGTTTTCATTTGAATAATAAAATAGCTAGTGTTGTACGCAACTTCAAGTTCAAACACAGCACAACCAATAAAACTAGCCTTTATGAAAATTCTTACCGACTTTTTGAAATTTTATAAACATTATCTTTCAAAATGGATATAATTATTTTATTGGGAATATCAAAATTATCTTTGTATGATTTTTGGTAATTTTCTAAAATAATTCAATATTTGATGAATAGTGAAAAAAACTGAGTTATTGTTTAAAACCAACTATTTACTGAAATAATGATTTATTTTATTTAAATTTATTTTTGGTCAATATAGATACAAAATATCTATATGATTTCAATGTAATTAATTGGAGTCATTTTATAATATGTTTAGATATATAAATTTTTTATTGAATCTTTTACGGTCTTTTACCCACCTCCTAGGAGCATTTGCAGATTTTCAAAAAACATAACTATACCACTTATGTGAGTTGAATTTGAAAATTTAAAGAGACATAAATAACATTATTAAGTTAAACGTGGTTCAATATGATGAATTTTTTTAATGAATAACATCTTTGGACTTTTATTTTCCATGGTTAAAATTAAATAGGGTAATTGAGGGTTAAAATGATATCATAATTACCCTAACACATGTCTTAATTTTATAGTATAAGTATAATTCTACCAAAAAATACCTTAGAAATAAATTATGATCTTTTTGATCCACTTCGATTTGATTAGGATATTTATTATTCTTTTATTTAAAGAAGAGTTGAAAAGGTCAAATTTTATGTTTAATAACTAAACCATTTTTAATACAGGGATACACACAATGTAAATTACACTATAAATATTCATTAAAAATATAAAGAGATTTGATACATAATGGTATTTTATTTTAAATTTTTAGACATTAAATAATCCCATTTATTTAGGACATAATGATGATGCTGTAATGACCGTATTAATGAAATATTAAAATAATTCATATTATAAATATCCAAATAAATGTAAATTTTGACTTATGATGAATTAAACTATTTATTTTGATAAATATGACCTCTTATGGTTGGTTAAATAAATATTATTCGAATTGATAATGTTTTTATGGTTTTCAAAATTATCAAATACTAAATAGTGTCAAAATTGACATAATCGAGTTTTTAAAATAAATACAATATTATTAATTGTTATAATATTCTTAAAAATATAAGGTTCTGACAAAGGACTATGTTAAGGTTATATATATTATTAATGAACCACTTGGGGTTCCCTTGGTAGTTTATAGTAATTTTATTAACCTTATAATATAAAAATACAAAGAGATAGGGTAAATGTCAAAATATTTATCTAAGAGTAAAATATAAAGGATAAGGTTAATGTGGAAACCTAAACAGGGATAAAACCTATTGGTTGGGTGGTTATATACACATCCCCACCTTATCCTCGAAATATATCATTTTTTAGTCATTAGAGAACCAAAAATTATATTATTATAAAATAATATTTCAAACTTTTCCTAAAGTGACCCTCCCCTCTATTTTAAAAAGGTACATCCCCTTCTCATAATTTCACACCTCCATTTCCATTTGGATTGGCCAACCCTAGACCAAATAACCTCCCAATATCCCTAAAATCAACTTAGATCCTTTACATGGATCATAAAGTCACCCTATTGAGCAATTTTGATCAACTCAAAAGGAAACACCCGAAGAAGGGATAATATTGTCACCACCCACTTTAGATTTATTTTCTTATTCCACATAATATTAAATTGATTCCATAAAAAAATAAAAACTCCAGTACCTTATACCTTTTATGACGTTATTATAAATATGGTACAACCATATTCATTAATCTATCCATCCTATAAATGAAAACGTCACCATACGTGCTTACGAACAGCTTACCGTCTCCACGTGGTGGTGTAGTTTTTTATTCAAAGTCTTCATTATTTTGGATGTGTAAAATAAGGAGTAAAAAATATGAAAATAATAAATATAACATGTTAATGATTCTGTAATTTGTGATATACCATCCAATTATCTACTATTTCACCATCAACATAATGATATTATCACTTGTGCGTATGTATAAATTACTTTCTCCATGAACGTGAAGAGATTCATTCCCAATCGTAATCATTCCAGAATAATTTTCATTTGATGAGTAAAAATATTGTTAATAGACTTGATATAATTCTTTATATGAATAATATACACCATATCCATAAATAATATGTCTTTGGTAACAAATAATATAAAGGAAAACGAATCAGTTACCACACTAAATGATGATAGTACTGAAATATCATTAACAAAGAAATATTAGAAGATCATATATGATTGTTTTTCTAGAAATGGGGATGACCTTGTTTGTTTATGTTTCAAAAATTTCAATCAGTTTCTAATGGGTTTATTCGTTGAACCTGAAATGTCCAATTATTCTATATCCATTTAGACCTACTTTCCAAAGGCAGGTGCTCATTAGTTGTGGACTGATGAGGCTTAAGTATTTTCATTGGTTGAGAGGATGGGAGGTCAAGCTCATCACACCTTTTTTGGGGGGAATTATTTACTACTCCGATACACTCTCATATATTTAAGTTATGTTCACGAATCCTTATTAATTCACCAAGTATGAAAATGAGTTTTTCTTTAGATTTAGAAATCAATGATTGATATGTATTGGATTTTGAAAATATTTTATATGTTTTTGAGGTTCTCCATCGATGGAGAATCATCCGTATGTATTAGATATTCTTAGTCAATGGTATCCTTCAATACATTAGATAGAAATCTATTGGTCATTATGATAACCATACTGGTCTTAAGGCTACTCAGTGGGGAACTTGAAGTTTATTGTGATTCAGAAAGACATGGATTATTTTAGAGTTGGGATCGTACTTATAAGGGGGCTACCTAATTATCCTTGTTAAAAAAGAATCAGAACACTTGTAGTTCGATATAAAGGATATATTTTAACGTCATATGGGACAGAAAAAAATAATTAAAGATGGGATTGAATCTTAAAACGGTTTGCTACGTACTCTACTTTTAAGGTATATATCAATGTTCATGTAGTTAGGGTAATGAAATATGGGGTTTATGCATGGTTAATGGCCCAAAAAGAGATGTCGTGATTACTTTTGCACTCTAAGCTCAGGTGAGTCATGCTCTGTGTGAGAAATAAGAGGTACCGGTCAAATTGATGATGGTTCCATGAAAGATGCATTCATGAGAAATGATGTGGGTCTTACATATGTATGACTACCCAGGTATATGATTACATGGACTTACTTCAGGAAAGAATCACAAGAGTAGGGTCCATAATGGTATTTGTACTTTATGGAGATTTGGAGTTTTAACCAGGGGATTACTCTTGAGAAGGAGGCCTAAATTAAAAGGGACTTATGATTGGGTTTTATTCCTGATAAGGAGACCCAAATAAAAATAAATTAATATTGGGGATTACTCCTAAGGAGGATGCCCAATTAAAGAGAACATATATCTTGGGGCTTACTCCTGAGAAAGAGGCCCAATGATAAAGGAAATTATGACTGGGGATTACTCCTATGTAGGTGGCCTAGGTTAATGGGACTTGGGGCTTGGGGCTTACTCCTGAGAAGGAGGCCCAACCCAAGGGGACTTGGGGCTTACTCTTGAAGAGGATGCCCTAAATCAAAAGATCTTCTCATCTTAAAGGATAATGTTTTATAGGAAACCCCAAACCGTGGTGACATAAAGCTTCTATGTTATGAGGTATTGAGAGATATTATCAGAGAATTCCTTTAAGATAAGGAATCCAACAAAGGAATCATGCCATAAATGACGTGGAAATGCTGTTTAGGGGATAATATATTGAAGGGGATAGGTGAACGGGAGAGAGAAACACAAATAAAGTTGGCTCACATGTATATCCATGAAATTCATTTGGCACACAAGTCATAGACGTGAAAGTTTACTTGCACGACATGGGTTCACCAGAGCGATGAAGAATCTATAGTGTAAAACTTGGGTGAGACATAACTCAAGCCTTTAGTATTATACTATGATGTTTCCAAAAGGGATGCTCACAAGTTTCATTGAAAGGGTAGGGAGACATATAGGTGTTTCCACTTTAATGGAGGTCTGGATACCTAGGCTCGCAATAGTTGATTAATTATATACACTTAGGCCTTATCCTAATACTTCAAGTCTTCCATTCTAGGAAAAAAGTTACCTTATAAGATTTCAGAAGAGTTGAGTTGCAGACTTGGGCGACCAGAGCTTGAATATGAGTTTTGGAAAATTTATCTTTGAAATGGGGGGGCCAACAGGGGCTATTTATTGGCTACTAAGCACATTGGGTGACAAAAATAATAGGGCATGCACGTGAATTATGTTACCCATAGCCGGCACGCAAGTGACTTGCGCGGCACGCAAGAAACCTGTGTGACTCCATCTAAATGTGTTTTTAGTCCATGAATTTGTAGATTTTTGATGTTCTTCAAAGGTTAACCCTCTTGGTACTTAAGGTATTACCCTTTTCCATTTGATGGACTCTTTGATGGAATGGAGCGTCAAAAAAATCCCCCCTCATTGTTGGATCTGTAAAGGAAAGAGGATCTGGATCTGAGGTAAAGCCAGAGAACCAAGGGTCTGTGGATGTTCTTCTAATCTTGTTCATCAATGAAAAATAGTTCATCTTGAATCATGATAATTTCTCTTTATTATTACCTAAGGAAATGGGCTTGGTAAACATAGTTTGATTTTTACGAGGGTTATATAAAAAACCCCCACAATCTTTATATTTTAATTGATCAATATTGCCTAAATCATACAAAATGTATGTCTAGCAAGCTGGGACTTGACTTTTGTTTAGAGTACCCTTTATATGTTTCCAATTTAATGAGTTCCATGTCTTTTTTTGTTGGCAGCTTAATGTCATGCATGTTGTAATACAACAAGGATAATGTTTAAGGTCGAATAGCTTTGACCGAATGGATGATATTAACTCAATTCATGATAATTTGTTTGGGCACATTTTATCATATTCAAGAATGGAGGGGGGAAATAGTAAATTGTGACTTGAGAAATTCTAAAACTGAGGAATGACATAGGAAAAGAGGTAAAAGTAAGTAGAGGAATTACTTTCTAAAATGAACTTACCACTACTTAACAAACTAGTTATGGGGGTTGAATTATGCAGGGATAATAGGGGCGTAAGCTGTATAGTCAAATAGTAGTATCTTTTGGCTTACAGGTCCGTTATGTAGACATCTTATGCAAGGACACCTAATGGCACGTTCTGTATAGTCACGCAAAAGACCTCTCAAGAAATTTGACTATCTATTGCTAAAATCCGAAGAAATTTTTATGGGGATTCAAATTTTCCAAAGAATAGAGTCTTGTTTATGAAAAAAGGTAGTTGAATATGGAGAGGATATTTCCAATCAGAATTGTCAATGAATTGGAGGAATGCAACTTCTACGAAGGTCTAACCCAAATGTAGGAAAAAAGTTATTTGTGGTTTTAAATCATATGACTTAAACCAGAGATAGAAACCTTTATACGGCAAAATAATTTTAGATCATGAGAAAGAGTATGGAATAAATATGTTAAGGATGCTAGTTTTTTTGTAGATCCCTACATATCTTCGATAAGACAAATAGGAAAAAAAAGAAGATTCTCCTAATAATGAAGTTACCATTACTTGAAAAAACATTTATGGAGGTTGAATTATGCAGGGACAACTAGGGAATAATCTGAATAGTCAAATAGTATCATCATTTGGTTGACAGGTCTGTTATATAGACAAATTATGCAAATCCATCAAAGGGAACGTTCTGTGTAGTCAGGAAAAATAACTCTCAGGTATCAGACATTTTGCGACCAGAAGTCATGAAAAGGGTTATGGAGTTCATGAATATTATTTTTATTGTGTTGTGGCTAGGTCCTGAATTGAAATTTTTTATTTCACTATGTATCTCATTAGGATGAGAATCAATCCACACATAGTTATTGAAATATAGTTTAATGTCATGCTGGATGATTGCATGGATTATCATAGTTTAGTTTTATAGAGATCTAACCATAGTGAGGGAGACACATTGTGTATTTGTTATAAACCTGATGTCAATAAGGACTAGGGTGTTCCATATCACACCACGTGCTCCCAAGGGGGCTTTTCAGTCAGGGGACTGAAAGTGAAGTTTGGAGTTAGGCCCAAAGGCTCTGGGCTAGACTCGTGGAATGCTCAAGCATTCCTACGTATCCCATGAGGATGGGAATCAAGATACACATAGTTCTTGAAATACCCTTTGTACAGATTTGGTTCATACATATGAGGGTAATGAATAATTTATTGCAATTATGGATGGACCCAAGATTAAATACTTGGGTGTCACTATGTATCTCATAAGGATGAGAATCAGGCTACACATAGTTCATGAAACATGGCATGGTTGGAGAACGTGTAAATAATGATTCCTCTTGAGTGAGGGTATCATGGATTTTTTTAGTTTATTGTCATACATGACAAATGGTGAAAAAATAGTTTAAGGTTATTCACATGGACCAGTGCTATGCATTTTAATGTCCGGAAACAAGGATAATGGGAGAATGTATAGTTTAATTTCATATAGCTAGGACAATGGGACATACATGGTTTAACCTCATGTAAGACGAGATTGAACCGATATGAATAAAGTAGTAGATATGGGATTCACTAATAAACATCGTATGGTATGAAGGTGAATTAATGTGAAGAAATTGGTTTCGGGCTTGAAACTCAAAAGGTTTCCTACGTACCCGGCCTAGGAGGCAAGGATCAAGGACTGTGTTGTTCAATTGAGAGGGATTTGACGATCAGGGTGTACTTGAGGACAACGACTCGTAGATGATGTTGGGACATAAGCGTGGTTAGAAGCCTATAGAAAATGTCATGGTCTAAGATTATTCTTGGCTCATGTGAGTCATGCTCGATGTGAGAAACAAGAAGCAATAATAGACCTCATGATCGTTTCGCGAAAGATCTGACCACGAAGGATGATTTGGGGATTAGGAATGGTTAGATGCCCGGGGCACGCATGGAAACAATGTTTAAAAGACAAATGTGCATGTAGTGACCATAGTTTAATGTCATGTGTCACAGACATGTGGTGCTTGGAAGTTTAACGTCTTACATCTCGGATGATGCACATTTTAACGTCATGTTGGATGATAGATGGACACAGTTTAATGTCATGTTGGACGATAGAGGGTCTATGAAATTTAATTTCGTGCAGTAAGGACAATAGGTTTATTTGTGTTACAAAAAATAAGTCTTCAACAATATTGTATTTGTTAGAGTTGTAATGAGTTCTCCATCCATTGAGATTAATAAATAATCTCCATTGGAGTAAAACATATATATTGAGTACGGTCCTTCACACATTCGATCAAGAATTGGAGGCTTATTTCTTGGTATCATTGGGGTTCCAAGGACTAATACCAATTCTCCTTGAATGAATGAATGAAGACGAACTTTTTTATTGAAATCTCGTGCTATTTGATTCCGATAGACTTCAAAATGGTGCAGTGTGCACAATCGTTTTTTATCTAGTTGTTCCAATTCATCCAATCGCTTTTGAGATTGTTCATATGTAGATAATTTATCAAAAATGTAGATTCTAAGAGAAGTTAATTGGTCTTCAATAGGAAATACTACTTCTGTTGCATATTCAAATGAATATGGAGTTGATCATGTAGTTGTGTGGGTGGTAGTTTGATATGCCCATAGAGCCTGAAAATGTTTATCAGGACATGACTTCTTATCTTTATCAACCATATTTTGATATATGTTTTAAATATTCCTATTGAAATCCTCTCTGTGACCATTGACCACTGCATGATACTGAGATGAATGGTTGGATCTGATATTGTATTCTTTATTCAATTTTCTTACTTCAGATGAACAAAATTTGGTGCCATTATCCATCAATATTGTATCAGGAACACCAAATATGGTAATGATGTTGGACTTGACAAAGCTAACAATGCTTTTAGCACTAACTTATTTAAGAGGAATTGCCTCTCCCATTTAGAAAAGAAGTTAGTAGCATTAAGAATATACTTAAACTGCTTCGCTGTAGCTGGATGATAAGGTCCTACTACATCCATTCCCCATATAGAGAATGGCCATGAGTGTATAGCTGTATGAACCAACTCTGGGGGTTGATGAATGAAGTTGGTACTTACTTGGAAAGAATGAAATTTCTTAGTGAAATCAACCAAATCTTGTATCATTGAAGGCCAAAATTATCCAAACCTTCGAATTTGACTAGAAAGTCAATGTCCAGACTTGTGGGCACCATAAAATCTTGCATGTACTTCATTCATGACATCCATTTTCTCTTCACCATCAATACATATGAAAATAATTCCATTAAAACCTCGCTTGTAGAGATTTTTTTGGTGATCTGGGCTATCATAAAGAGCAAAATTGACCAAACATTGCTAGACTAGTTCTTTCCCTGATCTATCAGGTGGGAGTGTTCCATTTTGAAGGTATTTCCTGATAGGTTTCATCCATCCTATAGTATGACCATTTGGTTTAGAAATGTGATGGATTTCATTGATTTCCTCTATTATTATTTGAACAGAAGATGAAACTACACGATGATGGGTAATTCTGATGATTGTTTTATCCCAATTTGGATTAGCCAGGGTTGTGGCTACATTACCCAGTGCATCATCTTGGGCATTTTGTGATCATGTGACATAATAAAATGTCGGTTCCGAGGGAAATTACACAATTAACTCTATGACGTAATCACACAACTGGATTAACTCTTCCTTTCTGATGGAATAATCCCCATTGATTTGTTTGATTACCAAATTTGAATCACCCTTTACCTTCACGTGATCCACCTGTTCCCGAAGTGCCAATTCTAAGCATGCGATGAGAGATTGATATTCTTCTTCATTGTTTATACCATCTTCCAATATGAAGAAGTAATAGGGTAGCACTGCCTCTTCTGGGGAAATAAACATGATTCCTATCACAACATTGTTGGATTTTGGATTTTCCATTTTCTTCCCCGTTGGACTTCTGGTGGCACCATCAAAGTACATTTCCCATGACTGAGGATTATCTTGATTAAAGAAGACTTAATCATCAGGATGTTCAATGTTTAAAGATGTTTCTTCTCCAGATGGGTGTTCATCAAGGAAATCGTCCAGAATATGGCCCTTTATAGCCTTTTGAGACACTTTGTGGTTATCAAACTGCTACAAAATAACTACCCACCTTTCCAGATGTCATGTAAGCATTGGATGACTATGGATAAATTTTAGTGGGTTATTGCGAGATAAAAATTGGACCTCATGATGTTAGAGGTAGTGTCTCAATTTTTGAACTACAAAGATTAATGCTAGGAAGCACTTTTCAATACTTGAATATCGAGTTTTTGCCTCAAGCATAGTCTAACAGAGATAGTAAAGGATGTTTTCATTCAAAGCATCATTATTTTGGGCAAGGAAGGCACCCAATGATCACTCTAAAGTATTAACATGGAGAATATGTGATCTTCCTTAAATAGGTGGCATTAATACCGGTGTACTCAAGAGAAATTTCTTGAGGATATAGAATTATTCTTGACATTATTTAGTCCACTGGTAGGTGACTCCCTTCTTCATTAATCTGGTGAAGGGTAAACACTTTCCTGCCAAATTGGCAATGAAACAACGAATATAGGCCAAGTGTCCTAGAATTCCTCTTAATTCCTTTAAATTTCTAAGAGGTGACATGCCAAGAATTTATTTTATCATCTCGGGATCAACATCGATACCATGATGGTGTACAAAAAAGATGAGAAATTTTCTTGAGGTTACCCCGAAAGCACATTTCAAGGGGTTCATCTTCAAATTTTGTTATCGAAGTTTTTTTAATATGATTTCAATATCGAACAGGTGATCAAAACATTTTTTGGATTTAACCACCAAATAATCCACATATCATTCAACACATTTCCCTAAAAAGGATTTGATGATATGGTGCATGGCATGTTAATACTTTACACCTGCATTCTTTAGGCCAGAGGGCATTACTCGATAGCCAAACACACCCTGATGAGTTTTTAAGGTTGTAGACTCTTCATATTCTGGGTCCATTCATATTTGATTGTACCAGGAGTAACCATCCATGATGAAAAGAGATTTGTAACAAGTTATTGCATCAATTAAGAGTTCTGTGATCGGAACTGGAAAATTAACCTTGAGAAAATGCCGATTAAGATCTCTAAAGGCAATGAAAACTGTAATTTGTCTATTATTATTTTTCACAGGTACAATATTATCCAACCATATGGGATATTGAACTTCTCTGATGATGATAACCTTGATATGATTATCAACTTCAGCTTTAATTTTTTAGGATTATTTTTTGTGTGTTCTTCTTGCAACTTTCTTGAATCCCCGATGTTATTTTGAAAAACCCAAATGATGAGTGGAAACTTTGGGATCAAGACCTGGCATTTTTGTATAATTCCAAGAAAATACATCTTTATTTTTCTTTAGAAATGAAGTAAACATTTCTTGATCTTCAAGAGTCATGGATGCACTAATTAAAGTGTGAAGTGGATCTTATTTTGTACTGATATTTATTTATCAGAGTTCATCCATAGTAGTGGTGATAACTTATTCAAATGATAGAGGATAATCCCTGAGATATTCCAATTATTCTTCAATATGTGTTACTAATTCTATTATTACTTGCATAGTATATGATGAAGAAGAATTTCCTTTGTCAGTGGAAAAGTTAAAATTTGAACATCATTGAGAAGAGGCTACCATTTGTGACCCTATTGATGATGAAGGGTCTTCTTAGGGTAATAGAGAGGAGATGATGGATTGAGAATCGACGTCATTGTTTTCCTCATGTATTGCTATAACTTCTTCTGACTCGGTTGATGATGTATTGAATTTCTAGATTTCAGTGGATGAAATGAAAACTTCACCATCTAAGATTATATCATTTCTTGGTGAATCAAAAATTTCTCCCATGTTGTCTTTCTTGATTGTCGTAATTGACTTTATAGATGTTTCCATAAGAGTGTTTGGATTTAGTTCTATCATATCAACTTGAATAATATGAAACACATAATCAATACTCACATGTATGAATGGGTTTATTGGAATCATTCCCAAACCAATTGGAGCATTTTTTTTGGTGACCTTCTTTGATGTGGATTTTTCTTTTTCCTCCATACGATAAAATTCTACCTCAATGTATTGATATTAACTTTTTTTTAATGAGTCATTGGCACCATAAAGTGTACCAATTGGACCATTGAAACAATATTTGAGGCATTGAGAGTACGATTAAGGTACGACCACGTGTTGATGTTGCTATGGTCTTCCAAGAGAAATGTTGAATGCTGTGTCCTGACGAACAACCCTGAAATCTGAACTAGACACAAGGTCTCCAAACTGAATTCTGAGTGTAATCCCAGCCATAGTTTCTTGTTCATTTTTATCATATCCTTGTAACATCAAAGATGAATGAGATAAAAAAATATTTTGTGAGGTCCAATCGACGAATTATACGAATAACAATGAGGTTGACTCCTAATCCATTATCAATGAAATGTCATCGGATGTCCATGTCATTGACTTTTACATATAGATACAAAGGCCTGATATGTCCATGTACAAAATCATTTTCATCTTCATTTTTAAAATATACAACTGCATGGAATTCCATAGAATAATTCTCTATATGGTAGACTTCAGCCGTAGTAATTTCTGTTTTGAATTCTTGAGGACTTGACAAATCCTCTATAAGCGCATCCCAGAGATCTTTTGATAGATTCAAGGCATCCAAAATTGATAACATGTTAGTTAATTGGGCAAAATGTTTGAAGAATTCATACTTTTGGTCCAATGTTCTACGTTACCCATCCTGAAAATGTGTTTTTTCAGGTGCCTTGGAAGTTGATGCTTTGGCAGTAGATGCATCCCGTATCAGGGCAGGAATTAAAAACATTGTTGGCGTCATTAGAATGGACTGACTAGGTCTATCTATTTGGTGAGAGGAATAAGTTGTGACCTATAACCGGTCTTCCAAAATAAATGCATCGGGACTGAATTTTCAATGTGTGGATGAAATTTATTGTTATTTTTGAGCCTGTTGAAGGGATTTTCCATGAGTTTCTTCCACATATACAGTTCATGCATGGGTAAGATTGAAATAGTGGCTTTTGGAAAAACCACATCATCCCCTATATCCTAGAACTATTTCTATTCCTCTAATTCCTCTGTTAGATACAAGTAACTTAGTCTCATCATAATCGAAACTATTATGGGAATAAGGATCCAATAAATGAATCGTGTTAATGCAACCAAAGATCAATTCTTCATCTGGTAATGATTCTGCCCGATGAAACTGTTCAGGTTGTGCTGTTTGGTTGGGTGGTGCCTGTGCTTATTGAAGTATATGACATAAAATCTGCCAGAGTTATATACATCTTAGTATTTCACATGAACTCGTCTTCTTCTGAATGCTCTTCTTTCATAAAATTACACTGCTTCTTTGAGGATTTTCCTTCTGATGAAGGGGGTTTTGTTGTGGTAGACATAGAAGAAGACACAATTGGTTGATTCAATTGTGTTCGTAAAATGGCATGATTTCGGTTGATCGTTTTTCTAACAATCCAATCATCATATTTCTGTGCATCTTTACTTTTGAATTCATGCCACCCACCTTCTTCTCTGGATCTGTAGCAGTAAATCATGCAACTTGGCCTGAGGATACTTTCAGCTTTACTTGTATGGAGTCCACCATCTTTTTCAGGAGGTATTTTAAGAAAAAACACTTTTGAATTAGATGCCCCATCATTTGATTAAAATGGGAAATAGTTTGGGAGTTCTTCATCTCCTTCCTTGTTTAGCCTTTTGAGTCTTGGAACTGAACCACGATTTTTTCCAGAGTTGAGATGAAGTAACAAGGAACTTTTTCATTCTGAAAAGAAAAAACTTTTTTTTAAAATCTTCAAACTCTTTCTGCCTTTGATCTCTCGGATCATCTTGATGAGGTGGCCATTGTTGTTGATGCTGAGGAGGTGAATCCCTTCGATATGATGCAGGTTTTTAAGCAGGAGCAGGTATAGGTGCTTGTTTAAGTGTAACTATAAATGTCTCTTCTTCCCCTATTCTACTTCCTAGAACTGATGGAATTACACGACTTTTCACCTTTGTCTTATAAGATATTCTTCTATCTACGGAGCTATTGAAGAAGGTCTCGAAACCCTCCTATGTATTTCATAGGGATCAACATTGTGTTTAATTCATCACGCGGATTTTCCACACAGATTGTCATCAAATCTTCTTAAGGGAGTTCTAAACTAAAGGAATATGTTAATCTCTTCCAGCGTGTAATGAAATAAGAAAATCATTCATTTTCCATTTGAATAAAATTGGTACGATCAAAAACCATTTTATTTGGTAATGTTGAGCTAAATTGAAGATGAAATCTTTGATATAGATCTTTCCACCCAGTAATTGATCATGATTGCAAACTTGTATACCACACAAAAGAAGGCCCTTGTAATGACTGCACAAAACACCTAAGCATAACTGCTTCTTTTTTTTGAGGAGTTTCCATCATAGGATCACAATGGGAATCAAAATGTGCAATGTGTTGTTCTGGATCACGTGAACCATTCAAAATTGGGAATGTGGTATTCACAAAATTTGATGGGGGTGAAATTGCATCCACCCATTCAAAGTAACCTCCCTTTTCTGGTTGAAGGTGTGCAATCTTTCCTTCCATAGATTCCAACCGAGTATTTAATGACTTAATGGTAGTCATTATTTTTTGAGAAACATATGGTTAATCTTGGACCTGAGCAGGTTAAATAAGTAGAGTTTGGACGGGTGTGGCGACAGGTACTGCCACTAATGGTAGCATTGTCAGTTTTTGTCGCGTATGAACCATAGTATTGGACTTGTGAGGGTGTACTTATAAAGGGGGATATTCATGATCAATCCCAATAGCTGCAACAAATTACCTTGATTGATTAAATCCAGAATGCTTAGGATGAAGACTACCTTGAAGTAGTTCTACAATTAACCTCCATAACTCCTTCATTTTTTCTTCATGTTGTGCGAACCTTTCCTATAATGAGAGTTATTGGCCTTCTCCAGAGGTAGGGTGGAATGTAACCTGACTTTTACCATTTTCCTAGCCATGTTTATTTTTAGAGTATGGAAGGGAATTACCTGAAGGAATGTCTTTCCTTGGGCAACCCTCTGTCTTCGGGTACGCACACCTCCTTCATTTGTTTCTGTGTGTACAACCTATTGATCAGGAACTTCTTCATCTGACTCCTCTGAGTTAGCCTCATGTTCTAGTGGATCAGTGAAAATGGAATTGATGACATTTATCGATTCATAATGCATTTCATCCCTTGTATCAGTGCTTCTGAAATACTATCTTCTCCCATTTCCTTTATAAGAAATTTCCTTTTGTTTGGTTGATCCCTCAAGAGCTTCTTGATGAACCATAATTTGGAGGGAATCTCCTGATAATTTGGATCTGCATTCCTCTTTTTGAATCTTCCCTAATCAAGAGAAGATCGTATTTCACTGAGGAGGAGATTGAGAATTTGAAAAATTCCCTAGTCTGGTGGAATGGAGCTGTTCCGGTTTTTCCTACTCAACTCCTTGAATTCTGTCTGTTGATCCCGAGGGTTGGATTAAAAGAGTCCCCTGTCTGGAAAGCTGAGGTTGTTCTTGGATTATACATATGAAAAATTCTTAAAATATCTCCTGATTTTGTGGATGTTAGTTCAAAAATTGGCCGGATGCATCATCCTACATCCACACAAATCACCTGGCTCAGATGACTGTTGTATTATATATGACACTTCTGTCACCTGATTATGTGCATGCTCTAAATGAGAAGCATGTTCGATATTCTCATTTTCATGATTCATGTGTAACTCGACAAATTGTTCATTATATTACTGAATTTGGGAAGAACTAGTTGAGGACGGTTCTTGAGAAATCCTTTGATTACACACAAAACAGTTTAATGTCGCCAGCCATGGACAATAACATTTCATGAGAGAACTTTTGGCAGGCTTTTTTGGATGGGGAGCACTGTGAAATGCAATTCTATATGAACACCGCATCCCCTGATATGAATACCATGTAGGTCATTGGTAATTAACTAGTGCAACCATTTTAATGTGCCATGGAATTTACAATGAAGGGATCTCTTCTTCTTTTCAACCACGAGATGTCGGGAAACTGAGAGAGATGCCAAGTGAATTTGGAATTGCAACCCATCTATTATATTGTTATGATTTTGATATTCATCATAAGGAAATATTTTATATTTTATGTGAAAATGTGTTTTCCATATGTTCAGACTAATAGCGTGAATACAGTCTTCTATAAACATTTCTGGAATATCATACTAAGAGTCAGTCTAAGGCCAAAACATGACTGGTTTTTCACCTTTAACCAGTTATTTTCTCATATTCAACACTTCCACTTTGTCATTTGATGATGATTATTCTACCTGATTGGACCAAGGCTGGTACTTTTTTTTTCTTCATCAGATTTAACATGATTGGTAGAGAATTAATTTTTCAAATTAGAAGATGAATGACCTAGGGGTGGTTTAGAGAACGACCTACACCTTGGGATATATTATTATTGAGAAATCATTTCACCTACTAGTGGTAAGGCATCATACATGACTGGCTTCAAATATGCAAGTGCCTCAAGATAAGAAGGCTTTCTCATTTCTGCATTGTCCATTGAAGAATTTTCTAGGCAATGGGAATTACTACGGCAGAGAGGTCTTTCGCAGGTAAATTCATCATCATGGGGAGGACCTCCATTGTGGGATACAACAAAAGATGAAACCTTTTCCTCCTTGGTCTTCTGGCCACGCGGTGGGTTATCATGGCTCTCATCTGAAGATGATACATCGAGATGGACTGAATTTTCATGAATCAGGACTTCATCAGGAAGTGTCTAATGATGACCTTCAAAATTATTGTTGTTACTTCCGGAATCTGGAAATGAGAGAGTAGAATCTTGATTTGCAATAGACAATTGTCTGATTGCTTCAAGAACTCCTACATTGAGCAAGGCCTTATTACAGATTGGCTCTTGATTTTTCAACTATGATGGATGGGTCTTTTTCATTGACACCTTCTTACACACTTTGGAAACCACTTTTTGATGAATGTGGTTATTATGGGTCGGTTTGTGTTCCAGGTCAGGAGAAATGGCTAGGTTAGGCTGATTATATCAATTTAAATCTGGTGCATGTGCTTGAATTTATTGTTCGTATGACATTAGGGAGTATGCCCCCATGACCGTGTTGGACTGGAACAGAGGTGTGTATCTACTCTGGAGTGACATGTTGATGAGTCACTCCACTGATAGGGATATATTTAAGTTTCTTTCCCTTTTATGTTGCTAAAGTTGTTATAATATTCTGATAGGTATACAGAATATGGGCAGGGATTTTCTTCTACTCTTTCAACATTGTCAAAATTTTTGTGGTGATTTCAGCTGCCAAAATTAGAATATATGTCCATTACATGTTTTTAGTAGGTGTGTGTTCCTGCTCTTTTCCTCATTTTCCTGTTAGTGAATTCTTAATGTACTCATGTGAGGGGGAAGAAAGTTTTGTCTACTTCATATTTGTCGTTTGTTCTTTTCAATTGATAACTCCGTGTGCTTCCAAACTAGCCTGTTGGTTAGTTTGATGAATTTCAGGTGTATGTGACTTCTTATTGTTCTCCACCAAATATTATTGAGGAACATCCTTCAATACTGGCAGACGAGAATGGTGAGATAAATGATGTGTATAAGCAAGTGTATGTTCCTGTTTATAGGTGTTCACCACATTTGGTTGGCGAGGTTCTTTGGATAAAGTCAGACAAGCCTACTGACTAGCTAATGAATTATAAACAAGTATATGTGACTTCCTATAGTACTCCGCTAGAATTGCCTGGCGGGATTGGTGTGTTACTTCTAGACGAGTCTGCTGGGTAGTGAAATTAGGAAGGACGAGTGCATATGCCCGCTCGTTGGTTTCTATCAAGTTAGATTAATGGACTTCTCTGGAGGGGGAAGAGGTAAGAACATGCTCCCTTTTGACCTAATTTTGTCTCTGACAGTTCGTCTTGCATGCTCGGGTCTGGGGAACCTGAGCCGAACACCTAGAGTCGATACCCTCATCATGTTGAGGGGGCAATACAGCATGATTCTGGCAGCAATTTTTGGTGGGATTCCTCAAGAAGGACTCATGTATTCTTGGACTGAGTCCTTGAGTGTCCTCTTCATTCACCTCCCTATAATATGTTAGGGACTGGTTGTTGTATTCTAGGGATAATGACCTGAAACGGTGGGAAACTGTGGTTGACACCGCCTGCTTCGTGACTACCGGTTGTCGCTGTCCAGGATACTAGGGTGAGTTGATAACTTGGAGGGCTTGTGGAGAGGCCTCTAGAGTTAGGATGGTACCATGTTGATGATATTCCCTCACCAATGCATTTGAGACCCAGCTTTGAAGATACTGAGTAGGTGATTTCCTCCTCAGAGCGGACGAGGATCCAACATGAGTAGTGGCTGAGGCATTCATAGGTGTAATCTTTAATGAAGTTATTTTGTGTTGTAGAGAAATCATGAAAAAGGGTTCATGTTTAATATAGAAGACATAATCAAGAAAAGTTTTCCTAGACTATATATTTTGGATGCATACATATGTTATTGATTGTTTTTTTGCCCTAATATATAGTTTAATTTGGTCCAATCAAATATTTAAAAAATCATTTAAATTGGTTAAGGGTTCACTTTGGGTTCACAATTTTTTGTTTCTTCTAGAAAAAGGGATGACCTTGTGTTGTTTAATTTTCAAACTATCTAATCAGTTTCTAATGGGTTTATTTGTATAATCAAAACATCCAATCATTCTATATCCATTTGTACCTACATTCCAAAGGTAAGTGCTCATTTGATGTGGACCAATGAGGCTTATGAATTTGCATTGGCCGAGTGGATGGGAGGTCAGGCTCATCACACCTTTATTGTGGGAATTATTGCCTACTCCAGGACTCTCTCATAGATTTAAGTTATGTTCAAAAATCCTATCAAATCACAAAGTATGAAATTTAGTTTTCATTTTTATTTATAAATCAATTATAGATATTTTTGGGATTTACCGAATCTTTTATATTTATTTGAGGTTCTTCATCGATGGATAATCATCTGTATTTATAAGAGATTCGTAGTCAATTGTCTCCTTTAATACATTATATAGAAATATATTTGTCATTATGATAACTATACTAGTTTAAAAGCCACTCAATGGGGCACTTGAATTTTATTGTCATTCATAAACACATGGATTATTTCAGAGTTGGGATCATACCTGAAGATGGGCTACCTACGTATCCTTGTTAAAAAGAAATCATAACCCACGCAGTTCAATATGGAGAATATAGTTTAACGTCATATTGGATAGAAAAGAATTAAAGAAATATGGGTTTGAAACTAATAAAGGCATACTACGTAGTCTACAAATAAGGAAGAGATCAATGTCGACGTAATTTGGGTAATGAAATGTGGGGTATATGCATGGTTAGTGGGCTAAAAAGAGATGTCGTGATTACTTTTACACTCTATGCTCATGTGAGTCATGCTCGGTGTGAGAAATAAGAGGTATCAGTAAATATGACGATGATTCCATGAATTACGTAGTCATGATAAATGATTTGGGGATTACGTATGTATGCCTGCCAAAGTAGATGAAGACTAAGACTTACTTTAGGAAATAATCCCAGGAGGAGGGTCCATAAAGGTATTTGTACTTTATAGAGATTTGTAGTTTTAACATGGGCCTTACTCTTGAGAAAGAGTCCTAATTTAAAATGGACCTATGATTGGGGTTATTTCTTAATAAGGAGACCCAAATCAAAATAAATTATGATTGGTGATTACTCCTGATGAGGATGCCCAATTAAAGGGAACATATAACATGGGGCTTACTCTTGAGAAGGAGGCCCAATGTTAAAGGAAACGATGACTAGGGATTACTTATAAGAAGGAGGACCACGTAAAGGGGACATGATAATTGGGGCTTACTCTTGAGAAGGAGGCCCAAAACAAGGGAACATGGGGCTTAATCTTGAAAAGGATGCCCTAAATCAAAAGATCTTCTTATCATAAAGGATGATGATATATAGGAAACCCCTAACTGTGGTGACATATAGCTTGTAATTCATGGGGTTTTGGGAGAGGTTTTCATAAAATTCCTTTCAGATATGGAATCCAACAATGGAACCATAACATAAATGGATTTGAAAAGGTGTTTGATGGCTAATATCTTGAAGAGGAGAGGTGAATGGGAGAGAGGCACACAAATAATGTTGGCGCACAATTATAGATGCACAAATCATTTGGAACGCAAGTCTTAGCAACACAAGTATACTTGAATGGAATGGGTTCACATGGGCGATGAAGAATCTATAGGGTAATAGTTGGGAAAGACTTAACTCAATCCTATAGTATAATACTGAGAGGTTTCCAAAAGGGAGGCGTGCAAGCTTCAATGAAAGGTTAGGGTGGCGCGCAAGTGCTTCCACTTTAAAGGGGGTCTGGATATTTAGGTGCGCAAGTGCTGATGAATTCTAAACACTTAGGCCTTATCATACTCCTTCAAGTCTTCTATTCAAGGTAAAAATTTACCTGAGAATCTCTTAGAAGATTTGACTTGAAGACTTGGACAACCAGAGCATGAATCTGAGTTTTGGAAAATTCGTCTATGAAATGGGGGGCCCACATCGGCTATTTATAGGCCACCAAGTTCCTTGTAAAAAAAGAATAGCGCGTGCAAGTGATGTGCACGGCTTGCAAAAAAGTTGTGTGAATCCCTCCAAATGGGTTCCCAGTCCATGCTTTTGTCAATTATTGATGTTCTTCAAAGGGTGACCATTATTGTGCTTAAGGTATTCTCCATTGCCATTCATTGGACTCTGTGACAGAAAGGAGTGTCAGAAACAATATCATATTAATGTATATAGTTCTTATATAATTTAACAACAATTCATTAACCATTATATATGATATTAACATTACATCTACTAATGAAAATTACATGTTAAGGGTTAATTCTACAATCTCATTACTTATCCTAGGTTTTTAATACTTAAGTATCTACTGCGACCTCTTAATCATCCACATCCATGTTTTCTTAAAAATGTAATTCAATACATTTTTACTATTTACTAGACTATGGGTTAACGTCATTTATTCCCTTATTTGACCATATATGTTTTGAAAGGAATCATTCTATTGTTTTCCAAAATGGTACTTTATGAGAATTTTGACAAAATTTTGGTATGAATGTCCTTTTTTATCTTATACATTGGGTGTAACTATTTTCCGTTGTCATAACATCATCAAAGCTTCCCGTACAATCTCCTAAGAATATTTTCAAAATATATTTTTTCTTTTATAATTATATGACTTATATATGATTTCAAAATAGAAAGATATATTAATCTTAAAAACATTTTGATTTCAACTATGTCAAAATCCTTTTTATGGATTTTATGCTGGTTTGATGTTGATTTATTATGATATAGATCTTACATATTGTACTGAAGGTTTTTTGATATGTTTGACTATGGATGTGTAATTTTTACACCATTCATGGTTTAGGGATAATTTATTGGGATTTCTTATGCTAGTTTTAATATGAATGTTTATGTTATGTTTAAAACATTTCATAAAAGGAATGAATTGGACTTAGTAAGTGATGGGTGGAACCCTCTCTTGCTCCTCGATGAATCGGTAGGTCTCATGAGACAAACTAGTGTCTTAAAACAAGGCCTTAACAAAATCTTATATGTAGTCTTGGCACGTGGCTTTGACAATGTCATTATGAAGTATGTCATTATGCATTACATCATTAAGAAATTGCATATTGAAATTCCATGTGATTATTAGAATAGATGAATATCCATGTGAATATGTAATGAGAATTATTTGATTAAATCTATGAAATATTTTTATGATGTTAAATTTTAAAAGGCTTTTGTTTTAGTCTTATGCATTTCCTTAAATGTTTATGCTTATTTATAAAAGATTTTTCCCAGGATGTGAAGAAGTATCTAATGGTTGACCTATAGGGATAGGCTAAGGATATAAGTGTGTTCAATGGGGGAATTTTTATTTGATGTTTTTATTTCCTCATGTAATCTAAAACTTATGAATGTATCTAGAACTTCCAAGGTTATGAAACTGATTGGTCTTTCGGGACATTATTCCTCGTATCATGCCAATGTTATGTAATAAAGAACGGACTCTAGGAAACTGGGGTTGGGACATTATAGTTGGTATTAGAGGAAGTTTAGTACAATCCTTAGAAATTATATTTAGAAATACTCTTATTATAGATCACAACACTAAGATAAACTTTGAGGATTAGTATATAAGAACATCCAAGAATTTTGGTACTGTAGATATTTTGTGAGTTTTTCAATAAATACAACCCTTTCTACATATGAGTATGAAGAGGAAGCTTTGGCATAGAAGTACCTAGGGATAAAACTCAACGACACTGCTTTTATCTAGATTCAAATGGGAACTACTGCATGAAAACAGACTTTGTTGCACTCTTGGTTACGATACTCCCACATGATATGCTTAGGATGATACACATTTTCTTTAATAACCATTATGAAGGATTTAGGAGTATTTAATTACACAAATAAAACATTTTTTATGATTATGGATTATATACATAAACGGTTCAATCTATGTTTTCTATTTTAGAAGTTTGGAATTAGGTATTGTGGTTTATAAACTAATCTACTGTGAGCCATTGTTTAGAAATGGAACCTAGTGGAAGGATGGAAACTATATCAACACACGTAGTCCATGTATGGATTTCCCTCCTAGTAATGATAAATATAGTGGAGCTAGTGATGCAACCAGAGCTGATCATCTTATCACAATACTAGGTCAACTCACTCAGATTATGATTCATAAAATTACCCGTATATAGCACCCCGATCCACAACATGGAAGATCAATGTTAGACTGTTTCATGATGAAACAACCACCAACATTAAATGGGACCATAAATCCATTTTTATCCATGAAATGGATAATTTTTTGGGGAAAATATATCATGTTTAGGGAGTAGAGAAAGGAAAAAAGTTGTTGTGGTTGTTTATTGCCTCATGAGAGATGTAGATCAATAGTAGTCATGTATTTAAAACACAAAGAATGATGATGATGTATCAAATATTGAATAGAGGGAGTTTATATAGATTTTCATAGAAAAATAACTTCTTCCTAACCCTCGAGGGGATATAGAAAATCGATTATTTAGTCTGTGACAAAAATAGGATGAGAATGTCGCCAAATATAAGGCTAACTATACAAGGTTATCAAGGAATGCTGTAGATTATATTCGTAACCCAAGGATTAAGATTGATCAATTCTTTGATGGGTTAAAACAATTTCTTTGTTGATAATTATTATCAAAATAATTCTTATCATACGAAGATGTTGCCTCACGTTCTATCAAGATAGAAACTAAATTCTATCAGTCTTAGGAAATTAAAGAAAATCAAGAGAAGAAGAGATCTATTGAACACACTGGAAATAGAAATAAGGGGAATAATTGAA
Source organism: Viscum album (assembly GCA_963277665.1). Taxonomy (NCBI): domain Eukaryota; kingdom Viridiplantae; phylum Streptophyta; class Magnoliopsida; order Santalales; family Viscaceae; genus Viscum; species Viscum album. Next base: position 559,052,233 of record OY728131.1, read on the forward strand.
AATTAGAATTTCTATATTTTTGTAAATGTTGGAAGACACACCCCCGAACCTTCCAAAAGGGGATGAGAGTCTATTAGATGTGCGGTGAAAAAGGACCCCATGCACGTGATTGACGATCCATATAGGTGTTGCTTCACAGAGACCAGCTCAGGACGTTTTAACTTGAACGGATACAGGAGAATTCTACATGGTAATGAATCGGTGACTGGAGAGGAGGAGTCTACTTGGTGCAAGGTTCTACCAACAAGAATGAACTTTCTTGTGTGGAGGGTCAGAAATCAAGCTTTACCAACGAAGGAGAATATTCAGAAGAGAGGGATTAGTTTGGCCTCGCGGTGCCACTGTTTTGAGAAACCAAGTTTGGAGTCCACGGTTCACTTGTTTTTCCAGGGTCGATGGGCTTCCTACCTCTGGTCTAGGTTTGATCGCATCAGATTTCCAGACTGGGAGTGCCAATCGGTGGGTGACTACATCTCTTTTTGGATTTCCAGGAATGAAGGCAGGACTGGGGAAAGAACAGCGCGCGTCATCACTCTTGTGGCCATATGCTGGACCATTTGGGAGGCTAGAAACCAGGTACGGTTGGGTGGTGTGAGGTCCTTGTTATATCTCTAGATCTAGATGAGAGCTTTTATTGTGGAGTTGTCCTCTCTTCCTAAAAACGGTGTTCCATCGCTTATGTCGGAGGGCCTGGTTAGTGGACAGGCTGATCAAAGGATGGATAAGGGGCGGTGGATTAAATGGCAACCTCCAATGCTTGGGTGGAAGCTTAATGTGGATGGCTCATGTGTGGGTGGAGTTATGAGGGGCGGTGGCTTGCTGTGTGACTGTTGGGGCTCAGTTCTGGTTGCGTTTAGCGCTTACTATGGCTTAGGTAACTCTATGGGTGCGGAGTTTAGGGCCCTTCTTTCAGGTTTGACCGTATGCAGGAGGAAGGGGCTTCCCGTGACAGAGGTGGAATCAGACTCGATGGTCCTGGTCAGATCTCTCCACGGTTATCAAGAAATCTCATGGGATCTAATGTATATCTGTCACCGGTGTAAAATGGAGACTAATCAGGGAAGGATAGTCCACCATAGCCTGAGGGAGTCTAACTTTGCGGCAGACGAGCTGGCTCGCTGGGGCCGACCCAAGGAGCCACTTGTGGTCTTTGACAGCCTTAATTCCTTACCTTTAGAGTGTGTTAATGTGGTTCGGAAAGACTCTCTTGGCCTTCAATATTTTCATCCCCCGTGAAATGTAAGGTGGCTCTCTATTGGTTTTAATAAAAAATAACTTTCAGTCAATGTTGAATGCTACAATTATAGAGAAAAGGTGCATTATGCAGACGAATTTATAAAGAGAAAACGAGACATACCCCAGAAAAGTGTTATGGAGAATTTCCAAGATTATGGGATCACTACCACTGAGGTTGGAGCACCTAAAGATGTGGTGGTAGGTAATTTAATGGATTTCTATTGTATAGACAATGCTTTATTTGATTATGGATCATCACATTATTTCATATCTTCCCTGTTTGCTAAGAACATTTTATACATCCAATTTGATTTAACAAAGGAGTTATCCGTCATAATTTCTAAGTGAAGTATCATGGGAACAATGTTTTGTGAATCAGTTCCCATTAGTGCATATAAATGTTCATTATCTACTAATCTCATTATCATACCCATGATTTAATTTTGTATAAAACATGGAATGTATTGGATTTCAAACCATGATGCAAAAAATTATTCTAAGAAAAAGGATGTTATAATTTTTGATGATGATAAGGAGTACCTTATTTTTAGAGTGGTAACATAACCATTAGATTCTTATCTATATCCACCCCCAATAGCTCTACTAAATTCAGTTATTTTGGAATAAGATAATGAAATAACTATGGGGGAGGAAAATAATGTTGGAATAGAGGACGTACCTATTAGGCAAGAATATTTTGATGTGTTTCCAGAGGATTTACCTTGACATCATCCGGAATGAGAAATTGAGTTTTCCATTAATTTAATTCCTATTTCAAGGAACTTATCTAAGACCCCTTATAGAATTTCCACTGTGGAATTAGTTAAACTAATGTAACTACTAGGAGAATGGTGTAACAAAGGATTTATTCACCCTAGTGTTTCTCTATGGGGAGACCCTGTTCTTTTTCATAAGAAGAATGATGGATCTATGAGGTTGTGGGTAACGTCCCGGTTCTTGGTGCCATGAAACGGGTGCCCCAAACCCGGTTCTCCACATGACCTCAAGCGCATTTCCCCAAATGCCACAGGCTACCTACTAGTAGAAAGGTCTCAGTTCTGATAGTGGGGAAACAATGCCCACATTTGTCAATGTGTAGTGCAGTGGAATGAAATAAAACATACAACGAATAACAGAAGCGGTAAACCATACACAAATGAAATTGTTGGACTCCTAATGTGTTAATCATGTTTTAATGATCACAAATCATATTACTGTTAATTAATCTCAATCTACTCATCATGTTTTAATGATAACAAATCATATTGATGTTAATTACTCTCTTTATTATTTACAAGTCTCATGCATGATCACAAATCTCACATATATTATCAAGACTTTAGGTTTATAATTCAATTTCTATTACTCTCTAATGATTAAACTTAATCCATATTCTACTTATTACTGTCTAAGTTCAAATACAGATATTTGTCTAAGTATGGATTCACCGTGACCCAGACACTGTGACCCAGACACCGTGACCCAGACACCGTGACCCAGACACCGTGACCCAGACACCGTGACAGAGACACAGTGAAGGACTCACCGTGACACATACACCGTGAAGGACTCACCGTAAAGGACTCACTATGACCCACTCATCGTGAAGCTCATACCGTGAAGCTCATATAGTGAAGCTCATATAGTAAAGGACTCACCGTGACACAGAAACTGTGATGGACTCACCATAAAGGTCTCACCGTGACCCACTCACCGTGAAGCTCACTTTGAAGCTCATACCATGAATCTCATACCGTGAAGACTATACCATGAAGAAGAAATTGTTTTCATAATCAATGTGACACAGTTTCTTAATTTTTTGTCAATATTATTTAAATAATTCTAACGGTCATATTTGATGTTTTTAATGAATTTAATTTTAATTAATGATAGTTGTTGGCATGTCAGGAAACCTTATCTCATACCTAATAAAATAGAATCATTCCTACTACAAGAACATGTGGAATATAAGGAAGAATGAGATGTAGTACACATGAAAGCAGTGAAGTGAGAAATGTGTGATGATACAAATAGAAGAACTTACACACCTGAGAGCACTGTGATGAACAAGAAGAACAATCCTGAGCAAGAAAGAGATTGCCAGACATTCAAAGAATTCTCATGAATGCAATCCAACAGCACTGAAGAACACACGACTAATCAAGAGATATTTTTCATTCTTGAAGAAGACAAGATGACTACGACACTCTATTTTTCAACAGAAAAACCAGAGAAGGACTTAGAAGCATTCCCGCTAAATCACACGAGTCAAGAGCTGCATTGATAATCACTAGAGATTTCTAAACTCGTATCTTCCCTCTCTATGCGATTTATTTATTAACTTTCGAGCAGTGTGGTGTACTCTGTATTTCTTATACACACACTGTCTCTTGCACTGAATTGGAGGATATCAAAATCCTCACTCCAAATCTCTTATATCTTGATTACCCACGTCAAATTTGGAAGAGGTCTTAGTGTGGCCTAGTCTTTGTTTTGTTTCCCACGAAGAATAGTGGTAGAGGTCCCTGTGTGGCCTGGACAGTGTTGTAAACTGTTGTTAACCCCGATCTAGGGTGTGGATCAAATTTTTATATAAATTTGAGAGGACTAAGTCTCGACTTAATACTAAACCTCTTGTTATATGTGTTGTGCATCTTTATTTCAAGTTCAAAGTATAGTACATATATCTTATTTATTCTGCTTCTATTACTATAAAATACAAAACTATTTTAAAGCTACTTTGATAGTTAAATTAGCAAGTGTTTAAACTTATTGTAAATTAGTAGGTTAGTTTCAAAAGTTAGTTTGATCTTGTGGTTAAATTAAGTAAGACCTAATCAATCTTTGATAAGCTAAGTGAACATTTACAATCTGTATAAATTCACTATAGTTTAACTTGTTTTATAAATTGGGAGATTTTAAATAGACAATATTTTTAATAGAAATTTTAATTGGAACTCAATTCACCCCCCTCTTTAGTATCCTCTTCGACCAACATTTTGTATCAAAGGATTTGTTTTTGTTTAAGGAGTTTTTTTAAATACACTGATTTTCAACAGTGATTTTAGTTGCATCTTTAAAGATCTTAAATTTCTTTTAGTTCTAAATTTTATCTCTTTAAATTATATTTATAAAATCTAGTTATGGATAATAGAATAGAGGGTGCTGCTACTAACAAGCCACCTTTATTCAATGGTACAAACTATGCTCAGTGGAAAATCAAAATGAAAATTCATTTAGAAAGCATGGGTTTTTATATCTAGTCTGCTATAGAATCTCAATAAAAAATCCAGAAACTAAAAGAATAACTTGGGATGAACCTACAAATACTACCTACAATAATAATTGTAATGCTATGAATGCCATGTACTATGCTCTATGAGATGAAGAGTTTAATAAAATTTCTACTTGCAAAAATGATTTTGAAATTTGGGATACTTTCGGTGTTTCTCATGAAGGAACAACTAATTTTAAAGAAATGCGATTGAATACATATACAATTAAATATGATAATTATAAAATGAAGACTAATGAACCTATTTCTGATATGTATCTCAGGTTTAATGAGATAGTCAATACAATGAATTCACTTGGAAAGGTTGTGCCATCAAAGGAAAAAATTCTGAGAATCTTGAGATGTTTACCAGACTGATGGAGAGGCACATTTGTTTCAATCAAAGAGTCATGTGACATTGCTGGTCTGCCTGTAAAAGAACTCATTGGTAAGATCAGGATGTATGAGGAAGAACTCAAGGTGAATAAAGAGGAAGATGATGAACCTAAGTGATCATCTATGGAATTCAAGACTACTACTTCAAAGAGTAAGGACAAAGATAAATCTGAAATACAAAATGATAGTTAAACCAGTGAAAATTCAGACTCTGATAGTGATGCTGAAATGGCTCAGATTTATAGAAGGATTAAGAAATTTTATAGGCAGAAGAAATTTTTCAGAAAATGAAATTACAAAGGAATGTATGACAATAAGGGACATTGGAAGAAGGATTGGAAAAAGCCAGATAAAAGTGATGAAGTTGTCTACTATGAATGCAAAAGAAAAGGACATATAAAAGCAGACTGTCAAAAGCTAAAATACAAGAAGAAGTATGAGTACAAGGAAAATAAGTACAAAAAGGCTATGAAAGCTACCTAGAGTGCTTCTTAAGATAGAAGAAGTGAATTTCAAATGTTTGATTCTGAAAGAAAACATGAAAACATGTGTTTCATGACAAACAGATCTGAGGTAACCTTAGATACTCCTATTTTAAATACTTATTATTCTGGAAATGATTTAGAATCCTATTCTGATTCTGAAAACATGAATATTGAGGAATTATTTGAATATTGTAATATGCTGGAAGAGACATGCAATGAACTTAAGGATAAATACAAATCATTAAAGAAATAACATGTTCTCACTACTACTATTAAAACCGAACACACTATTGAATAAGAGAAAAATTCTCATCTATTAAAGGAGAAAAATGAACTGAAAATGTCTAATGAGCAACTTAGAAAGGACATAAAGAAATTAAAAAATTGAAAAGATACACTAACTCAAATGCTAGGAAAGCAATTTGCACCAAAATACACTACTGGAATAGGCTACAAACCTGGACAGAGATAGATTACCATGAATAGATTTATTCTTAAATCTTGACCGAATACTGGTAGTTCTAGTACTAGACATTTATATGATACAACTAGTTATTCACTCAGTTATAAATCTAATAGAGTTTATCTTTCAAAATATTTTGATTCTATAAATTATATGAGACCCATAAGACAAATGTGGGTATCTAAAGCATTGATTGCTAGACTTTCTGGACCCGAGAAGATTTGGGTACCAAAATCATTTCCTATTTAAATCTGTTTTTTAGGAAACCTACTTAAAGAGTTCCCACAAGAAGACATGGTATTTGGAGAGTGGATGTTCAAGACATATGTTTGGGTATTACTCAGTTTTCAAATGTTTAATAAAGATTTATGGAGGTCATGTCACCTTTGGTGATAATTCTAAAGGAAAAATCATCGACCTAGGTCAAATTGGTAACACTGATTCAGTTTTAATTTCTCAAGTTTTCTTTGTTGATGGACTTAAATATAATATGTTAAGTATTTATCAATTATGGGATGATGTTTTTAATGTAACATTTGAAAATTATTCTTGTAATTTTTTTAATTCTAAAAATGTTTTAGTATTTTCTGCTCTAAGAAATGAAAATTTTTATGCTGTTGATTTAAATTCCTTAGCTAAGAAAAATGTTACCTGTTTAATTACTTTTCAGAAAGAGTCCTGGTTATGGCATAGAAGATTAGGACACTGCAATAGACATTCCCTTAGAAAACTGACTAGGAAGAACATAGATAGAGACCTACCTAAACTTGTGTTTCCAAATGACAATGTTTGTAATCCCTGTCAAAAGGTAAAGCATCATAAGGATTCTTTTAAATCAAAGAAATAAGTTTCAACTTCTCAACCTCTCTAGTTGGTTCACATGGATTTGTTTGGACCATCTATAGCTTCTAGATTAAATGGGAATCACTATGTCTATGTCCTAGTAGATGACTTTTCAAGATATACTTGGGTATACTTCTTAGCTCACAAAAGTGAAGCTTGTTCTTACTTTGTTAAATACTTCAAATCTGTAGAAAATCTAACTGGAATAAAGATTAAAACCCTAAGAAGTGATCATGTCCATGAGTATGAGAATAATGAGTTTGAATCCTACTACTCACACAATGTCTATAGTCACAATTTCTCTTCCCCTAGGACACCTCAGAAAAATGGTGTAGTAGAAAGAAGGAATATAACCCTGCAAGAAATTGCTAGAACTATGCTTAATGAATATGACCTGCCTATTTACATTTGGGCTGAAGCTATCAATACAACTTGTTATATCCTTAATAGAGTCTTAATTAGACCAGTTCTTAAGAAACACCAATATGAGTTGTGGAACAATAAAAAACCTAAAGTTAGTTACTTTAGAGTCTTTGACTGCAAAGTCTTTGTTCTAAATACAAAAGATAATCTTGATAAGTTTGCTTCTAAGAGTGATGAAGGAATATTTTTAAGATATTATTTAACCTACAAATCCTATAGTGTCTTTAATAAGAGAACCAAGTGTGTGGATGAATCTGTTCACATCAATTTTGATGATACTGATCCACATGAGCCTAAAACCTCTCTTGAAAATTTTGAAGAAGATTTATCTGTTCTGGACCTTAATGACAAATCTAATGAACCTGCTACAAAGACAAGAAGTTCTGGACTTATCCTAGAATCGGTTCCTAATGAACCTGAACCCATATAAGAACCTCAAATTTCTAGTTCCACCTTTACTAGATCAACTAGAATTATAAAGAATCATCCTTTAGATGTGGTTGTAGGAAATCTTGATAGAGGGACATAGACTAGAGCTTTGCTTAGAAATCAGGTTGAACATCAAGCCTTCTTGTCACGTCTTGAACCTAAAAACATTGATGATGCTATTAATGATGAATTTTGGGTAATTTCTATGCAAGAGGAACTCAATAATTTTGAAAGAAATAATGTTTGGAATCTTGTTGAAAGACCTAAGGACACTTTCACAATAGGCACTAAATGGGTGTTTAGAAATAAAGTAGATGAATATGTGAAAAAAGTTAGAAATAAAGAAATGATAGTTGCACAAGGATATAGTCAAGAAGAAGGTATTGACTATGAGGAGATGTTTGCTCCAGTAGCCATATTAGAAGCTATTATGATTTTACTTGCTTATGCTCCTCATCTAAATTTCAAACTATATCAAATGGATGTCAAGAGTACATTCTTGAATGGATATATTGTTGAGGATGTTTTTGTTTATCAACCACCTAGATTCTCAAACCCTCATTTTCCAAATCATATTTTCAAAATATCAAAAGCATTATACGGTTTAAAGCAACCTCCAAGATCTTGGTATGATAGATTAAGTACTTTTCTTTTTTCTAAAAGTTTTACAAAAGGAATAGTTTATCCTAATATGTTTATAAAACAAATTTCTAAAGAAGTTTTAGTTCTTCAATTTTATGTAGATGATATAATTTTTGGATCTTCAAAAACTACATTATGTACTGATTTTTCCAAAATGATGCAAAACAAATTTGAAATGAGTTGAATGGGTGAACTTAAATTCTTTCTTGGATTTCAAATCTTTCTAAATGATGATGGAATCATTTTAACTCAATGTAAGTATACTAGAGATCATTTAAAACGTTTTGGATTGGATAGCACAAAATGTAGTGACACTCCCATGAGTACCACCTGTAAGATGGATCTTCATGAAAATGGTAAATCTGTTGATCAAACCAATTATCGAGGAATGATTGGATTTCTACTCTACTTGACTTCTAGTCGTCCTGACATTATGTTTAGTGTGTGTATGTGTTTTCATTTTCATGAAAACACTAAAGAGTCAAATTTAAATGTTGTAAAGGGAATTTTCAAATACCTTAACCATACTCCCAATTTAGGACTGTTCTATCCAAATGATCAATCATTTGAATTAATTAGTTATTTTGATGCTGATTTTGCTGGATATAAGTTAGATATAAAAAGCACCTTTGGAACGTGTCACCTTTTTGGAAATTCACTAGAATCATGGTGTAGTAAGAAACAAAATTATGTTGCATTATCTGCTGCAGAAGCTGAATACATAGCTGCTGGCAGTTGTGGTGCACAAATTTTGTGGATGAAACACACATTACTGGACTATGGATATCAATTCAGACATTTCCCAATAAATTGTGACAACAAAAGTGCAATTAATATTTCTAAGAATCCTATTTCTCAATCTAGGACAAAACATATTGATGTAAGACATCACTTTTTGAGAGTTTATTATCCAAAAGGTGATATCACTTTGGAATTCATTGGTACAGAATATCAACTTGCTGATATATTCACTAAACCATTATATTTTGAAAGATTGGACTACATCATACATGATATTGGTATGATTAATCGTAAGTAAAAATCTTACTGGTCTTAATGGTGAATACTTTACAATATTTTACTTTACAGTTTCATGGTCACTGTTTCTATGTTAGTGTTTTATGTTCACGGTCTCACCATCAATAATTTATGCTCACGGGTTGTCACGTCACTGTCTCATTCGATTCCTTACCCGAACTCTCTCATGAACCTTCTCTTCCCTCTCACTCAACCCGTCAGTGGATACCAAGGATGAAGCGTCCATCTTCACCCTCGACTGAGAAGTGCCTCTCTATGAAACAGAAGAGGATACCGATGATAGCCCACGAAGGACATCTAAACACAGTCCTGGTAAGCCGTACAATTTTACCTGAAAAAGAGGTTTGTGCAGAGTGGTTACTATCTAGAAGATCATTAGTTATGAATGATTTAAGAGAACAAGGATGGCTTGGTTGGTTCACTGGACAGAGTAGACCTATTTACCCGAGATTGGTATCTCAATTCTATTAGTATGTGAAGTTTTATTTTGAGTTTGGAGAAAGCATTTTGGTGAAAAGATGGATAAATGGTCAAAAGTGCTCTTTCTCTTTGAGGATATGGGATGTATGACTAGGGATTCCCTATGAAGGTGTTTTTGAGGATTACCAGAGATACCCTCCTCCAAAAACTGACATCTTTCACCTGAAGACTAATTTGGGAAACCTGACTGGAAATGGATACAAGTGAAGGGCCATAACTGTTGAATTAGATTGGGAGGCTAGACTTCTGTTCAAGTTCGTTCAAAATTTGTTTAGCCCGAGAAAAGGAGATTTCTCTATGATGAAGTATCAGGATGTGTTCCTGATTCATCTGTTGAAGAATGGCCATAAGATCAACCTATGGAAGTATGTTATCAAACATATTTGTGAGCTGATCAAAGTCACTTCAAAATCCATCACCTTGTTTAACTCAAGGATTATTTCAGCTATGTTAGTTGCCAAAGGGATGGTCGGACTGAATGAAGAAAATTTAGAGGATCATGATTTCTGCCTATCCATGCCTTTGATCAAAAGAATAAAGATTAGCTGGAACCCCTAGAAAAACAGTGGGTTGAGTACAATGATCAACTGTATAAAAGGTTTAATCCTGTTGACTATCCAAGAAGTCCTAAGAATCTATCTGATAATGGTTTGGAACCAGTGGAAGTGGCTAGGTTTTCAGAAGAAAAATAAAAGGAAGTATCTGTTGAAGTATCTCCAAGAGAAGAAGCTGGAAGACCTCAAATGGAAAAAACTCCTATTGAAAAAGAAGGGACTGTTATCCCTGTTGAAATACCTCAAGGAGAGGATGTTGGTGTTAATTTGAGAGAAAAGGAAGATCATATTTCTAGTGCGGATGTAAATCCAGAAGCTCATCCCAATGTTGCAAGGAAGGTGGTTTTTCCTTATTCAGAACAGCAAGTAACCTTAGAGGAAGATCCTATTGAAGAGGATCTTTCTGTGGAAAAAGAAGCATGTCTGGAAGTTTGACCAGTAGAACAATAGGTTCCTGGGATTATTCCCTCTGCTGAAGAAGGGATGGTAATTTCTTTTCAGCTGGAAAGGAAAGAGTTTGTTGAAGAGATCCGGGATGATCCTGTGGATCTTTTCCATGTTCCTGAGCCTCCAGAATCTAAAAGGGAAGCACAATTTGAGGGGGATGAACCTCAAAACCTTGAGATTACAGAAGCTGGATCTGCTGAAGCTTTTAAACCTTCTATGTCATACTCTATGCACACCTGATTTGCTTTCCCAAGCTTTTATGATGTGGTTGAGTCAGATCATGTATCTATAATTGGAATGGATCTTTCTTCTCTGTTTAAACTAAAGTCTGTAGCTCATCCAGAACCAGAACCAGATCCACATCCTCAATCCGAATCAGAATCTAAGTCTGAAGATGACTCTAAACCTCAAAAAGAATATAAAACACTACCTTTACATGCACCCATACCCTGAGCATCACTCTTTTGTAACTAAATATGATTTGAATGTTTTTGGAGAAACTTTGTTATCTGGAGTTGAGAAAATTGTCTCCACTCATCCTCGTCCAGTAACTCAGTTAAGTCAAGAAGTTGCATCAATTTTCATGGAAAATATTATCTTGCATATTCAACCAAGGATGATCCAAGAAATTCAAGAAGTCAGAGTTGAGAATAAGCTTCTGAGTGCTGATGTTTCAAATATGAAAAATATGATAGCAAATTTGCAGAATGATTTATCTTTGAGATCAGAGCCTGCTCCTGTTTCTGCTCCTGCACCTGTTGCTGCTTCTCCTGAGACATCTGATTCCATCCTTTCTAGGGATATTTTGTCTCAATTTCATCCATACCTGCTTTATTTTGATGAAAATATTGGAAAAAAGACACACCAAGATGCTGGAACACATGAGAGAGCTTGTGGAAAATCTGAATAAGCTTACAGATGAATACACTAGATGCCTACAAAAAGTGTTGTAACAGCTCAAAGTTCTAACCGAAGGTGTCAAGGTTTCACCTGCTTCTGGTCAGAACTCCACATCTTCTTTGGATGATTCAATGCTGAGATCCATAATCAAGGAAGAACATCAGAGTGCCCTCAGTGGCTTAGAGATATCTTCTTTGTCAGAAGTGGTTAAGAACAGTGATAGAGTATTGGACTTGGTTAGTATTCATTCTAAGATAGCCAATGATTCTCAACAAGTGATCTCCAAGAAAATAGATCTTTATTACTACCAGATTTTCTCTAAAAGTGATATGACAGATCACTTTAGATATCTTATTGAAAATTTCTGAATCCCTCTGGTGACTCAAGATTTTAAAGCCCATGTTCGGAAAATTACCGAGTTCACGAGACAGTTAGCCAAGTTAATGGAGAATAAGGATGATTTTGAAAAGGCTATGCAATATGGTGCAGAAATCATTACTGATTTCATCATTATTTTGAAGCCGTATCTTTATGTGTCAAGTACTTCTATAGTTGCTCCAGCTGCTGCACCCCTTAGACCTGGTCTACCTGCTTTAGCCTCAACTTCCATGACAGTCAGCCAAGCACTTTCTAATATCCGGCAAGTCATTCTTGACCAACCTAAGCCTAGATGTTCTACGAATACCACTTTGGATCTATCTATTTTTGAAGGTCTACCCATACCCTCTTTTTCTACTGCATATATGCCTTATTGTACTTCAACACCAGCTCCTTCTGCTGATAAAGGATAGGAAAATTTGGATCCCTAAAGAGTCTAGCGACAGTTTTCTTTTTGATGGGATGTCATTTCTTGTTTACTGTTTGTACTTCTCCTGTATGTTCTATTCTGAATCATTTTTTTAATGAAAAATTCCATGTTTCATTTCATTTTCTCTACTTTTTAATAATTCGAAAAGGGGGAGAAAAATCTACAAGTATAAATGGGGGAGACAAACTACAAGTGTCAGTTCTATAATGTTTTTATTTCTATGCTAGTATCTTTAATGTTACATTTTATTTATATTCTGACTATATCTGATTTGTGATCATCAAAAATGGGGATATTGTTGGACTCCTCATGTGATAATCCTATTTTAATGATCACAAATCTTATTACTATTAATTAATCTCAATATACTCATCATGTCTTAATGATAACAAATCTTATGGATGTTATGTACTCTATTTATTATTTAAAAGTCTCATGCATGATCAAAAATCTCAAATATATTATCAGGCCCTTATGTTTATGATTCAAGTTCTCTTACTCTCTAATGATTAAACATAAACCATATTCTACTAATTACTGTCTATGTTCAAATACAGATATTTGTCTATGTATGGACTCACTGTGACCCAGACACCGTGACCCAGACACCGTGACCCAGACACCGTGACCCAGACACCGTGACCCAGACACCGTGACCCTGACACTGCGACACAGACACCGTGAAGGACTCACCGTGACACAGACACCGTGCAGGACTCACCGTGACACAGACACCGTGGAGGACTCACCGTAAAGAACTCACGGTGACCCACTCACCGTGAAGCTCACCGTGAAGCTCATACCATAAAGCTCATAACGTGAAGCTCATATCATGAAGGACTCACCGTGACACATACACCGTGAAGGACTCACCGTAAAGGACTCACAGTGACCCACTCACTGTGAAGCTCATCATGAAGCTCATACCATGAATCTCATACCGTGAAGAAGACACTATTTACATAATCCCTGTGACATAGTTTCTTAAATTTTTGTCAATATTATTTAAATAATGCTAACGGTCATATTTAATGTTCTTAATGAATTTAATGTTAATTAATGATAGTTGTTGGTATGTCAGTAAACCGTATCTTGAACCTATGAAAATAGAATCATTTCTACTACCAGAACTTGTGGAATATAAGGAAGATTGAAATGTAGTACACGTGCAAGTAGTGAAGTGAGAAAAGTGTTATGATACAACTAGAAGAACATACACACATGAGAGCACTATGCTGAACAAGAAGAACAATCCTGAGCAAGAAAGAGATTACCATACATTCAAAGAATTCTCATCAATGCAATCCAACACCACTGAAGAACAAATGACTAATCAAGAGATATTGTTCATTCCTGAAGAAGAAAAGCTGACTACGACACTCTGTTTTTCAATAGAAAATCCAGAGAAGGACATGGAAGCATTCCTGCTAAATCCAACACGTCTAGAGCTGTGTTGATAATCACTAGAGATTTCTAATCACTTATATGCTCTCTCTAAGTGATTTATTTATTTACTTTTGGGCAGTGTGGTGTACTCTGTATTTCTTATACACACACTGTATCTTGCACTGAACTGGAGGATATCAAAATCCTCACTCCAAATCTCTTATCTCTTGTTTGACCACGTCAACTGTGGAAGTGGTCCTTGTGTGGCCTGGTCTTTGTTTTGATTCCCACGAAGAATAGTGGTAGAGGTCCCTGCATTGCCTGGACAGTTTTGCAAACTGTTGTTAACCCCGATTCAGGGTATGGAACAAATTTTTATATTAATTTGAGAGGAAAAAGTCTCGAATTGAGACTAAACCTCTTGTTATATGTGCTGGGAATCTTTAGTTCAAGTTCAAAGTATACTACATATATCTTATTTATTCTTCTGCTATTAGTTTAAAATAAAATACTATTTTAAAGCTAATTTGATAGTTAAATTAGAAAGTTTTTACACTTATTGTAAATCAGTACGTTAGTTTCAAAAGTTAGTTTGATCTTGTGGTTAAATTAACTAAGACCTAATCAATCTTTGAGAAGCTAAGTGAACATTAAAAATCTGTATAAATTCACTATAGTTTATCTTCTTTTATAAATTGGGGGATTTTAAATACACAATATTTTTAACAGAAAATTTAATTGGAACTCAGTTCACCCCCTCTTGAGTATCCACTCCGACCAACAAAAATGAACAACAACAGTGGATATAACCAATAGTATATAAATAATGATGCTACATGTCTCATGTTCTATGAAAAAAACCAGAACATGTTATACATCAATGCAGTACAGAAAAATGCAGAGTACAAAAAAACGAATAAAAACAGATGGCAATGGCATCACGAGCATAGGCTCGGTCCCATGCCCTTTTACTCCACAACAACAGTCAAGTACCTATGTAGGGACTCTTTCCCCTATCCACACCAGTGGAAACATAATCTTTTTGGGCCGAAAATCATGACCCAAATAGGGTGTGAGAAATATATCTCAGTAGGCACCCACCAAAGGCTCGTGCCCAACTGCGTGAAAGAATGAAACAACAGTGTGCCATAGTAAAATGCAATAATGTAAGCATTACTGAAAAGTAACTAAATTAACAATTAAATTTCCATTTTATTATTCATTTAATCCATTAAATATTAGAAATCACCACAGTTCATTTCTAATTAAATAGTCCACGTCCTCAGACAAGCAAAACCTTACCCATTGTTAAGAAGAATCCAACCCGCATGTATAGCCCTCAGGTGTAAATGAATTAGTCCTCAGGCATAGGAAGTGTTTCTCTCAGGCATAGAAGTCAAGCCCTCAGGTGCAAAAGGTTTCCCTTAGGAAAAAAAACTATAGCCCTCAGGCTAAACAGTGCAGTGCCCAGAGGCTAATCACAACAACGCACTCAGGCCGAACAGGTAACCGAGCCATGCCCAACAGGTAAACAAGCAGTAACAAGCAATTCCTCTCAAGGAAATTCTACAATTACTACTTTAAATGCATACCCTCGGGTATCCTGGCCAAACTGCTAAATAGTGGAACACACCCCTAGGGTGGTTCCAGATCCAAACAACGATCCAAAACAAGAGTTTTACAATTTATTCAATTACCTATACAGTTCTAGGTCATTAAAAATAGCCACGACCTCAGCCACATGACACCCCAACCTGGGTTCGTGGCACAAAATCGCACAAAACACACAACATTTGGCAAATTAAACACCAAGCCACATATATTTTATGCCAACGAGTGATATATGCGAATGTCGGTTCCAGAAACGTCCAAGAACTACGTAGATCTGACAAAGATAGAAACTCGCTTAACCTCAAATAACTTCCATTAGGAGAAGAATTGGTAAGCATCACGCTAGGAGAATAGAGGGCTTACCCGTGCGGTTCCAACAAGATCATCCGAATCAGAAACGGATTCCAGACAGACACTCGACAGATATTCAAAGGTTTGGTCGTCCCTCCTGAGATACCTCTTCTGTTCTAAGCCTTCCTTGTGAACATGGGAGGTTACTACCCATTTTAATCGAAAAAACAAAGTACATGACGTGTACTTCCAAGTACATGGTGTGTAATCCCTTCATTTAACTGTTCCCTTGGCGGCACCGCCACACTGTTCATCTGTCGACATGAGTACACAGCATGTACTACTGAGTATACGAAGTGTACTGTCGCCCAGCTGGCGGTTGCTCCACCGCCTTACCATTATGGCATGCCGACTGATTACACGGCGTGTAAAGTATCACTACACAGTGTGTAGTCGGTTCCTAAACTCTTGTCACCATCATGGCTACATGCCTCGTGTAATCATCCCTACACTGCCAAAAGTACACGGCTTGTGGAAAATGTACACGACGTTTACTTATGAAATATAGGATTTTCCCCATTTCCCATATCTTCTAAAAAACACTTACGGAAAAGAGAAAAGAAGAAACTAGTACCTCAAAAATAAGAACTGGGTTCTTACAAACTTCCCCACTTATAGAAATTCATCCCTGAATTTCCCTTCTAATGGTGGAGAAGATATAGCTGCGAACAACTTCAGCCACTGAGCGCGTACGTCAGTTTCCCGCTCCCAGGTTTCGTCCTGCACTCGACCATGCTACCAAAGCAATCGTACAAGAAGAACTGACCAGCCTCAGAGAACCTTCGTGCTCCTGTTTATGATACGAATCAGACTCTCCTCAAAGGATGCATCTAACTCGAGCTCAACATCCTCATGATGAAAGACGTGAGACGAGTCTGAATGATAGTGGCGCAACGGAGATACATGGAAGATGTCATGCATGGCTTGGTATCGCTGCAGTAACCGCAACCGATAGGAAACCAGACCGACTCTCTCCAGAATCTCAAATGGCCCCACATACCTCGGTGAGAGTTTACCCTGTCTCCTGATCCGCTTGTGTCCCAGCCTCAGCGAAACATGAAAGAAATCATGATCCCCGACAACGAACTCCAAAGGTCATCTACGACGATCAACATAAGATTTCTGATGAAACTGCGCGGTAGCCATCCTCTTCTGAATTAACAAGATCTGGTCAGAAGTCTCCTGCACAAGACGTGGTCCCAGTAGAGCTGCCTCACCTTCCTCTAACCACCACAAAGGTGATCAGCATGGCATATAAAGCCTCGTATGGTGCCATCTCAATAGTTTCATGGAAGCTATTGTTATAGGCAAACTCGTGTAAGGGTATAGGCTTCTCCCAAGAGCCCCCAATTTCTATGACGCATGGTCACATCATTTCCTTTAGCACTTGTATCCTATGCATTGACTGGCCATATGGCTGAGGGTGGTATGTTGTGCTCAGAATCACCTGTGTACCCAGTGCCCTATGAAACATCTGCCAGAAACGAGACGTAAAATGAGCGTCCCTATCTGAAATGATAGAACAAGGGACCCCATGAAGACGTACGACCTCTCGGATATAAAGCCTTCTGAGCTCATCAACACCGAAGGTCTCCTTGATCAGTAAAAAGTGAGCTACCTTCATGACTCTGTCTACAACAACCCACCTGACATCATTTCCCCTAGGTGATCTTAGAAACCATATCACAAAATCCATTGCGACATCATTCCATTTCCACTCTGGAATGGGTAACTTCTATAACAGTCTAGCTGGTCTCTAATGCTCTGCCTTTACCTGCTGACAGGTGGAACATCTTGTAACATAACCAGCTATATCTCTCTTCATACCCGGCCACCAGTACTGAAGTCTCATGTCTTAGTACATCTTGGTAACCCCAAGAATAACTGCCCAAGGTGAAGCATGAAACTCTTGCATTAGCTCCTCACGTATATCCCTTGGAACCCACACTCATCCCTGGAAATGCAAAACCTCATCATCACCTATCGTCCAACCTGGAGGAGGGTACTCACTTGCCACAGACTCACGTAGAACTAGGGCTTCTTAATCAGATAGATGTCTCATCCTCACCCTATCCAGAAGGGTAGAAGTCACAGCTGAAGAGGAAAGATAAGTCTACCCCTGACTGTCATGCACCTCCAGATGCATCTTAGAGAACAAATCCATGAGCTGCCACTCACCACTAGCCTCCTACACTACTTGCATTTGAGTCTTCCTGCTCAGTGCATCAGCTACTACATTAACTTTACCAGGTGTATAAGAAAGATCAAAATAAAAGGACTGTAGGTACTCGACCCACCTTCACTGCCTCAGATTCAGGTCACGCTGAGTAATGATTTACTTGAGAATTTTTATGGTTGGTGAAATCCACGAAATGTTCTCCAAACAGATAATGTCTCCAACAGTGCAACACATAAACAACTGCAGCCAACTCGAGATCATGCGTTGGGTAATTCCTCTCATGTGGCCTCAACTACCGAGACCTGTACGCAACAACTTGATCGACATGTATCAACACACCTCCTAGCCCAATACCTGATGCATCACTATAAACTGTATAGATCATCCCCTACTCTAGGAGTATCAGGATCAGTGCTGTTGTCAACCTTCCTTTCAGGTCCTGAAATACTGCCTCACAAGCTTCCGACCACAAGAACTTAACACCCTTCTTAGTCATACCCGTCAACGGAGATACTATCTAGGAGAAGTCCTGGATGAAGCTTCTGTAGTAAACATCCAACCCTAAGAAACTCCGTTTCTCAAACAAGTTCTTAGGCTTTTCCCAGGAAACTATTGCTCTCACCTTCTCTGGTTCTACTGAAACTCCTTCCTCTAAGATGACATGACCTAGAAAGTGAATCTGGTTCATCCAAAATTGGCACTTTGAGAGCTTAGCATATAGCCGATGCTATCTCAGTATAGTCAATACGATCTCACGATGGGTGTCATGGTCGTGTCGAGTGTGAGTGTACACCAAGATGTCTTCCATGAATACTACCACAAAAGAATCTAGATACGGATGGAACACACGATTCATCAAAGCCATGAAAACTATTGGAGCGTTTGTGAGTCCGAACGGAAAAACTGTATACCCATATAGACCATGCATTCTTATGAAAGCTGTGAGAGGTATATCAGATGGTTTCACGCGAAAATCTTGATATCATGATCTCAATTCAATCTTAGAGAACACTCGTGATCCACGAAGTTTATCAAATAGATCATCAATCCTTGGAAAGGGATATCGATTCTTAACCGTCAACTGGTTCATCTTCCAATAATCCACACAGAGTCTTAGGGTACCGTCCGCCTTCTTGGATAAAATGACCGGCGAACCCCAAGGAGAAGTACTGGGTCAGATAATAACCTTGGACTATAACTCCTCTAACTACCTCTTTAGATACTATAACTCAGGTGTGGCCATCCTATAAAGAGTAATGGATACTGGTGCTGCTTCATGCAAAAGCTCGATAAAGAAAACCACCTCACGCATCGGTGGTAGACCAGAAAAGTCATTCGGGAAGACATCCCTAAAATGTTCAACCACTGGAGGAAAATCCATCTGAAAAATCCCATGGTCATCCAGATATAAACTCGCAATCTGGGCCGTGACTCCACCTCGCCCATGATGCTTTGTTCCAGCTCGACTCTCCTAAACATTATATTTGCCCTTGTATAGAAACTCTCTGCCCTCTGGTGCTGTGAAACGCACACTGTGACGATATCTGTCTACAAAGGCCCGAAAGGGAACCAGCCAGTCCATCATAAGAATGACTTCATAGCTTGTCATCTCTAAGACATAAAGGTCCAAAGGATAGTGACACCCACCAACCTCAATGGTTCACTCCTTGCACTTACGCACACTACCAGTTCAAGTCCCCAATAGAGTGCCTAGCATCATGATATCAAAATAAGTAGAGACACAGAGCCCAAGGCTCTCCAAAATGGGTACAGATATGAAACTACGTGTAACACCCGTATCAAAAAGTATTGAAGATAAAATAGAAGCTAATAGAATAGTACCACCGACTGTAGAAGTTTTGGGATCCTGCTCCTGCTGGGTCTGTTTCACTGCATAATCCTGCACGGTGTCGCGGCCCTGCGACACAGCCTGGCTACCCTGAGCTATCCCACCCTGCTGCCTTTCATGTCCTGGTGTCTGGCTACCATGACCAAAACCACCATTTCTACCTGCATGCCCTGACGTATTCCATTTCCTGGACTGGTAAGAAGACACTAGTCCTGCTCCTGCATACAGAGTCTTCACAGACCCCCTCTTACTAGCCACTGGTAGAAATGCCCTGCAAAAGCATTGTAGATGGCCCATATTGCAACAAGTTCGGCACCCCACTGGGTCTCGTGGACACTGAGGTCTCTTGTGCCCCTCTCTACCACACTAGAAGAACTTGACTAGGGTACCTGAAGACACTGTTTGGCTGGTACTGCCGCCCTGAGAGAAGTCCATCTGTCTCATCCTCTTGCCAATAGAAATAGTACCAGTAACTGCTACTAAACCGCCCTGGCCCACACCAAAAGATTGTTGCAGGTTTCTCTCTGTAATCATCACCTGATTTACAATATCATGTACAGTAGAAAACCTGAAAACGTTTACCATTGCTCGGATTTCATAACGAAGACCATCCCCAAAACATCTGGCCTTTAGTATCTCATCACCCACCAGCATGGGTGCAAAGCGCTGAAGCTCCGTAAAGTGAGAAGAATAGTCCATCACCGACATGGCACCCTACTGCAGATTCATGAACTCTTGAGCTCTATCTGCTCTCAACATCTAAGGAAATAAGAATTCATAGAATACTGCGTGAAAATCTTCACACGTCATGTCTCTGTGATGCTCTGACTGGGTGGTAACATCCGACCACCTCTTGGAGGAATCACGCAGCATGTAAGTCACGAGGTTGACCCTCCTCCATGGAGGCGTCTCCAGATGCTTGAAAATAGTCTGAATTGACCCCAACCAAGACTCTGCAGCCTGTGGTCCACCATCCATTGAAAACGTAGGCGGATGCTGCTGCTGGAAGATACGTGTCAGCTCGTCCATAGATGTGGCAGCCTGCGGTGCTCCCTGAAAGGTCAGCATGAACCGCATAAAGCCCTCACGGAACTGTGCCTCCACGCCTGTGTCCGGTATAGCAGCTGGTGCCGCCTTTGGCTCTGCTGGAGGGTCCACTGGTAGCCCATGGCCCACCATCTCAGAAGTATTCTCGTTGCCACTCTCCTGGAGAACAACGCACGATTGTCTAGGCGGAATTACACTACAAGGTCAAAAGCATGCCATAGATTCAAGATTATAAAGACTGAAAACGAAGAAACCCAAAAGGGAATAGGAGGAATAAGGCTTTCAAAATTTTCAAAACATGACTAAACGGCGTGTATACTAACTACACGGTGTGTACTTGACTTCCCTTCTACTACCCGGGTCCTTCGACACGGCTAAGCCACACGGCACCCATTTGAACAAAAACTACACGATGTGTATTTCATATACACTGCGTGTATTGTGTTACATCCAACTGCCCGTGTCGCTTGTGACATAACCGACTACTCGGCTTGACACTACACGACGTGTTACACCCGAACACGGCGTGTCAACAACCATGTTTCCCAGCCACACGGCTAAGTCCACACGGTCGGTCCTCAGACAAGACTACACGGCATGTCCCATAGGTACACAGCGCATTCAAGAAGAGGTGACATCGACCCGTGTTGTTAGTTACGTAGCCGAGTCCCCAGGTCACACTACACAACGTGTTCATCATTGACACGATGTGTTCTATAAAAGAGTTCACCTCCCCATGTTGGTAGTTACACGGCCGGACTCCGGGTCAACACTACACAGCATGTACAGAAGCTACACGACGTGTTCGCCTCAAGGTCTTCCCTTCCCCATGTCGCCGTTGTAACACCTGAGATTTTTATGAGAAATTTTTATTTTATGTTTTATACATCATAAATGGAATCTTTCACTACACACAACACTATATTGTCTTTCTTTACATGCAATCACAACCTTTCTCGATAGCATGTGTTGTACGCAATACCGAGATTCACTAAACAACGATATGCTATTAAAATATTGTTAAAACTAGCCGTTATGTATAGTAATACCCAAATTTTGAAATTTTCAAAATTTTATCTTTCAAAATGGACTTCATTTTTGGATTCGAAATATCGAAATTATCCTAGGGAGAAATTTTGGTATTTTTCAGAAAAATTTCATTTTTTCATGAATAGTGAAAACACTGGGTAACTATTTGAAAACCGACTTTTTATTTAAATTATTATTTATTTTATTTAAATTTATTTTAGGTCAGAATTGATACATAATACCTATATATGTTCAATGTAATTAATTGGAGTCATTTTATAATAATTTTAGATATCTAAAAATTTTATTGAACTTTTCACCGTCTTTTACCCACCTCCTTGGAGAGTTTGAAAATTTACATAAAATGTAATTTTACCACTTTTTTGAGTGTAATTTCAAAAATCCGAGAGACACAATTAACATCAAGGAGTAAAATTTGGTTCAATAAGATAAAAATAATTTTCGATGAATAGTAACTTTTTACTTTTCTTTACCACGGTTAAAAATAAATAGGGTAATTATGGGTAAAAATGGTATTATTATTACCATAAAACATGTCCTAATTATATTGGATAAGTTTAATTCGACCAAAAACAACCTTAGGAATAAAATATGACCATTTATACCCACTTGGATTAGATTAGGACATTTAATATTATTTTATTTAAAGAATAGTTAAAATAGTTAAAATCAAAGCTTAATAACTAAAACATTTTTAATATAGTGATATACATAAGATAAATTCAACTATAAATATTCGTTATAAAGATAAAAATATTTCATACATAATGGTATTTTATTTATAATTTTTAGACATTAAATAATTTAATTTATTTATGACACAATTATGATGCTGTAATTAGCTTATTAATGAAATTTTGACATAATTGATGTTATAAATATCCAAATAAATATAATTTACACTTTTTATGAATTACACTAATTTTATAGGTTAATATGACATGTTAGTATTGATTTAATTAACTTTTCTCAAACTAATCATTCTGTTAGGAGTTTTACAAAAATCAATTTCCAAATAGTGTCAAAATTGACATTAAATAGTTTTTAAAACAAATATTATATTATTAATTGTTATTTTATTCCTAAAAATATAAGGATCGGCCAAATGACATAGATAAGCTTATATATATTAATAATAAACAAATTTGGATTCGTTTGGCTTGTTATAGTATGTTTTTTAAACTTATAGTGTAAGAAAACACGAAGACTCGGTAAAAGTAAAATTATTTATCTTAAAGATAAATCTAAATGATAAGGTTAAAATAGAAACCTAAAATTGTGTAAATTCACTTTTATAAGATTATTTCAACCCATCCTCACCTTATATTCTAAATAAATCAATTAGGAGCTATTTAAAATTGAATATGACTTTATAATAAAATAATATTTTTAGTTTTTCCTATGGTGCCCCTCTCCTCCCTTATAAAAAGGAACCTCCTCCCTCTCGTCCTCACACCACTTTGAGCCTTCAATCTCAGCCAAAACCTGTCAATTTCTCTTCTCCAGTTCTCTAGAAATATCCTATAGGTCCTGGTCTTCTTCAAATACCATATTTAGTTCCCTAAGAGGAGGTTAAGAAGAGGCGCCTCAAAGAAGAGGTAATGTCCGTTACCGATTCTTTCAACTTTATTTCTTTTTCTAATTTTTATTATTTAATTGTTTTATTATGAAGTAATAACATCATTATCACTCATATACTGATATGTTATTATAAATATGAAACAACCCTATTTCACCATCTTTCCATCCTACGGAAAATGAAATCACCGCGTGTGTGTACGTACAGAATACTGTCTCCACGCCGTGGTGTAATCTATTTTCCACCACCACCTTACTGGGATGGGTATAATATAGTAAATAATAACTATATATGATTATTGTAAAGTGATATTTATTCTAAAATAGTATACATACACTCCAATACAATTCCACAATCATGGGAATGATATCATCGCTCGTGCGTACGTATGGAATTCCGTCTCCACGATATGATGCGACTCGTTCTACATGATCTTCATTTCATAATGATTATATAAATGAATTGAATAAATAAATATGATATATATTACACTATTACCATTCTGTAAATGAGTTATCGATAACCAAAAAAAAGAATAAGAATTTATTCGACAAAACACGCATAAGAACAAAAAGTAATAAACTCCCGAATAACAAGTAGCAATGAAATATTACTAATAAGAAGAAAATAATATGACCATATATGATATCATAAAAATGAGTATGATTCTGGAATATGTCAATGACATTATTTAAATAATTATACAGGAGGTTCAGACACGTACAAAGCATATCGGACCTAAGGTAAGGGAAAATCTCACAATCTCATTTTTATCCGAGATTGTTTATACTTTGGTATTTAATAGGGTGTATTTATCATCCACATCTATGTTTCCTCAATTGTAATATTATTTATATCCTCCTAAATTTTTGTAAAACCAATTTTACCCTTCGGTGAGTTTTAGAAAAATATATGAAAGGAATCTTTTTTCATTTTTAGTACGAGGTACTTTTTGACTTTTCCAGCCAAAGTACGAGAAGAATGTTTTCTTAACTTATACGACATGAATGGATTTTTAAAATATTATTTCCATGAAGAATCATTTACATGTTTTCAAGTTTATTTTTAATCAACTTATTTTATTTTAAATTTATATGACATGTTACGAAAGGAAAATGTTTTTGAAGTAGAAAGAATATTTTCCTCAAGAATGGAGTTCAAGTGTTTTATCAAAATTATTTTCCATATAAGATAATATAGGGTTGTATATCTATCCCTATTTTTAAATTTTTTTGATTATGTTATGATGGAATTATTTTTATTTTGTCCTTTTATTTTATATGGATTGTGTTATGATGTCATGATGATTAAGAATCCCATTTTTATTACATTGGATGTGCTCTGATGTATGATTTATGATTTTGTGGCACACATAATAATGGTTTCATTATGAGATGGGTGTGACCTATATGCCCATCCAATTCATTGGGTAATGATTTATATCTCATGATATAGACATGGCTGGAACGGCAGGTTATCCCGGTTCAGTGAAACATGACTGAAACGAGGAGTGAACTCAGTTCAGAAATGGACTTTGTCCACTAAGATAGTCTTGGAAATGAGTCTTGACTACTATGAAATGATTATATATGATTATGTGTGTATTCCACAAAGTTTCATGTTTTAATTTATGATTATTGGGATTACATTTTACTACTATTATTTATCCCATGTTTTAAAATTATGATCTCTTTTTCAGGTTAAGATTTACAAAATGTTAAGTTCTTATGAATATGATGTGATTGATATTTATTTTCTTTACCTTTACTGAGAATTTGAGCTCACCCTTTTGAATTTATCTTTCCCGAGGTTAGGAAGAATGTTATTAAGTAGGATATTCCAAAAGGGACTCTAGATATGATGAAATAAATGGGAGGCAATATAGATGATTTTGGAACAGGTTGTTTATGTTTCCCAGTTTCTAAAGACACTATACCAAAACGGTCCTTTCAAGGTTTTTTTATATGTTGTAATAAGTGTGCTTCAATTTTGATGTAATAAAAATTTAAATTGTGGGTTGTTATAGTTGGTATTAGTGGAAAGGTATAGTCAACCTTTGGAAACATGGATTTGAAAGCCTTAGTAAGAACCCTAAGGATACGACTAAGCATAGAACACAATATTAGTGTTTTAGAAATGGCCGTGAAAATCCTATTATAAGACATGAAGTTTAAAATTTTATTCTTGATTATGTGGTTTTCCTATTATAATTAGTGTTTCTCACACTATTCTTCTTGGTTTTAGTCAATGGATGGAACCCAAAGGAACCATGTTAACCCGGAATGTGACGGGAAATGAAATTATTGTCCCCCTGAGCAACCAAACATTATGGGATCTAGAATGAAAAATCATGTAGCAATGCTCACACAACTATCTCAAGCTATGAATCATGTAGGACTTCAATACGAGCAAAGGAAGGAGCAAAATTATGTTGAATCCTTCATGAGGCAGCGTCCACCATCATTTAGTGGGTCTACAGATCCATTAGTGGCTGAACAATGGATCAGGACCATTGAAAATATATTTTCAGTTCTTCAATGTTCTGAGCATGATAAATTCATCATAGCGGTATATCGTTTGGAAGGTGAAGCTGATGAATGGTGGAATCTTATCAAGAATATGAGGAAAAGGGATGAAATTGAATCCATGGAATGGGATGAGTTCAAGAACTTATTTTTAAATAATTACTTCCCTTTTATTTTTCGAACAATCATGGAGAAGGAGTTTCTTGAACTGAAGCAAAAGGATGATGAATCTATTGGTACCTATGAAGAAAATTTTATGAGACATTCATGGTATGCTTCGGAAATTGTTATCCAACCTGAGAGTAAGATCAATCTATTCTTTAGTGGCTTAAAACCAAGTCTTCGAAGGGCGTTATCCATAAGGTACTTCAATAGCTACAAGGAAATAGTTCGATGTTATCTCAAGGTTGAGATTGAGATTGGAGTAACCCATCAGTCATATGTGTTTGATAAGAAGAGGAAAATGGAATTCAAAGGAAAATCTAAAGAGCACACTGAAAAAAAGATGAGTTTCCCCTTATGATCAAAATCTGGAAAGAAACATGGAGGGATTTGTCTTAACGGGACAAGTAAATGTTTCAAATTTGGAAAGGAAGGTCATCGGGCATTTGAATTCCACAATGATGGGAAGACTATTTATAATGATGAGAATAAAGAAAATGCTACACAGAGTGCACCTCCTACACATCAATGTTTCAAGTGCAAGGAAATGGGGAACTTTTCCAATCAATGCCCTAATCCAAGGGTTTTTGATGATTATCGACGTCAACAAACTCTTAAGGCCCAAGTCAAAGGAAAGTCACATGAAATTTATATCAACAATGTGGAGTACGATAATGAAGTGGTGAAAGGTACACATACCATCCACTCTAAAGTAGAAAATGTTTTATTTGATTCTGGATCCACCCACTCTTTTATTTATAAATAATTTTCTAATGGTATCATTGTATTACCTCAATAATTAGATGTTGAGTTAGCTGTGACAACCCCAAATGGCACAATAGTTACATGAAATGTTTACAATTCTTCTCTGATTGAAGTTTTTGGGAAAGTGTTTCCTATAAATCTTGTGATCCTTCCTATAGTGGAATTTGATGTGATTCTTGGCATGTATTGGATATCTTTATATGGAGCTCATATTAATTTCCAAAGAAGGGAAGTCACATTTCATATTCCAGATCAATCTATGATTGTCTATCGATGCAAGGATGAACATAACCTTCTAGTTGAAATTTCTTCCATCTTATAGATCTTGATTCCACTAAATGAATGTTATTTATCTCAAATTATTAGTGAGAAACTCACGATTAAGAATACACCCATTGTACGAGAGTTTTATGATGTATTTCCAGATGAATTTCCCGGTCTTCCACCAAATCGTGATGTTGCGTTTTCAATAGAACTCGTACCGGGTGATTTACCCATTTCAAAGACACCATATAGAATGGCCCCAATTCAGTTGCAGTAATTGAAGAAGAAACTCCAATAGAATCTTGATAAGGGATTCATATTCCCTAGTGCGTCACCTTGGGGAGCACCTGTTCTGTTTGTTAAGAAGAAAGATGGATCAATGAGACTCTGCATTGATTATCGAGAACATAACAAGATCACTATCAAGAACAAATATCCTATCCCGTGCATTGAGGACTTATTTGACCAACTATGAGGAGCTCAATACTTTTCCAAGATTTATCTTCATTCAAGGTATCATCAGTTAATAGTCAAGAGGGAGGATATACCAAATACAACTTTCTGTACAAGGTATGGACACTATGAATTTATAGTGATATAATTTTTTCTGACTAATTCCCCTGCTATCTTCATGGATCTAATGAATAGAGTCTTTAGAGACTATCTTAATCAGTTTGTGGTAGTCTTAATAGACGATATTTTTGTCTATTAAAAGAGCAAGGAAAAACCTAAAGATCACTTGAGAATTGTATTGAAGACCCTGAGAAAGGAGAAGCTTTATGCCAAATTTACCAAGTGTGAATTTTGGCTTCAAAAAGTTTCATTTTGTGGTCACATAATCTCAAAAGAGGGGATATTTGTGGATAAAGCAAAATGTGAGGTTATCGAAAGATGGTTGAGACCAACAATAGGAACTGAGATCTGACGTTTTCCTGGTTTGGTTGGATATTATCGACGTTTTGTGAAATTTTTTTCACGATTATCTAATCCACTCACCAGGTTGACTAGAAAAGGAGTTATGTTCATGTGGATGGAGGAAGGTGAAATGAATTTCAAGGAGTTGAAAAGAAGGTTATCCAGTGCATCTATGCTCACACTGCCTTGTTGTGGAGAAAATTTTGTGATCTATAGTGATTTATCCAAGAAGGGATTGTGGTGTGTTCTCATGAAAAATGATATGGTGATAGCTTATGCCTCACGATAGTTGAAAATACATGAGAAAAATTACCCAACTCATGTTTTGGGGATAGTTGTGGTAATCTTTGCATTAAAGATTTGGAGGCATTATCTTTATGGTGAAAGATGTGATATTTATACTGATCATAAAATTTTAAAGTATATTTTCACACAAAAGGAGCTGAATATGTGCCAAAGAAGATGGTTGGAGCTGATTAAGGATTACGACTGCTCAATTCATTATCACCCTGGGAAAGCAAACAAGGTGGCAGATGCATTAAGTCGACAAGACCACACAGCTTATCTATGATGATGATCACAAAAGATCCAATATTTATGGATTTACAAAGGATGGATCTTGGAATTATAATGGAAGGGGAAAATCTTATCTTTATCAAATGAATGTTCAGCCATCTATACATGAGATGATTAAAGAGGCATAGAAAGAAGATGTAGAGTTACAAAAGACGGTTAGAAATGTTCCTGAATTAAACCTCGATTGTGATGGGATAATAAGGTTTAGGAATTGGGTTTGTGTTCCTCCCATCCCATATTTAAAGAAAGAGATGTTGGATTAGGCTCATAGTTCTTCATTCTCCAATCATCCTGGAAGCACGAAGATGTATAGGGACTTGGAATAGTACTTCTGGTGGGTTGGGATGAAAAGAGATGTTGCTGAATATGTCTCTCGATGCTTGGTTTGTCAACAAGTTAAAGCTGAGAGACAGAAGTCTAAGGGGATGTTACAACCATTACCCATACACGAATGGAAATGGGAAAACATCACTATGGACTTCGTCACTGGAATTCCTAAAACATCTAAAGGCAATAATTCTATCTGGGTCATAGTTGATTGTCTTACAAAGTCGACACACTTCATTACTATCATAGAAAAATTCTCTCTTGATCAACTTTCCAGTATATATGTAAAGGAAGTGGTAAGATTTCGTGGAGTACAACTTTCCATTATATCTGATCAAGATCCAAGGTTTACCTCTATGTTTTGGAAAAGTCTTCAGCATAATCTATATACAGAGTTGAGCTTCAAAACTTCTTATCATCCCCAGACAGACGGTCAGTCTAAGAGAACAATTCAAACTCTAGAAGACATGTTAAGAGCATTCTCTATGGATTTCAATGGTGGTCGGGATCAACACCTACCTTTGGTGGAATTTTTTTATAATAATATCTTTCACTCCAATATTCAGATGGATCCTTATGAATCTCTCTATGGATATAAATGCAGGACTCCAAATTGCTGGGATGAAGTTGGGTAAAGAAAGCTATTAGGACCTGATCTTGTTGATGAGATGGAAGAAAAGGTCACATATATTCAACAACACATAATAGCAGCTCAGAGTCGACAAAAAAGTTATGCCGATAACTGAAGAAAAGACCTAGAGTTTGAAGTGAGTGATAAAGTGTTCCTACGAATATCTCCTTGGAAGAGCGTAATGATATTTGGAAAGAAGGGAAAGCTGAGCCCTAGGTATATCGGTCCATTCGAAATACTGGATCGTGTTGGAAGGTAGCTTACCAAATGGCGCTTCCACCGAATCTCTCTCAATTTCACGATGTGTTTCATGTATCTATCCATATAAAGTACATAACTGGTCCTTCACATGTACTCATATCAGAAGTTGTACCGCTGGAGCATGATCTTTCTTATGAAGAATAGCCAATATAGATTCTGGATTGTAGCGAAAAAGTTCTATGAAACAAGACCACTCGTTTGGTGAATGTTTTATGGAGGAACCACCAATTAGAAGAAGCTACATGTGAGCTTGAGGATATGATGATGGATAGGTATCCTCATCTGTTTGTTACGAAGTGATAAATTTTGAGGGCGAAAATCATCTTTTGGGGGTAGAATGTAACACCCGAGATTTTTATTAGAAATGTTTTGTTTTTATGTTATATACATCATCAAAGGAATCTATTAATACATACAAAACTATCTTGGCTTTCTTTACACACAATAACGACCTTTCTCGATAGCTTGCATTGTATGCAATAACGAGTTTCACTAAACAACGATATGCTATTAAAATATTATTAAAACTAACCGTTATGAATAGTAATAGCCACTTTTTGAAATTTTATAAAATTTATCTTTCAAAATGGACTTCATTTTTGGATTCAGAATATCGAAATTAGCCTTGGGTGAAAATTTGGTATTTTTTTGAAAACATTCAATTTTTGATGAATAGTGGAAACACTGGGATACTATTTGAAAACATACATTTTATTTAAATAATTATTAATTTTATTTAAATTTATTTTAGGTCAAAATTGATACATATTAACTATATAAGTTCAATGTAATTCATTGGAGTCATTTTATAATAATTTTAGATATATAAAAATTTTATTGAACTTTTCACCGTCTTTTACCCACCTCCTAGGAGAGTTTAAAAATTTATATAAAACATAATTTTACCGCTTCTGTGAGTGGAATTTCAAAAATCCTAGAGACATGGTTAATATCAAAGAGTAAAAAGTGGTTCAATAAGATAAAAATAATTTTTAGTGAATAGTAACTTTTTTCTTTTATTTACCACGGTTATAAATAAATAGTGTAATTAAGGGTAAAATTGGTATTATTATTACCATAATACATGTCCTAATTCTATTGGATAAGTTTAATTCGTCCAAAAACAACCTTAGGAATTAAATAGGACCATTTAGGCCCACTTGGATTAGATTAGGACATTTAATATTATTTTATTTAAAGAATAGTTAAAATAGTTAAAATCAAGGTTTAATAACTAAAACATTTTTCATATAGGGTTATACATAATATAAATTCGACAATAAATATTAATTTGAAAGAAAAAACTGATTTACATCATAATTTTATTTTATTTATAATTTTTAGACATTAAAAAATTTAATTTATTTATGACCCAATGATGATGCAGTAATTATCATATTAATGAAATATTGATATAATTGATGTTATAAATACCCAAATAAATGTAATTTTACCCTTTTTATTAATTAAACTAATTTTCTAGGTTAATATGACATGTTAGTATTGATTTAATTAACTTTTTTGAACTAATCATTCTGCTATGATTTTCAAAAAAATCAATTTCCAAATAGTGTCAAAATTGTCATAAAATAGTATTTAAAACAAATATTATATTATTAATTGTTATTTTATTCCTAAAAATATAAGGTTCTGCCAAATAAAATAGATAAGGTTATTTATATTAATAATAAACAACTTGGGGTTCGTTTGTCTTGTTATAGTAAGTTTATTAACCTTATAGTTTAAGAAAACAAGAAGACAAGTTAAAAGTAAAATTAGTTAACTTAAAGTTAAATATTGATGATATGGTTAGAATAGAATCCTAAACTTTTTTAAATACTATTGGATAAGAGTATTTCGACTCATACCCACCTTATATTCAAAATAAATCCATTTGGAGCTATTAATAACCGAATATGACTTTATAATCAAATAATATTTATAGTTTTTTCAAAGGTGCCCCTCTCCTCCCTTATAAAAGGGATCCTCCTCCCTGTCTTCCTCACACCACTTTGAGAATTCAAGATCGGCCAACCCCTGAAAATTTCTCTTCTCCACTTCCCTAGAAACATCCTAGAGGTCCTGTTCTTCTTCAAAGACCATTTTCAGTGCCCTAAGAGGTTGTTAATAAGAGGCGCTGCAAAGAAGAGGTAATGTCCATTACTGATTCATTCAACTTTATTTCTTCTTCTACTTATTCGTCTTTAGTTGTTTAATTATGAAGAAATATCATCATTATCACTAATATACATATATGTTATTATATGTATGAAACAACTCAATTTCACAATCTATCCATCCTACGGAAAATGAAATCACCGCACGTGCGTACGTACCGAATACTGTCTCCACGCCGTGGTGTATTCTATTTTCCCAAACCACCTTACTTGGAAGGGTATAATGGTGTAAATAATAACTATATATGATTATTGTAATGTGATAATGATTATGAAATAGTATACATACACTCAAATACAATTCCATGATCATGGGAATGATATCATCCCTCATGCGTACGTAAGGAATACCGTCTTCACGATGTGATGTGACTCATTATACATGATCTTCATTGCATAATGATTATATAAATGAATTTAATGAATAAATATGAAATATATTACACTAATACCATTATGTAAATGATGTATCTATAACCTAAAATGAAGAATAAGAATTTATTCGTCAAAACATTTTTAAGAACAAAAAGTAATAAACACCCGAATAACAAGTAGCAATGAAATATTACTAATAAAAAGCTAAGAATATGACCATATATGATATCCTAAAATTGAGTATGATTCTGGAATAAGTAAATGACATTATTTAAATCATTATACAGGAGGTTCAGACATGTACAAAGCATATTGGACCTAAGGTAACGAAAAATCTCACAATCTCATTTTTATCCGAGATTGTTTATACTTTGGTATTTAATGGGGTGTATTTATCATCAATATCCATGTTTCATCAATATTTAATATTATTTATACAATCATAAAATTGTTTAAAACCAATTTTACCCTTAGGTGTGTCTTTAGTAAAAGATATTAAAGGAATCATTTGTCGTTTTTAGTACGAGGTACTTTTTGACTTTTCCGGCCAAAGTATGAGAATAATGTTTTTTAAATTATACGGAATGAATGGATTTTTAGAACATTATTTTCAGGATGATTCATTTACAAGTTTTCAAGTTTATTTTTAATCAACTTCTTTTATTTTAAAATTTAATGACATGTTAAGAAAGGAAACTGTTTTTGAAGTAGAAAGGATATTTTCCTCAAGAATGGAGTTCAAGTGTTTTATCAAAATTATTTTCCATATAAGATAATATAGGGTTCTGTTTCAATCCCTATTTTTACATTGTTTTTATTATGTTATGATGGAATTCTTTTTTTGATGTCCTTTTATCTTATATGGATTGTGTTATGATGGTATGAGGATTAAGAATCCCATTTTTATTACATGGGTTATGCTATGATGTATGATTTATAATTTTGTGGCACACATAAGAATGGTTTCATTATGAGATGGGTGGGACATATATCTCCGTCCAATGAATTGGGTAAATATTTATATCTCATGAGATAGACATGTCTTGAATGGCAGGTTAATACGGTTCAGTGAAACAGGACTGAAAAGAGGAGTGAACTCGGTTTAGAAATGGACTTTGTCTGCTAAGATAGTCTTGGCAATGAGTCTTGACTACTAAGAAATGATTCGCTATGATTACGTGTGTATTCCACAAAGTTTCATGTTTTATGTTATGATTATTGGGATTACATTTCACTACTATGATTTATCCCATGTTATGAAATTCTGATATCTTTTACAGGTTACGATTTCCAAAATGTTATGTTCTTATGAATATGATGTGATTGATATTTCTTTTGTTTACCCTTACTGAGCATTTGAGATCACCCTTTTGTATGTTTTCTTTCCCCAGGTTAGGAAGAAGGTTATTAAGTAGGATATGCCAAAAGGGACTCTAAATATGATGAAAAAAATGGGAGGCAATGTAGATGCTTTATGAACCAGTTGTTTATGTTTCCCAGCTTCTAAAGACACTATACCTATAAAGTCCATTCATGGTTTTGTTATATGTTGTAATAAGTTTGATTCAATTTTTATGTAATAATAATCTAATGTGTGGGTTGTTATAGTTGGCCACACGGTTTGTGACATAGGAAGAGAATACACGACATGTACTCAGAGTACACGATGTGTACTTAAAAAGTTCATTTTTCTTCTCGAACAGATGGCTATACACAATGTGTTTAAAATACTACACGGTGTGTATACTGGGTTTCCGGACATTATTCCTTAAGAAACATCCCCGAAACACAGAAAATACCTAAAACCCACACCAAAGTGTCGAATTCCGACCCGTGAGGGCACATACTCCCCACGAATCAAAGTTTGACATCTTATATGTTTTATGAGAAAATAAACAGTCAATGATTCTCCTAATTCCGGCAAATGGGGGCCCATACTCCCCAAAAACCAAAGTGTGGCGTTCATTCTATAAACCGGATCATAAAAAACTACCCTATCGCATAGAATGTAATTATCAAGCATCTACCACAACAACATTCTTTTATAACGCATCAACAATCACAAAAACAAGCAATTTCTAGTGCACCTACATGGCATGGAAACTATGCATCGCATATGATTTCTAGCATGTGCCTAAATGATTCCTGAGATGGAATACCCTCATCTCATCGGGTTGAAACTAAATAGAACCCACCAATAAATTATAACAGCCCAATCTCAAGTGCGTCACCCAATGGTGAAAACATATCAACTTTAAAATTTTCGAAATCAGAAAATTGCAAAATACGAGGTAGACTGGCTTTTCCCTGTACGCGGGTTAGCTAAGCCCGGGCACAGCTTATTACCAACTACCATTTGTCCTAGCCCCAACTATGGCTCCAAATAGTTAGTCAATGAAAAGAACCCCTCTGATACCACTTTGTAACGTCCCGGTTCTGGGTGCCCTGCAATGGGTGCCCCGATCTCGGTTCACCACGTGACCCCAAGTGCATTTCCCCAAATTCCAAAGGCTGTTGACTAGCAGCGAGGGCCCAGGTCTAATAGTGGGGAAACTATGCCCTCATTTTTCAAAGTGTAGCACAACGGAATGAAATAAAACATACAACAAACAGCGGAAGAGGTAAACCATACACAACTAAAATGAAAAACAGCAGTGGATATAACCAACAATATATAAATAATGATGCTATATGTCTCAAGTTCTAAGAAAACGAGTAGAACATGTTATACATCAATGTAGTAAAAAAAATTAGATTACAACAAAACAATGCAAAACAACTGGCAGCGGTATAACGAGCCTAGACTTGGTCCCATGCCCTCCTACTCAATAGCAACATTCAAGTACCTTTGTAGGGACTCTTGCCCCTATCCACACCTGCATAAAAGTAATCTTTTTGGGCGGAAATCATGACCCAAACAGGGTATGATAAATATATACCAGTAGGCACCCACCATAGGCCCGTTCCAAACCGCGTGAGAGCATGCAACAACATTGTGCAATAGTAAAATTCAATAAAGTAAGCAGTACTGAAAAGTAACTAACTTAAAAATTAAATTGCCATTTTATTATTCATTTTATCCATTAAATATTAGAAATCACCACAGTGCATTTCTATATAAACAGTCCACGTCCTCAGACAAGAAAAACCATACCCTCAGGTAAGAAGAATCCAACCTACAGGTATAGACCTCCGACATAACAGAATTTTCCCTCAGGCGTAGGAAGTGTCACCCTCAGGCACAGAAGTCAAGCCCTTAGGCACGAAAGGTTTTCCTTAGGCGAAATAACTAGAGCCCTCATGCTAAATAGTGTAGTGCCCACAGGCTAATGACAACAAATCCCTCAGTCCAAACAGGTAATTTGCCCATTCCCAATTGGTAAACAAGTAGTAAAAAAGTAATTACTCTCAAGGAAATTCTACAATTACTACTTTAAAGGCATATTATTGGGTATCCTGGCCAAATGGCTAATCAGTGGAACACACCCCCGGGGTGGTTCTGGATCCACGAAACGATCCCAAACAGTAGTTTTATAATTTATTCAATTACCTATATAGTTCTAGGTCGTTAAAAATAGCCACGACCTCAGCCACACGACACCCCAACATGGGTTTGTGGCACAAAAATGCACAGAACAAACGACAGTTAGAAAAATCAACACCAAGCCACCTACCTTTTACGCCAACAGGCGATATACACGATCATTGGTTCCAAAAACGTCCAAGAATGAAATTGATCTGAAGAAGAAAGAAACTATCTTAACCTCAAATAACTTCCATTTGGAGAAGAATTTGTAAGCATCACGCTAAGAGAAGAGAGGGATTACCCGTGCGGTTCCAACGAGATCATCCGAAGAAGAAACAGATTCCAGAAGAACACTCGGAAGATCTTCAAAGGTTCGGTCGTCCCTCCCGAGCTCCCTCTTTTGTTCTAGGCCTTCCCTATGAATAGGGGAGGCTACTTCCAATTTTATGTGAAAAAACAATGTACAAGGCATGTACTTCCTAGTACATAGCGTGTACTCCCTTCATTTATCTGTTCCCCTTATGGCACCACCAAACTGTTCATCCGTCGACATGAGTACATTGCATGTACTCCTGAGTACACAACGTGTAATGTACCACTACATTGTGTATAGTCGGTTCCTACACCCTTTGTCACCAACATGGCTACATGCCCCGTTTACTCATCCCTACATGGCCAAAAGTACATGGCGTGTGGAAAAAGTAAACTGTTTGTACTTACAAAATTTATGATTTTTCCCCATTTCACATATTTTCTCAAAAACACTAAAGGAAAAGAGAAAATAAGAATCTCGTACCTCAAAAATAAGAACCGAGTTCTATCATTGTGCATTGACTATAGATGGAAAAATTCTATAACTATAAAGAACAAGTATCCCCTACATCACATTGATGATTTATTCGATCAACATCATGGAGTAGAAATTTTTTGAAAGATTAACATTCGATCTAGATATCACCAGTTGTGTGTGAAGAAGGAAGACATTCCAAAAACCACATTTCGAACTAGATACGGGCATTACCAGTTTACAATAATTCCTTTTGGGCTGACTAATCCACCCACTATTTTCATGGATTTAATGAAAATAATTTTCATGGAATATCTTGATGAATTTTTAGTGGTATTTATTGATGATATCTTAGTATTCTCCAAAATCTACAATGATCATGAAAATCACTTTGGAATTTTCATAAGGAATCAAAGATGAAATGAATTATTTGGGATGTTTAGCGAGTGTGAATTCAGGCTTCAAGAGATTTCTTTTATTTTCGATATTTTCTCTATGGAAACTCTATTGAACCTTCATCGACTATGGAAATCCAAGAATGGCCAGCACCAATGAGTATAACTTAGGTACATAGTTTTATTTGGTTAGTAGGATATTATAAAAGTTTTTTCCGAAAAATTTCCCAATTGGATAACCCATTATCCAAGATCACACGTAAAGGGGTTAAATTTGTAAGGAAATAAGTGTGTGAAGAATGTTTTGATGAATTGAAGAGAATATTAGTCAATTATCTTATCTTGACTTTACCATCAGAGAACGATGGGTTTGTTTTTTATAGCGATGCTTTAGTGAAAGGATTTTCTTGCATCCTTGTGCAGAATGATAGAGTTATTATCTATGCATCAAGACACTACAAAATTCACGAAAAAAACTATTCTACACATCATCTTGAGTTAGAAGCTGTAATAATTGATCTGAATATATGGAGTCACTATCTCTATGGTGAAAAATGTGAGATTTATACTGATAATAGCTGTTTTAAGTATATTTTCTCACATAAATAACTCAACATTAGGTGAAGATGATTGATTGAACTACTCAAGGATTATTATTGAACTAAAAACTGCCTCCCAAAGAAGGAAAATAAGGTGGAAGATGCGTTGAGTAGATAATATCATGGAGTTTGTAACAAGTTGATAGTTGAAATGGATCGTATTTTAATTGATCTAGTAAATATGGATATGGGAATAACCATGGAAGGTGGGAAATCAATAATTTTTCAAATGGTTGCTAAACCATATTTACATAAAAGTATAAAGAGATATTAGACTAATGATGAGGAGTTTCAAATATTGATTAAAGATGCGAATGATGGGAGATTGAGTGACTTCGTATATGAAGATGGAATTTTGAAATTTGGGAAGAAACTTTTTGTTCCTGACATACCTGATCTAAAAAGGGAATTGGTGGATTATTCTCATAGCTCCAATTTCTCTATAGTCCATTGTGGCACTAATATGTATAGATATTTAAAGGAAAACTTTTTGAGGGACAACATGAATAGGGGGATTGCTGATATGTGTCAAGAGGTATGGTTTATCAACAAGTGAATGCTAGAAGACAACATCCTAGAGGAGTCATGCAACCTATTCCCATACCTAAGTGGAAAAGGGATGATATTATGATGGTCTTTTTTCATGGGGATTCCATATAATTCCAGTAGGAATGATACAATATGGGTCATTGATGATCGTCTTACCAAGTCAGCTCATTTTCTTGCAATAAGAGAAGATTTTACCCTTTATTATCTAACAGTACTATATATTAATGATGTAGTAAGACTACATAGAGTACCAATATCAATTTTTTCTGATCGTGATCCCCATTTTACATCATGATTATGGAAAAGTCTTTAGATGGCTCTGAATACTGAACTTCGTTTGAGCATTGCCTACCACCCTCAAACCGTTGGACAATCAGAACAAACTATTAAAACCTTAGATGACATATTGATATCTTTCTCACATGACATTCAAGGTATATGGGATCAATATTTACCTCTGGTAGAATTTTCTTATAAAAATAGCTTCCATTCAAGTATCCAGATGGAACCATATGAGGTGATATATGGAATGATATGTCACACATCAACTTGTTGGGATGATGTTGGTGAAAGAAAACTCGTTGGCCCAGAACATGATGAGGAAACAACGGAAAAGGTGAACATTATCAAAACCCACATCAAAGAAGCCAAAAGTATGCAAAAGAGATATGCTGATAACTGAAGGAAGGATTTGGAATTTCATGTAGGAGTCCATGTTTTGATGATGATGTCTCCATATAAGGGCATTATATGTTTCAGTAAGATGGGTAAATTGTGTCCTAGGTACATCAGAACTTTAGAAATTATAGAACGAATTGGGGTAGTATCTTACCATTTCAAAATGCCGACAAGTCTCTCCTATGTTCCTGATGTGTTCCAAATATCACTATTGAGAAAATACATGCCTAGCCCAAAACATGTACTAACATATGAGGATATTGAAATGGAACAAGGTCTATCTTATTGTGAGGAGCCTGTCATGATTTTTGATACAAGATAACAAGTGCCGAGAAACCATAAAACTCGTCTAGTAAGTGTTCTTTGGAGAAACCATAAGATGGAAGAGACAACGTGGGAACATGAGAAACTTATGATGACGATCCACATAAATCTTTTTATGCAGTAATATTCTAGAAATTTCTAGGAAGAAATTAATTTAAGGAGTAGATAATGTAACACCCCATGTTTCTATAGTATATTTTATTTTGAATAATACAATATCTTGTGTTGTACGCAACATCGAGTTCAAACACACCACAATAAATCAAAATAGCCATTATGAATAGTAATACACACTTTTTGATTTTTTTTTTAAATTTTATCTATCAAAACAGACTTCATTTTTGGATTCGGATTATTGAAATTAGTTTACGGTGAAGTTTTGGTATTTTTATGAAAATAATCAATTTTTGATGATTCGTGAAAAGCACTGAGTTATTGTTTAAAACTAACATTTTTTTTAAATTTTAATTTATCTTATTTAAATTTAATTTAGGTAAAAATAGATATATAATACCTATATAATTTCAATTTAATTCATTGGAGTCATTTTATAATATATTTATATATATAAATAGTTTACAGAACTGTTTACCATCTTTTACGAGCCTATTAGGAACACATGAAAATTGGCATATAACATAATTTTACCACATCTGTGAGTTGAATTTCAAAATTTCGATAGAAACAGTTAATAACATTATGTTAAATGTGGTTTAGCAAGGTGAAAATAATTTTCAGTGAATAGTAACTTTTAACATTTATTTAGCACAGTTAAAAGTAATTAGGGTAAATAAGGTTAAAAATGATATCATAATTACCCTAAAACATTTCCCAATTCGACTGGATTAGAATAATTCGAATAAAAATCATTAGGAATAAAATATGATTCTATTTGATCCACATGGATTGGAATACGACATTTATTATTATTTTATTTAAATAAGAGATAAAATAGTTAAATTCAATGTTTAATAACTAAAAAATTTTTAATATAGGGTTATAGACAATATAAATTAGACTATAATTATTAATTAGAAAGATACAACAATTTAATACATAATGGTATTTTGTTTACAATTTTTAGACATTAAATAATTTAATTTATATATGACACAATGTTGATGTAGTAAATACCTTATTAATGACATATTAAAATAATTGATATTATAAATATCCAAATAAATTTAAAATGATACTTAATATGAATTATAATAATCTAATATGTTAATATGACATGTTATGGTTGGTTAAATTTATTTTATTTAAAGTGAGAATGTTTTTATGGATTTCAAAAAATCAAATACTAAATAGTGTCCAAATTTAGATAATTTTGTTTTTAAAACAAATACAGTATTATTAATTGTTATGATATTCCTAAAAATCTAAGGTTCAGCAATTAAAAATAGATAAGGATTTATATATTAATAATGAACCAGTTTGTGTTCACTTGGTAAATTATAGTAGGTTTATTAACTATATAATATAAAAATACAAAGAGACATGGTAAATTACATACTTTATAACTAAGAGTTAAGTCTAAAAGATAATGTTAATATGGTGTCCTAAGCCTGTATAAAAACTATTGGTTGAGAGTTTTTCTACCCATACTTACTTTATCTTCTATTAAAATAATTTTGGATCCATTAGAAACCATAAATTATTTTATTATAAAATAATATTTCAAACTTTTCCTGAAGTGACCCTCACCTCTCTTATTAAAGGGTACTTCCCCTTAAATTAATTTCACACATCAAAATCCAATTGTCTTTACCCAAAAACTTCCCAAATATCCTCCAAAAATCTCTTACATCATCCTAGATTCATTACATGGATCATAATACCAACCTAAGGAGCCATTTTGATCAACTCAAAAGGAATCCCTCGAAGAAGAGATAATAATTTCACCTCCCTCTATCAAGTTCTTTTCCTCTTCCACATCCTATTTCATTGATTCCATAACAAAATAATAACTCCAGTAACTTCTACATAGTATGATGTTATTATAAATAGGTACAACCATATTCGTTATTCTATCCATCCTATAAATGATAATGTCAACATACGTGCATTCAAACGGTTTATCATCTCCACGTAGTGGTGTAGTTTGTTATTAAAACACGTCATTATTTTGGATGGGTATAATAATGAGTATATCTGATTTAAATAATAAATATAACATGTTAATTATTCTTTATATATGATATACCATGGAATTACATATAATTTCACCCTCAATATAATGATATTGTCTCTCGTGCGTAGGTACGGATTACCGTCTCAAAAAATGTGATGAGATTTGTTCACCATCGTAATCATTTAAGAATAATATTCATTTGATGATTAAATATAATGTTTAAAGACTTGATATCATTCTGGATATGAATAACATACATCATATCCATAACAAACATGACATGTGTAATAATGTATATAAAGAAAAACGAATCAGTTAACACCTAAAACGATGATACTACTAAAACATCATTAACACAAAAATATTAGAAAATGATAAACTATATCATATTAATGTATATGGTTCTTGTATAATTTAATAAAAATTATTTCACCATTATAAAATAGGCTAACATACTGTTGACTATAGAAAAGTACAAGGTAAGGGTAAATTCTACAATCCCATTACTTATCTGATGTTGTTAATACGTAAGTATATATTGGGACCTCTTTATCATCCACACAGATGTTTTCATAAAAATGTAACTCAGGAAATTTTTACCATTTAATAGACTATGTGTTAATTTAATTTATACCTTTATTTGACCATATATTTTTTGAAAAGAATCTTTCCGTCGTTTTACAAACTTTTTACTTTATGAACTTGTTGAAAAAAATTAAGAAAATAATGTCTTTTTTAACAAATACGGCGTCTGCGGCTATTTTCTATAGTTATATAATCATCAAAGCTTCAAATAAAATATTACAAGAATATTTTTAAAATAAATGTTTTCTTTTATAATTATATTACATTTAAATTATTTCAAAATAGAATGATATATTTCTGTAAAAAAAGTTTTAATTTCATCTATGTGAACATCCTTTTGATTGATTTTACAGTTGTTGGAAGTTGATTTATTATGATTCAAATATTCTATATTGTATTGAAGGTTTTGTGATATGTTTGTTTGTGGATGTATTATTTTTAGACCATTCATTGTTTATGGATAAATTATTGGAATTTCAAATACTAGTTTTATTTCCAATGTTTGTGTTATGTTTAAAACTTTTTATATAACGAATTAATTAGACATCGTAAGATATGGGTGGATCCCACTATAGCTCATCGATGCATCAGTAGGTCTCATGAGACAATCTAGTGTCTTGGAACAAGGCCATGACAAAATCTTATTTTTAGTATTGGAAAATGTCCTTGACTATATGGTAATGAAGTCTAAAATTATGCATTCCATCATTATAAAATAGGATATTGAAATTGCATTTGATTATTAGACTAGTAGAACATCCATTTAAATATATAAATGGAAATATTTGATTTTATCTTTTCAATATAATACTGATGTTTATGTTTAAAAGGCTTTCATTTTAGTCTTGTACATTGCCTTAAATATTTATGTTTATTTATGAAATTATCTACTATATTGTTATCATTACTGAGCATCTAAGCT
Organism: Viscum album; assembly: GCA_963277665.1. Classification (NCBI taxonomy): domain Eukaryota; kingdom Viridiplantae; phylum Streptophyta; class Magnoliopsida; order Santalales; family Viscaceae; genus Viscum; species Viscum album. Next base: position 559,095,180 of record OY728131.1, read on the forward strand.
CACCCCTTTCTATGTTTTATTTTTTCCAAGATGTGATGAAGTATTTAGTTTCTGTCCTTTAGGGATAGGCTAAGGATATATGCGTGTTAAAATGGGACAAAATTATGTTGATGTTTTTATTTCATGATGTAATGTAAACATTTTATCGTATCTAGTACTTTAAAGGATACTAAATTGATCGATCTTTCAGGGCATCATTCTTTGTATCACGACAATGTTATATGGTTAACTGGGTTCAAGACATTAAATTTTGGGATGATGTAGGGTATATCCTCTTGGGAACATTAGACTCTATGGAGACGTTTCAAGCATTTTATGGAAAAATCTATTGAAAAATCATACTTGCATTTTTGGATCTTTGGCGCTTGTCGCTCTCAGATAAGAGTAGATCTACAATGTCATCACAATCCGATAATGATATGATATCGATTTTCCAATTGAAGGATAGGAGTAGGGTTTCAATCGATTGTGGGAGAATGATCCAAATTTATATGAATAATATTATAACCTATTTTTAAAAATTTAATTGGTCACCATCCAATGGTAGCATGATATGAACATCCCAAGCCCTCTCAATTTAGTTTTCACTTAGGTATAAAACCACATTACAAACTCAACATTGGTCTCATATTTCTGATCTCAGTCCCCATTCAAATGTTATTCAATGTAGAGTGAAAATAAAATAATTTTATTTACATTTATGTCCTCAATAACTTTTTTGATAGAAGTCTCCTTTTTATGAATATTACTTCACACCTAAGGTAAACACTATGAAATAGACACAACCATTGCCTCAGAATAATAATATGAGATTCCTTTTGTGATATATATATAATCTGATTCATGTGAATAGAATAAAATATAATTTTTTTATAAAAATATTAATGGGATGATCGTGCCTCATAATCACATGTCATATCAACACCTAGATCTTGAATATATATAAAATGGTTCTAAAGTCTTACAAGGGAAATACAGGGTTTTATAAGAAATATACCTCAGTATTTTTCACTGCACATTTTTTATGTTTTTTTGGTTTTAGGTTATCTTACTTGGTATTGTTTTACTCACCCCTTCATACGATGTTCCCACACATGCCATGTATTTTGTAGATGATTGAACTTTTGATAGTGTCTTAGATATACCATAACTAGATAATTATTAGTTATACCATAAATATCAAGGTGTGTTCCTATAGCATCAAAACAATAGTCTTGAGTATTACAATCAGGTTGGACATTTTTTTCAGACTAATTTTATAGGGTTTGTATTTTTCCCTAGTTACATTATGATACTTCATATCTTACTCTTGATATGGGATTTATATTAATGCATACTTGGTTATTTAGTAGTTTTTACATTTCATCCTCTTATAGTCTCATTGATATGTGTGTGAATATATCTACTTAGCATAAGGCCTCCCATGTTAGTGATATTCATACAGTGCTCTAGTCACAAACTCCTAACCTATTGGAGGTGGTCTTGGGGACTCACAACATTGGCCCATTTGGTTATATCACGACAATTGTATCCCTAAATAATGGTTTAATTTTCATTAATAATTTAGTGATCATGATGCTATGAATTTTTTTTCTGTTTTTAGGGATATGGTTTGTTGGACTTATTAAGAATAAAGATTCGTCAAGGTGTAGTATTTTCATGTCTTTTTTTGGAGATCCATTACAATTTTAGAAAATTTTCATAATGATTCTGGTGTCATTAGGTATAAGAGTGTGGGTCTCCCAGGAGACTTATTCCAAATGATCAAATGGATCTATTTAGGCATTTACAGATGAGGTGGAACCTTTTGATTTAGACTATCAAGTTGATTTCTAGAAAAATAAGAAATTCCACATGGACTTTTTGTAATGCCCTAAGCTTCCATGGTATGTTTCCTGTTGAATAATACAATTTCTTGTGATGTACGCAATTTAGAGTTCAAACACACAACAACCAATAAAACTAGCCATTATGAATAGTAATACCCACTTTATGAAATATTATAAATTTTATCATTCAAAATTGAATTTGTTTTTGGATTCAGAATATCAAAATTAGATTTCGGTAAATTAGTATTATTTCTATGAAAATGTTCATTTTTGGATAAATAGTGAAAAAATGAGTTATTTTTTAAAACCCACTTTTTATTTAAATAATTACTTATTATATTTTAATTTATTTTTGGTCAAAATAAAAAACATAATACCTATATATGTTCAATGTAATTCATTGAAGTCATTATATAATAAGTTTAGATAAATAGAAAATTTATTGAACTATTTGTCGTCTTTTACCCACATCTTATGTGCATTTGAAAATTTGCATAAAACATAACTTTACCACTTCTATGAGTTGAATTCCTAAAATCCAAGTGACACCATTAATATCAGTATTTAAAATGTGGTTCAATATGATTTAAATAATTTTTTGGTGAATAGTAAATGTTGACTTTTATTTACTACGGTTAAAAGTAAATAGAGTAATTAAGGATATAAATGATATCATAATTAGACCAACACATGTCCTGATTCTATTGGATAAGTATAATTCGACCAAAAGAACCTTAGGATTAAAATATGATCCACTTGGATTAGATTAGGATATTTATTAATATTTTAATTAAATAAGAGTTAAAAGAGTTAAATTTGAAGTTTAATAACTAAACCATTTTTAAAATATGGTTACACTTAATATAAATTAGATTATAAATATTAATTAAAAATATAGAAATATTTATTAGATAATGGTATTTTATTTATACCTTTTAGACATTAAATAATTTAATTTATTTATGACACAATGATGATCTAGTAATTACCTTATTAATGAAATATTAAAATAATGGATATTATAAATATCCAAATAAATGTAAATTGAGACTTCTAATGAATTAATCTAATTTTATAGGTTAATATTACCTATTATGGTTGGTTAAATAAATTTTATTCTAACTAAAATTTTTTTTTGGCTTTCAAAAAAATAAAATACTTAATGGAGTCAAAATTGACATAATTGAGTTTTTTTTAAAAAAATATTATTAATAGATATAATATTCCTAAAAATATATGGTTTGTCCCAAGGACTTATCTAAGGTTTTATATATTAATAATCAACCACTGGTGGTTCACATGGTAGTTTATAGTAATTTCATTAATTATATAATATTAAAATACAATGATAAATGGTAAATGCCAGACTATTTATCGAAGAGTTAAATCTAAAAGATAAGGTTAAAATGGGGACCTAAACCGGTCTAAAACCTATTGGTTGGGCTGTTTTTGACCCATCCAAAGATTAGACTCAATATAAATCATTTTATGGTAATTAGAAACAAAAAATGATTTTTTAAATAATATTTCAAACTTTTCCTAAAGTGACCCTCACCTCTCTTATAAAAGAGTACATCCCTTTATCTTAATTTCATAGGTCCAAATCCATTTGGCCCGGCCACCCATGCCAAAATATCCTCCCAAAATCCCTCAAATCAAACTATATTCCTTACATGGAATAGAAATCCCACCTATGGTTCCATTTTGATGAACTCAAAAGGAAACACCCATAGAAGAGATAATAATTTCACCACCCTCTTTCAAGTTATTGTCTTCTTCCACATCATATTTCATTGATTCTATACCAAAATAACAATTAAAATACCTTATACCTACAATGATATTTTATAAATATGGTAAATCCTTTTTCTTAATTCTATCCATCATATAAATGACAAAGTCACCATATGTGTGTATGAACGACTTACCATGTCAATGTCATGGTGTAGTTTGTCATTCAAACGCTTCATTATTTTAGATGGGTATAATAATGAATATAAATGATGTAAACTAATTAATATGAAATCTTAATTATTATTTATATATGATATACCATCCAATTACATACAATTTCACCATCAATATAATGATATTGTCACTCGTGTTTACGTACATATTACCATCTCCACGAATGCGATGAGATTCATTACTCATCATAATCATTCAAAAATAATTTTTAATTGATGATTAAAAATAATTTTTAAAGACTTGATATCATTATTGATATTAATAAGATACACCTTATCCATAATAATCATTACTTGAGTAACAAAGCAGATAAAGGAAAACGAATCAGTTAACACCTGAAATGATGATACAACTACAATATCATTAAAAAAGCAATATTAGAATATCATATGCAATGTCATATTAATGTATATGGATAATTAATAATTTAATAACATTGATTTCACCATTATAGAAGATGTTAATATACCATCAACTAAGTAAAATTTCATGGTAATGGTTAATTCTACATTTTCTTTAATTATCCAAGGTTGTTAATAGGTTAGTATCTACCAGGACCTCATTGTCATCCACATACATGTTTTCATAAAAATGTAATTCAAAACATTTTTACTCTTTACCAAACATTGGTTCAAAGTCATTTATACCCTTCTTTGACCATATATGTTTTGAAAATAATATTTCCATCATTTTCCAAACAAGGTACTTTATGACCATTTTGACAAAATTATGGTAAGAATGTGTTTTTTAACTTATATGTCGGCATCGGCAATTTTCTGCTATTATAACATCACTGAAGCTTCCCATACAAGATTATAAAAATATTTTCAATTTTTTTCTTTTACAATTATATGACTTTTAAATGATTTCAAAATAGAAAGTTATATTTCTCTAAAAAAGTTTTGATTTCATCTATGTCAACATCCTTTTGATGGATTTTATGATTGTTTGAAATGGATTTAATATGGTACAAATCGTCCATATTGTATTGAAGGCTTTGTGATATATTTGACTATGGATGTGTTATTTTTACACCATTCATGGTTTATGGATAGAAATTTGATATTTCATATGATAGATTTAATAAACATGATTATGTTATGTTTAAACCTTTTCATATGAGGGATGCATTGGACTTAGTATGTGATGGGTTGTGCCTGCAATTGCTCCTCAATGAATCGATAGGTCTCAAGAGACAAACTAGTGTTTTGGAGAAAGGCCTTGAACAATTCTTATTTATAGTCTGGGCACATGGTCTTGACTATGTGGTTATGAAGTCTGGCATTATGCACTCCATCATTATGAAATTTCATATTGAAATTGCATGTGATTATTCGACTAGTAGAATATACATGTGAATATGTACACGAAATTATTTTCTTTTATCTATGCCATATTATGCTGATGTTTATGTTTAATAGTCTTTGATTTTAATCTTATAAAAATCCTTCAATATTTATGCTTATTTATGAATGTTTCTACTATATTGTTACCTTACTGAGCATCAGATCTCACCCCTTTCTATGTTTTATTTTTCCAAGGATGTGAAGAAGTATTTAATGGTTGACCTGTAGGGATTGGATAAAGATATAAGTGTGTTCAAAGGGGACAAAATGTTGTTGATGTTTTTATTTCATGATGTAATGTAAAATGTATGAGTGTATCTAGTACTTCCAAGGCTACAAAATTGATCAGTATTTTAGGACAAGATTCCTTGTATCATGACAATGTTTTGTAATAATTCTACGACTTTGGGAAAATGGGGTTGGGGCATTAAAGTTGGTATTAAAGGATGTTTAGTACAAACCATGAAAATTAGATTTAAAAAAAACTTTGATTAGAGAACACTAACCTATGATAGACTTTGTGGATTAGAATAGTAGAACTTCCTAGAATTTTGGTACTGTAGAGATTTTGTGATTTTTCCAAGAAATACATCCCTTTATGAATATGAGCAGGTAGAGGCGACTCCGGAACAGATGTACCATGCGGTAAATCCCGAAAACACCACTCTCAACTTGACTCGAACTAGAACTGGTGCACGAAAACAGGCCTTGCTGCACTTTTGGTTATGGAACTACTAGGATATATGCTTAGAATAATTCACATTTTCATTAAAAACCATTATGATGGATTGTTCAGTACATAATTGCTGAAAGAAAACATTTTTTATGATTATAAATTATATCCATAAACAGTTCAATTTATATTAACTATTTTACAAGTTCAGAATTATGTATTTAGGTTCATAAACTGATCTACTATATTTTATTATTTAGAAATGGAACCTAGTGGGAGGAATGGAAATAATATCAATTCATGAAATCCATATATAAATTTTTTCCTACTCAAGATAATTGTTGTGGAGTTGTTGATGCAACTAGTACTGATTAGCTTATCACCATACTGGGACAACTCGCTCAGGTTATTAATAATATCCTTACCTGTATAGTGCACCCTGATATATAACATGGACGATCAATGTTAGACCAATTAATGAGGTAACAACCACCATCATTCAATGGGACTACAAATCTATTTGTAGCTGAAAAATGGATAAGATCATTAGAGAAAAAATTTAATGCATTGGGGGGTAGCGGAAGGGAAAAATTTTCCATGGAAGTTTATCGCCTTACAGTTGATGCAGATCAATGGTGTCATCGATTTAAAACACAAAGAAATATGAAAATGTATCAAATATAGAAAAGAGAGAGGTTAATGATATTTTCATAGGAAAATACTTAAATTTTTACAATCGAGAGGATATAGAAATAAAATTCTTGAGGTTGATATAAAAGGAGGATGAGAATGTTGAAAAATAGGTGTCTAACATTACATGGTTAGAAAGGCATGCTATAGATTATATACATAACCCAAGGAGTAAAATTGATGCATTCTTTGATGGGTTAAAACCATTTCTCTGGTGAGCATTAGTCTCACAATCCTTTTTATCATACTAAGATATTGTCTCATGTGATATCAAGATGGAAATAGAATTCTCTTTGTCTTATGAAATCAATGAAATGCAAGAGAAATAAATATCAGTTAAACACTATAGAAATGTAAATAAGGGGAAGAAGGGTAAATTTGAATATCCAACCTGAGGTAAATGTGGGAAGAAACACCACGATACTTGACTGAAGGGAATGGGAGTCTGTTACAAGTGTGATGAAAAATGCCACCAAGCTCATGATTTTAAGGTGAAGAAACTGGATGTCAATGTTGAATGTTACAATTGTAGAGAAAAGGGGCAGTATGCAAATGAATTTTCAAAGAGGTAAGGAACCATACCCCATAAAAGGCCACGAGAGAAAGTCCAAGCTTATGAAATCACTATTGCTGAATCTCCACACTCATACAAGGACACATATCCCCTATGTACACACCTACATGGCCAAGAACTTTTTAAGGATATCCTTACGTATATGCTTATATGCATATACCCATCTCCAGTCAACTAAATATGAATTTACATATATATAAATAGGCACACCTATCCCCATTCATGTATATTAACTAACATGGATGAATATTCACATATATGGGAAACCTGTGTATATATATATATATATATATATATATATTCTTACCAATGATTATATAGGAGAGTCGGTATAGACCCAGTGACTTGAAACAACCAATAAGTGTCCAACACAGCAGAATTAAAAATATCAAAATCCATAAACATTATAATACCCTATGTTATAGGGTGTTATTCAAGGAAGAAATTGTAAACCCTCGCAACCAATTATGACGAAGAACCAAATCGAAGAAATCTTTCCTTTTCATCAGTGGTGGTAGCTAGAACAAAAAAGAACACATATTAAGGGATGGTTCCCACAACACTAAATTAAGAGAAAACCAGAACCAAGTTAACCCCTCAAACCCAAGGTTCAGTAGAACCTCACTGGTGGTGGTTATGAAAAACCAATGGTATAAAATGAGAGGAGGATCTAGGAGGTGATATTCCTTGAAGGATCAGATGATATTCGAAATGAATGTGAGGAAGAATTCGACGGATGGAGGAGGCTAGAGGACAGAAGCACTTGACTAGAGAGGACACTAGTGGGTCACACGAGGTAGGGCGCCCGAGGTCACATATCAAAAGGATGATGATGGGCGGGTGGTCATCCATCATGGTGGAGCGGTCTATATAGGTGGGTAGAGGGGGTATGTGGCTGATGTGAGGACATGGGTGGGAGGAGGAGAGATGGGAAATATTGAAAAAGGGAAATAAATAAAATAGGGGGAAAAGAAGAAAAAAATAAAAGATAAATAATTAATAATATGAAAAATAATAATTATAACAAACTTAATGATAATAATAATATTATTCAAAATAATAATATTATCATAATAGTTATTATTTAAGAATTTTATTTTTATTTTTTATAATTTTATTTTATTTTACAGTTCATTGTTTTTATTTTTTAACAGAGGCTGGCCACAAGGTTTGGACACACTGTTTTCCATAAAATGCTCCAACCATGCACACTGTATTTGGGGGAAGGGGAACTCGCACATTCTTTCTACACAGTAACCAAACCTTGCACCATCCATGTTGGATGCCACTTTCTGGTTCTAAAAACCGATCCACATAGTGGTTAATGGTTTCCCGAACCCTGTACCAACTGTGCAAAGTGAAAAAAATCACCCAAAATTTAAAAATTCAATCAAATTACCCAAGACTCAATCCAAACCACAACCTTAAAAGATCCAATATCAAGGAGACAAAATAATTAAGAAGATTCCATGGTCGGGGTTTCACAATGGAATAAAATAATTTCTTATGATATAAATGGATTGATCATAGACATTGTAAAAGTAAAAAAAAATTTCAATAATTAAATAATTTCTTGATATTATTAATCTATAAATTTATTGATATAGTACATGTGATTCTTGGAAGAGAGAACTGAAGGATGAAAATACCTAAATGTAAAATAATAAAAAGGATTCAAAATAACATTACTTGATTCATAGTGATATATATTTTCATATTATAGGTGAATCCAAAAAAGTAGAATGGATTTTTACTTTAATAGTTTAATATTATAATAGAAAGTATGAAAAATGTAAATGATAAAAATAAGGAAGTGATGGATTGTGTCAAATGATAATGAAGGTGAGAAAAGAATAAATGTGAATTCATGGTAAAAACAATATGATCAGAGAAATGAATGAAATTTTCATGTATTAAATTATGACATTACATATAAATGATTGAAATGGAAAATAAATTTCAAAATTGAGAACTCAAGAAAAAATATAGTGTTCAAAAGGATGAACTATAAAATAAACAATATATAATATATATTAATCATCATGATTTTTATCTCAAATAATTATTATAAATATTAACTGAGAGTTTTGGTAAATACTTACAATGTTAATTTTTATGTCTTAAGAGAAAATAATTCTATATGATATGGGTTATGGAAGGAAAACCACTATCAAACATTTTTGAGTTTATAGATGCCAGTCTTAAATCAAGTAACAATATATAACAAGTCAATATATTGTGTTGAAATGTATTGGGGAATGAACATTATGAATTTAAACAAGTATAATTCCTATACATTCATTAATAGGATACATAATAATATTTATGAGAGAAATGATTGTAATGTTATGGAAGAAAAATAATGAATTATATATGAAACGTTCAGTATAGAGGAGATATATAGACAAGAGTATGGTCATTAATCATTTTATAATGGACTAAAATACATATCACATTAGGGAGAATCTATGATTTAATTGAATGATAAATATGGAATCTAACTGGGTCAATCACTAACTCAAAGTGTGTGATTTATGGTTAAAAATGATTAATATGAAATCATTGGTGACAAAACTACGTTAAAACAAACCTAAAGCATGATTTCATTTCTTATTCCCTCAAGAACCCCTCCTAGGCTAGAAGTAAATCCATATAAAACTCTTGAATACTGCCACTAATAGGCCACAGAGTGGTGACTAGTGTTGATGGGATGTTAAGGAACCCAAAATTTTGTTAAATGTGTTGGATTTATTGTCAAAGTAAATTGTTGATTTTGATCGAGAGTTGTATTTAATATTGTGGGGATACATTTTTTGGAATTTAATTTCTATTTGGAAAACTATAGAAATTTTTTGAAACAAATATTTATGAGGGAAAATTTTATATAAGACAAAACATGGATGAATGTTTTTTTGGAAGGCATATATTACTTCAAAAAAAAATTGAATAAAAGGAATTTCAAGTTTATAATAAAAGATATGAATTTCAAGTTGTTTTGAAAAATATTCCATCTAAAAAAACATTTCATCGAAATAACATCTAATAAATTTTTCTGGATGAAATTTAAAATTAATAAACTAAATTATGTTTAAATATTCATTATTGATCATCAATGCTTATTCATTGTTTCTATTGTTTTTTGTATTCCATACTGATATTATTTGAAGGGAGAATTTTGTGAAAGCATGGTGGAACTGATTTCTCCAGTCTACCGTTGTCCAAAATATTGTTTTTTCAAATGAAATTACCTACATATGATTACATAAATTAGTTTAATGTATTTATTTTCCTAAATATAGAATATATAAACATCACCAGATGACGTTTTTTTATAAATCTCTATCAATGAAGTCATAGAGTTGCGGTTGGACCAATAAATTATCATATGAAAAATGATCAAACGAATACAATTTAATTATGACTAAAGAATGGTTATAATATTTGTTTATAGATTTTATATAGATAAGGAATATTATGAATTTAATGGATGAAAATTTATGAATACACTTAATGAAGGAGTTCTTATAATATATTAATAGATCAATAATTTCTCACAATGAATATCTAGATAGAGCTATTCTTACAATATTTTCTTTGAAGCTACCTACATGGATAAAATATTTTAAAACATTAATATATTACAATGGTCTTCTATAAGAATAAAATATATATTTGACCAAAAGTAGAAATGTAATTTTTCAAGAAGAATTTCTGAAAGGAATTACTTAAAGAATCCCAATTCAAAAAATAGTTTCCAAAAGGAGGGTCTAGAAGTACATCACATATATTTTTTGATGTCGTATTTTTTAGTAAACATGTTGAGTTATTCAATTTCTGTTTTTTATTAAAATGTTGTATATCATTATTCAATCTGTGTTTTTTAGAATCTTTGAATATTGTAAACACTATGATTTTAGGAATTCATACAATGTTTTGATAACAATGATTTATTCATAATCATTAAAGGAAGAAAAATCAAGAATGATCTGAAAAGAAATTTCAAATTTAAACATGAACATATATGTTATTTATTGGAATATTTTTTAAAATATAAACTGTGAAAGGTTCTTTTGGATGTCTTCTAACAATATTAATAAATAAGAGTTAATAAAATAAGAATTAAAAATAGGTAATTTAATAAAATGAATGTTTGGGATAAATATGTTACGAATGAAAAAGTTAAAATTGAATAATATTTATAGAAGAATTAAAAATCTGTCTATTTTATGGGCTCTGATGAAGATATTCACTATTGTTTTAGAATATCGTTGTTCAAGATTTCTTTCTCAGTTTTTCAAGTGATATTTTTTGTATGTGTGAAATTTGTAAACTATAGAAACCATCAACAACATTTTCTTATGTTAGAGCTGATTCCATTGGACCATAATTTGGTATACAGTTTATTCATAATATAATCACTATTTTAAATATGATGAAACATGGTCGAAAAGTCGTGTATCGAGTGATTTTAAACAATACCAAGAGTTTTTACCCACACTAGGAGTAAACCTTTTAAAAAATGTGTGCCTTAATTTTTGTCCTTATTTTCATTATATATTAGTGTTGTTGGGTAAGAATGTTTATTATATAAAATCATTGAATTTTTTGATATATTTAATTACATGTCATGGATATAAAAGAAAAACATCATCACTAATTATCCCCACTGACCTTCTCAATGTTGCGACATTCTTAGACACTTCAATTGGTATCAAATTTGGGTCTTCTTTATAGATCCATTTGTTAATGTATTAAAATTCATCTAATTGTATAGGATTTCCTAATTTCTATCAGAATATATATCATGGATGGAAGAATATGATGATACCCTATCATCTTTCACATTACTTAGTGGTGGTAGATCTAGGAACCATTATATTTATACCAAGAGAACTGAATGCATCAAATACTTCATCTAATAAGAGAAAAATATATGATTATTATAATGACCCATACATTACATACATTGTTAGTAATTAAAAATTGATTTACACTTATTACAACATATAACAAAACTAGTAATGGACCGTATAGGTATAGTGTCTTTAGAAACTTGGAAACATAAAAAACTGATTCATAAAGCATCTACACTATCTCCCATTTATTTCATCATATCTAGAGTCCCTTTTGGAGTATCCTACTTAATTACCTTCTTCCTTTCATGGGGAAAGAAAAAATACAAAAAGGGTGAGCTCAAATGCTCAGTAAGGGTAAACAAAAGAAATATCAATCACATCATATTCATAAGAACATATCATTTTGGAAATCTTATCCTCCAAAAGAGATCATAATTTCATAACATGGGATAAATCATAGTAGTGATATATAATCCCAATAATCATAACATAAAACATTAAACTTTGTGGCATACACACATAATCAAAGAAAATCATTTCTTAGTAGTCATGACTCATTTCCAAGACTATCTTAGCGGACAAAGTCCATTCTTGAACCGAGTTCACTCCTCGTTTCAATCTTGTTTCACTGAACCGGTTTAACCTGCCATTCCAGCCATGTCTATATAGTGAGATATAAATCAAAATTATATTTTATTAATTAACTGATTAATATTACATAGAAAATTAATAAGGAAGATAGAAATTTGGTTGAACTTCTATGAAAATATTTCAATCAGCATTCATTTTACTATGGACGACCAATACTAAATAAATATTATCTGCATTGTTGAATATTTTGGCAAATAAAATATAATTATTGATAGAATATGTCACTTCCTTTTGAAAAGTATGAGTCTATTGATAGAAACAGTATAATGATAAGAAATTATGAGTATATTAATAACATTCATATAAGAGGAAAAAATTAATAAGAAAATCCATGATGATAAAAAAATTTGAAAGGAAAAATAGATATTACTGTGTTAATGAGGCCTGTGGTGTTTTTTGTCAATTTTGTCATCAACATAAATAATGTATATATATTCTTCCTAGAAATTATATAATCATCAGGAAATATAATGTACTTGATAAATGGAAGATTAATGAAAATTATTTGTTAGTTTTTGTTGCACTAAAATAATGTAATAAGGGGAATCTATGGATTGATTCATTAGATTCTCTCCTCATATGATATGATTTATCAAAATAATAAAAATAATTTTAGAATATTCCCAAGGTGTTGATACAATTGGGGATTAATTATATATCAAAAATAAAGGAATTGGCATAGCTGAAATGTTATTAAGAAATTTAATGTCAAAAAGTGTTCAATTGGTTAATGATATTACAAACAATTTATATAATCATAACAATAACCATTATTATGGTATGGTATTTATCATCATAATAGATTATTTAATTATAGAAAAATATATATATTGAAATTTTATTACCAAGGGAGAAATAAGTAGTTGCAATTTTTTCCAAGTAAGTGATCCAAGTAGCTTTTATTTTTTGAGTTCTAAAGATTAAAATGAAATGAAGAATGAAAAATTTTCCATATTATTTATATAGATTTGAGTAATATATTAATGAATCATTTTATGAGAGATATCCCTAAACATTATAAGGATGGATAAATTATTTATGAAATTTTTATAAATAGATGAATAGTCATAAAAAGTACCTACATTGGTGAGAACATGTCCTCTAAAACTCTTGACCATATTCGTCATGATCTCTGTGGAACAACAAGACAACATTCTACAAAAGTTGTTTTTTACTTAATATTATTTATTGATGTCTTTACATGGATGACCCAGGTAATTTTTATTTAACAAAATCTTGGGGATGTGGAGATGTTAAAATTATATTGGAAGGAGTTTGAGAAGGAGTAAGATGTATATATAAAAATATTTATAACAAAAAATAGAAATTATAATACATGTAAATTATTTTAATAATATTTTAACAGCATTGTATTGTGACTAATTTTTTGGTTCATACACTATAAAATATTGAAGTTGAAAATATGAAGATATGAAGTATGGATGAAATGGTAAAAGGTATACCTTATATGTGTAAAAACTCAAAATACATCTCAATGTAAGTAGACACTATGATAGTAAATATTCAAAATAGATATTTTTATAATAATAGAAAATGATGGAATAACATATACAATGTGGAAAAATATGTAATACTATTAAATAATGATATGTATTTGGAGGTCCATTCTTGATGAAAATTAAAAATAAACATGTCAGGAAATTGGATGAAAGGACTAGGGAAGGTATATTTTAGTGGTACATAACAAATGGATGGATATAATTGTTCTAGAGTAAATGATAATTTAAAATAGATGAATCTTGTGGTGTTATAGTAATTAAATATTTGTTCAATGAAATGGATGAATGAAATTATTATTAAAAATTTATAACTAAAGGAATCTTATAGCCTTATGAAAGAACTAAAGAGAAAACTGAAATAAGTTTAAATGAATTACAAAAAAAAACTCTGAATTTTATAGTAATGAAAAATAACCTCATGGGGACAAAAAAATAAATTTTTGGAATTTATAGAAATAGGATGAGCCACCTTATAATATTAGAAAATATATTGAGCTGGTTCAGAAGAAAATAAAACTAATATGGGAGATTAAAATTGAAATCATTTCAAAATCTAAGAAGTGATTAATGCATTATATTATTGAATATAAAAAATTTATGGAATATATTAATGGATTGTTTAAAAATATTGAAATTAATAATTCATGGTAACTATTTTATGATAATTTTATAAATATTTCATTCAAACTAAATGGGTGGTTTATAAAAAGTTCAATGAGAATGGTGTAGTTCCCACCATCTAATCCATGATTTTCTAAAAATGGTATACATAGTTTGACTACATTGATTTTTGTAAAACATTTTATTATATTTAATGAAATGAATTTAAAAAAACATTCAACGTAAATTCTATGCAGAAAAGATATAAATTCTATCAATTGGATGTTATGTTATAATTTAGAAATATGGATGTTATGGAATAATTTCATATTTAAAACAAGAATGATTCATCCGTTACAATAATAAAATAAACATATATAATATAAAGAAACAATTATATGAGTGGTATTTAATAAATGAATGTTTTCTAATGACATGAAAAACAATATTAAAGGAAAAGTTGATAAAAATTATTAGGTAATATTAACAAGATTAAAAACATTTATTTTTTTGTTTATATTGATGAAATAAATTTTCCATGTGATAATGATAATATGTGTGATGATATCTCAAAACATGTGAAGAGGTTATTTGTGATTTAAATTCTTATTGAAATCAATTTTATTCTTGGATTACAAATCATTCAAATGAAAAGCTATATCATTCATTCAAATAAATATTCCAAAGATTTTTTAATAATTTTTGGCATGGAGGATTCAAAGGAAGTATCTACACCTATTTTTCCTCATAAGAAGTTGAGTATAGATGATGAGGGAAATATGGTTAATCAGAAAAGAATTTAAAATTTTATTACATGTACACTCTATCTTGTAGAATCTGAATATGAAATTTTATTTTTAGTAATATATTATAAGAGATATCAAATTTAACCTAACAAATTTCACATTCTAGATGAAAAGAAATTTTTTGGATTTTTTTAATGGAGATATAAACATTTCTTTGATATAAATAATTAGACACATGTTGATGTTAATGGGGTTCATCGATGCAGATTGGGCTCGAGAGTAGGATGATCACAAGTCAACATTGGGAGGAATGTTTTCTTAAGATAATGTTATATGAGAAGGAATAGTTAGAATAAAATATTAATGAACATAAGTACAATTGAATAAGAATATATTACTTTTGTATGACCATTTTCTCAAATGAAATGTATGAAAGGCAATCTAGAATATTTGATAGTATAAGTTTGAAATTAACCAAAACCATTAACATAAATTAAAGGGTTATTAATCGTTCAAAAAATATAGTATAACTTTAAAAATAAATAAATATTAATATCAGATATCATTTTATCAAAGAATAGACTCATTATAAGGAATCACAATAATAATATTTTCAAATAGAAGATATAATTATAGTGGTATTCACCAAATATTTTTCCAGATAAATATTTGAGTCCTTAAGGATGAAATATAATGTTATCTCTACCCATTCCACATTATTAATATTATAGTGGCACCCCAAATTACATTGTATTTTGTTATCAAATGGGGATATTTATTTCAAAACAATTCATCAATATTCCATTAATTTGTAGTTGTTTAAATAAAAAAAGGGGGATAGTTGGAAAATTTTCATGGACAATTTATTGAAGAGGAATATATTGAAATTATAGAAAAAATATACTTATCACATTATGATGTAATTATTTAAAACGGTTTCTTTATCTGGTGATTTAATGTTATGAAATTTATCTTTGAGGAATGTTATTGTTCACCGGAGTGTTTGGTATATAAAGAGTTGTTTTAATGTTGACATAAATATAAAATTGATAAACTAGAATACCCATAGTTTTGTTCAATGTGTTGTAAATTTTTCAACATTAAATGTTGATTTTAATATTATTTAATATATTTTCATTATGATAAATTCTTCAAAAGTAAATTTACAAAAGGATAATTATGTAAATATTCAGAATGACATTTGATGATTGGATATTATTTCAATAGATTAAACCTGTAATTATTTTCTATGGCTTGAATAGTTTTATTATATAAAATTTCATGAAATGATATATTATTTTTTCATAGATGAGTTAGAACCAAAATAATTTTGTATCAAACTTTAATACATAATTCTTGACATCATCGAAATAAATTCTACGTGAATAATAAAGATGATATTTACTTTTTTAATGTAAATTAATTCTAATGAAGACATAGTGATAATAAATGTTTACTCATTATTACTCTAGTTTTCATTATTTCTTATTAATGTTATTCAAAGGAAGAAGTTAGTAAAAACTAGAGGAACTGAATTTTATAGATGTCATTTTTTAGAAATAATTTTTTAATATTAATTAAATAGATTGATATTAATATAATTTGTTTTATGATGTTTCAGTTGTATAAAGTTCAAGCTATGAAGTCACGTTGTTAGTTCCGGACCATGTTATAATTAGGAAATGTATGGGATGAAGAATATTTGTTTCCAATTAATGGATGTTTCTAAATTTATTTTTTATATGTTATATAAGGATAATATCTTATTAACTTACCATATGAACATTCATTTATTCTCAATATAAAAGAGTTCTTTAAAATAATTATTTGATTGAGAAGTTATCACCTAGAAATATAATATAGAGAATTACATACACTATTTTGGAATGAGATACCTATATTTTTATAATCAATTAATATTTTCAGCTCAAAAAGTAGATTTTTAGAAACAAATTTAAGTAGAACAAGATACATCTGTTTTCTAGAAGATGGCCTTGATGGTATTTTTTGAGGATTCATGATAACGAAAGGAATATAAAAAAAGAAGTTACAATGTGAAAATACATAAATTCAATTATGTAACATTATTTAAGAAGATTCTAATCATTTATTGATGAAAATTTTATATTAGACAAAATTTTTCAGGAAGCTTTAATGATCATTAACACTGATATTTGGGGGTGTCTTGTGAATTCCATTAGCTTAAATTACATTGGTGCATTTTATGGAAGTTAAATGAAAAATGAGTTGAGAGGTAATTTCCAACTTGAATCCATCCTTTAATTATTGTTATAAATACATTTTTATTATTTAATGGATGATTGGATTTTTTTAATCAGAATATTGAGAGTTGAAAACAATTAAATGAATAATTAAAGAGATCGTGTTCTGGAAGATTTGTTGATGAATAATTTAATGTTAAATTTGTTCTAGATGATTTTTTTCAAGAAAAAAAATCATTCAATTGCATATACATAGATGAATATATTTTTATTCTTCAAAATTTCTGAGGTTCAATATAACTACATTAGGATGAAGATGGAGATTTTTTTTGTGAAATAAATATTTAAACTAGAGAATCATTAGTAAAAAAAATCACTATTCTTGGTTGATTCATTAAACTAGTTATTTTATTAACAATGATGGGTCTTAGTGGAAAACATCTGTATCAATATATTTTGAAAATATCAAGGATTAGTTACCCACATTAGGAAAAACATTTTAAATGTTATGTACTTCAATTTTATATTTATAACATGAAATATTTTTGATGTTGAGTTATAATATTCAGTGGAATAAAAATATAAAATGTTTCAGAGCTTTATTTTGACATGAATGAAAATATAAAACATTGTCACTCATGATTCCAACCCCCATTCCATGTGGTGGAACATTCTCATACAATTTAAATATTACACCAATAGTGAGAGGCATTACCCACTTTGATCTTGTGAAATTATGAAGATACACCAATGAACAATGAATCCATGGATTCAAAAGTCCATAATGACATCAAGATTCAAATTCAAGTAATTTAAACATATAATTGTAATATAAAATCTTCAAACTAATACCTAGTATTAATATACATCAGATAAAGGCAATATACTCCTCAAATTCTATCCAATCACCCATGAAAGGGATAGTACTGTCCCTCTATTTAACAAACATTGTACTTCACATTGTTAAAAATAGTAGAAACGTATAACAGTGGGAATAAATTTATACTCAATAGATTCATCCAAAAAACATTTAATGATAATGTAGAAAAGGAATTCTAGAGAATTATTTTGTAAATAGTGAATGTAATAGACCAAAATGGGTTAAACAAAAATTTCCTAAAAATTGGTCCTCTATAAAGCTTAATGTGTGTTCCCAATCAGCAGGGGATGGAAAAAAGTACAAGAGTATTGTACATAGAAATAGTGAATGATTTCACCCTAAAAAGAAAAATTATATTATATTAAAAACATAGTATCATAGTAGATAGCATGAATATATTATATTAAAATTTGAAACCTTAATCATAATATCCATTATCTGGATAAAAATCTAAAATAAAACAACCTAACGACCAATAACCTGAATCCTAAAGCATCCCCTTGGTCCATCCCCAGATTTCCATAGGTCACCACTATCCTAAAACAAAAAGGAATCATATTTTATGGGATTGATCCTATATATATTGCACTTATCGATAAATATATCATTAGAAATATGGATAAAAACCCCAAAAAATTAGTGTGTGAGAACAATATCTTAGTAATATATCACCAAGAATATATAGAATTTTTATCTGCAAGAGTCCATTAGTACTTGTTAAAAAAATTATAAAACTGTTTTTATAAAAAAATCAATATAATGTGTATAAGTTTGTTTTTATTCAAAAAAAATGTCATTCCATAAAAAATAAATATTCAAATAAACACAATAATATGACATATCACCCATCCAATGGAATAAACATATAATGTAAAAAAATTAAAAGATTTAATATATATATTTAGATATTGTAGTAAAGTATAAATATCAACATACATTCATGTAATGTATACACATTGCACTAATTGTAATTCATGACATAGGGGTGTATGAAAAAAACACTCGAAACACTATCTATTATAGTTGATTCATAATGTACAAGAACCTTGATCAATATAAAATGGAACCCTTATAAACCATGGTATCAGGTGAACCATAAATTGTGGTATCCAACTATACCAGATATCATTTTTGTCATGTTTTCCCTAAATCACCAAATTTTCCCATTTTGAAATTACATCCTCCTTATACTAAAAAAAATAGTATTTCACAAATAATTTCAAATGAAACTCTATTGCAAAACCAGGAGTGTATTATTTTAATATATTTTATATAGTGATGACATACTGTATCCAGATTAGAATACAAATTTTAGTTCAAATTCATATCTTATGCCTTTTTAAAAACACGACATGTGTATAAATCTAATTTTTAATGAAATCCCATTTTCAAATAAATTTATATTTCCAAAATTCATTGAAAAAAAATTCATTAGTAAATTTCGTAATAAATTAAAAGGAATGTATCACATGAACTATACGATTTCTGAGCGTTATACAATATTATTGACACACCACCCTCATGAAGGATGAAAGAGACATTTCCATCAAAACTAGAGATAATAGGGAATGAGATCAGATTATAGGGAACCTGGATCTAAAGAAAAAAAAATTCAATTTTCTATTTCTATTATAGATATAGTGATTTAGTATCAAAAGGAAGAAATATCATGTAGAATAAGATAATAAATAATATAAAATGTGTCCAACTCCTTGGATTATGATCAACATAGACACAAGAGTCCAACCAACATGATGAATCTCCAATGTAATGAGGGAAAATCAATGAATGGAACCAAGGGTCCTTTAAACCAATATATACTAGAATCATGTTGATGTAAGGAGAATAGGTATGTTAGGTAATAATATTCAATTAAAGTGATACATTCACCCTTACTAAACTTCACACCCATAGGCATGACCAGTGAGCCGTTGGGCCTCACCAAATGGCCGCTGGGAATAGTAGGAATGTCTAAGCTTACAGGACTTCTCATCGATGATCTGTTGTGTATAAGAAAAATTACAATAAAACTAATCCCTTATCCAAATAGCCTATAGAACATTAATTTACACAAGTTTTGCTCCAACACAAATAGGATAGCTGTTTTATTTTATTGACTAGATATTGTTATCTTTCAGGAATAAAAAATAAAAAACAACCCACCAAAAATAAAATTATCAAGAAATGTTATATTCAAAAATATGAGGGACTCTATACCAGTTTTTTAGTATTGGGGTTTGATAATTAATCACACATTAAATACATTTTTTCCATATAAAATATCAAGATAACATACTCAAGAAGATGCCTCTCTATTCTTGCATCGTACTTTCCAGGTTCTCCCATGTCTCACGGTTTCCCCTAAAAAATTATAATATCACTCAAACTAGTGGGATCTTCTTCCCAAAAAACACAATTTCATGTGGGTTCAATATTTGGACACATCATACAACAATTCTAGTGTTATGTTTAATATCATATACTATTATTAAATCTTATGGTATATAAATGGTTTATACATCTTTACATGGGAAACATCGAAAATATTATGTTCATATGTCAAACAAGAAGGAATGTATAAATGATAAGACACCTTTCTATGTTTCCTAACAATCTAAAATGGGAAAATATAATGATGTAATTACATACCCTCTATCACCAAACATCTATATCTCAACCGAGGTTAATCATTTAGAAAAAACAAATCACCTACATAAATGTAAAATAGATGATGACACTAATTGGTATAGTATTTTTTGGAAACTCTATGATGTTCACAACCAATTCCTAATCAACTTCATGATATATTTCAACATGTAAACATTTCTTGGTTAAACCAAGGACCATTCTCCAACCATATCCCCATAAATAGGTGACCAACAAGGACTCACATACAATTACAAAAATAAAGTAATCCAAATGTATGCCTAATAACTTTTTATAGGATAGTTCCACTATGGGAATACAATACTCCCATGAACCATTGAAGTCAAGCATGAATTCTAGTTGAATATATTCAAGAATTTGGATGGATCACAGAGTCTAAACATCAATATATGGATGAAAAGTTGTGATGAACATCTATTATGAACCATTTAAATTTATGAATTAATTCCATTAGTAGATTATATGTTGAGGGTATCGAACAATGAATATAGATGATGGAATTACATTAATACTAATAATCTCCCTTATATAAAATTCCTTGAAATCATAATTCTCAGCCATTAGTAGTGAAATATTATGTTAGGTTATATCTTCGTAACTCAACAGTTTAACGAATAACTCAATAATTGTCTAATATTATTCTTCACCTACCAAAAAATTATGGAATAACTATACTTATTTAAAGCATAAAACAATATCTGGAGGCCAAGATCACTCACTTGAGTTATCACAACCATAATGATTATTTCAAAAGTGTTGAAAATATTCATATTATGACAATCCATGTTGAATATGATCATAAATACATGATTCATCCATACAAAAATATAAGAATACCTATCATTAACCTCAACATTTAACCATGTGAATCTCATACAAAATCTCATTAAGTAGCACCCTTCCTCTAATTCCTTCACTATCTGAGTTAGTAATTTTCTTATCAAAGAATCTATGAACAAGTTCCATTTTTATGGGGGTATAAGAAATATCAAAAATGAAGGACATTAGGTACACCACCCATAATCTATTTATCATGTTGTTATCCTTAGGATATAATATATGCTTCAGTCTCAAATGGCCTGATTAAATTGTAGATTACTCCCTAAAGAGGGAGTTGTGATATGTATTAAGTGCGTACATCATTACCGTCAACTTGAGATAACAAATTTCGTTTTTCTTCTCTTAATGGAAGAAAAAATAAGTTACATATTATATTATTTATCTTCATTGCATCATAAGACAACCCAATAACATACTTCATGGGTCATGATAAACATCAAAATGAATACCCAACTAAAGGAGAATAAATATGGGATCTGAAATCAACGTCACCCCCACATCAACAAAAGTACTATGAAACTGATTTGTCCAATAAATAATGATACCTTTATGGGAAAAAATTTTAATAGATGAAGTAAGTTTGGATATGTCTCAAACAAAGAATCTATAAAAACAGACTAATCTGAAGAAACTCCAAATATAGAAATCATTTTCAGTCCTCTCCCAAGACATCAATATCAAAATCATTTCAGGTTTTACAAATACGCAAAATAGAACTTATTTTTTACGTGAAAGACGATGAAATATATCTAAAAATATATAAAAATCTAGGTGTTGAGATGACGTGTGATTACAAGGCTCGACATTCTCAGAATTAATTTAATAAAAATATTAAATATATTTTATTCACTTGCATGGTTAATTAAATAAAATTAGATTAATATTATATGGTTTATTAGATTTGATATCTAATACTTTGTTTAGGACAGGAATGTGATGTTTAGGCTAGGCTTGACAAAAAATAATCTATTGTATGACTTTTTAACCCCTCACTCATTTTTTAGGTCTTTAATTAATTTAATTAAGTAATTAATTCATTCATTAATTCATTTTTCCTAATAAAAGCCTAAAAATGTGTCATCATAGAGAATTTAAAAGGTTTGGATCATTATTCTATCGCCATCATTGAATCTCCCCTCCCCTCCTTGATTGGAGAATATGTTGGCAATATATGAAGAACGACTTGATCAATGTGAGTCAAACCACAAAAAATTCAATGATTCCTCCTTCTACATTGGCAGTTGAGTTTCTCATATTATTTTAATCCAATCAATTATATGAATCATATTTTGTTATTTTTAGGCTTTTTATTAAAATTGATGTTGATCCATAGTTATTCTTTGATCAACATCCTTGTTTCAAATAATACATGTACACAAGAACCCAAACATTTATTTATTTTCTCTATTTTTTAACCTCAGATCCCCATTCTCAAGAACTGGCCATGAAATCATGGACAATGATTTTTAGATCATTATTATGGGTAGATTGCTCTAATTTTTTTCGAGTTCATCACCAATATAATCTATATGGTTCTCGACTCAATAGTTTTCAGGTGACCTAATCTCGATAAAGAATCCAGATACACGACAGAATGATGAAACAAAAATGGGTTGAGAAAAAGGTAATATATTAGAGATTGTACAAAGGTAGGGATTTATTCTCATATGTTCAATCATCACAAGATCAATGAAAAATCCATGGAAACATGTAAATTTTTCGAAAAACCCCTTATAATTACTAGATGTTGATTCACGATGTGGATCACCTGAGATCAAAAATATATAGACAGATCCACTTTTTCAGGAATAGTCATGGTGGGATCTAAAGCAGATGAAGATAATTCAATGCGTAGTGATAGATATTAAAATCTAGATGTTATGATATGAGAGTGACTACACACAATTAATGGTGAAGTATAACCTGGCATGTATCGCCTTCCAGTAGAGGTTCTAGGGTTTTGGAAACCCATAAGGATGGAACATCATGTACTTATCTCTACATTTCTTGTACAACCATCTTCTTATGTGTTATCCATGTGATTAATCATGTGGAGAAGAACATGTCCTATGTCAAGTACAAAGACATGGCCAGACCACATGGGCTGCCTCATTTGTGCTCTGAGATGTCATCTACCATTGTACATTGAAGCATGGATCGAGTCCATAAACGTTGGTACACAAAATGACTATAGTCATGTTTAGTTATGACATGGTATGTAGTCTGCCTACATAGCATGTTCTACTATATTGGGTGGAGCCCGGTTACATCGAGGGAAAATGGAAGGCAATTAAGTGGGACCATACTCCATTGGGTTCCCCTCACATGTCATGTACACCTTGATCTTTTCATAGTTAACATCTATCATCTGTATCTCATTTGATTGAACTAAAATTCTGGTCTTCAAGAATCTAATACAAAGTGTTTTTCAATTTATAACGTGATTGTTGCCTCAGTAGAAAAATTCTAGATACGATGCAGAATGTTTAGAGTTTGGAATTGACTAAGGCAAAGACCGATGAGAGTAGAAATCATACATGATTACCAATAATTTCTTCAGTGTATCCCTCAAATTGGGTTTGGTAGTGTAGTTCCCTAATGATCTTAACAGTCATACCCTCCATCAAGGATGGGAAGTGGAATTCCATAATAATTATTCCGAGTTACCCTCTAGAAGGGCAAGTCAGTGGAGTTCCTCGACGTTCCAGGCTTACCTTCTAGTTGGTCCGGGTAGTGGAATTCCCCAATAACAATTCCAATTTACCCTCCAGCGAGGTAGGGGAGTGTATTTCCTCAACATTTCAAGCCTACCCTCCAGCTAGAACTGATAGTGGAGTTCATCAATAACATCTTCCAAGCATAACCCTCTATTGGGTCTGGTTAGGTGAGTTCCCTTCCGATTTTCTAGGCTTACCCTCTATCAATTATGGGTACTGGAGTTCCCCAACGACGTTCTTAAGCATTACCCTACAGTGGGGATGGGTAGTGGAGTTCCATGGAGATTATCAGAGTAAGACCCTTTTATCATACTCAGATAGGGGATCCCGATATAATAATCATGTCTCATTGAATTTAATTCACAGGGACAAGATGTGGTTTGTTATATCATTATACTCACATGGAATATGGATGCAATCAACACTGAAACGTGTTCTTGTGACATGGACTAAATCCATGAGGGTGAGTCACTACTTGCCAAAGATGATAGTTTAATGTAGTGGTGAATGATTCCATCATACTTGGGTGTTCATGGAAGACATTTGGGAAGTGAGGTATCATTGATGGTACTTATTTTGGAAAAACTATCTACTCTTATTCTTTGGTTTATTGGTGAGATAGATTTCACATTACTCCCTCATTTTGGTTTTGTAGACAGATAATATATATGTTCATCTACTAGATTCAACCAATTTATTGGGATATTCTCATTCTAGGAGAGGAGAAGATGCATGTGGTTTTCCATGTGCTTTATATGTTTGGATTCTTATGTTTGGATGAGTTAAATCACCTACAATAGGTTGTGAAGACTCAATGATAAGTTCATATTCTGGCCGTGTTTAGATCCTTATGTCTGGATGAGTTGATATTCACTATATTGTGGGGTTGAGTTGTAATCTTTCATTTTACATGGAATTAACCAGTTATTTCCTCTTAATTTTTTTCACTCACTACTCCCCCTCTCCCCTTAGTAGGTGCTCCAGTAGATATGTATATACTCACATCATATTGGGCTTTTCCCACATGTGTCGTGTCTTTTTCGTATAAAATACAAGTCAACTGTGACTTCAAAGGAGCTTGGAGTTACTAGGAGCCTAGAAAATGTATGATTGTCATAGTTTAAGATAAAGGAGCTTGAATATCTCATTAATTTAAAATCTTCTAGTTTTATGTCATGTTTGGGAAATTTTTTTGGCCTATATTTTTCACCATTTGATTTCAAATTTTACATTCATACATTTTATAGTCTTGTCATTCATTCATTTTGGGTTTAGTTTATATCAGTGAACTATCTTTGATACATTCACTCAAAACTATTGTATTGAGTTGGTTGTGTGTATGTTTGTAAATGATCACAAGAATGGCCTCCCCAAAGTTAGTTGTTCAATCGAAACTTATCACCACCCCCTGACAATGGAAGCATGTTTGTTGCGGTGGAATCTCACACCCATGCATGGTTCGGGTCAGGAATGATTAGTATAAAAGCATTCTCATTCCTTGGGACATTGTTCCAATTTTTTCCACATTCATGGTACTGGATGGGATCTCGATAAATAGTTTCAATGAGTTTCGATAGTTGATCACAAGCCAGGGAGTCTAGTCATGGTATGATTGGCTGACCTCTCCATTCACTAGAACCTTGATTGCATGCTTGTCGACTCATCACAAGGAGACGGTTTTTGTTGTTATAAATTGTACATTTTCATATAGTACTAATTCATGGACATTATTTCCCAAATCAACTACCTTTTTTTGTGATATATATATATATATATATATTCTCATATGATCGTGGTACACATTTATAACATTCATGATGCTTCTACGATGTTACCCAACCAAGATACAAGCTCTGGTTCATAATGGAGACTTCACGAGTGATGAGGCCTCCATTCAGGATCCATCCCATAATCCACTTCTTCTAGGTGGGTAGGTAATAGCACATCCACCTGTTGAGCCATAGATTATCCCAATAGAGCTAGATAGGATGCGTACAGGATTGGTACAATCCCCAAGTTCTAGCATCATATACAACTAAGGTTCTATGGAAATCAATATCATGAAGCTGATGATTATAGTTTAGGGTCAGTCCTCCATCTCTACAGAAATATCATGACACCAAAAGATCTGGTGGTTCCCGTATCATCTAAATTTTTATATAAATGATTTGGGGATTGTTGGATCCTTGTTACATCAATGCACGATGAGTTGAATATCACATAGGATGACATACAATAGCTGTTCTATGAGGAGTATTACCTCTTATTATGCTTAGTCAAGATCAATGATCTTCTAGAGTTGCATCAGGTAGGGATGATGGTGATGAAGTACACTACGAGTTTCACAAACCTTACGAGGTACTCTCTTGACAAGATCTATGATGGCTACTTCGAACCATGGATGTTCGAGATGGGATTCCGTAGAGATATCTAGGCTAGATTAGTTCCACTGTGCATCCCCATCAATGATGTGGTACTAGAGTAGGTAAATATGACATAGGGATTTCAATTAGAGGGACACTCAATAGCTAAACCTGGCATAGGGTGAAATAGATCTGATTCATCAATAAGAGTTGTTAGGTTCCATATATCACAAAATAAAAGGCCATTTTTCATGATGGCTTGAGCACATGGTCACATGATGCTAAGGAATCACAGTGGACCAGATCATCCTTGAGAGGGTTGAATTTATACTTGTGATGGGCGAGGTCACATGGAACAAGAATTCCCAACTAGGCAAGCTAATATACCTGGGAAGATACCTGATGAAACACAAGGGGAGAGAAAAAACCATGATTAGGTATCTCTAAGGCACAGTTAGGATAGTCTCCTAGGAGGTGTAGGTGAAGAGGAGTATGCATAAATATAGGTGGAAGATGACATTATGATATCCTCCCACCACCACTAATAGGTGACCCACTCCAGGCTTAGGGAGCTGATGCGTGTGGCCATAGGCAGCTGCATGATTTGTATGTATATGATCCTGCAACACATGAGATGATTCGAGGAATGATATGTGTTTATTATACTCTTTCTATAGTATTATAAAAAATTCGTTCTACTCCTTTATTTATCCAACCAATCATGGTGTGAGATCTAGATTTCCTAGTTGAGATGAAAGAACAACTATTTTGTCATGAGGATCCAAGAGGGAATGCTTCTTCAGTATAGTTCATCTATAGGAGATTCAAGGTATCACATGGAAGATAAAGGATCTTGTGGTACCTTTTGGTCATCACGATGGAAACCTATGATGTCATTATAGGTATGGAATGACTTTCCACAATCTGATCCTAGACTGTTTGTCACTATAGAAATGTTAGATGCATATACACAGATGCGACGAGATTCTCCTTCTATGGTGAGTAAGATCTTAGGGAAGAAATGGTGAATGATATATATTTTTGTCTTCATCCTATTACCCATCAGTTTTAGAGCAAATCCCATGGTGAAATATTCTCTTTAGGAATCTAGCTTACATCAGCTGCGGATGATTATATAGATTTTTTCCCTAAATATGTTTTGGGACTACATCTGAGGTGGAAGAAGAAGTTTTTCATTGATGCACATCAAGGAAATTCCCTATTTATCTTCTACATCATATCATATTGATCCTAATGAGCTTAAGGAGCTATGGTTACTATTAGAGGACCTTAAAATTAGGGTATCATCATACCTAGTGTGTCCCTAAGGGAAACTCCAATATTTTTTATGAATAATGAGAATGAGAGCTTATAGAGTTTCTTGGATTATCATCTACTAAATCAGGAAAAAATAAAGAAAGAATACAAATTGATGGGATTTGGGTAACTTTTTGGTAAAAGTTAACGAGATTGATGGTTTTTGATGATCGATATGTGGTCCATCTAACTCTAGTTGATGGTTCATGAGGATGATATTCCAAATATATCATTCTGATGTCACTACAGATACTATGAGTTCACATTGATTCCCTGTAGTGTGATGAATTCCCCCACCGTGATTATGGAGTTGATGAATCAGGTCATCCAGACATACTTGGACTAGTTTCTTATTGTCCTCATCGACAACATACTGGTCTACTCTATATTATAGGAACAAAGTGTAGAGCATTCACATATTGTTCTCTATTTTCATTGATAGAACTATTATTATTGAAATATCTCTATGTGATAGTTATCAATACATTAGATTCCATTTTTTGGGGAAGAAATTTTTAAAAATGGCTTGGTCATGGGTCCAACAATGATTGATGTAGTTCTTCCTTGGTATCCACCAAATAATTTTTCAAATGTGTAAAGATTTTTTATATTTGTAGTCTACTATAATATATTTGTGAGAGATGTATCTATGATCACAAACCTTTGACTGCATTTATGTAGATAGGGAAGCATTTTCATGGTCTGAGTAGTTACAGAGGGTCATTGAGAAGTTGAGAAAGTGGTTGATGAGTGATCCAGAATTTAGATAATCAGTGGAAGGTGTTTATTTTGTAGTTCTTTTACTACCTTTTGAGTTGGGATTTGTTGCGTGTTGATACAAATTCTGGAAATAATTGCATATCGATCGAGATAGTCGAGATCCCATGAGAGAAACTATACAACTCACGAAAATTACTTGGAAAAGATAGACTCCACCCTATGGATGTGGAGACACGATCTTTTTGGAGAATGATTTGTGGTTTAATAAGAAAACAAGAGTCTCAAGTACATCTTCACTCAGAGAGACATGAACCTAAGATAGTGATGTCGATTGGAGTTCCTGCAGGAACATGACATCGTGATAGTCTATACTCTAGGGAATAGAAACATTTTATTAGAGTCCATTAGCATGAATTCATAGGTTCTCTTTGTGAAATATGATTTAGAGTAGTTAGCTTCGATGTAGATTTCCCCAATGGACCAGGAGGGTGCAACCATTCTTTATTCGATTGTATAGACTCCTTGTCTTCTTGAGTGTGAGGGAGATTCCCAACTACGATATATTGACTACTATTTCTTATGTGAACATCTATCCACATGCGAAAAACCATATTTATATTTAAGGATGAAATCATGACATCTAGGTTCCTGGGTTGAACAACGGTTCTAGTCACTTTGCGAGAGGAGGTGATGATGAAGTTCCACACATCTTCCACAGTTGTACAAACCATAGAGGGTATGATGTACAGACACCATAAGCGGGTTTTTAGGGGGGTGGGTGAAAAATGACATTAAGCATAACTAATTTCATCCCTTAGTGCCTCACTTATCAGTATGTAAAAGCTGATATCCATGTTCCAATAGGCTTATTGCAGCCTTTATAGATCTCGAAGTAGATGTGGGATGAAATATCCAAGGAATTCATCAAAAGGAATCCAAAATCAATGAAGTTCTATAATTCTATATGGGTGATAGTTGACAGACTCTTGATTTTGGCTCAATTTATTTCCATCAGGGAGTAGAGTTTGAATTGACAGTTTGTGCATCTCTACGTATAAGAGATCGTGTGCCTTCATAGGGTACCCTCAATGATTGTCTTTGATAAAAATGCGCATTTTACGTAATGATTTTGGAAATTATTACATGACTAATTCATTACATAGCTTTGGATGATTATAGATTTCTCCCTCTTATCTAATGGGAAGACCAACTACACCATAGAATTGTTGAGTATATGCTGAAGGCATGTTTGTTTGACTTTTCCTGAGTTGAGAGGATCACCCACCATTGGTAGAGTTGCTATACTACAACAAATACCAGTCTACCATTGGAATGTCACCTTTTTCAGTCGTATATGGGGGAATCTGTAGGTCACATTTTTTTCAGAAATAGATTGCAGAGTCATCTCGTGTGTAAGTATATTTGGTTCATGCAAAAATAGAGAAATTGTATCTCATCCATGAGTGGATGAGGATGGAAAAATGATAACATAAATAACACATAGATCAACATCATATTCCCTTGTATGTCTATCAAGAACACCATATTTTCTTACAAGTTACTAATCAAAAATTATTATCAAGGTTTGTGAGAGGAGTTAAGAAATCCCAAGGTACATCTGGCTGTTTGAGATCATGCAGCGGGTTGGTGATGTTTCTTACCGCCTTTCCCTACCCCCATAGATGGAGTAGGTGTATGATATCCTCCACATGTCTTATATAAAAAAACACGTTCATGAACCAATGAATTTAATTGACTAGGATGAGTTTGACATATATGAAGGGGCCACCGTTGCGATGCACCTAGCGTTCGATCGAGGATTGGCTAGAGAGGACCATGCGTTGATGGAACATCCGTTTGGTTTTCATGATGTGGAATAACATTAATGTACAAGAGAGTTCATAGTAGTGGGAGAGACATGTGTCGGCTTAGTTTCCCAAGTTTTATTCCTAGTTCTTTTAGGAATATAATCATGAAGAAGGGAATGATGTAGATACCTAGTTTTTTTCTATGTAAGGCATTAAATTATTTCAAAATATATTTTTAGTGTTAGAAACTATGATAATTTCTGATTATGATTCCCATTGTACATAGAAATAAATTTATAATAATATTAAAAAAAAAATTTTTATATGTGGATACATAATGAAAATGTGATAACTCTTATAAAGTTAATCAGATTAGAAATTTGATCCCACAGATGTCTCAAGAATGCAGTGTTTATCAAATGTGTGGAATAAAATGTGTTGGTATAGGACTTTCAGACCCCTAAATCATAGGCGGTGCATTTATGTGAATTAATTAATTATTTAATTTATTGATTAGTTATTTTTAAACTATTAAAAGTATATAAATTTTTCATTTGGGAGAATTCACTAGGGTTGGCTCATAACATACCCACCGCCAGTGAAACTCACCTCCCATCCTTCTTTGGAGAATGTTTTGGTGATCAATGACATACCTCTGGATCAAGTCAAAGAGATGGATGATGAATGAAACTAATTCTAAATATATGTTTGAAAACATGTTTCTCATCAGTGAGTGCTCCAATCAGTGATAGGAGTCATCTTTTGTGGGTTTTACTCCCTTTATTAAATCATTTAGCAGTTTGATAGTTATTCATCTGTCAACACACATCATCAAAAATCATGAATGTTCCTAAGAACAAAGACAATGATTTATTTATTCTATTTTCATACCTCGAATACCATATCTTGACCTATGTCCAAGAATTCATAGTTGATGATTTTTAAAACATTGTTCATGATTTATTTATCCCATGTTTCTTCGAATCTCACGTTGTTGGAATCCATATTGTTCCCATTTTAATAAATGTTGGGAAACCCATACTAGATCAGGCACTTGGATATGTGGAGAATTGACAAAAAACAACATATTTCTGAATTGGTTATATATTTTTGAATGTTACAAGACTGGGATAACTCATCTCATATTCTTTCATCCATATATCGAAGGCTTATTCCATTGATGTCTGTAAAATGTGTGATGAGACCCTCGTGACGAGTGGAGGGAAATTCACGATGTGGAATGGACAAGATAAAAAATCAACAACAAGAAACATGTTTTTTTGGGAAGAATCATTGCTGGATCTAATGTGGTGGAAGCAAATTCAAAGGGTAGAGACATTATTTGCAAATCTAGACTCTCTGGAAAAATCACAACTACACACCTTGTGCAACAATGAAAAAAATCACATGTTTCCCCTTGTAGTGGTGGAACAAGGGTTTTAGAAACACAAAATGATGGATGATTTTGTACATATCATGAAACTACATGTACAACCATCTCCATGTCTGTGAGTTATTTGATATATCACATGGCTAGGTACACACCATGTGTCAAGTAGACATACATGGACAGACCACACGGGTGGCATCCCATGTGTCCCAACATTCCATGAAACAAAATACATAGACATGAAGCTTCATTACAAGGACAAAGATACATGAAATGGCCCCAATATAAGTTATTTAGGATTGGTCATTTAGTCCACCTACACTATATGTACTACTACATGTAGTGGATCCATTTACCAGACATGGACACATGTAGGCGGTAAAGCAGGACCACACACCATGTGGGTCCACTCACACACCAAGTACCCATGATATATTCTGACTGAACTTATATCATATGTATCAAGATCATTTGAACTTGGATTTTGGAATTCAAGTATCTGATTATGTGTGTTTACTTCGTAGAGTGCAATGGTTTCCTCAGTAGTGGCTTTTGAGATATGTGTGAAATGATCCATGTTTGGCATGCACTGAGTTAACACGCATGGAAAGAAACAATCAAAAAGGATCACCTGGTCATTCATGATATAACTCTACAGTAGGGCTAGAAAATGGCTTTCCATTATGATATTTCAAGTCTCACCCTACAGAAAGGATGGGGAGTTTTATTCCTGAAGGTTCATTCCATGATACCATCCAATAGGGAAAGGATGTTGTGTTACATAATTTTATGGGATTACACTATATCATGGATGGGTTATGGAGTTCCATAATGATATTTTTTTAGTTACGTAACAGTAGATCTGGTCAGTGGTGTTCACCAATGTTTTAGGCATTACCACTAGTAGGGCTAGGTAGTGACATCACCCAATGAGATATTTTAGTTATAACCATATAGTGCAGATTGTATGTGGATTTCCTTAATGAATTTCTAGGATTACCCTCTAGTAGGGCTAGGAAGTGATGTTCCCTAATGAATTTCCCAAGAAATACCATACAGGGAGGCTGGGTATCGGATTTCCATAGTGATTATCAGAGTAGCATCCTCCTATCATAACAGGACATGATATCCTTATCTATGAATTGTGTCCCCTCGATTATGTGGGATAGTGAAGAGACGTGGTTTGTTTTATCTTTGGACTCATGAGGGAGTGGTGTGACTTCCCCACCAAGTCTCTTTTTTGTGAAATGACATAATATTGTCTTAGTGAATCAGTTCCACCCAAAGAATATAGTTTCATGGTGTGGTGGTTTAGTCGCTTAAACTAAGTTGTTTCGAGAATAAGCATGATAAACTAGGATTTATTGATGAAATTTATTTTATAATTGTTGTCTAGTCTTCTTCTTAGGATGAGATGTGAGATTGGGACCCCATTAGTCTCTCATATGGGATTCTTAGAATGAGGATATATATATATATATATTATTCTTCTAGATTCACCAATTTTATTTTGATGTAATCCATCCAAGAGAGGTGAATATTCTTGGGGTATGCCTTGTTAT
Organism: Viscum album; assembly: GCA_963277665.1. Taxonomy (NCBI): domain Eukaryota; kingdom Viridiplantae; phylum Streptophyta; class Magnoliopsida; order Santalales; family Viscaceae; genus Viscum; species Viscum album. The sequence continues at coordinate 559,129,119 of OY728131.1, forward strand.
TTATACATTTGTCATCTATATGTTGAATGATTCAAATCACCATCTATAGTTAGTGAAGACTCAAAGAGAATTTAATTTCCTCACACTATTGAGCTCATTATTTTGTGAAGTGTTTACTTTCACTATCTTGTAGGGTTTAGAAGTAATTTTTCACTATACCATGTTCTATCAAATAATTTCATATTCTTTTGTATCTCTCACTTCTCCCCCATCACCCATTCCAGTGGTTCATTCTTGTTGGGATTACTTTAATGAAGTTGTTCATTTTTTCTATGTTCCCAATGATCCTTTTCATTTAGTTGGTTGTGTGAATGTGTACATGATATATGGAAAAGGACTCCCTGAATTAGTTGTTCCCTCAAGACTTATCTCCATCCCATGTCTTATGGAGGTGGGATTGGGGTAGTTGCGGCTTGATCGCTTGCATGTGTTGGGTCATGATAGAGACCATTCTCAAAGACAACATGGCCCATAAATTTGTCCTATTGAATCTAAATAAATTGGGATATCAATCCAAAAAAATTATTTACTCTTAGAATTAAAAGGATAGTATCAATTATCTCAACAGGATTATTGTATTCTAAAAGGAAAAAAATATAATTCAGAAAGAAAACCGTGAAAGAATAAAAAATTTATGGAATATCTGATTCATTGAATCCTTAATCACTACATGTAAATTAATATGGATATATAATATAACTATATACTCACAATTGTTATACATACTCATGAAATACAAGTTAGGAAAATATTTCATGGGTGACATTAGATAAATCTATTCAGATCTAAAATAAACTTTTTAATTTTACTGAGAGGCGTTATGCTAATAAAAAATATTATCTATCATAGGTAGGGTATATTATTTATTAAATATCATCTGGTTTTGATTATAATAATTAACAATAATGTTGGATACTATCATATTCTTTCATTTAAAAGATCAATGAAAATTCCCAATGTTAAACTCTATTTTATATATATCCCTTGGTTAGAATATCATAAATCCGAACCTTTAATTACCACAATTCATTTAATTTTATTCAATTAAAAGTTAGTAAAATGGTTTTCATATTTGGAAAGTAGTCTATAGGGAACTCAACATTCCTAAGAGGTGGTAAAAAGTCAAATAATCTAGAATGATATTTAAAAACTCACTCAAATCCCCTAGAAGAGGACTCATAAGAAATGGATTATTAGCATCATGAAACAACTACAACAACTCGCTAGAGATAATTTCAGGACTAAGTGCAAGGGAAAAATCTCTTCCTCATCTTAGATCCCACTCCCCATAAAATTCATGAGTGTATCCATAATGTTTTATACACTATAGATGGTAATTATAAATTTCAATTTGGTATTTATAACAAATAATCAAATATATTCTAAATATATGGTCTAATATTATGAGAATAAGAAAAAAATATACAATATGGATTTGTGGTCAGAAATCATCTCCTAAAATATGATACATTTAAATTTATATTCCGAATTCATTGCAATTGGATTTAAATGAGTAAAAAGATATAGGCATAATCTTAGAATGAAAACCCAAAAGATCAATTAGCTCTAATGAAATAACGGAATGAGTAGTTCTAGTATCAATCAAATCCATTACCATGAAATTTGTAGAACATACCATACATCCCATACTAGTTAGACTTTCCTATGACACCTATTATGTGAACTATACTACATAGAAACAACAATTATCAACATTACCCTTATTTATTGCATTATCATTAGCCTTGGTACATGGTTTAGATAAAACCCAGTTTTTTATATCACGTCCAAACTTGGTGTCTCTCATGAAGAGGTATGTGATACTAAAACCATGGGATTTTCTCTTAGATAATAATAGTAGATGAATATATTTCCCTCATTTATTGAACTCCATGGGTAATGGATTTCAGTCCTAGTTTAGTTATCACTACTTCTTAAACTATTAAAATACTACATGACTCTACCCAAATAATTATTGTGAACTCTTTCTACTATTGTGATGTTAATCATCATGTTTCCATTTTATATCAGAACGTAAAAATATGGTTTCCAAGTACTATATCTATTAAACTAACGAGTATTGTCTTCCATGAAATGTATTCCTCACTAATAACTACATTTTCCATAACCTTTACATAGGTGAGTTGGCTCATAAGAAACAATATATATTGAATATTCGTACATAAATCTAGTTTGAACCACTATACCATGATATAATTATTGGGAACAAGAATTGTTGTCGGTTTCACCAACATAGAAAACCTAGTAGAATACACCATGATAAAATCGTCTCCCAACTCCAATGTAATGAACTCACATTCCTTCACTTCACTCAGTATCATAAGATATAACTATTGAATGAAAATATCCGTAATAGTATCCCTAGTGAGATCTCCCTGAAACATAGCCTTCATGTTCGATTTTCAAATCCTTTTTAATACACCTTAAGCCATATACAAGTTAAATAAACACGTGGAAGCTTCTTGTGATTTCATAATGTGAATGTAATATAAATATTACTGATCAGTTATTCTTTATCTTGTTGACTATTTCACAAGAAATGTTTTTGTGGGTGATGGTTTTTAATATTTAATAATGTTCCACCTTTCATTATAGTTCAGTGATGTTTTAGTAGCCCATATAGTAGGTCATTCAGATGATAGATTCATGTAATATTGTGTGAATGGAAGGATTCTACTATTTTCTATTCTTTTTTCATCCTCTCTATAATTCTAGATTATTCTTCTTGTTGTGTCCATGATCAATAAAATGAGGGGGGAAACTGTTTAGATTTTTATTTGATTCCTCTATCCTAAACAATATTTAAATAAATAATTCCATGAGGGTAAAACTATGAATGTGGATGATGGAATCCCTTGTACTTTTTATGGTAATTTGAGGCTTTCCATGATTTATAGAAGACTTGGCACACCCTAAGGCTACCTCTTGAGTTTTGACAGTCCTATCATCATTCTAAAAATAATCCCGTGACATAAGATAATTATACACAAACTAGAGAATAAGAATTAGTGGAACATGATTTCATGATAAAAAATTTCAATGGACTAACCCATATCTACAAAAAATGTCCCCCATACAAGACCAACACATGTCCTTAGCAGCATGTTCCTAGTCAATGTGGGTGAGAGATATGCACTAGGTAATTGTAAATGGAAATTTGGGAAAGAATTATTCCTTAATAGAAATAGGAAAACATTTAAACCAATATATTCAAATGTTATATTACTATATTATATTATATATCAAAACGAAAAACATTAAAGTCCACATACATCACCTAGATATTAAAGACATAAGAAAAAACTAGAAGACCATGATCATAGAACCCGAATCAAACATTGGGTTTATTACCATGTGACCCATATTTAACACCATCTCTACACCTATAATGGAAACATGATCTTGGAGAGTTTTCCTCCACATTAAAACATTTCATATTCCTTTATCCTATAAAACAAGGAATATTAACTCCAATTGGAAAATGTCCTATGTGAGCTCAATATCATAGTGGGATACCACCAAGATTATGTTATATGCATATCCATATGAATCCATTTGTTCTTTATCTATATAAATTTCTAAATAACTTTTAAATTAACATATTTTTCATATAAATATAATACTTCTATTTTATTTAAAAAACATTTTATTCCTTTCAAAACCATGCCACACTAAAATAAATAGATCAATATGACGTATCACATTTCCAATGGCATAAAAAGATGAAAAAAATATGTTTCAAGCACAAATATCTATATCCAGATAAAGTGAGAAAGTATTTATTTTAGTATACATCATGTTGTGTATTAATGAATCACAAAATTTAATCCATGCCATGAGGGTACATTAATGTAAGATATACATGAGACGCTATCTAGTAAAATTGAATAACAATGTTTGGGAACCTCAGTCCCTTAGAAAGTTTACCCCCTACAAACACATATATTAATTGATAATACCCTATTTGTAGCCAAATAAACTATGGATCATTTATATATATTGTTACCCCATACAAAAATTTCATTCAATTCATTATTATATCATTGTTATGTTCAAGGAAAAATCATCATGTTGAAAATTATTTTTCAAAGGAAAAATCCATTTTAATAGTCATTCACCAATTCTTATAAAATAATTTTTAGATCAATTCTATTCCACTTATATTATTGAGACACAACATTCACTTAAAAACCATTTTGAGGAATTTTTTCAAACCTTCCCTATTCACAAATATAGTTTTCAATTAAATACACATTTAAAATACTTAATGTTTTCATCAAATATTGATTCCAATTTCATAATTAAAATTAAATGATAAAAAAGCGAATTATCTTATGAACACATATATCAATAAGGTAAGGAAAGTATTATAGATACTCTTACCTAATGAATGATGAAAATGATGTTTCATTATTATCTATTTATGAGAGGGAGCAATATTAGATCTTAAAGAATCTAGATCTGATGAAAAAAACTCAATTCCCTACGTACATTATATATCTTGTGATCTAGTCTAAAAATTCAAGAAACACATACAGAAGAGTAGAATAAATTATATATAATCTACCAAAATCACTAGATTACGGTCACCAGAGACCCAATATTCCATCTGGCATTATTAACTACCAATATAATGAGAGAGAGAGATCCAATAATTTCACTAAATACCATCAAAATAATGAAAACCCATTTTAGGATTGGGGTAGGACGATTAGATTTGTAATGTAATTATTTTGGGTGAAATAGATAGATTCAACCTTACTAATCCACACAGATAGTGGTTTCATTGACAATTCATTGGGCCTGACCATCTAGCTGCTGGGTGAACGTAGTGTTTCTATATCAATAGGTATTACAATAGTTCTGTGTATAAGAATAATATTTGTACCCAATTCCCACAATCGGATTACAAGTGGAACATGCAACAATTATGGTGTTATATTATCCCATACCATGTTTCCCTTTTCTCTCCACCAACTAGTCAGTGGCCTCCCACTAATAATGAAATGGAAAAAATATCTAAAACATAAAACTTTACCAAGAAAATTCAAAAACCATGGGAGGAATCAAGCCTATTTCCATATACCTAGGGGTGATAAAAAACATCTCTTATCCTAACATTGGTCATTTTGAAATCCATATCACATTACGATCACACAATAAATATTTATATAAGATTATATATACATATATACCTATATATATATTCATGGAAATATAATAAATATATTTAACATGTAACACGCTAATGATAATGTATTTCCATATCTCATTCTATATTTTAAGTTTTGTAATCATTGGGTTTTTTTTGAGTTTGATATGGGTGATTATAATGTTATCTAGGTGTATTTACGGGGGTTTATAATTTTTTCCCAACTATCGGAAATCATATCAAAATCGCTAGGTAACATTGAATGTACAATAAGGGTCTTCTAGGATGGCACCCAGTTGCCTCTTGTTTTTTCAATACCAATTAATTAACTTATTACTTTGAAATTGTTTATACAAAGTCAATAATCATAGTTTCCACATGTTCTGAAAAACCATGTGACCTAACTATAATGCGACATTAATTAGATCCAAATTTTTTATCAAAGACATAAAAATCGCCTAGAAACCCTCATTATCTTTTCTCTATCCTAGGACCTTGAATTATATCACACCCTTATAATATATTTTGGGATATTCTTCATTCTGGTTGTTGATTTATATGGATCATAGGGCATTTGATATTGGAAACTGAAAGAACGATCCTTGTAATAATTCTCTCTCATATATTCTCATGTTTTTACCAAAGAGGATCATATATTGGGATTACCATTCCTTGATATAATGGTCAGATCAGGTTTTGGTAAATATATTACATATTCCATTAATGAAATTTATTATGATTCCCATATATTCAATATCATGATAAATTTACATTCCTTGAACACATTAGAGGTGGATGGATTCTCTGATGTTTTTATATCCCCCTTTGAACATAAAGGCTCAGAATTTTAGGAATGTAATTGATTATAATACTAACAGAAAAAACTTCAGAGATGTCTACATGGAGTGCCTATTTACTTGGTTGGTATTAACATCTAGACTTATAGATATTGCCAAAAAAATTTCTAGTGAAATGAAAAAATTAATTAGGTTTAAAAAATTTATGTTTTGACTGTGATAAAATTTCATGAACATGGAGGGTTGGAGTTCGTGTTTTTTTAGAAAGGGCCTCGTGGGGTAGACATGGTTACATGGATAAACATTATGCAAGATTTTTTAAAATACTATGTGTAAATATAGGGCTGGTGGGATGGTAAATGCTCATGATTTTGACTACTCTCAGGGGGTCTAGAACAGGTTTCATTGGTGGTTTTTTTCATGTGTGTTTTGGTTTGATCTATGGATTAGTTTTTTTATATTCCTCATTTCATATACATGTTGATATATATATATATATATCATTGGTTTCCATACATCTGGATATTTTTTTTTGAAAAAAATGTGAGCTAACTTGTTTCATATTAAATGAGATTTGGGATATGTTTTAGGGTTTTCTAATAGGATGTATGCAAACCCCATTTATAAAACATTTGGTGATTTTGAAATCATTGTTTTCTTGGATATATGTAAGGGTATAGATTTTTTTTCCTAATCTATTCTATTAGATGTTTTGGAATTGGGTTTCTAGAGTCGAATCGTTTGGTGCCTATTCAGTCTTAGACATAGTAGTGGTTCTACATTAGTTTCATATGTCTTGGTTCCTTGAGAAATTGTTTATCTATACTTTTATTTATATTCAAATTGTATAATTAAATTTCATTTTCTACTAGTACTATTAATCTAATTATCATTTGGATGTACATTTTCAGTTATTATTCTTTAGTATCTTGTATCATAATATGAAACATTATTATAATATTATTTTATGTTTTCTGTTTAATGGAACATCATCCCCAATTAATCATAAAAACCTTGATATATATTTTCCTCATTTGGTGCCTTTGGGATGTCACATATTATTAGTAAAAATTTTATTGTTCCTTTTCTAGTGGATCATGTTTAGATGTTACAAATTAATATATGTTGTTTTGGTCAATCTATTGGGATGATATTAAGGAGATATGATGTGGCATGATATCAAATTTATTTTATAAAATGCATATCTATCCTCTTTATGTTCAACATCACTTTACTCATGTTTTTGGTGTACAAAAAGTGTTCTCATGCACAATTAGGAGTAATTAGATATAATAACCATGGTTTTTGTCGATGACCATATGGTAATATGAATTAGTAAAATGTATTCACACTATATTTTCCTCAATCATGTGATATTTTAAATTCTGTATTTTGAAATAATATATTTTTTTACATTCTTTTTCATTTTAATATACTCTATATAATATGATTAATGAAACATATGATACCTAACTAGAGATTATTATTGTGGTTATAGAAAAATTCCACTAGTTAGAATAATTAGAAACTAGTAAGAGGGGGCTATGGAGAATGTCGTTCAACCAAAATCATAGGTAAACTAGGAACATTCTGGAAGTATTGAGAAATAAAATCAAGAATTGGAATAGGGAATTAAAATATGTAACCAAGCCATACTAATCATAGATTGCAATTTTAGAAATTGAATTCACTGATTTTTCCTGCAGATTTGGGGATAGAGTAGGAAGAATAGTTAGATAATATGAACAATCAAATGATTTATTTTCATAGGAACCCATATGATATAATGGGGTGTCTTGAAGTATACGTTTTCGAGGATCTCATTCAAAAATTGTTTTAAGTAGAAAATCCAACTAAACATGATCATGGAATTACTTATGGGGGATTCAAAGGATTGTTTATCAATCAATTTTAGTAGAATACCATCATAGAAAATAAAACAATATATTTGGATATAGTTAATCCCGAAAATATATCAGTGAGTAAATATAAATCTTGTTTTATGTTCATAGATCATTTTCTGTAGAGGATGAAGCTATACCACACCAAAATATGGGTATCATCAATGTGACGAACCAAAATTTAATCAATTTAATTTCCCCCTTCTTATAAAGATATCATATAGTATAAAAGAAATAGATTGATATATAGACCAAATAAGATTTATAAATTACTAATTAATGAAATAATTAATATTTATAGATGTTAAGGAAATAACGCTGATGAAATAGTTTCATCAATTTAAGATTAGTAATATGACCCTTATAAATAGTAAACTGACCAAATTAATAGAGACCACACACATGAAAGTGTAAATAAAATTTAGGCTTATTATAAATGAATGTATGTGTAATTATATCATAGAATAAGTAAATGAATTTTTTTAAAATTATTTATTAAGTGTTTGGTAATTTTGTAAGTCTGAATTAGTTAATTAAAATTTTATGAATAATTTAATAATTAAATAGAAAACTTATCTTCATTAAATGTTTTAATCAATTAATATTGTGATGGATTATGATTTTATGATTATTTTATGAGACCTTATTTAATTTTTCATTATGTTATAAAATCTGTTATAATTTGAAAATTTGTATTTTCCGTGTAAATAACAAAATTAATAAAATATTAAATTACTCTTATATTTTTTTTTCAAAAATGGAGTTAATATTTTAATTCAAAATTATAGAAAGTGGTTTGGGTGAATATTTGGGATTTACTCAAAAATTGTTGAATGTATTATGAGTAGTGAATTTACATTATTTAATAAATAAATGAATTTCTACTAAAGGGATGAATTGTTGATGATGCCTGAAGTATGTAAGCTTATAATCTAGAATTATTCTACTTTCATTGATATTTTTAGTCGTAGAATCATCACTATTTCTTATCCTGAGTGATATTGATAAACTAATGATTAAAATAATTTGAAATCACCCCCCTCCTCTACTATAAATACAAATCCTCACCCCATCTTCTCCACTCACCTCTCAAGCTTTGAGCCATGCATTAATTATACCCAAAATTCATAACCAGTACCACCCCAACGTCCAAGAGATATTTCCATCATAAAAATACCATACCTAGGTTCCTTAAGGAGGATCTCAAGATGAGAATTCCAGAGGTGTATCCTCTCCCATTTTCATTTAATTTCAATTAAATTTCAATTTCATTTCTTATTTCCTTCTCACCTCCCTTCATCCATAGAGATTTATATGTCCACTACCTTATATAAACAAGAATAATATCATGTAAATGTTTGATCCATCATCAATATCTTCCCTCTCTATCATTTATTTTAAAAATGTACCTGTCACCCGGGAAGTTTCAATTTACCTTCATCATGAGCGATTCAGATTCATTTTTTAAACACCTTCAATGAAACTAATAATACCATTACATTATTTAATATAGATTTTAATTTTTATGTTATGAACATTATTTTAGAAATAATTTACACTCACAATACTAAATGATAAAACAATCCAAGTTCATTGTGACCAAAAACAACTCAAATTTACCTAAAATGATTATCATTAACTTATATCTACAGAATAACCCTCATGGATTATAATAATAACCTATCTAAGAACATTTAATATTCCAAGTAATCACTAATAACATATAATAATAATTATGTATATTCATCCACACTTTAAATGAACTTCCATTTATGAGTACAAGTGAACCGATCATGAATACTAAGGAAATAAATGTTCCTGAACAATAAAATTAAACACAAAAACTAATAGAAATTCCCATAAAAAACATAATAAAATAATAATGAATAACATTTATGTATACAATGTTATGTATTTTTTAATTAATAAATCTAATGTGATTATAGAGATTATTAATGTGAATAATGTATTCAGAAATATGTTAAGGTGAATTCTCAAAACCTACCCTATTTCATTTGGGTTTTCCATCTTTCACCACATTTTCAGTAAGGATATTTCATAAAAATTATTTCTTCATCATTATCTTACCACTTCTGGGATATAAATTCTTTCTACACAAATTTAGGGAATATTATATTTTTTCCATGATAAATCCTCTTTAGAAAAACATACCTTTTACTTATCACTCAATGTATATGATTCATATATCAAGTATGATATTACATATTTCATTTGGGATCCCAATGTTTATGAATGTATGGATTATAAAATTAAAACCATTCTATTACTGGGTTTATATCCAAAATTGATTTTAATTCTTTGTGGAAATCATGATAATGTAAATTTTATGATGTGATGGTGTGACCAAAATTAATCATCATAATGTAATTGTAATAATCTAACAGGTGCACATTAAATTATTTAGTTATCCAATGAATTGTGAAATGTGATTAATTTCATGAGGAAAGTGAAATATGCATGAAAATGACACTTGCATTATTTAAAAATATGTGTGATAGTTAACACCTAATATATTATTATTATTTTTATCCATCTTCTCATTCCGTAATATTATATAATTCTTCCAATAATGATTTTGATTATGATGTTATGAATATTTTCACCCCAGGTTATATTATTTAATGTCATAATATATCCTCTTAATAGGGATCCCACAATAAATAGTTTCACAAATTAATTAATTATATATTCATGTCTTGTTGGATTAGGCTTTATTATAAACTTTTATATATTATCAATGGTTGGGAACAATGAGAAACTAGGCCAACATCACTTAAGAGGGACAATGTAGTGAGTGGCCTAATGATATCCTTAATGAATTCAGAGGTGGAGTTCAAACTTTTATGGTGATGCATACCCAAATGTCTCATGAGATGAATAATTACATAAATTATTTTTGAACATCATCCTTTAACTAATAGGATCAATTGAATATCTTTTGTTTTTTGTAGCACCGACCATTAATTTTTAGTGGATAATCCAATCTACCAGTTGTGAAATAGTTGGACAACTCAATGTTGAAGATCTTTTATGTTTTGAGAGAGATTATATTAATCTATCAATTTATAATTTATATAGAGAGGATTAACAATAGTGGGATTTGATTAGAAATGAAAACCCAAGTGACGAAATTGAATAGATGGAGTTTGAAGTGTTTAAGATACTGTTTATTAATAAGTATTTCCCACATAATCATCGAATGATAGATGGAGAGAGATTTTATAGAGATAAAGAAAATGGAGAGAGAATATCTCACAACCTATGAAGAAAATTACAAAAGTCATGCATGGTACACATTGTGTATTTTTATCAACAATGATAAAAAATACTGATAAATTATTTAGTGGAATAAAATCACTTATTCTAATGGTTCTTGAAATCTGAGACTTTTGGAGTTATGAAGAAGTTTTTTGATGTGATCTCAAAGTGGAGATGGATTTTGGAGAATGTTCACATGGCTCTATGGATGATAAATAAAATATAGAGTTTCATGATAGAGGATTCATCAGGAATGGTAGAAGGAAAACATTACTACTAACATGCAAAAAATGTTGGGAGAATCATCATGATAACTGCCTTAAAGTGATGAGGAAATGCCGCATCTGTGGGAGAGAATGCCATAAAGCTTAGGAATATTGAAAATAAAATGGAAGAAAATTAAATGATGTAGAGAGATTAAGAGTTCCAATGACTGCACAATTCTACACCTGTAGGGAGCACAATCACTATTCATGCTCGTGTAGTAAACCTCGAGTCCTCGAGGGTAATCAGTTTCATCAGCCATAAAATAAAAATGAGTAAGGGAAGGATTATTCAATAACTACTATAGAAGTTTTAAAACGACCCATACTTTACATACATTGTTATTAATTCAGAATTTAAGCACACTTATTACAACATTTAACAAAACTAGGAAAGGACCGTATAGGTATAGTGTCTTTAGAAACTCGGAAACATAAACAACTGGTTCATAAAGCATCTACATTGTCTCCCTTTTATTTCATCATATCTAGAGTCCCTTTTTGGAATATCCAAATTAATAACATTATTCTTGACCTGGGGAAAGAAAACATACAAAATGGTGAGCTCAAATGCTCATTAAGGGTAAACAAAAGAAATATCAATCATATCATATTTATTAGAACATAACATTTTGAAAATATTATCATGAAAAAGAGACCATAACAGGGGATAAATAATAGAAGTGAAATGTAATCCCAATAATCATAAATTAAAACATGAAACTTTATGACATACACACATAATCATAGAGAATCATTTTTTAGTAGTCAAGACTCATAGCCAAGACTCATAGCAGACAAAGTCCATTTCAGAACCGAGTTCACTCCTCGTTTCAGTCCTGTTTCACTGAACCGATTTAACCTACCATTCCATCCTTGTCTATCTCATGAGATATAAATCTTTACACAATGCATTGGAGGGAGATATAGGTCCCACCCATCTCATAATGAATCCATTCTTATGGGAGCCACAAAATCATAAACTATACATCATAGCATAACCCATGTAATAAAAATGGGATTCTCAAACATCACGTCATCATAACATAATCGATAAAAGATAAAAGGACATCATAAAAATAATTCCATCATAACATAATCAAATCAATTTAAAAATATGGATAGAAACAGAACCGTATATTATCTTAGATGGAAAATAATTTTGATAAAACACTTGAACTCTATTCTTGAAGAAAATATCCTTTTTAATTCAAAAACATTTTCCTTTATTAACATTGATATAATTTTGAACTAAAAGATGTTGATTAAAAATAAACATGATACCTTTTAAAGAATGATTCATGGAAATAATGTTCTAAAAATCCGTTCATGCTGTATAAGTTAATGAAAAACATTCTTCTCGTACTTTGGCTGGAAAAGTCAAAAAGTACCTTGTACGAAATACGACAAAATATTCCTTTTATATCTTTTAATAAAAACATTCTGAAGGGTAAAATTGGATTGAATAAATTTTAGGAGGATAGAAATAATATTACATATTGAGGAAACATGGATGTGGATGATAAATATTACCCAGTAAATTCAATAGTATAAACAATCTCGGATAAAAATGAGATTGTGATATTTTCTCATACCTTAAGTCCGATTTGCTTCATAAGTTTCCGAACCTCCTGAATAATGATTTAACTAATGTCATTGACTTATTCCAGAATCATACACATTGTTATGATATCATATATGTTCATATTCTTAGCTTCTTATTAGTAATATTTCATTGCTACTTGTTATTCGGGTGTTTATTACTTTTTGTTCTTATGCGTGTTTTGTCAAATAAATTCTTATTCTTATCTATAGGTTATAGATACCTCATTTACAGAATTTTATTAGTGTAATATATATCATATTCATTCATTAAATTCATTTATATAATCATTATGCAATGAAGATCATGTAGAACGAGACGCATCACATCGTGGAGACGGTATTCCGTACGTACGCACGATCGATGATATCATTCCCATGATGGTGGAATTGTATTGAATTGTATGTATACTATTTCAGAATCAATATAACTTTACAATAATAATATATAGTTATTATTTACACAATTATACCCATCCAAGTAAGGTGGTGGTGCAAAATAGATTACACCACGGCGTGGAGACAATATTCCGTACGTACGCACGCGCGGTGATTTCATTTTTCGTAGGATGGATAGATTGTGAAATAGGGTTGTTTCATACTTATAATAACATATCATTATATTAGTGATAATGATGTTATTACTTAACAATGAAACAACTAAAGAAGAAGAAGTGGAATAAGAAATAAAGTTGAAATAATCAGCAACAGACATTACCTCTTCTTTGAAGGGCCTCTTTGAGACCTCCCCTTAGGGCACTAAATTGGTATTTGAAGAAGACCAGGTCCTCTAGGATGTTTCTAGGGAAGTGGAGAAGATAATTTGGCAAGGTTTGTCCGATACCGAAGGCTCAAAGTGGTGTGAGGAAGAAACAGAGGAGGTGCCCTTTTATAAGGGAGGAGAGGGGCACCTTTGAAAAAACTAAACATATTATTTTATTATAATGTCATATTCTCTTTTTAATAGCTCCAAATTGATTTATTTAGAAGATATGGTGGGTATGGGTCGAAACATCTCATCCAATAGAATTTAGACAAGTCTAGAGTTCTATTTTAACCTTATCATTTATATTTAACTTTAAGTTAAATAATTTTACTTTTAACATGTCTTTTTGTTTTCTTACACTATAAGGTTAATAAAATTACTATAACAAGCCAAAAGAACCCCAATTTGTTTATTATTAATATATATTACATTATATAAGGCATTCAGCAGAACCTTATATTTTTAGGAATAAAATAACAATTAATAATATAATATTTTTTTAAAAACTATTTTATGTCAATTTTGACACTATTTGGTAATTGATTTTTATGAAAATCATAAAAGTATTATTAGTTAGAAAAAAGTTAATTAAATAAATAATAACATCTCATATTAACCTATGAAATTGTTGTAATTCATAAAAAGTATCAAATTACATTTATTTGTGTATTTATAATATCAATTATGTCAATATTTCATTAATAAGATAATTACTGCATCATCATGGTGTCATAAATAAATTAAATTATTTAATGACTAAAATTTACAAATAAAATACAATTAAGTAGGAAATAGTTTTAGATTTATAATGAATATTTATAGTAGAATTTATCTTATGTATAACCCTATATTAAAAATGATTTAGTTATTAAAAATTGATTTTAACTATTTTAACCCTTCTTTAAATAAATTAATAATAAATGTCATAATCTAATCCAAGTGGGCCTAAATGGTCATATTTTATTCATAATGTCGTTTCTGGTCGAATTAAACTTATCCAATAGAATTAGGACACATGTTAGGGTGATAATAATAACATTTTTACCCGTAACTACCCTATTTACTTTTAACCGTGGTAAAAAAAATTAAAAAGGTACTATTCACCAAAAATTATTTTCATCTCATTGAACCAAATTTTATACCTTGATATTAACCTTGTATCTTGGATTTTCAAAAATTCACTCACAGAAGTAGTAAAATTATGTTTTATGTGAATTTCCAAATTCTCCTAGGAGGTGGGTAAAAGACGGTGAAAAGTTTAATAAAATTTTTACATATCTAAAATTATTATAAAATGACTACAATGAATTGAATTTAACTTATATAGGTATTATGTATCAATTTTGACCTAAAATAAATTTAAATAAAATAAATAATTTTTTAAATAATAAGTCGGTTTTTAAATAGTAACCCAATGCTTTCACTATTGATCATAAATTAAAAGTTTTTAGAAAAATACCAAAATTTCACCGTAGGCTAATTTTGATATTATGAATCCAAAAATGTAGTCCATTTTGAATGATAAAATTTATAAAATTTCAAAAAGTGGATATTACTATTCATAACAGCTAGTTTTAATAATATTTTTAATAGCATATCGTTGTTCAGTGAAACTCTGTATTGCGTATGATGCAAGCTATAGAGGAAGGTTGCGATTGCTTGTAAAGAAAGCCAAGCTAGTGTTGTGTTTAGTGAAAAATTCCTTTGATGATTTATATAACATAAAAACAATATATTTCTCATAAAAGTCTCGGGTGTTACATTCTACCCCCCTTAAAATGAATTTCTCCCTCGAAATTCATCACTTTGTAACAAACAGATGATCATACCTTTCCCTCATCATATCGTCAAGCTCCCATGTAGCTTTTTCTAATTGGTGGTTTCTCCATAAAACATTCACCAAGAGAGTGGTCTTTTTCTGTATGACTTTTTCACTACGATCCAGAATCTCTATCGGCTGTTCTTCATAATAAAGATCTTGCTCCAGTGGTACAACTCTTGAGCTGAGTACATGTGAAGGGTCAGCTATGTACTTTCTCAGGAGAGATACATGGAACACATCGTGAACTTGGGAGAGATTCGGTGGAAGCACCAATCGGTAAGAAACCTTCCCAACACGATCCAGTATTTTAAAATGACCAATATATCTAGGGCTCAGCTTTCCCTTATTTCCAAATCTCATTACTCTCTTCCAAGAAGATATTCATAAGAACACTTTATCACACACTTCAAACTCTAGGTCTTTTCTTCGGTTGGGAGCATAACTTTTTTGTCGACTCTGAGCAGCTCTAATGTGTAGTTTAATAGATCTGACCTTTTCTGTCATCTCATCAGTAAGATCGGGTCCTAATAGCATTCTTTCCCCAACTTCATCCGAGCAAGGTGGATTCATGCATTTCTTTCCATAGAGAGCTTCATAAGGATCCATCTGAATATTAGAGTGAAAGATATTATTATAATAAAATTCTACCAAAGGTTGGTGTTGATCCCAACCACCTTTGAAATCTATAGAGAAGGCTCTCAACATATCTTCTAGTGTTTGAATTGTCCTCTCAAACTGACTGTCTGACTAAGGATGATAAGCAGTGCTAAAACTCAACTCTGTATCCAGAGTATGCTGAAGACTTCACCAGAACTTTGAGGTAAATCTCGGATCCCGATCAGATATAATGGAAAGTGGTACTCCATGCAACTTGCATTACATATATCCTGGAAAGATGATCTAGAGATAAATCCTCTCAAATATCAATGAAGTGTGCCGACATTGTATGACGATAAACTATGACCCAGATAGAATTATTTCCATTGGATGTTTTAGGAAGTCCAATGATAAAGTCCATAGTGATGTTTTCTCATTTCCATTCAGGTATGGGTAATGGTTGTAACATCCCCTTATACTTCTATCTCTCAGCTTTAACTTGCTGACAAACCATGCATCGAGCGACATATTCGGCAACATCTCTTTTCATGCCATCCCACCAGAAGTACTCTTTCAGGTCCCTATACATCTTCGTGCTTCCAGGATGAATAGAGAATGAAGAACTATGAGCCTCATCCAAATCATCCTACTTTAATTCTGGGATGGGAGGAACACAAACTCGATTCCTGAACATTATTATCCCATCACAATCAAGGTTGAATTCAGGAACATTTCTCACCTTCTTTTGTAACTCTATATCTTATTTCTACGCCTCTTTAATATTCACATGTATAGATGGTTGAACATTTAATTGATAAAGAAACGATTTTCCCATTTCATTATAATTCCAAGATCCATCCTTTGTAAATCCAGAAATATTGGAACTTTTGTGATCCTCATCATGGATAAGATAGCATGGTCTTGTTGACTTAATGCATCAACCACCTTGTTTGCTTTCCCAGGGTGGTAATGAATTGAGAAGTCGTAATACTTAATCATCTCCAACCATCTTCTTTGGCGCATATTCATCTCCCTTTGTGTGAAAATATACTTTAAACATTTATGATTAGTATAAATATCACACCTTTCTCCATAAAGATAATGCCTCCAAATTTTTAATGAAAAAATTACCGCAGTTAACTCCAAATCATTAGTTGGGTAATTTTGCTCATGGATTTTCATCTTTCGTGAGGCATATGCTATCACCATATCGTTTTGAATGAGAACACACCCCAATACCTTCTTGGATGAATCACTAGTGATAAAAAACCTTTATCCACTATAAGGAAGTGTGAGCACAGGTGCACTGGATAACCTTCTTTTCAACTCGATGAAATTCTCTTCACATTCTTACATCCACACGAACTTAACTCCTTTTCGAGTCAACCTAGTGAGTGGATTAGATAATCGTAAAAAATATTTCACAAAACGTCGGTAATATCCATCCAAACCAAGAATAATTCGGATCTCAGTTATTGTTGGTTGTCTCAACAATCTTTCGAGAATATCGATTTTTGCTGGATCCATAGATATCCCCTCTTTTGAGATTATGTGACCCAAAAATGCAACTTTTTGAAGCCAAAATTCACACTTGGTAAATTTTGCATAAAGATTCTCCTTTCTCAGGGTCTTCAATATAATTCTCAAATGATCTTCATATTCTTCCTTGCTCATTGAATAGACAAGAATATAATCTATAAAGACTACCAAAAAACCGATCAAGATAGTCTCTAAAGACTCTATTCATCATATCCATGAAGATATTAGGGGCGTTAGTAAGACCAAATGGAATCACTATAAATTCATAGTGTCCATACCTTGTATGGAAAGACGTCTTTGGTATATCCTCCCTGTTGACACTTAATTGATAATACCCTGAATGAAGATCAATCGTGGAATAGTATTGAGCTCCGCATAGTTGGTAAAATAAGACATCAATGCATGGGAGAGGATATTTTTTCTTGATCGTGTTCTTGTTAAGTTCTCGATAATCAATGCAGAGTCTCATTGATCCATCTTTCTTCTTAACAAACAGAATAGGTGATCCCCAAGGTGACGCACTAGGGCATATGAATCCTTTATCAAGATTCTCTTGGAGTTTCTTCATCAATTCTTGTAACTCAATTGGGGACATTCTATAAGGTGTCTTTGAAATAGGCAAAGCACCCAGTACGAGTTCTATTGAAAACTCAACTTCAATATTTGGTGGAAGTCCCGGAAATTCCTCTAGAAAAACATTATAAAACTCTCGTACAATGGGTATATTCTTAATCGTGATATTCTCCCCAACCATTTGAGATAAATAACCATCATTTAGTGGAATCAAGACCCATAAGATGGAAGAAATTTCCACTGGAAGGTTATGTTCATCCTTGCAGCGATAGACGATCATAGATTGATATGGAATATGAAATGTGACTTCCCTTCATTGGAAATTGATATGAGCTCCATATAGTGAAATCCAATCCATTCCATGTATCACATCAAATTCCACTATAGGAAGTATCACAAGATTTTCAAGAATTACTTTCCCACAAACATCAATCAGAGAAGAATTATAAACTTTTGATGCGAGTGTTGTGCCATTAGGGGTTGTCACAGCTAACTCAACATCAAATTGTTGAGGTAATACGGTGATAACCTTAGAAAATTCTTTAGAAATAAAAGAGTCTGTGGATTTAGAATCAAATAAAACATTTACTACTTTAGAGTGGATGATAAGTGTACCTTTCACCACTTCGTTATCGTACTCCACATCGCTAATAGAAATTGCATGTGACTTTCCTTTGTCTTTGGCCTTAAGAGTTTGTTGGCGTCGATCATCATAAACAACCCTTTGATTAGGTAATTGATTAGCATAATGCCCAATTTCCATGCATTTGTAACATTGAAGTGTAAGAGGTGCACTCTGTGTAGCCTTTTCTTTGTTTGCATCACTAGACATCTTCTTCCCATCATTGCAGAATTCAGATGCCTGATGACCTTCCTTTCCACATTTGAAAAATTTACTTGTCCCTTTAAGACAACTCCATCCATGTTTCATTCCACACTTTGATCATAAGGGTAAACTCATCTTATTTTTAGGGTGCTCTTTAGATTTTCCTTTGAATTCCATTTTCCTGTTCTTATCAAACCCATATGACTGATGGGTTACTCCAATCTCCATCCCAACTTTGAGAGCACATCGAATGATTTCCTCATATATATTGATGTCCCTTATGGCTAACACCCTTTGAAGACTTGGTTTTAATCCACTAAAGAATCGATCGATCTTACTCTCAGGTTAGATAATAATCCTAGAAGCTTACCTTACAAGTCTTGTAAAATTTGATTCGTAGGTACCAACAGAGTCATCATCCTTTTGCTTTAGTTCATGAAACTCCTTCTCCATCTTTGTTCGAAGAATATGAGGGAAGTACTTATTGAAAAATAAGTTCTTGACCTTGTCCCATTCCATGGACTCAATTTCATATCTTCGCCTCGTATTCTTGATAAGATTCCACCATTGATCAGCTTCACCTTCCAAACGATAAACTGCTAAGATGACTTTATCATGTTCAGAACATTGAAGGACTGAAAATATCTTATCAGTAGTACTGATCGATTGTTCAGAAACTAATGGATCAGTAGACCCGTTGAATGAAGGTGGACGCTGCCACATGAAGGATTCAACAGAATGTTGCTCCTTACTTCCCTCGTTTGGAAGTAGTGCATGATTCATAGCTTGAGAAAGTTGTGTGATCATGGCTACAAGATATTTCATTCCAGCTCCCATAACGTTTGGTTGCTCTGGGGGAAAATCATTTCATTGCCCGTCGCATTCCGCATTAACATGACTCCTTCGGGTTCCATCCATTGACTAAAACCAAGAAGAACAGTGTGAGAAACACTAATTATAATAGGAAAACCACATAATCAAGAATAACATTTCTCACTTATGGTCTTATCATTGGTTGTTCATGGCAATTTATAAAACACTAAGATTGTGTTCGATGCATAGACATAACCTTAGGTATCTTACTAAGGCTTTCACATCCTAGTTTCCAAATGTTGACTATACCTTTCCTCTGATATCAACTATAACGACACATACTTTACATACATTATTATTACTTCAGAATTAAAGCACACTTATTACAACATATTAGAAAACCAGGAAAGGACCGTATTTCTATAGTGTCTTTAGAAACTGGGAAACATTAACTACTGGTTCATAAAGCATCTAAATTGTCTTCCATTTATTTCCTCATATCTAGAGTCCCTTTTTGGCATATCCTACTTAATAACATTCTTCTTGACTTGGGGAAAGAAAACATACAAAAGGGTGAGCTCAAATTCTCAGTAAGAGTAAACAAAAGAAATACCAATCATATCATATTTATAAGAACATAACATTTTGAAAATCTAATCCTGAAAAAGAGATCATAACATGGGATAAATCATAGAAGTGAAATGTAATCCCAATAATCATAACATAAAACATGAAACTTTATGGCATACACACATAATCATAGAGAATCATTTCATAGTAGTCAAGACTCATAGTCAAGACTATCTTAGCGGACAAATTCAATTTCTAAACCGAGTTCACTCCTCGTTTCAGTCATGTTTCACTAATCCGGTTTAACCTACCATTCCATCCATGTCTATCTCATGAGATATAAATCTTTACCCAATGCGTTGGAGGGGGATATAGGTCCCACCGATCTCATAATGAAACCATTCTTATGTGTTCCACAAAATCAAAAACTATACATCATTTCATAACCAATGTAATAAAAATGGGATTCTTAAACATCACGTCATCATAACATAATACATAAAAGATAAAAGGACATCATAAAGATAATTTCATCATAAAATAATCAAATCAATGTAAAAATAGGGATATAAAAACAACCCTATATTATCTTAAATGGAAAATAATTTTGATAAAACACTTGAACTCCCTTCTGGAGGAAAATATCCTTTCTAATTAAAAAAAATTCATTTCTTAACATGTCATATAATTTTAAACTAAAAGAAGTTGATTAAAAATAAACTTGAAAACATGTAAAGGAATATTCATGTAAATAATGTTCCAAAAATCAGTTCATGCCGTATAAGTTAAAGAAAAATATTTTTCACATACTTTCGCTGGAAAAGTCAAAAAGTACCTTGTACTAAAAACGAAAAAAGATTTCTTTCATATCATTTAGTAAAAACTCACCGAAGGGTAAAATTGGATTTAAACAATTTTAAGAGGATAGAAATAATATTACATATTGAGTATACATGGATGTGGATGATAAATATTCCCCAGCAAATTCTGAAGTATAAATAATATCGAATAAAAATGAGATTGTGAGATTTTCCCTTACCTTAGGTCCGATTTGCTTAATAAGTGTCCGAAACTCCTGTATAATGATATAAATAATGCCATTGACTTATTACAGAATCATAATCATTGTTATGATATCATATATGGTCATATTCTTAGCTTCTTATTAGTAATATTTCTTTGCTACTTGTTAATCGGGAGTTTATTACTTTCTGTTCTTATTCGTGTTTTGTCGAATAAATTTTGATTATTCTCTTTAGGTTATAGATCAATCATTTATAGAATGGTATTAGTGTAATATATATCATATTAATTCATTCTATTCATTTATATAATCATTATTCAATGAAGATCATGTAGAACGAGTCGCATCACATCGTGGATACGGTATTCCGTATGTACGCACGAGTGATGATATCGTTACCATGATCGTGGAATTGTATTGGAGGGTAAGTATACTATTTAATAATCAATATCAATTTACAATAATAATATATAGTTATTCTTTACACCATTATACCCATCCATGTAAGGTGGTGGAAAGTAGATTACACCACGGCGTGGAGACGGTATTCCGTACGTACGCATGCGCGGTGATTTCCTTTTCCGTAGGATGGATAGATGGTGAAATAGGGTTGTTTCATACATATAATGACATATCAAAATATGAGTGATTCTTATGTTATTACTTCATAATTAAACAACTAATAAAGAAGAAGTGGAATAAGAAATAAAGTTGAAAGGATCAGTAACAGACATTACCTCTTCTTCAAATCGCCTCTTTGAGACCTCCTCTTAGGGAAATAAAATTGGTCTTTGAAGAAGACCAGTACCTCTAGGATGTTTCAAGGGAAGTGAAGAAGATAATTTGGCATGGTTTGGCCAAGCTTGAAGGCTCAAAGTGGTGTGAGTAAGAGAGGGAGGAGGTTCCCTTTTATAAGGGAGGAGAGGGGCATCTTTGAAAAATTTAAACATATTATTTTATTATAATGTCATATTCGGTTTTTAATAGATCCAAATTGATTTATTTTGAAGATAAGGTGGGGATGGGTCGAAATATTCTCATCGAATAGAATTTAGAACCGTTTAGGCTTCTATTTTAACCTTATCATGTAGATTTAACTTTAAGTTAAATAATTTTACTTTTACCATGTCTTTTTGTTTTCTTACACTATAAGGTTAATAAACTTACTATAACAAGCAAAAAAAACCCCAAGTTGTTTATTATTAATATATATAACCTTATCTAAGTAATTGTGCCGAACCTTATATTTTTAGGAATAAAATAACAATTAATAATATAATATTTGTTTTAGAAACTATTTTATGTCAATTTTGAAACTATTTGGTAATTGATTTTTCTGAAAATCATAAAGAATTATTAGTTCGAAAAAAGTTATTTAAATCAATACTAACATGTCATATTGACCTCAAAAATTATTGTAATTTCTAAAAAGTCTCAAATTTCATTTATTTGTGTATTTATAACATCAATTATGTCAATGTTTCATTAATAAGATAATTAATCTATCATCATTGTGTCATAAATAAATTAAATTATTTAATGTCTAAAATTTACAAATAAAATACCATTATGTAGGAAATATTTTTAGAATACTAATGAATATTTATAGTCAAATTTATCTTATGTATAACCCTATATTAAAAAAAATTAGTTATTAAACATTGATTTTAACTATTTTAACCCTTCTTTAAATAAATTAATAATAAATGTCCTAATCTAATCCAAGTGGGCCTAAATGGTCATTTATTATTCCAACGGTTTTTTTGGTCGAATTAAACTTATCCAATATAATTAGGACATGTTTTAGGGTAATAATAATAACATTTTTACCCTTAACTACCCTATTTACTTTTAACCGTGGTAATAAAAAGTAAAAAGTTACTATTCACCAAAAACTATTTTCATCTCATTGAACCACATTTTAGTCCTTGATATTAACCGAGTCTCTATTATTTTTGAAATTCCACTCATAGAAGTGGTAAAATTAAGTTTTATGTGAATTTCAAAATTCTCCTAGGTGGTGGGTAAAAGACGGTGAAAAGTTCAATAAAATTTTTATATATCTAAAATTTTTATAAAATGACTCCAATGAATTACATTGAACTTATATAGGTATTATGTATCAATTTTGACTTAAAATAAATTTAAATAAAATAAATAATTACTTAAATAAATAGTCGGTTTTTAAATAGTAACCCAGTGTTTTCACTATTCATCAAAAATTGAAACTTTCCAGAAAAATACCAAAATTTCACCCTAGGATAATTTTGATATTATGAATCCAAAAATGAAGTCCATTTTTAATGATAAAAATTTATAAAATTTTAAAAAGTGGGTATTACTATTAATAATGGCTAGTTATAATAATATTTTAATTGCATATCGTTTTTTAGTGAAACTCGGTATTGCGTACGACGCAAGCTATCGAGGAAGGTCATAATTGCATGTAAAGAAAGCCAAGCTAGTGTTGTGTGTAGTGAAAGATTCCTTTGATGATTTATATAACATAAAAACAAAAATATTTCTCATAAAAGTCTCAGGTGTTACAAGTTTACCAAGAAAAAGAATTTGTACAAGGTAAACTTCATATCTAGAAGTGAATCACAAATTCCTTATTTGATTCTTGTTATATACATTTCTTTATATCTTACATTTTTTCTAGAACTATTGAATCGAAGCCACAAAAACATGCATTAGATATATATATATAAATACACCATGTGGAGAAATCATTGGAAACCAAGTTTTGGACTCTTATCATATCATTATATTTGGAAGTATTCTTCTATAAAATTTCATAATAATCCCCATGGTGTAATTTGACACTATAATTGGAATGCACATTCTCTCATTGTATAGAGCGAATATTAGTTAGTAGGAAAAACAAATATCTTATCATATTCCTATCCATCACATGATCCGCTACAAATTCAATAAATCATATGAATATCCTTTTGAAAATCCTTAAAAGATATGGGTGTTGATTCCTTGTGATGAATCATACCTCTTTCAAATCGTTGTGTCAAAGGAGGTTATAAACATAGTGGAAATACCCATTGTGAGAGAATAAAATGACTCGTTTCCTAATTAGTTGCCCATAATTCCACTGAATCATGAGGTATATATTTCAATAGAATTTGTACCTAAAGCAACTTCTATCTCAAAGAGTTCTTATTAGATGTATCCTATCGAACTGGAGGATTTAAACAAGCAGCTGTAAGAGAATTTGAAAAAATGGATCATATTCCCTAGTGAATCACCAAGGGGTGAACTAGTGATCATTTTCATGAATATTTATAGATCAATGTAGTTGTGTGTCAATTATTAGGAATTCAACAAATCACCATAAATAAATAGTATCCTCTTTAAAGGATTGAAGACTATTTAGATCAATTTAGAGGAGCTCAATACATACAAATGGTTCATAGTCCTTCTAGATATCATGTAAAAAAGATGAAAAATAATGATATTCAAAAGGCTGACTTCTATAGAAGGTTTGGGCAATATGTGTTTTTGGAGACACCCTTCATACTTACTAAATCACCTAGAATCATCATGTTTTTTATTAATAGTGACTTTATAAATTACCTTAAAAAATTTATGGTAGTTTTATCAATGATATTCTCATATACTACAAGATAAATGAGGAAGAAGAAGAAAATATAAGGTTTTTGATGGAGAAACTAAGGAAAGATAATTTATAAATAATGTTCAGAAATTGTGACTTTTGGATGCAGCAATTCACGTTTGTAGGACATGTTATCCAAAGTAATGGAATTTCTATTGTCCATTAATAAAAAAATACAATTGAGGAATGTCTCAAACCTTCTAGTGGAATAGAAATCTGTAATTTTCTTGGATTAGTAGTGTTATAATATTGTTTTGTGAGAAATTTCTCATGATTGTATGACCTTCTATCTATGTTAACATTGAATGGGGTAATTTATGACTCCATTGAATAATGTGAGGGATGATTCAAGGAGATAAAGAGAAGGTCGATCACTTCACCTCTACTCAAAATACTGAGGAGTGAATAATACTTTGTTATACAGATTGATGCTTCCACGAATGCCTTGGTTTTTTTACTCATGAAAAATGATAATGTGATTTCTTATACCTCACGGTAGTTGAATATCCCTGTGTATAACCACCCGATGCATGATCTTGATCTACCAGTTTTGATTTTTCCATTAAAATTTGGAAGCATAACCTCTATGGTTAGAAGTTTGACATATATACTGATCACAAGAGACTAATGTATATGTTGATCTAAAATGAGCTTAAAATGCACCAAAAGAGATGGTTAGAGATAATCTACAACTATGATTTATCTATTCACTATCATCCTTGCAAGACAAACAATGTTAATGTTGCTCAAAGCAGAAAAGAACCCTATACTCTATCCATGTTGTAAATGGAGGAATAACTTTTCTTCATTTATATTCAAAGGTTGGATTTGGAAATCATAGTGGTAGGGAATTCATCCGATAATTACCAAATGATTTTATAACCATCTATCTATGAGAATTTTAAGGAGGCATAAATGGATGGTTTGTAGTTAAAAAAGAAGGTGAATGATGTAATGTAATTGAAGATTCAAGAGTTCCATATCAATGATGATGGAGTGATTCCAGTTTCAAGGATGCTTTTTTTACATTCATCACCTGATATAAATTGGGAGCTTATGGAAAATTCAGAAGGCTCAACATTTTTTAGCAATTTTTAACACTGAGACGTACGACAATCTTCGAGAAAGCTCTTGGTTTGAAAAATGGGGTTTCCAAACCCATTGGGGGAGGAATGTAGCATTATTATAGCAGTGGAGGCACTATAATCCTGACAAACACTATAGTGGTGACATACGCTATAGCAGTAGAAGACAATATAGCAGTAGTGAGTACTATGTAGGTACTATAGCATGCTAGTACTGTAGCATTACTATTCGGATAATGGGACTTGGGATAAAACAATCGGGCCTATGGGCCATGTAATACCCAACATGCCCACTAGGCCTTCAGACTGTGCACTGGGTCTCCCTCTACCTATTCAAAATAGGTATTTTGTTTTCATTAATAATTAAATTAGGATTCGGCCACCACCGCTAAAAAACATGAAAAAGCAGATTGCAAAATATATCTTAAGGTGTTTGATATGTTACCAAGTTAATTTAGTGTGATAGAGGTCCAGAGGGTGACGAATACATTGCCTATACCCACATGGAAATGGGAGATTTTCCTTATGGAAATTGTCATGGGCCTCCTAAAGATATCCAAAGAAAACAATTTGATAGGGGTTAGGTTGGACCGAATCACCTAGACGACCCATTATATCACTATTCCAGATGATCTCTCCCTTTAACAATTTTCAATAATATATGTTCATGATGTGGTGAGACTGCTTGGGGATCCACTCTCAATTGTCTTCAATTTTGATCAAAGGTTCACATCCATATTCTAGAGTTGTATTCAACATGCATTTAGTACTGAATTAAATTTCAACATGACATATCACCCCCAAACTGATGTCCAATCTAAAAAACCTATTCATATTCATGAATATATGCTAAGAGCACGATATTTTGAATTTAAAGGTTCATGGGATCATAATATCTCATTGGGTTATTTATCATACAAAAATAAGTTCCAATCAAGTATTCAAATGGCTCCGTATGAAGCTCCGTACCGAAAGCGATACAGGACTCCATCGTTTTAGGATGAAGTTTGCTAAGGAAATCAACATGGACCCGATTGTTTACAGGAGATGATAGGGAAGGATTAAGTCATCCAAAAACATATCAAAGCTTCTTAGAGTTAGAACAAGATCTATGTTGATACCCTTCTATGGGTCATGGAGTTCGATATTTTACATAAAGCATTCCTTTTAATATCACTGTGGATGAGAGTCATGTGGTTGTGTAGGAAAGGGATGCTATGCCAAACATACATTGGACCCTATGAGATCCTCAATATCATTTTATAAATGGACTATATTATTTCACATCCATTTAATATGGATCATGTTAATGTTGTATTCTATGTATCACTCCTGAGGAAGTACAAAGAAAATACCTTTAACAGACTAAACTCAGAGGTGGTATAGCGAAAAGTTTATCTATCGTATGAAGAGTTTCTAGTAAATATTTTGGACTAGATATATAAAGTTATCTCTAACAAGACCATCCAACCTATAAAAGTGGAATGGAGGAATGATAAGTATAATAAAGATTCTTGTGAACCAGAGTAGGTGATGAAGGAGAAGTATCCTAACCAGTTTATGTAGAATGGAATATTTTTTGGGTAAATATCATAAGGGGGAAACAATATAAAATCCCAAAAAAATTTCAATAGAATTTATTATTTATTACAGAAATTTCATATAGTATGAAACACATAAAATAACTTAGAGACTATAAAAAAAGATTTTCAACTGAGGAATTAATAAAATAAGAAGTATTTTTAGAAGTTATGGAACCAACACCAATTAAATAGTATCTTTTCCATAGAAATAGTAATTAAACTCTTACGAATGGTAAACCAGCCAAATGAATAGTGTCATTACACATGAAAGTGTAAATAAAATTTAGGAATCTTACAATTTATTTTATGTTATAATTATCACATTGTATAAGTTAATGAATGTTTTAGTAATTATTAATTAAGTGGTTGTATTTTTGTATGTCACAATTAGTGGAATAATATTTTAAGATTAAGTTAATAATTTAAAAGAGAATTTATTTTCATAAAAATTGTTCATAATTTATTATTTTAACTTCTTATGATTTTAAGATAATATTACGAGACCTTATTTAATTTTTAAAAGTGTTATAAAATCAGTTATAAATTTTAAATATATAATATCCATGAAAATAAAGATTTTAATTATAGATTAAATTACTATTATTAAGAAAATTACTTTAATAATATAGAGTTACTTTTTCAATTAGACACATCAAAAAATTGTGAGTGTAATTTTTTGTTATTTTTGTAAAATAAGATATTTTTGTGAATAGTGATTTTCCAGTATTTAAAAAATAAATGAAATTCTACATAATTGATGAGTCATCGATGATACATGGATGATTTAAACCCATAATCACTAATTATCCTTCTATCTTTAATATTTTTAGTCTTAGAATCATCACTATTTCTTGTTTTGAGGGAAATTAATAAACTAGTGAATAAAATAATTTGGAAACATCCCTCTCCTCCACTATAAATACCACCAATCACCCCTCTTCTCCTCACATCCCTAAAGATTTGACCCATGACTAAATTATTAAAAAACTAGTCCCTATATCATCCCCCATGTCCATGTGCTCTTGGTATCATCAAGATATCCATCATACGTGCCATGAGGAGGATCTCAAGAGGATAAGTTAAGAGGTAAATCACCTCCCTTTTTCTTTTAATTTCCTTTCAATTTAATATTCTTTTATTATTCATTATTTCAATACCTTCATCCAAACAGAATGATAAGTCCATTAAATTACATAAACTGGAATTATTTCATATTTTGTTAAGACTCATCATTAAACTCCCCCCCTCTCTCTTTCATTTTAAAAATGAAATCATCACTGGTGATGTCTCAATTTACCAACATTGAGGTTGATGAATTTATTTTTATTTAAACACTATAAATGATATTAATAATACCAATAAATTATTAAAAAAATATTTTAATTTGTATCTTATAAGCCATTTTTTATTCTGAAAATAACATATACTCATAATACTAATTGATAAAAATAAACGAGTTTGTTATTATCGAAGAACCGCATAAATTAATCTTGAACGATCATCATACAATTTTATATATTGAATCATCCTAAATATATATAACAAAATCCTTTATATATAATTTAATAATTATTAGAATCACTAATAAAATATAATAATAACTCTATGTATTTATACTCATTTTAAATGAACTTCCATTCATGAATACCAGTGAACCAATCATAAAACCTAAGAACACGAATGGTCCAAAATGAAAAAATTATACTCTATAACTCATCCAAAGGACAATAAAAGAACATAATAAAAAAAATGAATTAATTAATTTACACATGTTTTTTTATTTTTTATTTAATGTATATAATGTTATTTACAGGATATTAAAGTGAATAAATCATTCAAACAAAAGGTAAGAGGAATTCTCAACCCCATCTCCCTTTCATTGGGTTTATCTATCATTCACCCAATTTTTAGTATGGATATTTATTAAATATCCTTTCTTCATCATTATAATACCAATTTTTGGGATATAAATGGTCAATACTTGAATTTATGTCTTACAAAATGGTTTCCAAAAAAACATTTATTTCAAAAGAACACATTTTACTTCTTAGTCAATGTTGATGATTCTTATATCTAGTATATAATTCTTTATTTCATTAGGTAACCAAATTTTTATGATTTTATTATTTATGAAATGATAGTAATTTAATATCTATGTTTATGTCCATGATTGATATGTGTTCTATGTGGAATGCATGAAAATGTAAATGTTATGATGTGACAGGTGTGCCCGAAATTATAAAAGTCAATGTAAATGTTATGATGTGACTGGTGCACCCAGAATCATATAACACTACAATATATTAGGTGATTTGATGAATCACTTGAGGATAATGAAATGTGTGTGAATATGATTTGAGATTTTTTTAAAGACACGGGCTATAGTTAACCACTTAGACAAGAGGTTTCTTTTTTATGCATTTTCAAATTCCATTATATTACATAATTCTTCCTCAAATGATTATGATGATGATGTTAAAAATATTCTGAATCCATGTTTTATTGTTTCATGTTATTTTTTATCCTCTTACTCATATTTTATCTCACCACTGTTTTATTTATATCCATAAGTGAATACTTGTACTAAAGATAATTCAATGGACAATTAGAAGTTAGATAAATAAGAATTAATTAAATGTTTATTTTTTACCATGTAAATGTTTTGTACGGTCCATGTTTTACCAAGACACTAATCCTTTGTATCCTTATTTTGTAATTTTTTTATGTTGAAAAAAAGTTGTAATTGTTATGTACGTAAGTAGGTTCTATATATTTATGTTAGTGCTGTGCTTGGATATTCATTCTATGGGTGGTCATTTTGTTGATCTTTGAATACTCTGAAATGGTAAATAAAAATACATTATAAAGGGGCATTGTTGGGAATAATACTTGAGGAAAAACGTTTTTATTCAGATTCATGTTTCGAAAAGAAAATGTGGTAAATAAAATAATGAAATAATCCTAATCTTGTTTTAGTAGGGAACTGGGGAACCATAATGTCAGATCGGTCTCTTGTATACTTGTCATTTTAGGAAACAATGGGCTTTTCAATGATGATAATTCGTTGACATTAAAGGTAATGTATATAACAGTCTCATGAATGTAAAAACTATGGTTAGAAATAACATCGTAATCATTGTTGTAGGATACACATGACTTCAATGGGTATAAGAGGACTAATTTAGTATGAAACATCTCAAGATCCATAAATGTAGTATCTTCAAAATAGTTTTATCCCTCAGATACGACCAACTAAAGATAATTCTTGAAACTCCTTGGTTATTTCACAAAAACCGCCACAATAATTATTAAAATACTACCCAATTAGAGTTGATAATAAAATGTATTGATATGATAGTAAAATAATATATAACAAACCATATACCTTTATAGTGTATGATAAATTGTTTTTCTTCTCTGCAATAATAAATGTATTCTAGGACACTGGAACATATCTCGCCTTTAATTTTTATAATATTTTTTTGTATATTGTGGTTTTATGTGGGAAAAATCCCTTGTATATATAGAATGAAAACAAATCATAAAAGTAGGAATGTAAAGGTTTTATGTCGACAACCTATCCCTTTATAATAATTGTAGTCCATTTTTGTTGTATTTTGCAAACATTGTGATGTTAATATTAATTTTGATCATTATTATGGTGTTTCCAGTAGAATTTAAAGCTATTATGGATAATTACACTAGAAAGGTAACCATTACATCTATGAAAGGTGTTATTTATTAATTAAATGGCGATTAAGAAATGAAATCTATTATATCATGGACATTGTTGAAAATATATGGATGCATATCTTCTCAACTGGTAGATATTATCATGGAAACAATTAACAAACATATAAATATGAGGCTTCCTATTATATTAAGATGATACCCAAATGTATTTAAACATAATTTATCTTAATTTGTACATTACTAAGGTATATAATATTATAATCATATACTTATGACCACATGTCTTATTTCACGTTCATTTAATATAATTACCAAAAATGAAATGTGGGGATTAAAGGACTTGTTGGAGAAACTGGAATGTAATGCATTAGTTTGAAATTGACCATTACCTGGGTCAAATATGGTAGTCTTCGTAATGATGGTAGAAGTTTCATGTAATTTATTCATCCCTAGTAACCTATAGGCAGTAGTTTCTTTAATACTTTTTTATTTTATATAAGTGATCACATCAAAAATGAATGAATAGATTATTATTTTTTGGAAAACAAGATGCCTATATAAATTTCACATTAAATTTGTAAAAATAATGTACAACATAGTATTTTCATAGGGGACACCGTTATTACCTTTGGGAATATTACAAAATATCAATCGTAATACACTTCCTAGAATCCAAGGGAATGAAAATATAAAAAATCATTGAGATCAGTAGCTGAGTACCGATATTTATACAATAAAATCTAATAAGAAATGAATTATATGGGAAAAAATATTGATAAAATAATTCCATAAAATAAACACATGATTTAGAAACATAAAAATGGATATTTTAACTATTTACATAATCACATTGACATCAATAAATGATTTCTTAATATGGTAACTAAAAATGTCATACATCTAAAACATATTGTAGAGGAATAATTACAAAATGTACTTTATAAATGGGTGTGGTGTCAACAAAATACAATATCTATTTTTTCTTGTGAGGATTTCTGAATAATCAAAGGGCTATGTAATTTTCACTCCCACCCATCACGTAATTATTCCACTGAAATTTTAATATGAATAAACAATAAAACATAATAATCATGCATTAAAACTAAAAAAGTTTTAATATTGTAAGAACTAACAAAAAAAATTAAAAAAAATCACTAGGAAAAGTAATCATAAACCATTAGAAAAAGTTTTAAGTATATTTTTTGTATAACCTATATAAAGAACAAAAAAACATAGAATCAGTATATATATTAAAATAAATAAAAAATAAAACTAGAATATTTCATGATTAAAATAGTTTTTTCACTATGGAATAACATATTTTTAATCTAACAAAATCGCATATATTAAAGAAATAAATTTCACGGAAAACGACCATTTTGAAATGTAAAGGAATATTTAGTATAATTATCACTTATAATAGAAGTAAATTTTATTCATTTAATGTACATTACAAAAAATTATTTTATAACTATTATAATCAAAAGTAAAAAAATTACGCCATTTGAAAAATTAAAAGAATTAGTTATTTTACAAAATTTTGTAACATTAAAAAATGGGGAATTATTCCTTTATCAAATTATCTTTGAATTATTAAAAAAATATAATTCTACAAATTTTAAGGAAAAAAAGTTTTTTGAAGAAAAATATTCCCGAATGAGTGGAATGGAATAGGTTATTTTATTTAAAATTTTAATTTTAGTATCTTGAGTACATATAGATAAAAAAAGGGAATGAAAAAGTTTAATTTTTAGAAATTAAACTAGGAGGTGACAATTTATGGTATTTGATATTTAAATATCAAATAATTCCCCCAATAGAGACTTTATTATAAACAATAACAGTTAATGACGATATTGTGAAATAAACCCTTACCACCTTGGTAACATTCAAATAACAACCCTTGTGAATGAAACAAAATTATATAAAATATTAAATATGAGTAATTTTGAAATATTCCTAATTGATCATATCAAAAATTTAGTAGATACAACTCATTAGGAATGATATGTTTATAACATAACATATGTCCGAAAGAAGATAGTTTGAGATGAAACCCTTACCTTGGGTCTGAATTCCATTTTATGTGTTTGAAATTAATGTATAATAACTACCTATTTATCATAAATATCATACGAAAGTATAATAACATACTTATAATGTTTTATTACCCATTTTTATCAACTATATATTAAAATCATTGTTTTGGGTGATAATTGCATCGTTTTCATGTATGTTTTATTCAGATGTTTTCGTAATTTTAATTTGATTATGGTTCCATAATTTGTTAAATTTTAATTATGATTTAAATATCATATACCTAAATTATATATATATTTATTATTATTCATAAATGGTCAATATAGATAAATGAATTACATTATTCATTGAGACGGTAGGACGTACATATGAATTAATGCTTTTTTATCTTTATGATGTATAAGACAATGAAATGGTAAATTATAATTAATCATTCTAGAATGAATATTATTTCACTTAAATAATATATATTAGTTAAATAATTTATTTTTATCATTATATAAAACAAAAGTTATAAATTTAGATGCATCACGTTGTGGAGGTGGTATTCCACATGTATACATTAGTGATGTTATCATTATTAAATTAATTAGAAGATAATTTATGTTATGTAATATTATAATTTTGGATACATAGATATTTAATAAATACCATATTTATTCATTAGTTTCGTCTTTATATACATCCAAATAAAACGGTAAAAAAAATCAATTACACCACTAGGTCGATATAGTTATCCATATATACGCACGAGCGATGTATTATCTCATTGTAAGATTTAAAAAATATGGAAAATGGTTGTATAAAAATCATAATAAAATATATGTATAATTTTTATTACATATATTTTATTTTAGGATGGATACTATCTATTTATTGGAATTTTAATAAGAATAAAATTTGAAAGTGTCAGTAAAGATTGATTATTTCTTCTTCAAAAGAGATGCTTTACATCATCTATTAAGGGACCAATGGATTGTATTTTTGAAATACCATAACCTTAATAACATGGATACTTATGTTTATAATAGTTTTAGGATGGGTGTTTTGATATAATATGATTTACATGTCATATATAAAAGAGGAGTGGTGTTTTCTTTTTATAGTGGGTGAATGGACACACATTGAGTAATAATAAAATTTAAGATTATTAAATTCATCTTCATGAGGATATGGATGAATGCGTCTGTAACATGGATCATAATATAGGATAATATTTTTTAATCATATTCCAATAATATTTTGATAGGATTATGTTGTATTAAAACCATATCTTTTGGTTTAACCCCAATATTATCCTATTTCGTCCGTAATTATAGTGAAGTGTTTTTCACTATTAAAGGGTTTTAATTTTTCATAGAATAAAAATATTAGCCCAAAAATGTCTAATGGACAATTGTATTTACCATATCATAACCCCCATGTCATTGTTCATCATTTTCTCATATTAAATAATTTAATAAAAGATCTTTTATATAAAATATCAATACTTTAACTTTTATCATAATTCAATTATTTTGAAATTATATAGATCAATATGAAGATGGAATTTTAGTAATTAAATTTTCATTGTCTCTAATATTTCATATATTTTGATAAAATTTTTGGGTCCCAAAAACTCTCTTTAAAAAATAAATTGTAGAGTTTCTAAAATAATTTATTTGATTACTATAAATTTAATAAATAACTAATCAGTATTGTGTATGAATTTTGAGTAATTGTGTAATCTCTAAAATTATAGTTAAACCCCCATGTTCAAAAAACTAATTTAAATTTATAATAAATATTTATAATTAAACATTTCTTCCGTTTAGTGGGGTAATAAATCATAAAAGTTATTAATTTCCAGCGAGTGATGTTTAGTGTTTATTATTTAATTGAATAAATTTAGTTTTTTTAATTAACTATATATTACACTAAGGGGACATGTATTAGGGGTTTGAAATCATAATGGACAAAATAAAATTATCCTATAAGATAAATCATACTTATTGGGTGATGTATTAGTACTTATATTATTATTTTTAACCATTATTACCAGATTTACCATTACATGGGCTACAATTATTTAATACGATTTATATTTATAATGCAAAAAACTAATATAAAACTATTTACCCGTTTTTTCTATTTTTTTATAATATTCAATCCATTTATCAAAAAAATATTTTTATAAGTTGAGGAAATGAATTTTTGATTAAAAAATAATAAAAATTATATTTTGAGAAAAATATCTTTTGAAGTAAATAAAATGTTTTTATACTAAATTAAACAATTAAAAGTATTCCAACAATATTAATTGTATTATTCATGATACTGGATAACTAATTTTATGTTTAATCTATTTAAAACAAAATGCAACTTCTTAATTTATTGTATCATAATTATGATTATGAGTAAAAACTATAATTTTCAGTATTTATTAGAAATTAAATCTTATCAGAAAATTAATAAAATTCACCAAATTATAAATTGAAAATTTTTATTATAAAATTTATGATAAATTTATAAAATTAAATATCTAAAATTTTAATAATTTAATTAGAATTTCGACAACCAAAATGAAAAATAAGAATACTATTTGAGAAAAAAGTATTTTTGAAGTATAAAATGATATTAAAAAAATTAACTTCATTATTATTATTAATAAATACATAATATAAAACCTTTGTATATATTTTCCTAATTTGGAAAACACTATTCACAAAAAAAATTCAAATTATTGTTTGAAACCGTAAGGACTTAGGTATTTATAGAATAATACTTTTTGATTTATATTAATACTTTTAAAAAAGTTTTTAATTTTTCATTAAAGGTGAATTTTTTTTTCATAGCGTACTATATAAAAAATAATGTGTTTGTCTAGAATATTATGTTGCACGCAAGGCTGAGTCATATTGAAAAATATAATAATAAAATAATATTATTATTTGAAAATCGTAATTAATGCCTAGCCATTGGGATGGAAGGAATTAATAATATCAACAGAATTATGAAAATATAGTTTAAACATGTTTAAATAATGATTAATTGGTTACCAAATTTTTTCGAAATGGAAATAAGAACTAATTAAATATAAAGGATGTGTTTTTATGAAAATCTATTTAAGAGAGAATAATTGTGTTTATAAAATCATATATCTCTTTATGGATTTTTATTTAATGAAAAATATATGTTATCTATTCAATAGAATGTTTAAAATTAATCTTAAGTGTTTTTGGATATAATATAAGAAAAAATTCAATTTTTTCGGAAAAAAGAATTATTTTTCTAAAAATATAGTTTTACCGCCATTTGAGGGTGAAACCTTTTTAAATATAGTTTTATTAACTTTTTTATGCTCTATTTGAAAAATTAATCTTCTTATTTAGAATATGGACTTCAAAATTTACTTTCGAAGAATTTTTGATATTTTTCTGATAACTATAATGTTTTCATTAACAGTAAAAATATTCTAAATTATAATCAAAACCAACTTTTTCCATCAAGATAATTTATATGGTTAAATCATATAATTAAATAGTTTCAATGTATAAATGGAATATATTTTTATCATTTAATCCTATGATGTTCATTTTATGTAATTTCACTTTTAGTTTGGATATAAACACATGTCAATCTTTTGATGGTTATTACTTCTTAAAAACCCGGTTTTTGTTTTTGAAAATGGGAATTAATTTTAAATTAATTTCTTTTAAATCTAAATTTTTAATTTTGGAAAATGGATTCCATATTTGGAATTATTGGGACAAAATTATGTTAATAGGTTAATTATGTTTTTCGATATTAGGAATAGTACCTTCATTACTAATTTTTATTTACAACGGTTAAAGGCTAAATTAGGTAAATA
Source organism: Viscum album (assembly GCA_963277665.1). Classification (NCBI taxonomy): domain Eukaryota; kingdom Viridiplantae; phylum Streptophyta; class Magnoliopsida; order Santalales; family Viscaceae; genus Viscum; species Viscum album. The sequence continues at coordinate 559,166,543 of OY728131.1, forward strand.
AGGGTAAAAATAATATTATAATATTATAAATTTACACTAACACATTTACTAACCTAATTGGATGAGTTATGGTTGACCAAATAACAATCATGCCAAACATTTGGAATTTGGGAGCCAGTACTATCTAAAAATGACATTTATTTACTTTTAATTTAATGTTAACGGGAAATATAACATTAAATTGTATCTTCTTAATAAAATAATTTTAATATGGTGTTATACATAATATAAATTCAACTATAAATAATACCTAGAAATATAAAAATAATTCCTGCATCATGAAATTTTATTTATGCATCAAATATCTTAATTTATTTTTATCATAATGATGATGTAGTGGTTACCTTATTAATGAAGAATTTAAATAAATTATATTATAAATTTTAAAATAAAAATATTTTGAACATTTTTTGCCATCCAAAAATACTATGAATTATTATAAATTTTTATCTTGTAATTAATGATGTTTTTTTCGAAAGAATCATGTTTTTTTGGATTTCTAGAAATGTATGATAAAAATAGTAAAAAAATTGACATAAATGATTTTTTTTAATAAAATGCTATTTCATTAAAAGATATAATAGTCCTCAAAAAATAATATTCTGAAATATTACTTATATAATGTTGAAAATGACAATAACGAACCACTTGTTGTTCTGTTAGTATTTTATAATAACTATATTAACCATATAGTATAAATATACTAGAAGTCATGGTAAGAGTCTAATTAGTTAACTAAGGGTTAAAGATAAATTATAAGGTTAAATTTGAGACATAAAATTATTTAAAAACTATTGGTTGAGTGTATATTGATCAATCCTCATCTTATCTTTGAAATAAATGAGTTGGGGACATTTTGAAATCTAAATTTAGTTTATAATAAAATAATCACCCAAGACATTCCTAAAGTACCCATCCTCCATATTATAGAAGGCCACCACCTCTAACCCTCACTCACACATCTCAAACCCCATATATTGTCCACCCTAATCTCTAATAATATCCCAATATACCTCACTTACTACTAAAATCATTACCATGGGCTTAAGGGAATTCATAAAAACTTAAAGGGTCACATCAAAAGATGTTACCAGATTTAGAGGTAACATATTCTCTCAAGTTATTTTAATTTATTTTTACACTCAACTCCAAATTTTCTTCTTATTATTTGATTACATAATAACAAAAATATCATAAATATACTAGGATTTATTTATGACTAGTATTCTTACTGTAATTACACACACCTTTATCTAATGGATTTAAAACATATTATTTCTTTGGACGGTGAACTATTGCCTCACGAAATGATGATTGTTCAATTATATTCTACCAACTCTCATGGTGGACATTATTATGGAACTATATTTATATATAACATATATTATATTTATATTTTATCTATTCTTCTATATTTTTCATTTTTATAAAACCTTTACGCTTTCCATAAAACGTACATACGATAATTTCATTTTAGGATGTCCAGACTACCACCCCATAAAAGTGACATGGCTTGTTCATTCCATACATGGAATATAAAAAGTATTGTGTAAATTAACTATGTAATATATATAAAATGTGATATTATTATTTAATTATAATACTCATGTGTATCATTTATTTTTAATTCCATTAACTATGAAAAACAAAATTAAAGTAGCATCCCTACTTACGTATGACTTACTATCTCCATGAATGATGAACTTCATTTCTTATCTCAAAATGTTATAGACTATTCTAAATACATATATATTTTATTAAAATTTATATATAGTTGATATATATGATATTTAATTCATGAATAATATTTTTTAGACAATGTACTTTTGACCACATAGTGAATTTTTAATTAATACAAGATCAATTTCGACCCAAATACCCAATATCGACAAAGAATCTAATTTGAGCATAAATAATTTTGTAATTTTTTCAAAGTGGTAATAAGTTGTATAAAAGTTATAATAACCTTTAAATATTCTTAATCACGTAGAAATTAAATTATGATTATTAATAAAGAAATTAATGAATGAACGTGGCAAGTCAGACATGAGGTAATGGAACTTCTTAACCCAAATTCTATTCTTTGGTTTGATCTTCTACTTCTTGTTTATTTAGTGTTATTATTATGTATGAAATGAATTTTGATATATTATCTTTTATTTATACATTATTTATGTGTCCTTATAGCGATTACACATAACTGATCTATTTTATTTACAAAATGATCTTTGTAAGGGACTTCGTCTTAATATCCTTTAATTGAGGCATGTCTTGATGTTACACATATGTATTATTAAAAAATGTGTATAAACAACTGTTTGACTCATTATATCATTAATTAGTATATTATCATGTTATTTAGAGTTTTTATCAATGTTATAAATTATTTTTTTTATTCAAGTGTTTCTTAAGTGAAAAATGTCTCTCAAACTAAAACATCATTTTTAATTTTTTTAAATTATATTCTTCAAAACCCTTGTAATTAAAGTCCATTATTTCAAAATGGTATCTTTGGATTTATTTGTATGGACATTAATGTTTTAAAATTTAAATTAATGAAAATATTTTAATGTTTTATGGGACACATTGATTCAAATGCCTCTTTATTATATGTTCAAAATGGTTTTGGAAATGGGTTGATTATTTCTATGTCTAAAAATAATATATTGTGGTTATAGTGTAGAAATGTTATTTTTACATTATTCTTGTTTTATGTGTTATGATTAATAAATGGTACTTTTACATTTTATGGGTTGTTAGGTGATAAAACAATATGGGTGGTAACATGATATACCAAATTATAGGTGGTTCTAGGATAAACCAAGGACGATTGGTTACATTTTAACATCCAATACATTGGTTATGGAAGTCAGCCATATGTCTATTTTATTTAATGATATGGGTGGATTTCGACAGTATGGTTATTCCATTTAAGTATGTTTGTGTCCCATGTTAACTATATATGTTATATGTATCTTCATATGGGAAATATGATAATAACTTTGTTAAAAAATGGGTAAGTTTTGAGATTATATTCAGTGAAGTGTTTTTGCTACATCTTAATGGTGAAAAGTAATACATTATGATAAGTATTTTATGTTTGATATTTTTTTAGAAATATAACATTTTCACTTCATTATGTATTCCTTGATGATCTTTTTATACTTGTACAATGTTTTGAAATTTTTTTCACAGGACATAATGAAGAACAGAATCAAGGATGGGATCAAGGAAAAGTTATGCTATTAATAAATGAAATAATGTCATATTTAGTTTTAAAGAGTTTTGGTTTTATGAATAAAAGGATAGTGAGTATAAGTGTGTAATTTTAATATTCAATAGATTATTTATTAGTTATGACCTAATTCGTTAAAGCTGTAATCCTAAAAATAACAACAATGTGAATTAAAGTCAAATTATCAACTTATGTCTAGATTAAGTAAGGTTTAAGGCTGGGGCTTTTTAGTTTGTATCATAGGCCGGTTTAGATAACATTAAAGAATAGGGTTTTATTTAAGATTATTTTACATTACCATAATGGTTAGAATATTAGATAGAGTAATAGTTATTTTAGATAAATTGAATGAGTTTAAGATAACACAAATAATTATAAATTTGAGTTTACCCTCCTCATAAGATAGTATATGATGGATTTACTGATATAATCACACTTACCTATTTGGTTTTACTAAATGTATGTACCTCGTATGAAACAAATTAATAATGAAACTGAAGGAAACTATGTTGGTTTTATGAATAAGCAACCAAAAAAATTTTGTAGCTGCAATGAGAACTCTTTGGTTTATTCTGAACCAACTAGTTGGAGTCATGATTGAACACTTAAACCTTGGTTATTTATATAATAAATAATATATCTGAAAAATGAATCTATATGGAATTTCAGGTAAAAATTATAAAGGTAATTATATTAAAAAATCTATGTTTCCATGATGTGGATAGAAAAATGTAGGAAAATTCTTTAAAGGGACGTGAATATATTATAGATGTGGTAATGAAGGTAATAAACCAATAACCTTCCATGGAAAAAAGAAGTATTCAAGAAGATTTTTGCAAATTGAATGAAGTTACTTCTTTGGAATAAATTGAATGTTTTAAATGTTATGTGCATGGTAATTATTCAAATAGATATCCTATGAATAAGGTCCATGAATTTGATCAGTAGGTCCATACAAATATAAGTTTACTAATACTGAATGCCATTTCAATTGAGGATGATGAAACAAAACATGAAATATGAAAGGTATAGATTATTTCTTTTCTGATGATTTTACATTATTGAATCTTTAGATACAACTTGTGATTTTTTGAAGGACAGAATAATTATAGAATATGTTGGGAAAAAATAGTTATGGGATTATGGAGAATGATGGATGATTAAGATGTCAAAATTTTAGAAATTCCAGGGTTATGTTAGATATTTGGGTGATATAATTCTTAAATGTATTAATGATATATTATTGATGGGATTAAATTAGTATAAATTTCACATGTATGTGTAACCCTGATGTTTGTTATGTGAAAATTATATTGGAGGAAGAATTATATTTACATTTTTAGATATAGTTATAAAGAACGATATGGGTTTATGGGATCCTTTAATTTGATGCAATTATAGGTTATTACATTTTGGGATAAAAATGAAAGGTATGAGATAAAATTTGATGTTAAAATATGTTATGGTTATTTTTGAGGAATTTATATCATTTTTTTAATGTTATAAAAATATATAGTTTTTGAAAAAGGACAACACGTAGACCGTGTGGCAACCCGCCATGTCAGAAAAGGCTGCAGTAATTGAACCCACAACGGAAGTGCAATTGAGATTTATCACTTACCACTAACCTACATGATGTCCATGGTCAGTATAAATTATTCTTTATAGTTAAATGGTTTTATGGATCAATAATAACTTAATTTTGGATCATATTTTTTATCAAAATGGATATCATTAGTACAAGAAATTGATTTTGTGATTATGTGATAAATGTTATATAAGAGGGTGTTCTCTCTTTTAGGAACACTATATACATATGTAAAATATAATACTATGAGATTTAATTTGAGGAGTAATGGTGGTATTTTATTTTAGAATAATCTATATTTTTATTTTGGATTTATAGTGATTCAAATAATTTATGTAAAGGATTATACTATCTTAAAAATTATGTGATTATGTAAATTACATTTCAGTTTTAGACATTATGAGTAGCTGGTGTTACTTGGAAATAAATGTTCAGATTTATTGTGTAAGACTATGTGATCAAGTTGTTTTGAGTTTTGGGTATCAATCATTGTTTGGATTATTTTAATGAATTTTACGGACAATTGTGCATTGAATGGTCTTTTTGAACATTTGGTATTGTTTTTTGAATTTTGGAGATTAAGAGTAGTATTTATTTATATAAAGAATAATTTTTGGGTATTATCTGATCTTTTACTATTATTTTTTTGGATAATGTATAAAGATAATGGAAATATATTGGTTTTCGTTTTTGGATTATTTGATTCTCTAAATTTTGATTCTAGCATTTTAGGTGAGACCATGGCTTCATGAATACTCAACGTTTATAGAAAATATGAGTTTGTGGTAGAAATTTATTAAAGGATGAAACTCTACGTGGATGGTAAGAATAATTTTTTTATGTTCTTAGTCAATCTCATAAATAAATTCTTCAAATTTATGAAAAGGAACATAAAACAGAAACATTGGCTGTTTAATTTTTTTTACTGGGGTATCAAATACTGTTTTACCCATCACTGTTTTTTTATTTTTTGGTTGATAACATTATCTTAATTATGTTTTTTATCTCTCTCCATTAAAACATGATGGTTATTTTTGCATACATATCTATGTTTCAATCAAGGAATACTAGTATGTTTTATCTTGTGTGACCTCTTTACTTCTCTTTAATTCATTTAAATTGTTAGTTTTTTTGACAATTTTTTCAAGGTGCTAAATTATATAATGTTTCCCAGCCCAATTTTAAAATTGGAGGACACAATTTATAAATTATGGGAAATATTTAATGAACCATATATTTATAGAATGGTAATTTTTTATTTCTATTAACACTTTTGAATAATATATTAATTCTATGTTAAAGGGGAATCTTTATCAAATTGCTTACTCAACACATAACAATTGGTATCTCTAGAATCTAATGTTTCACCCAAGGCTGAGTCATACTGAAAAAATTAATAATAATATAATATTATTATTTTTAAATGGGAGTTATCACCTAGAAATTTGGATGGAATGAATGAATAATTTCAAATGAATTATGAAAATACAGTTTGCACATGCTTAAATAATGATTCATTGGTTTCCAAATTAATTATAAATTTAGATAAAACCCTATTAAATATAAAGGATTTGTTTTTATGAAATCCATTTTAAAAGAGAATAATTATGGTTATAAAATCATATCATCAATTATGTATTTTATTTAATGAAAAATATATTATATATATTAAATATAGTGCTTAAAATTCATCCAATATGTTTTCTGGGTATAAAATAAGAACAAATTCAATTTTTTTGTAAAAAAGTATTTTTATAAAAATTTATTTTTACAGTCTTTTAATGGAAAACCCTTTTCAAATATATATTATTTCACTTTTATATTTTCTATTCGAAAAATAATCCTCTTATATATAATAGGTACATTGAAATATATTTTGGTTGATTTTTTTAAATTTTTCTGATAGATATCATATTTTGATTAATTGTAAAAATATGGTAAATTTTAATTGAAAACAAATTTTTCCATCGAGATAATGTATATGGTTAAATAATATAATTAAATTGTTTTAATGTATAAATAGAATGTATTTGTACCATTTAATCCAATTATGGTCATTGGATGTCATTTAAATTTTTAATTGGATACAAACACATGTCTGTATTTTTATAGTTATTACTTCTTTAAACATCTCTTTTTGGTTTTGACAACAGATATTAATTTTAAAAAAATTTCATAGAATTATGTATTTTGAATTTTGAAAAATGGATTCCATAATAGGAATTAGTGGGTCTAAAAAATATTAATAGGTTACTTTTATTTTGAGTACATTATGAATAATAAATTGAGTAAATTTTTTTATTTACCATGGTTAAAGGGTAAATTAGTTAAATACGGGTGACAATAATTTTATAATAATATAAATTTACCCTAAAACAAGTCCTAACGACATTAAATAGGTAATCGTCAAACAAATAACCATCATGATGAACCGTTTCATTTTGGATCTACTTGTGTGTGAAAATGACATTTTATTAGTTTTAATTAAATGTTATGGGAAAGTAAAACATATACTTCTATATTCTTAATAAAAAAATTAATATGGTGTTATACATTAAATAAATTTGACTATTAATCTTTATTGGAAAGATAAATTTATTTCTTACATCATGGTATTTTAATATAATTTTATAAATCAAATAAATTTATTTATATATAACATAATGATGATGTAGTGATTACCTTTTTAATGAATGATTTTAACAAATGAGATTATAAATATTCATAAATATATATGTTGATAGGTTATATGACTTTAGAAACTTGTATAGATTATTAAGACTTTTTATCTTTTAATTAATGATGTTTTTTCAAATGAATCAAGTTGTTATGGATTTTTAAAAAGTCATCATTTCAATAGTATAAAAATTGACCTAAATGAGTTTAAAAATATTATTTTATTAAATGATATAATAGTCCGAAAAAATTACAATTCTGCCAAATGACTTATATAATATTGAATATTTCAATAATAAACTACCTTTGGTTCAATTGAAATTTTATATTAACTATATTAACTATATAGTATGAATATAAAAGAAGACATAGTAAGAGTTAAATTGGTTAACTAAGGGTAAAAGAGAAAAGATTAAGTAATCCTTGAGACCAAAACATATATAAAACATATTTTTTTCGAAATTATTTCCAACAATTCTCATCTTTACTTCGAATTAAATGAGTTTTGTACATTTTTAAATCAAAAACCTGTTTATAATAAAATTATATTTTAAGACATTCCTAAGGTACCCCTCCCCCCTCTTATAAAAGGCCTCCAACGCTAACCCTTACTCACACAATTCACACCCCTTGGCTCATCCAAACACTACACAAATAATCTTTCAACATAACTCCCGTCATATTAAAAGCCTTTCCCTGGGCAGAATGTAATTCAAGAAAACCTTTAATCTCAAACCAAAATAAGTTACCCGATTTAAAGGTAACGTTTTCTCTAAAGATATTTTCTATTATTTTCCCTCTCAACTCCCAATGCTCTTCTTATTAATATATTTCATATAAAACCATTATCCAAAATATAATCGGATGTTTTTATGATAATAATAAATACTATACTTACACACAATTCCATCTAATGGATTTAGAACATGCTGTTTATATGGACGACAAACTACTACCACATGAAATGATGATTGTTCAATTATCTCCTACCTCCTCTCATTGTCACCATTATGATGTCACTGTATTTATATATAATATATAATATAATTATATTGTATATATTCTTTAGTATTTTTTCATTTATATCATACCTTTATGGTTTCAATAATGTGTAAATACGATAAAATCATTTCAGGATGTGTGGACTACCGACACCTCAAAGTAATATGACTAGTTCATGACATACATAAAACATATAAAGTATGGTGTTAATGAAATTATGTATTGTATAAAAATATTATATTATAAATTATTTACAATACACTTATGTATTATTTATATTTAATTACTTTAAATATGTGAATGAAATGAAAGTAGCATTCATGCATGCGTATGACTTACCTTCTCCATGAAAGGTGCATTTCATTTTTTATCTGCAAATGTTATAGGCTATTCAAAATACATATATATAGGATATAAATACATATATAAATTATATGTATGATATTTAAATAATTAATAAAATTATAGAGATAATGTATTTTTGACTACTTGGAAAACATTTAATTTTACGAAGATCATTTTCGACTGAAGTACATATTGTCCACAAAACATCTGATATGAACAAAAATAATAATTTAATATTTATAAAGTGGTAATAAATGAAATAAAAGTAATAATAAACATTAATATTTTCTGAATCAATTATAAATTAAATAATTTTGATCATTCTGGAAATTAATGAATGAAAGAGGAAAGTTGGACTCGATGTAAGGGAACTTCATAACCCAAATTCTATTCTTTAGGGTGATCTACTTCTTGTCTACGTCATTATAAAATTATGTGAGAAATAAATATTGATATCTAATATTTTATTTATAATTTCATTATGTGTGAATACAGTGAATACACATCATTGGTCTATTTTATTTACAAAATGATCTTGGTAAGGGACTTCGTGTCAATCTCCTTCCATTGAGGAATATCTTGATGTTATGTATCTTCATAATCATATAAAGAGTATATATGACTGTTTGATTTATTATATCTTGAATTAGTATATTATCATGATATTTACTGTTTTTTATTAATCCTATTCCCTGATTATTTGTATTCATGTGTTTCTTAAGTGGAAAATGTCTCATTAACTAAACCATCATTTTTAATGTTTTAAAGATTTATTATTCTAAAACCTTCTATTTTATGTCCATGTTTTCCAAATTTTCTCTATATATTTATTTAAATGGATATGATTTATTTAATATTTCAAATTTGTAAAAATGATTTAATGTTGTATGTGAGACTTTGATTCAAAACATTCATTATTAAATGTTTTAAAAGGGTTTGGAAATGTGTTGAATATTTATATATCTAAAAATAATCTCTTGTGGTTATAGTATTGAAATGTTATTTTTTACTTTATACTTTTTTACATGTTATGATTATTAAATGGCATTAGACATTTTAAGGGTGGTTACATGATAAACTAGGACTGGTGGTTACGTGATAAATCTTATGATTGGTGGTTCTTTGATAAACCAATGACAGGTGGTTACGTTATAACCTTCAATGCATTTGGTATTTAGGTTGGACGTGTGGCTATTAAATTTAGTGATATGGGTGTATTTAAACAATATTTTTATTCAATTTATGTTATTTATGTCCCCAGATACTTTTATATGTTATATGTTTCTTTCTATGGTCTTTATGGTAAACTTTTGGTTACAAAAAGTGTATGAGATGAGCTTATATTTAGTGAAGTTTTTTTTCTACATCTTAAAGGTGAAAATTACTTCATTATGATAATTTTTAATGGTTTATAGGGTTTATAAAAGCAAATAGTTTTCTTTTATTATTATCCCTTACTAAGATTTTCATGATCATCCCATGTTTTGAAAAGTTTTTCATAGGACATAATGAAGAATAGAGTCAAATATGGGATCATGCAAAAGTTATGCTATTAGCACATAAAACGATTTCATATTTCATTTTAAAGAGTAATTTTTTTATGAAAAAAATCATAATGTGTAGAAGTATCACCCTGTAATATTTGATATGTTATGTATTTGATACGACATAGTTTTTTAATTCCCTAAACCTAAAAAGATCCTCAATGTGAATTGAAGTCAAATTATCGACTTATCTCTAGATTATGTAATGTTTATAGCCGGGGCCTTATAGTAATGATCATATATATCTGACAACATTTGGTGGATTTTTAAGATTAATGTAGAATGTTTTATATTTTATCCAACTTTTAAAATCTAGAGGTATAATAATCTATCACACTTATATATATTGTGTCATGGTAATTTGAAAATGTGATTGACAATAAAGGGTTTGACATTGAAAACTTCCTTTATGGAAAGGATACATCATAAAAAATTAAATATAAATTCTACTTAAATATAGTGTAATGGAATAAAAAATGGTCATATGAAATAACAAATGACAAGTTTATCAAAACAAAATAATTATTGGGATGTGATAATATGGACATGGAGGAGAACCATAATTCAAAATTACTAATAAATAGTTATAGAGAAAATGTTGAGTAGAAACTTAATGTCTGCAAAACCATATATCTATGATTTTCTAAAAGGCCATCAATTAATCATAAATGATCACAGTTGGATAATTTTTTTGGTTCATGATCCTTTTCCATGAGATGACAGATTTCACTACTATATAGAGTATGGACATATAGAAATACAATTTCTTTATGAGTAAAACTTATTCCTTTAAAAAATCAACAAAAATAAAATCATTCCTATAATAAATAAGTCAACTGTATGAATTTTTTATTTATGAGCATAATTATTAACTTTAAATAGGTTATATGACCCATAAAAGAATGAGAAATTCCAACATATGTATTTAAATATTTAATAATTAGAAATATTGTTATCACAAGTTGTCCAATATAATACAGTAATATCTAAAACCTCAACAGTGACACCCAAAGTCAAACAAAATCCATTCCATATGTATTATTTTATAAAATATTTCCAAGATATGTCTGACCAATTTAAAAATCCAAAAATCTAGAAATAAGGTCACTAGATTTATAAAATCATTAATCGCACAGTTAATATAAATTGACTCTTAATATAACAAACAAACTATTTGAATACCTTAATCACTATATAACTACATTGAAAATATTACTACTTCTAAATTTAAACTATATTTTTATTCCATAAATAAAGTCATAGATAATCTTTTATAATCTCTAAATCCATAAATGCAGGAAAATCCACCCTTAATTGATTTTTCATTAAATTAATTATCTTTTTCAATGATACCAATACTTTTTTATTTATTTAATAAAAAAACCTACTTATCCCATAAAAACATTATTTATTCTATATTAGGAAAATATTATCGGTTATCATTCCCCCGTTAATTTTATTTCCATAAAATATCACCTTAGCATTAAATTACATTTATTTTTAATTTGTAAAATTCCAAATAGCTTTCCAAAACCATAATGAAAAACATATGTGTAAAGATCCTTTTTTTGTGGACTCCTATAACCAAATAATCATTGATAAAATATAAATCTAAATTAGAAATATATAAAAACATCAATACATATTCTTCTAGGATTGACATGGAATATGTACCTCAATGTTCTAGTAGCTGACCACTATATTAGGGAAAAATATAGGATAATTCCAATGTCCCCACACATAATTCTTTGAACTCCCCAACAATTCATTTCTCTATGTCGATTATTTCTATAGAAAAAAATAACTTCTCTATCCTTTGATACATTCTCTGGGGTGTATCTTTTAGTTTTTCTGAAATGATGTCAATTGATCATTCTTTACTCAATGGTGTCACCTAACTGATCTCTCAGAAAACCCTAACCTTCCCTTATTTGGGGAGTATTAGATTTAGTTATGGTCATGTTATTATTCATAATTCATGATGACTAATTATGAATAATCACAATATATTTCACTCAAATAACCATTCCATATTTAATCTCATAACATCAAAATTGTTCATCACAATCAATATAAATTTAGTTCTTTTTGGTTTCATCCATTTAACAAAACCAAAAAACATATTCACAGAAACAATTGTCATAGTGGGGAATTATGAAATATCATTCATAGGGTGTCAAAATTATGAAATATCTTTTTCACAATATGAAACCTTAGATGTAGCATAAGATATTCAAAATAATAATTTAATGAAATCCATAATAATTGTTTATAAAAAAATTAAATTAAACTAAACATATCTATGGGATTGTAAAACTATGTTCCCAGTGTGGGAACATTCATCTTGCACCATAAAGAAAAATAACATAAATTATATATACAATTTTAGGGGTTATTACCCCTATATTAATCTATTAAAAAACTAAATCCACTTATAGAATCCAATCAAGGATGTGTGTCTATAAAAACTACATAATCTCTATCATGTCATAAAATTAATATATTATCCAACAACTAAACATATCCTCATGGGTTTTCATAGAGTTTTATAACTAAATCTAGGATTTCTTAATTCTAGTTCTCATGATTTCCACTAAATATGCTCTAATAATTTTTTAAAAGTAAAATGACCCTAGCATGATAGAGTTAGTGGTTATGGTTTCTATATTGTTAGTATACAAAATTTATCACAACACAAAATACTGAAAAGCTTAGTAGTCATAGAAAAATAGATGCATTCATAAATTTATCATTAAATTAGAAAAGATAAAATTCAATATATTAATTTCATTGATAACACAAATATTCATTTCATAAAATCTTTGAATTTAAATTATAATACAAATACATGGTTTTTGGGGAATAAAAACCTATGAATTGGGTGATCTTAGTTTCTCTGTTAGGGTGTATATACACCAAAATCTAATAAGGAATTAATAATATGGAATGAATAAATACTAATCAAGTATGTTAATATAAATAATCATATGAACTAGAAACTTATCCATGGATATCACAACATTTCAAATAATAACATGGAAATCAATCACTAATTTCGTAATAATGGAATGCATAATGTCGAGCATCTAAATCTTAATGTGAAGCCCCTTCCAAAAAATATTACAAAAATGAGCTAGGCATCATCTATATACCCTATCTATTTTTCCCCATGACACATACCAATTAATCAAGGGTCTATTTTAATTATGGGACATAGCCATCAATTTATTATTCATAATCATTTATTATATGAATAAACAATATAACATAATTAACATTCCCTAAAAATAAATTACTGTATGTTTTGGAACAAATAGAATACAAAATTTCAATACTTTCCCCAGTAAAACTGATCATAATCAATTCATAAAAAATAAGAATTGTATCTTTGAAGTATAGCCTCTCTAAAACAAAAAATAAAATAAATTACTTTTACATAGATGAAAATACATTTAAAACATATGAAAACTTCTTAATTAAAATACATCTTTTTAGATTGAAATCACTTACTTAAAATATAAAAATTTCCATAATATTATACAACAAACATATATTATAAAAAAATTGTAATATTTTAAAGGTATATATAAAACATTAAGTGGTCATGATAGTGGTAATTTTTGTTCATAGTGTATTAGTTAAAAAACATTCCACTCACATTTTTTTCAGAAAACGTCAAAAATTTCATTCCAAAAGTTACATGAATATTTAATTTCTACCATTTTAATAATTTATAAATGGGTAAAAATGTATTTACTAAAACTTTGGATAATGTTAAAAATATAATTCAAAATATTATAACATCAATATGGATTTGGATGAAACATATTTCTAACCGAGTGGAAAACAATGATAGTTTTCCTTAATAATAAGATTTGGGTATAATTGAGTACTTAATGAGTATAATATGAATGTAAAACATATAATAGACATTAATAAATATAGGATAGAATAATATTTTTTAGTGATATTAATATAATATAATTTCCTTCATGGAGAAATTAATATAAAATTTCTAAAATAATGATTTGAGTAAGATATAAACCATTGTCACTTCTGTAGCTCAAATTTTATAACCCCAATGAAAGAAATAGCTTAAAAAAACATTAAATTCCAAAAAAATATATAGAATATTATGACATAACATATAAATGGTTAATTGGATAATCCAAAAAGATAAATATATGTTTATAAGATAACAAATGTCCTATATATGATAATTTGATAGGAACACCCCTTACATCTGGTATGACTTCCTTCACACATGTTTGATCATCCAGTATAACAAATATTTAGTTTATATATATATATATTAGAAAAATAATCACATATATCATACCATATATTAGTTACTTATAACCTTTATCATCCATTTATTAAAATGTTTAATTAAAATAACTTTTTTGGGTTATAACAACTCCATTTTTCATGTACGTTCTAGTTCAGTAGTCATATTCCTTTAACATTGGTCATGGTTCCATCAATTCTAGAATTATAATAATGTTTTAAATATCATTTAAAATCATTATATATTTATTTATTAATATTTGGAAAATATAGATAAATAAATTGAATTACACCATTCAGTGAGATGGTAGGTTGTTCATATGCATGACCGTTGTTTTCACTTTTCAACCGATAGTGATAAAGAATGAAAAATAAAATTAGGCTTTATGTAATACATATTATTTCATATATATATATATATATATATTAAAACAATCAATATAATAATCTATACAAAATGGAAATAAAAAATGAATCGTTTTATTTTCTGGTGGTGGTAGTCTCTATGTGTGTAAGACCTATGTAATTATTTACCAACAGATTGGATGATAATAATGTGTATATTATATTCTAATATTAGAATCATATTGATTCCTTAAAAATAATATATATATTCATTTAGTCCATTTCATTAACAATACATGTAAAAAGGTGAAGAAAAAATTGCATCCCTATGTGTAGAGGGTAATCCATATGTACGCATGACTGATCTTATCACTTTTTTTAAAAGGAAATTGAAACACCCCAATATAGAGCACTCTCACATGGAATTCCTATGTTTCCTACATTAAATCAATAGTGCCTCTCCATACTCCAAAGGATTCCTACTAGTAGTGATATTCCACAAAAGATTGTTTGGATATTTTACCCCTTGATACAGAGTTACAATATCGATGAAGTTGAAAATAATAGAGTAATAGAAATCGTGGAAATAGTAAAACATGTATGAAGGAAAGAAAAAAATTAACATCAACATAAATCTATAAAAAATTATAGTAATTCCATGACATCCTAGAATGTAAATAAATATCTTGTTAAATTTCATAGTGATAAAAGGCTTTATAAACTCTAAAAAATTAAATGTATGTGTTCTGGAACCCCACATTCGCCCAATATCCAATATCCAACCCATATTGAGACCAATAATCAACAAAAAGGTCACTTATCCATGCCCGAACTAGCATGCCTGAAATATTTTTAGGTAACCAATGGAGGCATGAATATATTGTGAGTAAATCATTGTATTATGAAACAACCATTTCCAATCAAAACCAGTTTGATAGATATTTCTTGAAATAATTTTACTATAGGGTATAATTTGATCATGTAATACCACACATAAAATTAACGTAATAAGCCTTGATTTTTCGTTTGACACCTGTGGCCCACCAACATACTGGGACTCCATTCTATATGTCCCTATAACAATGATAATAAACTCGCATAAGGATAGAGAGCATGAACAATGTATCGAATGGAACAAATAGGATACCTGTGAATTCATAGGATGAATTTTCTTATTTCTTCATAGGGCACAATACCATTCCATGGGGGATGTAACCATCCCATACTGGGATCCTAGATAATTACCGTGTGGGAGTCACTTATATCCTTTTATGGTGAAATACAATAACAACGGGAATATAACAATATCATATTGGGATCTTGAAACTCCCAAGATCGAATCACGTACGTCTTTACATAGAGTAATCCCAAACCAAGGGGAAGATAACAATATCATAAAGGGATCCATCTTAATTACAATGATATAGTCACTTAGGTCTTCCCAAGTGCATGTCACAAGGGGTGAATCTCGACTAATGTTGTGGTTTATCATATTCTTGATAGATGATATGGTTACACATCTCATGTGATAATGGTCCATTCTCTAATGCATCGTATCAATATATATATATATATATATATATAAGAGAACCATTCATACCTTTAAACCAATTAATATTAGATGCCTATTTGTTTAATTTATCTCATTCAATATACATGACCTACATTCCAGATTTGGGGAATCCCTTACGACATGACAAATCAATGTAATCAAACTATTCCACTTTTATATTTATCTTATTTTTTTTCTAAATCATGATAATTTGATAAATATTAATTTATTTTTATGATGGAAAACTCAAACATCATAATTTTAGAATAATTGTAACTTCATGGGAATGTTAACCGCATGGAAGGCCACAAACCAATAATTAACACCAATCGATCAAGTGGAGTCAAATGGGAGTTCTAAGAAGATTATTTTAATCAAACATAGATTTAATAAATTATATGTGTCCATAACATAACATTCTATTGTGATATTTTTTATTGAACATACTATGAAAATTAGCAAAGAAACATTAGGTATTTGTTCTTAAACACCATACTTTAACAGTTGATTAAAGAAACACCCTCAATAGGGATCACCAATGGAGAAAGTAATGTAATGGTGATGAAAAAACATATAAAATAGATAATAAGAAATTACATCTCTATAAGGGTTGAAAAAATAAGGAAGGAAAAAACTAAATCGAACGAACAAACTGAATGTTAATCCCTAGACTAAGATGTAAGGGGAAAAAATCACCCAAAATCAAAAGGAGAATCTCTAGGGTTTGAGGGAAGTCTCTATATGCTGAAAGAATCATTTTTCAGGAGTCAACATAAAAAACTAACTACACCATATAAATTCATGATGTGTATGCCTTATTAACTACATTAATAAATTTAATGGTGTATAGACCAAAAAAGATGCCACCTCTTGTTTAAAATACATCAATAGAAATTTTTACAATGTGAATCATTTTCAGGAGACTTAACATTTTCACACTTTGTACTTGTGTACAATATCTTCTCAGTAATAAGTTCACATCATTTACCCATTCTGGATGTGACAATGTCAATAAGAGATATCATAGTAATTTTTTTAAAAAAAATAGTATAATCGGGATTGTTTTTTATCCCAGTGAGAACACCTGAAAGGCTATCATACCTTTATACCCAGACACTATTTATTCAAAAAAACAACCATAATCATTAGTTAATTTCCTAATAAAGGATATCTATAACCAGTGAAACCTAAAAACCAAGGATTAAAATAAGAAAACCCCAACTAACATAGGATTAACCAAAACAAAAAAAGAAATATACAAGAAAAAATAAGGGTTCTTACAACCTTATAAAAATATATCTCTACTTCCCCAATCTTCTTAGAACAGTACTATATGGTCTTTGTGAAATATTATATCCCTTTTTCATATATATTAAATTTACACTCCCATATATTCTCTTAAAGACACCTATTATGACACCGGACCCGCACTAGTGGTATAATATTTCCCCAGATATTATATTCACTACGATCCACAGTCTATATCGGATGATTCTCAAAGGAATCATCTACACCAAGATCAATTTCATCATCTAATATCATATATGTAGTGTTATTATTATATATCAAAATCTATAATACGTGAAATATGTTTTTAATGACCTTACAGTTCAATGGAATGGACAATAGATAACTGACTATACCGACTGTTTCTTCTATATTAGATGGTCCAAAAAACATGGGAGCTAAAATTCCCTATTTATTGATATAGAACATCCCTAAAATAGGATACACCTAATGAAATAATTAGTGACCTACCACAAACAATATAAATCATCCCCAATTTCTAACATATGAATTCTTCCAACTCTATGTATTCACTAACTAATTCTTTTTCAAATAAACCTTCTAACACATTCCTTACATGAGAGTAGGAAAAATATATGCTTACTCAAATTCCTCTAAACTAGTAAAGAGGAAAAAACAAGGTATTCAATTAAATTACATGAAATAATCAATTTATATTGATTCATTGAAGATGGTATTATAGCAAACTCTATGAGTGCCATATTGTTTTCCCATTAATGACTAAAAACCGAAACACAGGCTTGTGACATATCCTCCAAAATCAAAATAGTATACTATAATTGGCCAATATAATAAGGATTATATGTTTTTCTCTAGATAACATGTGATACCAAATCCTTCTGAAGACCTCACCAAAATTCAGAAAAAGAAAAATAATTTCTCGATAAAATAATTCTTTTGAGATTAATCGGCAACTACATTGTCTAAAAAATTTAATGACTACACATATACTAAATGTGAAGGTACAACTGATAAGAAATAAGTTCATACAATATCCATCCAATACATAATCACTCATAATACATTATTCCTAAGGGAATTATGTTGTAATCCAATTAGAAAATCCATAGAGACATCATCAAACTTTTAGTATGGAATGGGAAATGGCTGCCAGCTCTTAGATGAAATATGATGCTCAGAGTTCACCAAATGGAAAGTGAAGCATCTCACTGTGAGGCCCACTATCATCTTATTCATTAGTTTCTACCTATATCATCTATGGAGATCGTGATTTTTTCATCCCTAGATGTACATACCATCTCGAAGTGGATACTCACTCATTAGTTCCTCATAAAGAGTGACAACATCCAATAATCATCATAAGACTCCCACACTCCCTCTGTCTAAATCATCCATCTTAAGGAATTGACAATGAAATTGTCTTTTCTTGATGTATAATCCATCTCATCCATGAATTACAATAAATTCTAAACCCTTATCCTCTTTTGATGTCGTGGGTATCACTGAGAAAATATGCACCAGAGTCCTAAAAGGAACCAACCTATATACCATAAAATCCAGTAACCTAATTGAACTATCACATACTATAAGGTAATTCCCAATACCCACAGGGGGAAAACTAACACCCAGTCATCATCATCATATTGAAGAAAACATTTATCCTAAAATGAATTTGAAAATTGATATAAATATGATTATATATATATATATTATAGGAATAAAAAGCATATGAGTAATACAAGAAATATATGTTAAAGAAATAATGAAACAACAAAAAAGATACAACTCAAATGCAGCTAATAAATATTTAAGGTAAGAGACCAAATAAATAATAAAACAATAAAATAGATACTCCATGTGATAGTGTGGTAAATCATCTACCATGTCATGACCATCTCCTTAGAAATAGGAGATAGAAACCTTACCCCCATACAATGGAGCCTTTACTTTCTCTACTTTGAAATACATAACTAGGTCTAAAAACTAGTGAAGAGGTGCATAGGGTTTGAGCTAAACAAGATTAGTATGATCAGACCTCTTTTTCTATAACAATTTTATGAAAAATAATCTGAATTATGATAATCATTGAATAATTTAAGGAATTATTATTAGTAAAAAAAATTTATATTGAAATCATTTTAAATAAATATCCACATATAAAATTACTTAAAATCCAATGAAAATACATTCAAATAATATTGTATATAAAAAATATATCAAATAATGTATAAAATATCATATCAAATCTACTACAGTACAGACCAATGAACTAGGTAATAATCTAATGTATTACTACATGCTAGGCTAGCTAGAATACTCATACCCCTAACATAGACAATCTTCTTGACAAAGACTCATGATATGTGCATCAAATCTATAGTGTAGAAGAATTCCCAAGTTAGAAAATATTCCAAATTGTATAACAAGTACCTAGAAAAATAATCATAGGTTGGATAGGAACAACGCATGCATGAACTATCAGATAGGATCAGCAGACACGGCCTATTAGTACATATTCCTCAAAAGTAACTAAGGCTTCCCATGTGAATCATTTCCAAAATGACTTCATCAAATCCTTTATTTTTGAAACCAATATATAAATATCTGTATCAATTCATTGATAATAACTATTACTTTAATGAATCAATGGGAAATAATATATTCTCTCAAGAACCCATTTTACCACACAATCAACCAATCAGACATCCCAAATTTATTTATGAAAAAATTATTAATTCAAGATAAATCAATGTTTATCCCAAACAGACTAGGAATGAATCCATATAACTCTTACTCCGGTTTCACATGCCTGAAATGGGTCCCACCAACATGGAAAAACACAATAAAATCAATTGAGGCCCTAGATTCATTCATTAAATCTTATAGACATTTAAACAAGAATAATGGATTTTGGAGAATAAAAAACAACATATACCTCATGGAACACAAATTATGCACCCCAACCAACCACTAGATAGCCTCATGAAGAAGATCACACAAAGGATCATGAATATAACAAAAATAATTATCATTAATGACATATATATATTAAAACAAAGTGGGATAATGTAACTTTGAAAAATAGAAATGATGATGCTGAAAGATCACATACCTTGAGAGAAACACCAAAACTACCATCAATATCAATCACATAATGACATGATCTAGATGGAGAATAGATCTGAAAAAATTATTTTGAGTCCCCTTAGGTATCATGGTAAAATCATGTCATTCGAATGAAATAGAGTAAGATGTAAATCAAATAAAAACCTACAGGAAACACACATTTTGGTATGTTAATCTTGCGATCATGATAAGAAATCCAAAAAATTAATATTTACCAAGGAGTCATCGTAGAGAAAAAAATGATCAATTATTTCATGACAAAAACAACTTTTTCACTGTGTAAAATTTTCACACTCAATTCGAGTTCATGTCATCAACCCAATAAATGATTCATGGTATGAATCCAATTCATGATGTGAAAATTCCCATAATTAATATTCTAAAAAATTACAGAAAATTCTCTTATTTCAAACCCAAACCCAATGAAAATATTCTTAATACTTTTTTACAATTATACCCGTACTCCATTAATTCAATGAAAAATAAATCCCCAAACATTATCTCAGTTTCTAATGAAAATTTTCTCAATCCAAATATGGCCTAAAATGAACCCAAAAATTGAGGGAAACAAAAGAATAAATAAGAAATTCATGAAATAAGGTAACATGGGGGTAAAAAATCCCCACCATAAGAATTTTGTTCTTTGGGATATCGTGTGAACAAATGGAATCTAAAAAAGAGGTGTGGCCACTACTCCTATGTTGATGACTCAAGATTCTAGGTTTAATGAGAATATGATCCCTGTGTTTATAATATTATATCCAAAAGAATCTAATTATCATTCAAGACATTCAATATAGAGTTAATGATCTCGACTGGTTTCTCTATAATAGAAATTTCTTGATCCAATAAGATTAATTCCAATCTCAAAACATGTGAGGGATTAGAATGATTCTTCTATAGATTAATTTTTTAGAATACATCATAAATACATATCAAATTTTCTACAATTAAATCATGATATGAAACCCTCCCAACATGACATGTGACCTAATATTGTCCAAAATATATTTGATCCAACTTTACCTATTTCCAATTCCAATGATAACCAAAAAAAAAGATAAAAATTTATGAAAACCCAATCACTAATGAAAGAATACAAATTATTATTCTGATGATATATATATTATATCTTCCTACTATGAGATATAACTAAACACATATGTAACCCTGAATCATCACCGATATCTCTTGACTGAGACTCAGTTATATAAAAGATGAATAATCATCCCCTTCTAAACAACGAGGGTACGTATGTGGGAGACTATAAGGATACTCCATGAGATCCATTTTTACTTATGACTAAAAAATATTATTATAAGAAAACTGATCCAATCGTAGATGGATATCCCAGAGTCCACCATAACCCATGTCATATTCATGAAGTATATCCTCTGATATCTAATTAGTACACTTGGTCTGAATATCATTCTATGGATGTTAAGATGTACTCAACCTAACCTGAATCCAAATACCCTTGTAAGGACAATTATAGAATTTATAGGTAATAATAGTATTCATGTTTGAATCCATGGTAGATAGAACAACAAGTAACCTCATAACATCCGTCACATACAACTTTACCATGAAATTTACATTAGTGGTGTCCCAGATCTAAATGATTGAGATGACTTCTTCAACATATCAATAAGCACCAGTATAAAAACACTCCCTTGTTGATTTTATGGTAATGTTATATAAAATTCCATGGAAACCTATTCCTCTTTTATAACTGACATTGAAATAGGATATAGAAAAAAATGATTTAAATGCTCAACTTTTTAGATATTGGTAGGAGTAAAAACTTGACACTTAATCTACAATGCCATGTTATACCTAGAAACTAATGTTTCCATATTATTTCAGGACAAAATTTTAGGGAAAATATAAATTTCCCATGAAGAACTATGCTAATCGAACTAAATATATATATTTATTGGTACATGGAAGGAAACCAATTATCCAAAATGGAGAATATTATATCAAAACATAGACCTACCAGAAACAGTCTCACCACTTTGAAGGGATTCCCAAATTCCACTGAATTCATTATCCAGCTACAGATCCTACAGAATATACTCATGGATAGATAATAATATCGAATCAGTGTTTAGAACCATGCCTATAATGTCCCGCAATGTATTTAAGTGAAACTAAGTAAAAATTCCCTATAAGGTACCAATCCCCATTCTATTCTAGAACACTATTCTATGGTACTTTCCAACTGAGAGCATCATCAATTACATTGCAATTTTTTTGGGGGTGTAAGTGATGTCAATGTCAAATATATAATGGTATTCAACCCAAGTCTTTTTTCAAATATTCAAGTAATTCTATGAAAAGATATTGCTCAAAATTTTATTGTTATGAAAAACCATAAAACTCTCACAAATTTTTTTTGCCAGAAATATTTAATCTTATTTATTACTATAGAATGATAGAAATCGTTATTAGGGAAATTCATCTTATGTAGTCAAAATTTGGATACCATAATCCTGCACTTGACCATCCTACATAAATGTGTAACCGAAAATAGAACAAGAGGAAACAAAAAAACCTCATACCCCTTCTAGTACCGAGGTAAGTTCAGAATAGGAGTTGATTTTATAATAATTATAGTTCATTAATATAAGACTGAAACATTGTTTCCCATATGAATCCCACACAGTTCCTAATAATATTAGTCAATGGTGATGCCAAATGTGAGAAATATTTCAAAAACCCTCTGTAGTATCCAAGAAGACAGTGGAAGTTTCTTACCCAACATAAGTTTCATGGTTATTCCCATGAAAAATAATCATCATATAATGAAGATCAAATGATAAGGATTTCTCATAAATAATGTTCCCCAAAAAATTCACATCTCTACTCTAGAAACATCATTTCAGAATAAATCCATAAACCCATGAATCCCCAATATTAACATATCCAAACTGAAATAGTGTTTGTTCTCAAACTCATACCTTTAAGAAACAAATATAACAAAAAAAAACAACCACAATAGTTTTAATATAATCCTGGAATATCAAATTCATCAAAGCCATTAAAAAAGCATGGTCGTTAGTCAGAACAAACAATGTAAAACGATATCTATAATTGAAATTCCTACTCATAAAAATCATTTTTGATGCATCAGAATTATGATCACATAGTGAATGATACCCCAAAAAATTTTGATATTAAAAAATAAATTTTCCCCCATTAAATGGTCAAACAACACATCCACTTGTTAAAAACTATACTTATTTATAACTATTGAATGGTAAAAATTGAGATAGTCTACAAAAAATCTAATTAAACCCAAATACCTCTTTGAAAATAGAAAATGAGAAACCCAAGGTGAATCAATATGGTGAAAAAATCATATAGTTATCAAATCATCCAACAAAATCGTGATTTCGTTCATCTTTTTCAATTCCACATGATAATATGGTATCAATATTAGCTACATATCTGGAACTAGATCAACCATAAACTCTACCTCACAACCTATAGGAACACCATATCTATTATATCGGAAATACTCATGGAATTAAATAACAACCAATGGAATATCTCCCCCAAATGAAACACCACGAGGATAAATTGCAATGGTGGATCAAAAACTCATCTGCTCTGGGAAACAAGGTCTACACAACGTTACCCTAGATTAAGCTCTCCCTAAAAAACATGAGATCTCCAATTAGTCATAGAGAATATGAATCCCTGATCATATACATCACCATCATCATGATGTGTGATAATCCAATATAACAAAATGACGATTTAAAATAGTTCAAGATAAAGAATGAAGAAATCCTAGAAATATTATGCAACATCTATCAACATATAATAAGGACATAAAAACACCTAATCACTACACTTTCCAAGAGATGTCACTAACTCACCAACACTGGAAATGTATTTAGTTGGATGTTTAACCATACCCCAAACCTATTTATTTTGGTTATATTATTACTTTTTGAAATGAATTTAGATATGCTTGTTCTGTGGGATATTTAAATGATACATTTTAAATACCACAAATTTTTTACATTATATTATTTACTATTTGAAATAGATGTGAGGTTAGTCACTTATTATTTTACAATGAAGGTTATCTTTGTGGTGGACTATTTTTGTTATACATCATAAATTGTTTCAACTACAGCATTTTGATGTTGTGATTATGGTGAAACGAGCTAATTATGATCGATTATTTTACTATATTTCTAGCTCAATCAAAGCATTCATAAATAGTTTTCAATTGATGGAATCTGTTTTCAATATTTATATTATCTTTATCACATTTTTATCTTTTTATTGGGTTCACTCCCCTTAAAATGTCTTCTATATCTCCATTTATATTCATTTCAATATTAATGATTAAATGAACACATATATTATATATCCAAAAACATACATAATTTGTGTAGTATACCTAGAAACAATATATTACTCTAAAACATTCAAAATATTATGTTTTTTATTCTTATTTTAACTAAATTACTAACATCAAATTTTGTAATTTCATTACTCACAAATGAATTGGTTACCTTTTAACATTTTTTGATTTATTAAATATTTATTCCCATTGTAAATAGAATAACCTATAATATAATTTATTTGTTTTCATATCTAGTTACAATAGCTACCTGTATGGTTTTAATAACATATATTTCCTTCTATAAATCATCATTTTTCTTACCAACCTATCAAGATTACTTTTTATATTTATGTGCTTTACATTTCCCAAAACATACATACTTATCTAACTGAGTTTTTGATGTTTGTTAATCCATTCCCAACAACAATAATATCCTTTGGAAAATTTTATAAATCATATTCCTTAACTATTAACATTCTACAATGATAAATGTTGAGGTTCTTCTTCTAACCATGATACATCTATCAGATTAACTATTTCATTTATGAAACATTCATTTTTCATAAAAACAATATGTTGGACTCCCCATGTTTTAATCATGTTTTAATGATCAAAAATCTTATTTAATCATGTAATAATGATTCTACATCATATTAAATCTAGATCATGTGTATTTATATCTAACGTTTTCTCATGCATTAAGTAGAGCCAAGTAAGATCTTAATTGCTCTATATTTAGTTTAAATATATTATACTATCTTTAATATTCTCTCAAAATACCTTCTTTAACAAATAAATCCTATCAATTATCATCTTTATTTAATTCTCCACATAGTTACATTGGAATGTCTAAGACACCGTGATTCTGCCACTGGCTATATATTTCTGACACCGTGAAGCCGGACACTGTGAAGCCAGACATCGTGAAGGCAAACACAGTGGAAAAGACACAGTGAAGCCAGACACCGTGGACAAGACACTGTAAAGCCAAACAAAGTGAGAAAGACACTGTTAAGTCAGGCACCATGAACCAGACACCGTGAAGATAGACACCCTGAAAAAGACACCGTTAATCCAGACACTGTGAACAAGGCACCGTGAGCATGAGACACCGTAACTATGATACACCGTGACATTCAAACACCGTGATCAACCTAGACACCTTGTGAAGGAGACACTGTTTCCATGCCTTATTGTGACACCGTTTCTTAAAATACTTTTTCATTTTTTAATTTAATTTCTAATGGTCATATTTGATGACTTTAATGCACTGACATAATTAATGTTTCAGTGTAGACATATCATCAGACAGTACGAGGTACGAGGTACAGAACACATGAAACCTGTCGATGCCAACAAGAGAATTCCATGTTAAAAGTGAAGTGCGAAAAATAGTTATTACGCACAATAAAAAAACCAAAAGTATGGAAGTGAGAACAAGATAAAAGAACATACTTGGTAGAAGATTTATAAGAAAGGCACACTGCATGTAACATGACACGGCTGAACATACAAAGAATATTTGAAGCCAAAAGAACATCTTCACTTGACTGAACCTCATAGAGAACACAAGAAGAATCATGACACTCTGTTTTCCACACAACATACAAAGAATGACAAAAATCTTCAACTGCTTAAATCAAAAGGAGTCTAGAACTGCATTAATATCACACAAGATCATTCTAAACTCATATCTATTTTCTTACTCAATTGTGATCCTCCTTTTCTTTACATTACAAACAATTTGTGCTTCTCTCTATTTAAACACACACAGACTCATAAGCAAAACTGGATTATTTATAAATCTTCATTCAATTTTTCCCTTACAGTCTTCTATCCCACAATGGATAGTGGTAGAGGTCTGAGGACCTGGACAGGTTGTGAGCTCTTGTTATTATTGTTATCCCAAGTAAAACTGTGGTAGAGGTCTGATGACCTGGATAGTCTGAGTACTATTGTAAACCCCGATGCATGTTGTGGATCAATGTTTTATATAAGCTGTTTGAGAGGAATAAGTGTCATCTTGAGATTGAACCTCTTGTTTGAAAACTATTGTGCATCTTAGTTTTATTATAAACTATGTTCAATATTCCGCTTCTATTCTCTTTGAAACATAAATCTATTTTAAAGTAAAATTGATAGTTGAACTAGAAATTGTTTGTAATTTTTGTTAGCTAGTAAGTTAGTTTCTAAATCAATCTTAATCTTTATATTAATTTAACTGAGAAGTAATAAATATTTGAGAAACAGATCGAATAGTTAAAATCTTTATGAATTCAGTACGGTTTACCTTGTTTTATTAATTGGGGGATTTCAATATAAATATTTTAAATAGAAATTGTTAATTGGAACTCATTTCACGCCCCTCTTGAGTATCCACTCTGACCAACATTTGTTATCAGAGGTTTGTTAAAAAAATTTCAAGACTCTCTGTTTGAGAATATTTATCAACTGTGATTTTAGTTGTATCTTCAAGATCTTAAATTTATTGTTATTTCTAAATTTTATCTCAATAAATATATTTTCTAAAATCTTATTATGGATAATAGACTATATGGTGTAGCTTCCAACAGGACACCCTTCTTTAAGGGTTTTAATTATCCCAATGGAAATTCAAAATGAAAATTCATTTAGAAAGTATGGGATTTTACATTTGGACAGATATAGAGACTCAATATACGATTCCAGAAACACATAGAACTACTTGGGATGAACCTACTAAAGCCTCATACAATAATAATTGTGAAGAAATGAATGCCCTGTATTTTTCCAAATGATATGAAGAATTTAATCGAATATCATCTTGTAAGACTGGTTATGAAATATAGGATACATTGGTTGTTTCCCATGAGGGAACAACCAATGTCAAGGAAATGAGACTAAATGCATACAATATTAATTATGATAATTTTATAATGAAATATGATGAATATATTTCTAATATGTATCTCAGTCTTAATGAGATATTTAAAACCATGAGCTCACCGGGAAAAGTTGTCCCAGCAAACTAGCAGATTATGAGAATACTAAGATGCATGCTAGAAAGATAGAAAGGCACATCAGTATAAATAAGAGAATCATGTTACATTGGCATGCTACCTGTCAAGGAGCGTATTGGTGAGTTGGTGATTTATGAAGAATAATTGAAGGTAAAAAAAGAATAAGATGATGAACAAAGAAAAAAATCAGTATCCCCAAGACCTCTGCTTCACAAATTAAGGACAAATAGAAAATTCAAGCTGCAAGTGATAGTTCTAGTAGGGAAGAGAGTCCATCTGATAGTGATGCTGAAATGGATCAGATATCCAGACGATTTAATAATTTTTATAGAAAAAAGAAATTTTTTAGAAAATCCAATTATAAGGGAAAGTATGAAAATAAAGGTCATTGGAAGAAGGATTGGGAAGGCACTAATAAAAGTGATGACGTAGTCTACTTCGAATTCAAGATGAAAGGTCATGTGAAATATGACTGTCTAAAGTTAAAGTACAAGAAGAAATATGAGTAGAAGGACAAAAAATACAAGAAAGATATGAAAGAATCCTCAATTGATTCAGAAGACATTTCAAGTGATTCTGATTCAAATAATGATTAAAAATCTCAAAAGGCTAGTATGTGTTTAATGACAAACACATCTGAGGTAACATTGGACAGTCATACTCCAAACTCTAATTATTCTAGAGATAATTCTAATTCAAATTCTGAAAACATGTCTAGTGAATAATTATTTGAATATTGTAACATGCTATAGGATACCTGCAATGAGTATAAAGACAAGTATAAAGCCATGAAGAAACATCATGCTTTAACATGAACTGTCAAATCTGTACTAGAAGTAGAAAGGGAAAATAATTATCAACTAATCAAAGAGAATAATAAACTGAAATTTTCTAATGAGAAACTCAGGAATGATTTAAAAAAATCTACTATTGGAAAGGACATTCTTACACAAATGCTAGGAAAACAAGTAGAACCAAAGTATACTACTGGATTCAGCTATCATTTTGGGAAAAGATAGATTATAAAGAATAGGATTATTCTTAAATTTGGACAATATAGTTCTAGTTCCAATTCTAGATATTCTTAACTCTCAACTAGCGACTCAAATAGATATAGATCAAACAATGTTTATCATGTTTTTAAAACTACTGATTATATGAAACCCATTAGACAAATCTGGGTACCAATAGTTCTTCTTGAAAACCTATCTGGACCCAAGAAGATATGGGTACCAAAATCATTTTCTATCTAAATTTTTGGTGTTGGGAACCTGATTAAAAAGTTCATGTATGAAGACACGGTACTTGTAAAGTGGACATTCAAGACATATGACATGATACTTTTCATGTTTTAGAATATTAATTAAAGTTGATGGCAGATATGTCACATTTTAGTATAACTAAAATGGAAAGATCGACATATGCCATATTGGTAACACTGAATCAATATTAATATCCAATGTTTTATTTGTTGATGGACTAAATTATAATCTCTTAACCATTTCTCAATTGTCTGATGATGATTTCAATGTTAAATTTGAAAATGATTCTTTCAATGTATTTGATTCTAAACATATTTTGGTATTTATTATACTAAGAAAGGAAAATGTTTATGATGTGGATATGAATTATTTAGCTAAGAAAAATATTACCTATTTAAATGCCTTTCACAATGAATCTTGGCTATGGAATAGAATATTATGACACTACAATATACACTCACTCAGAAAACATGCTAGGAAAAACATAGTTAGAGACCTACCTAAACATGAATTCCCAGCTGAAAAAGTTTGAAATCCTTGTCAATTGGAAAAGAAACATAAAGACACTTTCAGATCAAGGAAATAAGTTTCTACCTCTCAACCTCTCGAGTTGGTTCACACCGATTTATTTGGACAATCTAGAGTTTCTATCTTAAATGGGAAGCATTATGTTTATGTTCTTATAGATGATTTTTCTAGGTATACTTGGGTATATTTTCAATCCCACAAAATTGAAGCTTTATCATACTTTATTAAATAATTCCTGTCTGTAGAGAACCTTAGTGGACTTAGGATCAAGACCTTGAGAAGTGATCATAGTTGTGAGTTCGAAAATAAAGAGTTTGAATCTTATTGCTCACACAATGGCTAAAGTCACAGCTTCTCTACTCCTAGAACACCTCAATAGAATGGTGTAGTTGAAAGAAGAAATGGGACACATCAAGAGATTGGTAGGACAGTGCTCAATGAATATGAATTACCAATTTACATTTGGGTTGAAGCTGTTAATACAGGTTGTTACATTATCAATAGTGTCTTGATTTGACCAATTCTCAAAAAGACCCATTATGAGATTCGGAACAATAGGAAGCCTAAGGTTAAATACATTAAATTTTTTGGTTGAAACATCTTTATCCTTAACGCTAATGATAACATTGACAAATTTGATTCCAAAAGTGATGAAGATATTTTACTAGGTTACTCAATATCAAGTAAAGACTATATAGTATTCAATAAGAGAACCAAATGTGTGGAAGAATCTATACATATAATATTTGATGAAACTGATCCACATGACCCTAAGACCCCTATTTAAAATATTGAAGAAGCTATGTCCATTCTAGACCCTAATGAAAAAAATAGTGAATCTGTTATTATGACAATAAGTTCTGAAAATGTTCTAGAATCTACTTCTATTGAACCCGAACCTGAAAATGAACCTGAAATCTCTATCCCTATCTTTTATAGACTAACTATGACACTTAAAAACCATCCTTTAGATGTATTAGTATGATATTTAGATAGAGTAACACAAACTAGAGCTTCTCTATGAAATCAGGTTGAACATCAAGCTTTTCTTTCATAGCTTGAACCTAAAAATATCAATGATGCAATAAATGATGAATTTTGGGTTATGGTTATGAATGAACAATTAATCAATTTGAATGAAATAATTTATGGGAATTATTAGATAAACCCCAGGACACTTTGACCATAGGCACTAAATTGGTTTTTAGGAATAAAGTTGATGAAGCTGGTAACATAGTTAGAAACAAGGCTAGAATTGTTGCACAAGGCTATAGTCATGAAATAAGAATTGACTATGAGGAGACCTTTCCTCCTGTAGATAGACTTGAAGCCATCAGAATCCTACTTGCCTTTTCTCCACATTTAAATTTCAATCTATATCAAATGGATGTCAAGAGTCTATTCATAAATTGGTATATAGCTGAGAATTTTTTTGTTGAACAACACCCTGGATTTACAAACACTCATTTTCCAAATCATATTTTTAAATATCAAAAGCATTATATGGTTTAAAGTAAGCACCAAGAGAATGGTATGATATATTTAGTACTTTTCTTATTTCCAAAGGATTTACAAAAGGAATAGATTATACTACTCTCTTTATAAAACAGATTTCTAATGATGTTTTAGTTGTTCAAATTTATGTAGATGACATTATTTTAGGATCCTTGAAGAATTCTTTATGTGTTGGTTTTTATAAAATGATGCAAACCGAATTTGAAATGAGTTTAATGGGAGAACTGAAGTATTTTTTTGGACTTCATGTTTTTCAAAATAAAAATGAAATTATTTTAAATCAGAGTAAATATACAAAGGATCTTCTAAAATTTTTATGATTGGATATCACTAAAAGTAGTGAAACTCCCATGAGAACCACTTGTAAGTTGGATCTTGATGAAGATGGGAAATCTATTGATCAATCCACTTATAATTTAATGGTTGAATGTTTACTTTACATAGCTTCTAGTAATCCTCGCAGTATGTTTATTGTGTGTATGTCTCCTCGTTTTAAAGAAAACCCTAAGAAATCTAATTTAAATTCTGTAAAGAGAATGGTTAAATACCTTAAGTATACACCCAATCTAGAACTATTTTATCCTAAAGGTCAAACATTTGATGTAGTTAGTTATTATTTTTTTTGACTTCAATGGCTATAAGTTAGATAGAAAAAGCAGCTATGGGACATGTGTAAAGGCCCGTAAAATTCAAGGGAAATTGTTTCTTAATTTTCTTTGGAATTTTACAAGAGCGCGGTTTCTGACGGCACCTTATTCTGAGGCCCGGAGTGCCAAGAATCAATTTCCGAAGTTTGTCTCGGGTACGTTTAGTGAACAAACGAGCGGGAAATTCTAACTTTTGATCCGGTGCTCGGAATTGAAATCTGAGGACACCGATGAACTCGCAGCACCGATATTCGCTTAAGGAGACCTTTTCTGAAGTTGCGTTTATTGTGGGATGAAAGTTAGTTTTTGGGAGAATTATAAAAAGTTAAATAAAAATGTGGAACACTTTTTATTTTTCTTACTTGTTGGTTAACTCCTCTCAAAGGAAGTTAAAGGTGGGACCCACATCCACTTAACCTCCCTTGGGAGGATTAAGTGTGGTGGGGCCCACACGAAACCCAACTTTCCATCTCCTCTCAAAACTCCCTTAACTCCCCTTTTAAATGAAATTGACAACTTTGCTTATTAATTGGGTTGAGTTGTTTAAACTTTTTCAAACCTTTGAAATTCAAAAAGGTTTGGTTGAGTAAATAAAATAAGCTCTTAGCTTATTTTATTTGGTTAGAATTCTCTAGCCTCTTGAGAGTTTTGATGCCTTCTCCTTCTCCTTCTTCTTATTCTTCTTCTTCTTCTTCAAGCTTGACGTAGAACGCGAAGAACCATCGAGCTACAACGAAGAACGCCGCTCCTCTCTTCTTCGTAGCCGATTGTATCCGAAGATCGACGACGCCTTCCGTGTCAACGAAAGGGAAAACCGCTTCCTCCTCGGACTTCCTTCGTCGGCTTACGAAGATTCGCCAACGACGTACCTCTTCGGACATACCTCTTCGTCATCGGATTTGACGAACGATTACCGCGACGCCCGACCTCCGCGACGTTGTCTTCCGCGGGTCGTTGACGATCTTCGAACTTGAACCCAAGGTAGGGGTTTGTAGTGGTTTATTTTCATTACTCTCGTTCTTGGTTCTATAATGATAATCCTGTGATTAAATATGTATGAGTTATCATCTAACGAGATGGGGGTCGGACCGCACAAACACGGCTGAATTCCCCCTCCTATGTTCTTGATTATTTATATAATCTTGTGATGAACGAGAAGGCGTGGTGCCGTCGCACCACGCAGGAATTGCCCGGCTTATTTACACGACGCCGTCGCGTCGCGCCGTGGATGGATTATCATGAACGCGACGCCGTCGCGCCGCGTCGAAGGGAATCGAAGGTGCCGCGGCCGGAGCGGGGCCGCGGCGGAGGGGCGCGGTGCCGTCGCACCGCGCCGGACGATGAACACCGCGGCTGGTTCCAGGCCGCGGCGGGACGAGAGGACCGGCGGCTCGCCGGGCCGCCGGCGTCGGAAACCGGATGGGGACCGGCTTTGCTGGTCCCGTTGAAGAAAAACCGGCCGGCCAGGTGGGCCGGCCGGAAGGTCAAAGACCGGGGGAATTTAATTCCCCCGGTCAACTCAAATGCCTCCCCATTTATGAGGGGGGGGGGGGTTTCTTTGAGGGGGGAAGGCGGCCCCCCGGTTTCCCTCAAAGCAGGACCCCATGAGGGGGGGCCGGTTCTCCAAAGGCGCAGCTAAAATCCATGCCGCCATTTTTGAAAAAGCAGGGGCCTTGCCCCCCGCGCGTGGCACCCAGCGGCGCCAGGCCGCGCCGCCGAGCCGGACCGCGCCGTCGCACTGGTCCGCGCCGCCGTGCCGGACCGCCGCCGTCCGGGCCGGGTCGGACCCGGTTCGGGCCGACCCAGGGGGGGTCGGGCCGGATCGGCCCGGACCCGGACCCCCCGTTTTCGAATTGACTTCGGTCTTTTGCTCATAACTTGAGCTATGGACCTACGATTGAAGAACCGTCAGCGGAAACATGATCCTTGGATCGAGACGGTCGTTTCGGTATATTGCACTGAAGGTTTCAGAATACTTTGTGTTCTGACGGGTTGGTTCGTTCACGAAACCAACCGGGCCTTCGGAGCGGAAACACTCATATCTTGAGCTATGGACGTCCGATTTACGTGTCGTCAGCTTTGTTGTGTTCCTATTAGTGAGACGGATCTTTTGGCATTCTCCTCCTGAGGTTTGGACACAGGTGGAGTAAGGTCGGGTTGGTTTTGCCTTAAAAACCAACCGGGCCCCTAGGACGAAAAAGCCAATAACTCTCAGACCGGGCGTCCGATCGACGCACCGTCTGTTGCGTTGAGTTCCTGTTGACGATACGGAACTTTTGGATAAATCAACTCTGGACATTGTGATAGTTGATGAATCAGCCTCTCGGCTCGTGGAGCGGACCCTCCTGTACGATCTTGCTGTGTGCGGGAACCCTAGTGCTGGCTGCGACTATTACTGTGACTACTACTGCTACTGCTACTGCTACTGTGACTGCGACGACGACAGTACAGAGATCCTGTGTGGATTTGACGACGACGACTACAGCACTCAGTGATCCTTCGTGGATCAGTGCTACAGGTCCTGTGAGGGCCCGATCCTCTGTGGGTCCGATCCGGTGTGGGTCTTTGCGCTCAGCAGTCCTGTGTGAATCAGCGCCTACAGGTCCTGTGTGGGCCCGATCCTGTGTGGGTCTTGCGGGGGTTAGTTACCTATCGATCCTTTGTGGGTCCGACGACTTAGATGGATTAGAGATCATCTTTATCGTCTTTAGAAGAAGTATACCCGTGTGAGCTGAATCTTGTTGCTTTCCTGTGTGGATTGTGTTGTGCTATCCTGTGTGGTTTACGTTTTGCTTTCCTGTGTGGAATACGTTTACTTTCCTGTGTGGGCTGAGTTGTACTTGGCCTCAGAGGTTGGAGCGTATTTGAAATTGATGACTTAGTTATATGTATGGGCATATACCTAAGCAGTGTCGGTTGTTACTTCGTGATTGTACCTTTCTTTTTGATTTATCCTTTGTGGATTTTGAGAGACCTTCAGGGGTCTCGGGGTCCCTACTGAGTAGCTTATACTCACCCCTACACGGGCTATGCCCGCACTACGTTGTGTTGGTTGCAGATGATGGATAGCGTTGATCTTGGCTGAGGCTTGCAGAGCAGGATGGTTCCTGGAGGTGGACCAGTAGGCGGGACGTGTTCGGAGCGGACGACGGGACCCGAGGAGCAGTGGAGCTATCTGTACCCACCCTTCAGGTGGGATTTCCAGTGGACAACTCGGTGTAGCGGCTTTTACTTTACAGTTGATGTTTTCCCTTTTGAGTTGTACTTTACTTTCAGATTGGGTATGTATACTGGCCCATTTACTTTTCTGCACTTTCAGTTGTACTCTGTTTTTACTTAGTGTTTACTTTCCATTTGCTTACTCTGTGGTGTTTGTTTACTTTACAAAGGCAATGCCTTCCCTTTTTACTGGGATTTATGCCTTGGTGCTAGTCGCCAGCCCCTGGCCTATGGAAGGTGGGCTTGGGGTAGTCACGGCACGGACCCCGAGGGCGGGTCGTGACAAATTGGTATCAGAGGAGTTCGGTTCTACTGCAGAACATATAACTCTGATGTTTCTTTCTATGAAGCAATAGTGTTGAGAGTACCAAGTGTGGTTTTCAGTTCAGGGAGTCCAGTGTTGGTGCGGGCGGCCGACGTATCCATACACCCGGACCCTGACAACTGATTTCTGACATTGTGCACGAAAACACTAATTGCGTGTGTGTTTTCAAAGGTTTTCCCTTAAAATAGCTCAAAACAGGTCACCTCACCAGGTATAAACGTTTGACCGTGTCATGATGTTTCTTTCAGAATGCCTTTTCACGAACGACCAGCTAGAGCCCCGAGAGTGGTATGTACTGACAGCCCACCGAGCGACGAGGCCTCATTACAGGGCCCTATCCCAATTGAGGCACCAGCGGAGGCACCAGCGGTACTGCTACCCGTTGGGCCACCGATGCCACTAGACCCAACAGTAGGCGATGCACGACGCTTGAGCGCGCTGCACAAGTTCCAGCACCAGAGGCCACCCAGGTTCCGGAGAGAGACGGACCCGCAAGCGGCTGAGGTTTGGCTGGAGGCTGTGGTGAGAGTCTTCAGGCTAGTGGGGACGCCGGCAGACTTCATGGTGATCTTTGCTACCA
This sequence comes from Viscum album, assembly GCA_963277665.1. NCBI lineage: Eukaryota > Viridiplantae > Streptophyta > Magnoliopsida > Santalales > Viscaceae > Viscum > Viscum album. Next base: position 559,202,953 of record OY728131.1, read on the forward strand.
GCCTCCTTCAGGCAGCAGCAGGCAGGTGGTGGAGCCACTTGTTCCAGTTTTGCGATGAGATGAACTTCGCATGGGAAGACTTCGAGACCTTCTTCAGGGTGGAGTTTGTGCCAGTATCTCTACACCTCGAGCGTGTACAGGAGCTTCTGCCTTTTCCGCGTGCTTTTCGATCAGTAGCGGAGTCATCTGTGGGCAATAGACAGATGATGCAAAGGTCCAGGAGGACCATACTAGCAGTTAGACGATCTCGGGTTTTAGGACCGGTGGTGCGGGGCACCCGAGGTGGGGTCAGAGCCAGGCGTGCCAGAAACGGACAATGTTACTCATGCGGTGGAAAGGGTCACCTGGCACGTGACTGTCTGTATCCTCGTACGGTTGATCAGCGGGAGTTGCAGTGGATCCTGCGAAGATCGAGGCTGTGTTAGAATGGGAGCCACCCAGGAGCGTGACTGAGGTTCGGAGTTTCTTGGGACTAGCTGGATACTATCGGAGATTCGTGCCAGACATCTCTAGAGTTACGGCACCACTCACAGCTTTGACGAAGAAAGGGAAACCCTTCGTGTGGCCAGACAGATGTCAGCAGAGCTTCCAGAAACTGAGACAGAGATTGACCAGCGCACCTATCTTGATGTTGCCTGAGGAGGGATTAGGGTACGTAGTCTACTGCGATGCATCAGGGACCGGACTCAGATGTGTTCTGATGCAGGAGCGGGCAGTGATCGCCTATGGATCACGTCTGTTGAGGCCGCATGAGCAGAACTACGCTACCCATGACCTGTAGTTAGCAGTAGTGGTCTTCGCTCTGAAGACATGGCGACACTATCTGATGGGAGAGCGCTTTACGGTCTTTTCTGATCATCAGAGTCTCAGTTATATCTTCTCGCAGAAGGACCTGAACCTGAGACAGTGGCGATGGCTCGAGTTCCTCCAGGACTATGACTTTGAGATAGTCTATACTCCTGGGAAAGGGAACGTAGTAGCCGATGCCCTCAGCAGGAGGACGGGCATTCAGCTACTTGAGGAGGCGACAGAGCAGCTAGACTCTTTGCAGATATACTTCATGGATAGAGATGGATCAGCCTTCCTCTAGTCTCTCACAGTCACCCCTCCACTACTGCAGCGGGTCAGAGAGGCACAACGTGAGGACGCTGACTGTGAGACACGGCGTGCACAGATATCCTCGGGACAGGCACCTGATGGTTTCTCCCATGGAGCAGAGCACGACATCCTTTTCAGAGGACGTACCATGGTACCAGTCGCTTTGTGAGAGGAAGTGCTGAGAGAATTTCACACTTCTCCTTTGGCGGTACATCCTGGAGTGGCGAAGATGTACCAGGACCTCAGACGACAGCACTGGTGGCCAGACATGAAGAAGGCAGTAGCAAAGTTTGTTTCTCGATGCCTCACCTGCCAGCAGGTGAAGGCAGAGCATCAGGTACCAGCAGGCTTGGTACATCCCTTGGAGGTCCCAGAGTGGAAGTGGGACGACATATCTATGGACTTCGTGACTGGACTTCCACACACTTCCAGAGGTCATGACTCCATCTAGGTGATTGTTGACCGACTCACCAAGTCGGCACACTTCTTACCCATCAGAGAGCAGGGCTCAGTGGAGAGCTTGGGATGTCCCTACGTTCAGGAGATTGTGCGGCTCCATGGCGTGCCATCATCTATCGTCTCCGATCGAGATGCTCGCTTTACATCCCGGCTTTGGAAGGGGTTGCAGGAGGCGTTCAGGACGCAGCTACGTCTGAGCACAGCCTTTCACCCTCAGACAGATGGTTAGACGGAGAGGACCATTCAGACTCTCGAGGACATGCTCTGTGCATGTGTCCTCGACTTTGGTCGTAGCTGGGAGGACCACCTACCATTGGTGGAGGTTGCGTACAACAACAGCTACCACTCCACCATCGGGATGGCACCGTATGAGGCGTTGTACGGCCGACCTTGTAGATCTCCATTGTGCTGGACAGACCTAGAGGAGTCAGCACTGGTGGGACCAGAGATGGTCCAGGCCACGACAGAGAAGGTCCAGGTCATCCAAGAGCGGATGAGGACAGCACAGAGCCGGCAGAAGTCATACGCTGACAGGAGGCGGAGGCCACTGGAGTTTGAGGATGGCGACCACGTCTTCTTGCGGGTCTCACATCGACATGGTATTCAGAGATTTGGCCAAGGCGGCAAGTTATCTCCTCGCTTCATCGGACCCTTCCAGGTCCTCAGCAGGGTTGGCGAGGTGGCTTATCGCCTGGCTCTGCCACCTCAGTTGCACAGGGTGCACGACGTCTTCCACGTATCTCAGCTGAGGAGATACGTGCACGCCCCGACGCACATCATTGACCATGGGGAGCTTGATGTTGAGGATTGTGCGACTTTTACGGAGGTCCCGGTAGAGATAGAGGATCGATAGGAGCGGGTCCTACGTGGGCGATCGATTCCTCTTGTGCGCATCAGATGGCAGCACGAGAATCTCCAGGAGAGAACATGGGAGCGGGAGGCTCAGATGCGTGCTCAGTACCCTCATTTGTTTCCCTAGTTTTTGATTTATCTTTACGGGGACGTAAAGCCCTGAGGTGGGAGTAGTGTAAAGACCCGTAAAATTCAAGGGAGATTTTTTCTTAATTTTCTTTGGAATTTTACAAGATCTCGGTTTCTGACGGCACCTGATTTCGAGGCCCGGAGTGCCCGGAATCAATTTCCGAAGTTTGGCTCAGGTACGTTCAGTGAACAAACGAGCGGGAAATTCTATCTTTTGATCCGGTGCTAGGAATTGAAATCTGAGGACACTGATGAACTCGCAGCGCCGATATTCACTTAAGGAGACCTTTTCCAAAGTTGCGTTTATTGCGGGACGAAAGTTAGTTTTTGGGAGAATTATAAAAAGTTAAATAAAAATGTGGAACACTTTTTATTTTTCTTACTTGTTGGTTAACTCCTCTCAATGGAAGTTAAAGGTGGGACCCACATCCACTTAACCTCCCTTGGGAGGATTAAGTGTGGTGGGGCCCACACGAAACCCAACTTTCTATCTCCTCTCAAAACTCCCTTAACTCTCCTTTTAAATGTAATTGACAACATAGCTTATTAATTGGGTTGAGTTGTTTAAACTTTTTCAAACCTTTGAAATTAAAAAAGGTTTGGTTGAGTAAATAAAATAAGCTCTTAGCTTATTTTATTTGGTTAGAATTCTCTAGCCTCTTGAGAGTTTTGAAGCCTTCTCCTTCTCCTTCTTTTTCTTCTTCTTCTTCTTCAAGCTTGACGAAGAACGCGAAGAACCTTCGAGCTCCGACGAAGAACGCCGATTTTCTCTTCTTCATAGCCGATTGTATCCGAAGATCGACGACACCTTCCGTGTAACGAAAGGGAACGCCGCTTCCTCCTCGGACTTCCTTCGTCGGCTTATGAAGATTCTCCAATGACGTACCTCTTCGGACGTACCTCTTTGTCATCGGATTTGACGAACGATTACCGCGACGCCTGACCTCCGCAACGTTGTCTTCCGCGGGTCGTTGATGATCTTCGAACTTGAACCCAAGGTAGGGGTTTTTTGTGGTTTATTTTATTTACTCTCATTCTTGGTTCTAGAATGATAATCTTGTAATTAAATATTTAAGAGTTATCATCTAATGAGAGGGGGGTCGGACCGCACAAACACGGCCGAATTCCCCCTCCTTTGTTCTTGATTATTTATATAATCTTGTGATGAACGAGAAGGCGTGGTGCCATCGCACCATGCGGGAATCGCCCGGATTATTTACGCGACGCCGTCGCGTCGCGCCGTGGATGGATTATCATGAACGCGACGCCGTCGCGCCGCGTCGAAGGGAACCGAAGGCGCCGCGGCCGGAGCGGGGCCGCGGTGGAGGGGCGTGGGGCTGTCGCACCGCGCCGGACGACGAACACTGCGGCCGGTTCTGGGCCGCGGCCGGACGAGAGGACCGGCGGCTCGCCGGGCCGCCGGCGTCGGAAACCGGATGGGGACCGGCTTTTCCAGTCCCGTTGAAGAAAAACCGGCCGGCCAGGTGGGCCGGCTGGAAGGTCAAAGACGGGGGGAATTTAATTCCCCCGGTCAACTCAAATGCCCCCCCATTTATGAGGGGGGGGGAGTTTCTTTGAGGGGGGCAGGCGGCCCCCCGGTTTCCATCAAAGCAGGCCCCCATGAGGGGGGGCCGGTTCTCCAAAGGAGCGGCTAAAAGCCGCGCCGCCATTTTTGAAAAAGCGGGGGCCTTGCCCCCTGCGCGTGGCACCCAGTGACGCCAGGCCGCGCCGCCGCGCCGGTCCGCGCCGCCGGCTGGGCGGGGTCGGACCCAGGTCGGGTCGACCCGGTTCGGGCCGACCCAGGGGGGGTTGGGCCGGGTCGGCCCGGTCCTGGACCCCCCATTTTCGAATTGACTTCGGTCTTTTGCTCATAACATGAGCTATGGACGTCCGATTGACGAACCGTCAGTGGAAACACGATCCTTGGATCGATACGGTCGTTTCGGTATATTGCACTCAAGGTTTAGTGGAGCGGACCCTTCTGTATGAGCTTGCTGTGTGCGGGAACCCTAGTGCTGGCTGCGACTGTTACTCTGACTACTACTGCTACTGCTACTGCTACTGTGACTGCGACGACGACAGTACAGAGATCCTGTGTGGATTTGACGACGACGACTACAGCACTCAGTGATCCTTCGTGGATCAGTGCTACAGGTCCTGTGAGGGCCCGATCCTCTGTGGGTCCGATCCGGTGTGGGTCTTTGCGCTCAGCGGTCCTGTGTGAATCAGCGCCTACAGGTCCTGTGTGGGCCCGATCCTGTGTGGGTCTTGCGGGGGTTAGTTACCTATCGATCCTTCGTGGGTCCGATGACTTAGATGGATCAGAGATCATCTTTATCATCTTTAGAAGAAGTATACCTGTGTGAGCGGAATCCTGTTGCTTTCCTGTGTGGATTGTGTTGTGCTATCCTGTGTGGTTTACGTTTTTCTTTCCTCTGTGGAATACGTTTACTTTCCTATGTGGACTGAGTTGTACTTGGGCTCGGAGGTTGGAGCGTATTTGAAATTGATGACTTAGGCATATGTATGGGCATATACCTAAGCAGTGTCTGTTGTTACTTCATGATTGTACCTTTCTTTGTGATTTATCCTTTGTGGATTTTGAGAGACCTTCAGGGGTCTCAGGGTCCCTATTGAGTAGCTTATACTCACGCCTGCACGGGCTATGCCCACACTACGTTGTGTTGGTTGCAGACGACGGACAACATTGATCTTGGCTGAGGCTTGCAGAGCAGGACGGTACCTGGAGGTGGACCACTAGGCGGGACGTGTTCGGAGCGGACGACGGGACCCGAGGAGAAGTGGAGCTATCTGTACCCACCCTTCAGGTGGGATTTCTAGTGGGGTATACGATAACATCATTTGTGTGTATAGTGGACTACCAACTCATGAAGTGATGTGATATGTCACACTATTCATTGATGGAAATATGGATGGGTTTAATTAAAATATGGTATACATACTACATAAATATTATTATTAGTTATAATATATTGTTTACCTTTCTATCTTTATATCCATTTTAAAATTTTAAGTACTGTTCATGTGTACGTATGACCTACTACCTCATTGAACGGTGTATTTCATTTTTTGACTCCCACTTTTTTTTATTAATATAAATATATATTATGAATATTAATTATATTTACATAATGGTTAATATTATTTATATTGTGGTTCAATGATCAATTTAATAGGAATTAATATATCATTCCAAAATAATCATGAAAAATGAATAAGTTGTTACTTGACATGTAATTTTAACAAGGAATTGTTAACTAACAAGTAATAAAATTCCATACAAAAACGTATATTTTATTATATATATATATAAGATAATATATATAATATATGTATAATAAAAATATATTTAATATATATGTTGTTTGAATTTGTATGAATTAATTTTATATACAATGTATGGGATTTCAATATTAATTTTACTTTCATTGATACATTTTCCATATTCACCACATGATTCATTTATGTGGTTTATATCCTGAAAATGAATATATAATGATTCCTATGATTAAAATTATTTTTATTTTAATATAAAATTTAGGATATAGCTGTCATTGGGTTTTCTATTCCAAATTTACTAAAGCAATATGGGATTTATGCCTCACATTTATTTTTTGTGAGACACATTCCAAATTCCATACATGTCACTTTTTTTGGTTTACATAATAACCATGAATTTATGATATGATTTTTACATGAAAAATTATTTGTATTATCATTTCCATTTTTGGATCTCTCTTTCATGGGGTTTATAGTTCAAAATTTATGAATTCGGTATTGTAATTTTGTCTCAAAATTACTACTACGACACATATGTAATTTTTTAAACCAATATTCATTCATAAGGTTTATTTATATCCCTATTGGAATGTAATATACAGAAATTATTAATTATTACAATATTTTCTATGTCATTTATTTATATTCTTTCATCAGGCATACAATTCAATGTTACAAAATTTATAATGGTTTTAGGATTCAATGATATTTATTATAACGATTTTTTATCTTTATTTTTCAGATGATGAAATATTGTGATCTAACTCTAAAAAACCCCATTAATACTATTCTCCAGTAGATATTTTTATGGGAATACATTTTTTCCATTACATTAATATCAATATGTAATTAATATTATAAAAAAATTAAATAAAACTAGCAATAATTATTTGTTTGATAAAAAAAAATTTCTTTTACTATCATGACTTCTAAAAATGATTATAAAATGTTTTTAAAATTCAATAAATTATTTAATAATGATTTTTTACCAATGTTTTACATTTTTAAAATATATATTGAATGTATTCTTCATGATATTTTCCAAAAATTCAATTCATATTTTAGAAGAAATGTAAATTTAATATTTTCTTCAATGTGCGTGATATGAATAGTACATTCTACAATCATTACTAGAATTTTTTTTAATTATATATTAATATGATTCCATGGTTAATTTCGTTGAAAATGTTTTGTAAAATTACAAATATTTTAAGATGTATTTTTCAAAGATAAATTGTTATTTTTCTTTGAAAATATTATATGCATTTTAATGATTCTTTTATTGATTTAATAATATTCTTTTTGTGAAATGGATTTTCCAAAAGTAATAAGTTTTAAAAATGGTTTTGTCAACGTTGAAACTATAATTTAATATAATATGTTCTAAACAACCGTCGAATATCATTTTCTATTTATGAAGACGTCATTGGATATAAGATATTCTTTACTGGGGATATGATCTAAGGGTACTATTTTCATTATTTCTCTAGATGTTTCATGTATATGATGAATTTATTTTCTATAAAACCATTTTGTTTCCATGGTTAATACTTTGATATATGTGTTATAAATCCCATTTAATTCTATAGGTACAAATATGATGACTATTTTTTGATCTTCTGGAAAACATATTTGTGGTTTCATTATGTGATAGTGGTTATGTTATAACCAATGGTTGATTAAACCTCTATCTTCTGCAATTATTTTGGTAAAGATTGATATATAATGAGATTAAAATGATTATAATTAAAATTAAACCCCATTAATATTTTAAATTTGTCCAATATGATACTCTTGGGAGTGATCGTTGACTACTACGATGCACTAGGGAGTGAGCCCATTCAGTTGTGATAGATTTTCACAATGATCATTGACTACTATTGAAATGATTTTTTATGCTTTTATGTATGCATTAAATATAAGTGTTATGGAAAAATTATTTTTTCATGGAACATGTCACTGTATTACATTATGATTCATGTTTTATGAACTAAAAATATTTTTCCACGAACACTATTTCTAATTATGAAATGTAGGTTATGTTTTTCATATGTATTTTCCAAGTTCTCATACCCATATGTTCAGGTTTTATTAATATTTCCCATTTACAACCTTTATGAGAATATGATCTCACCCTTTCATATTTTCTATTTCCTATTTTATTGATAATGGCTTATGGTAGGGTATGTTAATGAACAATACTATAAGGGATGATCATTATGATAGATGTTTAACATCAGTCATGAAATAATAACATCATGAGTGTAGTCTCTAAATACAGTAATCCTATATTATCTATGAGAATTTATTTTCAATATGTAATGAATATTTATCTATAGTGAATATAATATCTTTAGATAATTATATTCTATCTTCACTATTTTTATTAGAGAAGAGGTTTAACTACCATTTGATAACTAAGAAGAAAAGGAATTAGTGAGATCCCTTTTCATGTGTCTAAGGATATTTACAGGCATACATATAAAGTTAAGTCATAGGGTGAGATAAATTATAGGATAATGTCCATGAATTTTGTTGAAGTATAGAGATACTAGATTCCAAAAATAATAATCAATATTGTGATAATACAATTTTATGTGGCTCTATAGTAGATGTAACTAGGGGTAATAACATTGAATTAGTAGCATATAGATCTACATGGTACATGAAAACATGACATGGAGAACACCTAGTTTGATACTCTTGGGTGATACACGTCAAAATTCCTCAAGACTTTTTGAACAATAATGAAGGCTTTGAATAATTATCATCAATGAACTAGTTTAATCAAAAGGTGTCATACATGTTAAAGATGGTGTAAGTATATAGAAATATTATAAATAATATGCCATGATTATTTGGATTCCAACTATGAATATTTTTTATGAAACTATGTTTTCTAGTTTGGATCAATTGTTAGAATTTAATGAAATTATGTTAGCAAATAATACAATAGAAATTTTGGAGAATATAAGAAACCAAATTTGATTATTACATGAGAGTTATATATTTTGTTAATTCCAAATCTTCTATCATGATATATCATTAACAACATTAACATTGATGAGATTCCAAAAGTGTCATGTAAGAATATATTGATCTTTTATTAATGTTTGTGGGGGTAATGAATACCTGGGAAAGAATATTCATCTTTTTATATATCAAGAATATGATAATAAGAACCAAGAAGAGTATACCAAATGGAGGGGAAGATGTTATCAATGTGTAAAGGAATGGATTACACAGAAAATTTTTCAAGGAGTTGAATTCTATATATGTTTTGAATGTGGGTATTATCAATGACAATGTCCACCCAAATGAATTTACATCATGACCAATGAGGGACATATTCGATGTCAAAATTTGATGTGTAAGGATTGAATTAGTCCTGTATTGCGATTGATGGGATATGTTGTAGAAGTATTTTTACTAATGGTATTTGGGTTGTAACAATCATAAAATATCTATAAATTATGTTGATTTTGTATGAATATATATCACCATGAATGATTAATACACTATTTGTGGATACAATCATGGGATTATAATTCTATGGATTATCATATTTTCATTGTTCTTGAAAAAATGTTTTGGTATTATATGATAGGATTTTATATTGACTAGGGAATTTTATGGGTAAATTTTGAGTAGAAATTATAGGCAATATAAACCTTTTCTATTATATAATATTTATAAGAATATTAATTATTTGTGGAAGAAGGAATTAAAATTGTTTGGCCACATGATTGAAACTATTTCTATTATGTAGGGTTTATCTTATCATTATTGTTCTGATTAAAAAATTATGTTATCACTTTATATAATGTAATTTTTGGTGAATATGTGAAACCAAATTTTATTATTACCAAAGAGTTATATATTATGATAATTCCCAATCCTCTATTATAATATATGATTAAAAACCATAACATTGATGAGATTCTAAATGATTCATGTAATAAGATATTGATCTTTTATTAATGTTTGTGGGATAATGAATACATGAGAAACAATATTAATCTTTTTACATGTCATGAACATGAGAATATAAACCGTGAATAATATCCCAAATGGTGGAGAAGTAGTTATCTATGTGGAAAAAAAGGTCACATACTAAAAAATCTTCAAGGAGTTTAATTCTATATATGTTGTGAAAGTGGGTATTATCAATGTTAGTGCCCACCCAAAAGAATTTACATAATGACCAATGAGGGACATATTCAATATCAATATTTGAAGTGAAAGGATTGAATAATTTTTGTATTGCGACTGAAGGAATATGTTGAAGAAGTATTTTTACTAATGGTATTTGGGTTGTAACAATCAGAAAAAATTTAAGAATTGTGTTGATTCTGGACGAATATATATCGCCATTTATGATTAATATAAGAGTTGTGGATACAATCATTGGTTATAATTGTATATTTTATCATATGTTCAATGTTATTGAAAAATTGGTAATTGTTATTGGGATTTTATATTGACTGAGGAATTATTACGGTAAATTTTTAAGAGAAATTTTAGGAAATTCAAACCTTTCATATTAAATAATATTTATATGAGTGATAATTATTTGAGGAAGAAGAAATTAAATTTTTTTGGGCACATGATTGAAAATATTTTTTCCCTATATGGTTTATCTTATCATTATTGTTCTAGTCGCCTCCATCCACTAAACCAAACCTGCTCCACAACATGAAACTACAAGGAAACCTAATTAAAGCTGAATCTGCATCTTAAAAGATACAAAAGGCGTGGAAAAATTAATTATTAGTAGGGATTCCAACAATAAACCACTGAATCCATGTATTTTCCATCCCAAAATTTACAAATGACACAAGTTGGAGAAAGTTGTTAGAAAAAAACAGATTTCCATTATTTTACAAAACAACTCATAACACATTTCTTCCCAAAACTAAATGTAGTTTTCTAATATAAATTTCAAAACTAATAAAGCAAAGGAATTGAATAGTGAAACTAGATAGAAAATTCAGGAAGAAATCCTGTTACAATATAAAGTAAAAAAGCAATAAAAATAATAACCATGGGTGATCATAAACATCCATACACAACCCCTGGATGTACTCAGTTCAGAACCACCTTCCAGCGTTTGTCGAAGCCCCTATTTCAATAACTAACTAGCTTCATCAACCTGGCCTCACTAGTGGAACATCCCACCTAGCATGTCTATAACTCTAGGGGTATTAACCCATCTAGTTGGGTCTATAACGCAATCGTCACTCGATCATCTATAAGGCGCAAAAGAACTCATGTTGTTTTTAAAATTGTGAAAGTAGGTGGCCCTCGAACGCATGACTCACCACACCTACCACCACCGCACTTTCCTACCACAATCATAGAGAAAATTATAAGTCATCCCCTAAGGTAAATACTTTATATTAATGTTCCCCATATAAGCATATACAAAATAATATTATTAAGAGTCCAATCAAGGTATAATGTCTTGTGCATAAGAAAACCATTTCATAAAACCCATTAAAAATCCAATTGGGAACACATAATTTCCAAACCACATCCTTTACTAATAATTTATAAAAACATAACCTTTAATTCCAATGATCCAAATGGGCCTTCAACACAACATAATTATATTCATTCCGAAAACATCAAACCAACAACTCTATTATAGTGTCAAAGCCAAATTGTCCTTTAAACCGAGTATTAACCAAAACCCACAGCAAGGGAAAGCTAGGTACACCCAATAAAATGACACATTAAAAATTTATTAAAAACCAAAAAAATCCCCAATACCATTTAGAATAAGAGAACCATTTTGGAAAACAAATATTTGAGGAAAACCACAATTTAAATTACCATATTCATATGGATACACTTCAATGTGAACGCCTTGGGCACCAATGGATGTGTCAACATCTAATTGTACATCCCAAATCAAAATAGTTACTAAAAACCATTTACAAAAAACACTATTTTAATTAATAAAAATAACCAACCATCCATAATATTTTTAGGGGATATAGAACAATCCTGCTTAAAAAAACAAAGCCCTATCCAAAATAATTTAACTCATATAAAAAACTAAACAATTATAAATATTTACACGAAACTAGATATACAACAAAATAATATCCACAAAACATAACATGGGATACAAATTCCCCCAAACCCCCTAATTTCACAATAGAATATCATTATCATATAAAATAAACACCCTAGGTTCCGTAACCGGGCATTGCACTCAAATCGGATTGAAAGCCTATTATTGATAAACCAAACCAACTCCAAAATTTTATATCATATTACACATGGGTTCTATATAGGTGCGAATAAAATTTATAAATTTGATTAAAAATCCAAACATCAATGTAATGCCATAAGAAAGTCGTAATTGGAAACACGTTCCTCCAATCAAATAAGGATGGAATAAAATTCCAATGAAAGGGATCATGGGAATTCACTGACCAACCACAACCCCAAGATAACTAAGAGAACATGCGAACCAATAAACTAAGTCTTTAATGGTTGGATAACTTAATGAAAAACAAAAAAAAAATAAAAGAAAATGAAATATATCAGAACAAAAGAGTATAAATCAACCTGAGAGTGGAATTGAGGCCACACGAGAGCAAAGTGGAGGTGATGCAAAGGGGGGATAGGACATGATAGAAAGACTCCAGAGGGAGTTTTCGTTCTCCTCAGGTGCACCAGGAAGAAGAAGGGTGCATGGAGTTTAGCTGTGTGGTGGGGGAACTGGACGGAAATGGGTGGTTGGTTGGCAGGATCATGGGTGCACAAGGAAGCATGGGTATTCGCTATATAGGGAGACAGGTAAGGGAAACCTCGCGAGAGGGAGAGAAGGTTTGGAGGATGGGTTGTTTGGGTGCGCATAGGGAAGAACTAGGGGGATAGGTTTTTATGTTGTGGGAGATGATAGGGGTGGGAGACACCCCCTAGGGATTCAATCCCACTTTTTGGATATAATAATAATAATTATGTTGTTAATATTAATAATAAAAAAACAAAAATCATAATAATAACAATAATAATTTAATAATAATTATATTAATAATACTTTTAATGCTAAAAATAATTTTCAAATTTTTTTAAATAATAATACTATTATTATCTAAATAATATTATGATTATTATTATGTATATAAAAAATTTCCATATTTTATTAACATAAAATATTATTATTTTATGTAGTGGGAAACTATAGGGGAACCTAAGACAAATTCATAGTTAGAAACAGCCATGCAGTGCCTTCACATTGGTCTGAAACCCACCAAACTCATCAAACATCAAAACAGTTGAACGAACACTCCACATGATTCTCGATGAGTCTAATGGATGAAAAAATATAATAGAATAAAATAATTATAACTGTAGGGGTGTGAAAATTATCCCCAGCAGAAAACCTTAAACCCCTAGAAAGTCACCAAGCTGAAAGATAGTTCTGAATTGAGTCAATGCCCGAACATTACCATACGAAAAAATGAATTATGATGGGAGTATTTGTTCCTCCAGTCACACCCAACTGATCTATAAGAAACAACAACCCAAAACAATGGGAGAACATTATGGGTGTTTTCCCCACAACAAGAATTCCAGTATCATAGAAACATTTAAATTTGAACACACAACCGTAAAGATTGGATATCGTTGGAACTCCCAACCTGAACCTACCCAAAAAATGGCCTCACCAAAACCCAAAAACTACAGAAATTTTAAACCAAACTCAACCAACTTATTTAATGATAATGGAACAACTTAACCACTATTATTTAATCAAGAGACCTATTACAAGGAAACCTGTAATACTAGAAAACAGAATCAAGGGAAATCACATAAAACAAACGAAAGACCACCACACCAGGGCGAACAACAACACTGCTGAACCCATGAAATGAACCCTAAACTAGATAGTTGATCATAAATATAATCCACCCATTTCACTATAACAAAACATATACAAATGAATATAACTGAAACAAAAACCATAATGGTCTTATTCTCCAATGTTCTAAACAACCCTCAATGAAAATGAATGATTTAGAGATTTCACACTTAGAACATACACAATATCTTAGATTGTGATAAATTGTGTTTGTTATACCACTGCAAAGAAGGATGACCTTACAACATAAACATGTCTAAAAATTAAAATTTTAGATATTTCCGCCCCATTGCTGGAAACATAACATGGCCTAATGTTTCACTCATCCTTGGTTACATATGACTGTGAGAGAGATTCACTCTAAGGCATGTGGTTTCAGATCTGATTGTCGAAGCACCATATAACTCATTTTTAGACACTAGAATACGCAGATCATAACTCCCTCCTTGAACATTTATTCATATAGAACATTCTTCGGTGACCCGAATGGCCACATTGATGGTGAGGCTTCAACGAGATGCCACTAGAGGGCTTGGAATGCCTGAACCAACCAAATTGATGACACATTTAAAAGTTGTCTAATGAACTGGAAGCTAACACCGATGATAGGGATATTTAGAAATAGGTTCCCCTCTTACACCTCGCTACTATATTGGAATGCTCACGAATAGTGAGAGGTTCCAAATATTCCACTCACATGCACTATGGATTCCAACTCCTTGAAGCGACTGACACAAGCTTTAATGAACCACTGTCCTTGTTGACTAAATATGACGTCTTACCTATTTTCTCCTTCACCTCCTCCTGTATGATCCATTGGATGAAGATGAGCTTCAACACCTACAATATCATCCCAACTTCTACTATGATGAGACAATCACCTCCACTGGTCCAAGGCTGGACTGTCCAATAATCCTAAGACAATATAGAACCTAACAAACTTAGGAGTCACCAACCACCAAAATATATTCTCTACTTCCATAACCACACAATTATCCCAAAAAACCACAATTAGCTAAAAAAACTAGTATCACATAAAATTAACCAAAACTATTCATGACTCCCTGGATGTATTTGAAACCATTCTGGGTGACATAATCCAAGAAACATTAAATACATAGAAAAAAAGAAACACCCCAACCCATGGGTAACAAGGTCATAAGACAAAAAAATACAAACATTGGAAAAATCCAATTTTCCATAAACTGCCAATTATTTTAAATTTAAAAAACATCTCTATTCCAAAGTCACTTTCCATATACCAAAACTAACTTTTCATGAAATACCAATTACTGATATAATTTTTCAGTCAAGTCCATTTCAGAAAAGTCAACCCAATCCTTAAATTCAAAAAACACCACCCTTGGAATACTATGAACAACCAAAAAAGTGTTCATACATTTCCACTAAATCACTAATACATTTGTGACAACTTGTACTTAATATGCTTACCCACACATATGTAGATGATCCAAATGATTACATAGAGTCAAATATTTCGTTCCATTACCAAATCCTATCCAAAGAAATTTTTTTTGAATCCAAAATACTTCCACATTTAAAACCTCATTTCCCCAATTTCCAAAAAAAAATTGAATGAAAACCATTTTTACACGTTTAAAAACTATTATAAAAAAGATCCATATCATTTAAATCAAACAACAATCTCCAAAATAGTCCAACATCGACCAAAATATAAACAAATAACAAATAACAAGGGACAAGTAGATTGAGGAACTCTTGCTTATGCCCAACTCGATGACATGGTAGTAAGCCACACCCCAATAAGATATTACACCAAGAGGTATTTTAACTAGGGTCCTAGGATCCACATGGGTCAGTAATCCATGTAGGGACACAATTTGAAATTGATGCACCTCTACTGTCATCACTCATTACAAAACAATGAAAAAACACTTGAAACTCATACTAACGACGATAATTCAGGTCCCATCACAAGAGGTGGTAATTAGGCACCACCCTATAACCTACCTATTGACCCCTAAAAATCCAAATATACATGTACCAGACACCCAAAATATCAACAGGATCCTCCAATACTATTTTTTCATGAACAAACATTGGCTGATGATGAACGTTTCTCCTGAGGTGGTCTGCGACATTGCCCGAAGTGTATTCTCTATCCATATAGGCAGGAAAAAAGTGTCTGGAAACCAATTATAAGTGAGGGAACGATTTAATCCCAACAAAACAACCAGGCTTAGTTAAATAAACAGAACCAAACAATCCAAAAGATCCAATCAATGAAGATAAATAAATATATAGTTTTACCAGAAAAGTAATACACTAAATAGGTGGAAATGAAATACAAAAATGAAAGAGAAACAACACTACCATGACCTCCATGTGAAATCTTGGTCTCCTACAACTAGTAAAATGAACCTTATCTACAATGACAACCTACCAAGAAACATGATTAACAGATGAACCTACACATGAAAAGATAAAATATGCGTGAGCACAGAAATGATCAGTAGGAATGCCATGAATATACCAATGAATCCATGTATTTCCCTTCCCAAAATAGGACATTGTCACTAGTTTGGGAATACAATTATAAATATATGGTTTTAAAAAATGATTCAAAAAAACACACAACATATGTCATTAATAAACTAAATGCCATTTTGTAATCAAAATTTAAAAACTATGAAATCCAAGGCATTGAAAAATGGAATCTTATAAATAATGAAAGTGAAGATCCAATTACAATAAAATTTATACAATTAGTGTACATTATAACCATGGGTGATCCTAAATATCCTTAGAAAACCCTTGGATGTACTCAATTCGGAACCACTTGATGGTGTATAGTGAAGCCACTATGTTAATAACTAACATTCTTCCCTAACATAGACTCACTAGTGGAACATACCTCTTGGCCTATCTTCAACTCGAGGGGGTACTAATTGATCTAATAGGGGATAGCAAGCTACCATTACTCGATTATATAAATTACACCAAGGAACCAATTGTGGTAGTAATACTATATAAGCAGCAGGTCATCGCACTCATGACTCACCATACCTACTGCCACTGAACATCCCTACCCCAAACAAAGACACTGATATAAAACAACCCCTAAAGTAAAACCTTCATATAAAGGTTCCACATATACATACTTATACCAAACATCATTATGGTTCCATGTGGACCATCACATAATTTACATATCGAAACCATTTTTTAAAAACATTTAAAATTCCAACCGAGAATTAATAATTTCCCAACCACATCCTTTACTAAAAATTTAGATAAACATGGCCTTTGAGTTCAAGGTTCCAATTGGGACTTTAACTCGATATATTTAAAGGCATTCCCCAAACATCATACCAAAACAACTTTTAATGTTACAATTCCTAATGTTCTTTTAAACCGATCATTCCCAAAATCCCACATAAAGATCCAAAGGTGGTCACCCTCTAAAACTCCACATTAAACCATTTTTAGAAACCAAACAAAATATCCCAACACCATTTAGAAGTAGGGAACCATTAAGGAAACCATGGTTTCAAGGAAAACACCAATTTTAGTCACCATCTTCAATTGGAGACACATCCATAGGTGCACAATGTGAACCCGTTGATGTGTCAACATATATTGGTACATAAAAATATTTACTCAATATTCATTTCCATAAAACAACATTTATTAGAAAACTATAACCAACCATCCACATTTTTTGGTGGCAGAACACAATGCCCCTGAAAACAACAATTCCATTTCCAAAACACATTAGCATATATATCAAATTATATTATTACAAAAATATACACCAAACAAAATTCACAATAAAATGATATCCATAAAACATCACATGGGATTGAAATTTCACCAAAAACCACAACATTCACATTAAGAGAGAATTATCATTTAAAATGTACACCCAAGTTCCCATTACAATAAATTTCACAAAAATCAGATTGAAAATATATTTTGATAATCCAAAAAACTCCAAAATTCTATGTTATGTTAAACATGGGTCCCACAATGGTGAGAAAAAAATTTATATATTTAATTAAAAATCCAAAAATCAATAGAAATCTTTAGTATTGTAGTACATGGAATCACATTCCTGAAATCAATTTCGGATGGAATAAAACACTATCAGAAGGGATCATGAGAACTTGTGGACCAACCTCACACCCTAGAAAAAGTAGAGAATGCGCGAACCACAATCCAATGAATTAGAGATTGGGTAACATAATGAAAAAAAAATTGAAATTAAAAAAGACCAGATTGGAAGAGGGGAGGGCTGGTGGCGCGTGAAATCGCATCAACATCGGAGTAATGTAGAGGTGATGTGAAGGGTGATTGGTTCATGATTGATATCCTCTAAATGGAGAGGGCTTGGTTATTAAGAAGAAAACATGGAAAAAGGGTACAAGGAGGGTGGAACTGGGGAGATAGAATTAGCCAGAGCATTGGACGTCGAATGTCCCATCCATGCGTGTATAAAGGATAAGGGGAAGGCTCGATTTAGAAAGGGGTAGGGGGTCGTCACATGAGAGGGAGAGGAGTTCGGGCTACTGGGTTGTTTTGGATTTCATAGGGAATAACATGTGGGATTGGATCTTGTGTCGTGAGAGAAGAGGTGGAAGGAAATTCCCCCATTGGATTTTAATTCCTTTTCATGATATGATAATAATAATAATAATGTATATAATAATAATACAACAATAATAATAATAACACTCTAAAAATAAATTTATTATGAAAAATTGTAATGATAAAAATATTATTTACCATCTTTTAACAAAAATAATATTATTATGTACTCAATACTATTATATGAATATGTTTTTAAACATTTTCCTTATTTGATTATAATAAAATTTTATTACTTGAACTTGTGGGAAATTGTTGGGGACCTCGAGATAACCACAGAGTTATTTCCGTACATCTGGTGCCCACACACCATTCTAAAACCCACCAAACTAATCAAAAACAATAAATTATAAACCAGAACTCAACCCAAACCTCGATAATGAAAACAGATACCAAGAATTAATACAATAAAATACATTAATGGTATGGGTGAAACAATTATTTTGGCAACAGAATATTAATACAATGAGAATTATCACTAAATATATTAAAATAATGAAGTAGTTTTCTAGATTATGGACTTAAATCAGCCATACATCATCCATGACTCAATAATTCTTGAATTTAGTTAATACTATAACTTAACATATTTCACCACATCTTAGATTTTTAATAATTTGAGAAAAATCCCAAAAAATAGACCTAACCATTATTTGGTTTGTAGAATTAACAAATTTACTCTAATTAAGGAAAATAATTTTCTAAATTTTAAAATTTTAAATTTAAAATAAAATAATCGTTTATTAAAAAAACAATTTAAAATTTATAACTGACTTCATAAAAAATTGATAAATTAATTAAGGCCTCACAAAATTATCTTACAATCACAAAACAAAATAAAATTAATTTATGAATCCCTGTGATGAAAATTATTATCTTTTAAAACATTGTATTAATTATAAAATTCTAAATAATGATATATGTTTTAGAACAAATACCAAAACATAATTTATCATTATTATACCAGTTAATTACTTATTCCATTAAATAAATATATTGTGTTTTCATTCATAAGATGCCTAAATTTTATATATAAGTATATAGGTATTTTGATAGTACTACTATTCAAAATAGTTACATTACTATTTTAACGATTATTTAAAATAAACACCATAGGTTCCATAACTGGACATTGCACACAAATCAAATCGAAAAACTTTTTTTTGATAAACCAAACCAACTCTAAAATGATATATCATGTTAAACATGGGTTTAATAGAATTATAAACCTAATTTATGAATTAAATTAACAACCAAAAATCAAAAAAAAATCTTGTAGGAAAGTTGTTCATGGAATCACCTATCTCAAAGCAAGTAAGGATGGAATAACAATCCAATGAAATGGAGTGTGAGACTTCGCAGACCATCCTCAAACCCAAGACAATTAATAAAACATGTGAACAGAAAAACTGAGTCTTTTTTAGGTTGGATAGCTTAATAAAAGACATAAAAAATAATGGAAATGAAATATATCGGACTAAAAGAGGATGGGACTACTGGAGAGGGGAATTGAGGACATGATATAGAAAAGTAGTGGTGCTGTAAACGAGCGTCAGGCCATGACAAAATGTCTCCAGAAGGGGGGATTAGGTTCTCCAGTGGTGCACCGGGAAGGAGAAGGGTCCAAGGAGTGTTGTGGTGGGGAGAGGTAACTGGACAGAGAAAGGGAGGTCAGTTTTCTAGTTCGTGCACACACAAGGGATCATGGGTAGGCTCTATTTAGGAATGGAGGTAAGGGTATCCTCTAGAGAGGGGGTGAAGGTTGGGCCGCTGGGTGGTTTGGGCATGCAAATGGAAGAAGTAGGGGATGGGTTCTTATGTTGTGGGAGAAGAGAGGGGGGGAGACACCCCCTAGGTATTCAATCCCTATATTTGATATTATAATTATAATTATAATGTTAATATTAATAATAAAATAAGACTAATAATTATAATAATAACAATATTAATTTAATAATAATTATATTAAATAATTTTTAATGCTAAAAATTTAATTAAAAAATTTCCAAATAATAATAATTTTATTATGTAAACAATAATAATATTATTATTATGTTATTAAGAAATTTCTTTATTTTATTATCATAGAATTTAATTATTTTAAGTAGTGGGAAACTGTAGGGGCACCCATGCCAACTACATAGTTACAAAGAACCATTTGGTGCCCGCACACATGTCTAAAACCCACCAAACTAGTCTAACATCAAAAATATTAAATCGAAAATCAACATGATCCTCAATGAGGAAAACTGATGAAAAGAAATAACAAAATAACATTATTTTAATGGTTGGGGTGTGACAATTCTCCCCACCACAAAACATTCTACCCCTAGAAAGTCACCAAGCCAAAAGATAGTCAGGAATTGAGTCCACGCCCGAACATAACCATAAGAAACAAATAATTCTAAGGGGAATATTTGTTCCTCATGTCACCCCCAACAGATCTATGAGAAACCACAACCCAAAACAATTGGAGAACAAGATGGGGGTTTTCCACACAAAAAGAATTATAGTAACACAAAAACATTAAAATTCGAACACACAAACCTTCAGATTGGGAAACGTGGTACTTCCAACCTGAACCTACCCAAATAATGGTTTCATAACAACCAAAAACTATGGAACTCTTAAACCAAACCCAACCAACATCTGTAATGAAATTGGAACAACTGCACCACTATTATTTAAACAAGATACAGAATACAAGGATACCTCACATACCAAAACACTTAATCAAGTGATATCTCATACAAAAAATGAATGACATCCCCACAATGGTGAAAAAAACACCGTGGAACCCATCAAAATATTCCCGAACTAGAAAGTGGAACAAAAACATAATCCACCTGTTTAAAAATACCGAAACATCTAAATATGAAAAAAGATAAAATGAAAACAAAAATGGACTTATTCTATTTTGGTCTAGACACCGCTTAATGAAAATGAATGATTTAGAGATGTCGCACATAGAACAGATAGAACTTCTTTTATTTTCATAATGTGAGTTAGCAATTCCACTGCAAAAAGGGATGACCTTCCAACATAAACAAGGCTAAAAATGGAAAATTCAGATATTTCCATCCCAATGCTTGAAACATTACATTGCCTAAGGTTTCACTCATCCTTGGTAACATCTTACTACGAATGAAATTCACTAAATGACATGAAGTTTTGGATCTGATGGTTGAAGCATCATATACCTCAATGTGAGAAACTAGAATCCCCTGATCATAACTCCTTCATTAAAAATAGCTTCATATAGAATATTCCTTGGTGACCTGAATGGACAGAACGATGGTGAGGGTTCAAAGGGATGCAACTAGATGTCTTGGAATGCTAGTACCGACAATACCAATGACACATCAAAAATGTGGTCTGATGAACTAGAATCTAACACCAATGAAAGGGTTATTACAAAAAAAGTTCCTCTCGTACAACCCACCAACTATATGGGAACACTCATGAATGATGAGTGGGTTCAAATTTTTCCAAGCACCTGCACTACAGATGACAACTCCTTGAAGTCACCAACACATGCTTTCACCAACCACTAGAGTTGCTGACTTCAGAGAGCCTCTTACCCCATTTCTCCTCACCTACTCATGTATGATCCAATGGATGAAGATGAGTTTCAACACCTACCAAATTATCCCAACTCCAACTATGATAAGAATTCCACATCCACTGGTCCATGGATGGACCCTCCACTAATCCCATAAAAATATGGAATCTGTCCTACCCAAGAGTAACCAACCACCAAAAGACATTATCTACTTCCAAAACCACACAACTATCCAAACATACTTAAATTTCACCAAAAAATAGTAGTACATAAAAAGAAAAAGAACTATACATGACTCACTGGATATATTAGAGACCATTCTGGGTGGCATAATCTGAGAAACATTAAATACATTGAAAAAATAAATACCCCAATTTCAATGGTAATAGGATCATAAGACAAAAATATATTAACACAAAATAAAATCCACTTTCCCCTAAACTTCCAGTTATTTTAAATTTCAAAACTCCCTATTCGAAAGCCATTTTCTATATACCATAACCCACTTTTCAACAAAAATTGACTACTTATATCACTTTTTCATTCATGTCCAACATAAAAAAGTCAATACAAGACTTAAATTATGAAAACTCCACCCATGGAATCCTATGAACATCCACAAAAGTGTTCATAGCTTTCCACTCCATTCACTCGTACATTTGGTCCAACGTGCACTTCATATGCCAACCCACACATATGTAGATGATCCTATGGAATATCGAGGGTCAAACATTCCATTCCATTACCAAATCCAAACAGAAGACATATTTTTCAAACCAATATACTTCCCCATGTTAACACTCTTCTCCATAATTTCAAAACAATTTGGAAGAATGCTATTTTTACAAGTTTTAAAACTTTTAGAAACAAAGAAATTTCATTTCAAACCCACCTTAATCACCAATATATTCTAACACCAACCAAAATCAACACCAATCATAACTAACAATGAACAACTAGATCACGGAACTCATGTCTATTCCCAACTCGGTGACACGGTAGAGAGCCACACCATAAGTAAGATATTATACAAAGAGGACCTTTAACCAGGGACCAAGGCTCCACATGGGTTAGTACTCCAGTTGGGGTCCCAATGTGACATCGATCCACCTCTACTATCATCCAAAAATACAATAAAAAAGAAAAAAGACACAAAATTCAGAATAACCATGATAGCTCATGTCACGTCACGAGAGGTGGTGATCAAGAACTGACCGTAACCTAACTCTTGATCCCCAAAAATCCAAATATCCATTTACTAGACACCCAACATATCAAGGGGATCCTATAATACTATTTTTTCATGAACCAAACTAGGCTGGCCCGGAACCTTTCACCTGAGGTGGACCGTGGCATGGATTGAAGGGCATTCTCGATCCCCACATGCTGAAAACTAGTGTCAGACATCAATTTATATGTGAGGGAATTATTTAATCACAAAAATAACTATGATCAGCTAAATAAACTGAACCAAACAAGCCATAAAATACATCTATTTTACATAACTAAATATATAGTTAATCCAGCTACATAATACACTGAATAAGAGTAAATGAAATATAAAAAATTAAAGCAAAACCACACAACCATTACCTCAATGTGATATATTGGTTCCCTACAAACTATAAACCAAATCTTATCTATAATGAGCACCTACCACAAAACCCGAGTAAAAATTAATGTTGCATATGAAAAGATACAATATGAGTGATCACTGAAATGTTCAGTAGGAATGCCAATAATAAACCATTGAATCCAAGTATTTCCTTTCCCAAAAGAAGCCAATAACACTTGTTTGAAAAAAATGTTATAAATATAGGGTTTTCTAATATTTTACAAAACAACACAAAACATAATTCATTAACAAACTAAATTCCATTTTGTAATCACAATTTCAGAACTATGAAAACCAAAGCATTACAAAAAGGAACCATATAATCAACGAAATCAAAGAACCTATTACAATATAATGTAAAAAAGTAGTGTAAATTATAACCATGAGTGGTCATAAACATCCCTTGACATTCTTTGGACATACTCAATTTGGAACAACATGTCCGTGTATGGTAAATCACCTAAGTCAATAACTAACTCGCTTCCCTAACCTGGACTCACTAGTGGAAAATCCCTCTTAGCCTATCTAAAACCCTAGGGTTTAATAACACTTATAATATGGGAACGAAATAAACCATCCCTCGATCATCTAAATGAGGCCTATGAACCCTTGTTGGTAGTAAAACTATGTAAGTAGTAGGTCATCACACTCGGGACTCACCATACCCACCACCACCGAACATGCCTACACAAAACAAGGAAACAAATATACCACAACCCCTAAAGGAATTCCCTTTTATAATGGTTCCCCATATACACCTATATAACGAATATCATTATCGTCCCAAGTGGACTGTCACATCATGTCTATATCGAAACCATTTTCTAAAAAAATTTAAAACTCCAACCGATCATTAAAAATTTCCAAACCACATATTTTACTAAAAAATTAGGGAAAGATCACCTTTAATTTAAAAGTTATTAATGGGCCTTTAACTCAATATAATTAAATAAATTCCTAAAACATCATATCATCACCTCTTTTATAGTTACAATTCCTAAATTTCCTTCAAATTTATCATTCCCCAAATCCCACATGAAGAGCACGATGGGAACACCCTCTAAAACTCCACATTAAACCATTTTTGGAAACAAAAAAAAAATACCTCAAAACCATTTAAAAGAAGAGAACCATTTAGGTAACCAAGGATTCAAGGAAAACACCAATTTAAGTCACCATATTCATTTGAAGGCAAATCCGTGGGTGCACCAAGTGCCCCCATGGATGTGCCAATATCTTATTGTACGTCCAAATAGTTACTTAATATCTATTTCCATAAAACACCATATTATTAAAAAAACATAACTAACCATCCAAATTATTTATTTTGGGTCATAAAAAATTCCCCTTAAAACCACAATTCCCTTTCCAAAACACATTAGCACATATAAAAAACTATATCATTAAAAACATATACACCAGGCCAAACACACAACAGAAAGAAATCCAAAAAACATCACCATGGATATCAATTTCACGAAAACCCCCATATTTTACATTAGGAGTGCATTATCATTTAAAATACTCACCCTAATCCACACAACAATATATTTAACACAAATAGTTTTGAAAAACTATTTTTGATAATCTAAACAATCTCAAAAATTTCTATGTCAAGTAAAACAAGGGTTCAATAGTTGTGAAATCCAAATTTTATATTTAATTAAAAATACAAACATCCATGGAAGTCCTTAGTAATGTTGTAATTGGATTCACCTTCCTCAAATATATTTGTGTATGGAATAAAACTCTAATATAATGGAGCGTGAGACCCTACAAAACAACCATACACCCTAAAAAACATGGAGACTGTGTGAACAACAAACCAATGCATTAGATATTGGTTAACATAACGAAAAAGGTAAAAAATAATGGAAATTTTTAATAAAGAGACCGAAAGTGGAGTGGGTTGACGGAAAGTGAAATTTTGTCCACGCTGGAGAAATATTGAGGCACTGTGAAGGGTGTTTAGGTCATGATAGATAGACTCTAAATTGGGAGGGTCAGGTTCTTTAGAAAAAAACTAGGAAGAAAGGTTCAAGGAGGGTGGCACAAGGGATAGAGAATTGGTAAAATCATGAAAGGTCAGTTGGATGGTTCATATGTGCATTAGAGAGAAGGGTGAGACACAATTTACGAAGGGGGTAGGGGTCATCACGTGAGAGGGAGAGAAGGTCGGGCAGGCGGGTTGTTTAGACATTCTTATGGAGAACCTATTGGAGTGGATCTTATATCGAGGGGAAATAGTGTAAGGGAAGTTCCCCCATTGGGTTTTAATCCCTTTTTTGATATAATAATAATTATTATAGTGTATATATTAATAATAATTAAATAAAAACAATAATAACAATTTACAAATAAATATATTAAAAAAATTAATGGAAAAAATTTTATTTACAATTTTCTGACATAAAATAATGTTATTATATACACAAAAGTATTATTATTCGTATGTTTTTAAACATTTTATTTTTTTATTCACATAATATTTTATTATTTTATGTAGTGGGAAACTGTAGCGGACCCTGAGTCGACCACACAATTACTGCCAGAAGTTTGGTGCCCACACACTAGTATGAAACCCACTAGACTCATCAAACATAAAAAATTCTAAACCAAACTCAACCCAAATCAAGAAAATTTAAACTGAAACCAACAATTAATACAATAAAATAATTTTAATGGTCCAGGTGTGACAATTATTTCGGATTAAGACAATCAATACATTGAAAATTATCACTTAATATATTAAAATAATAAAGTAATGTTCACAATTGTTGACTTACATAGGCTATACACTATCCACAAATCAATATTTCTTGTATTTATGTAATACCGCAATTTGACATATTTCACCATTTCCCAAAAATTGAATTATTTTATAAATATCACAAAAAATCATCCCAACCATTATTCGGTGAGTAGAATTAAAATATAGAATCCATTCAATGAATACAAATCTCTAAATTTCATAAAATTATATTTTAAATGAAATAATCATTTATTCCAATTACACCAATTTAAATATGATAACTGACTTTATAAATATTCAAAAAAATAATTAAGGCCTCACAAAATTAGCTTACAATAATAATACATCATAAAATTAATTTACGAATCTATTTTATGAAAATATTTTTTTTAAATCATTATATTAATTATAAAATTCTAAATAGAGATTTATGTTTTTGAAAAAAACCAAAACATACTTTATCATTATTGAACCATTTAATTACTTATTCCATGGTATTAATATAATATTTTTTTCATTCATAAGATGCCAAAATTATATATATAGTTTCATATGTGATTTGTTCGTATTAGTATTCCTAATAGTAACATTACTATTTGAACGATCATATTTAATATTTTATTATAATTTTATACTTAGTGTTGCAAGAAGCATTAACTTTTGAAGCTGCATAATTTTTAATGAGACATACCATGAGAAATCAAGGTGTTACATTATCCTCTCTAAAAAATTGAATCATAAAAAATTTTATAGTGCCACCTCATATAAGTATTTGTGTAGTTCTTCATCATAAATTCCTTCTTTTTCCATGTCACCTATTTAATTTTATGATTTTCCCAAAGTACCATGGCGTGTTGAGTCATCCGATTCCACAACACCTTATATCAGGTGTCTAGAATCTAGATAGGCTCTTCACAGTAATATAAATCAAGTACCAATTCTATTCATTCGAATGTGAGGATGTGCGTTGGGTCAGGCTAATAATTTCTTAACAAAGATATGTGGAAAAAATTATGCACATTATAAATTTTAGGTGGCATCGCAAAATGATAATCCATAGCTCCAACTCTCTCTAGGATTTTAGAAAAACCAATATACCAAAGGTATAGTTATACTCTAACTTAATATATTATAACACCCTTCCATGTATATAATTTCATCAAAAAAGATCTCCAACTTGATAATCCATATCCTTCCTTCCATTTTCTTCATAACTATTTTTACTAAATTGATATTTTTTATATAGGTTTGAATACTCATTACCTTTTTCATTTTTACACTATATGTTATGGGCCTACAAGCTTCCTTTCCTCAACTTCATCGTAACATTATGGTGTACAAAATCTCTTTCTATAAAATGCTTCTTGTGGTTCCATTTTAATAGTTGAATGAAAACTGATATTTATGGAATACTCAACCAAAGGTAAATACTGATACCACATAACATGAATGTCCTGTTAGAATGATCTCAGCATTTTATCTATGTTTAGATTTTTCATTTAGACGGTCCATTAGGTTGATGGAGATAAGTTATACTAAAATAAAGTACAGTGTCTATATAATTTATAGGACATTTCCTTAATTTATATGTTCATCATGAATCAAGATTATGCATAATTGAAATAGGTGCTCCATGAAGTCTTAAAACATCCTCAATATAGAGATATTCAAGGTACTCTAGTCTAAAATCCTCTCTAATAATGATGAAATTTGGATATTTGTTATGTATACCAACAATTACCCATATTTCATCAATCATTCATTGTTTTTTTGTAATCGGGTGTCAAGATCCATAGTTATTTATTCTCATTTCCAATTAGTAATAGGAATAAGTTTTATGTATACTCTAGTATGTTGTCTTTCAAATTTCACATGTTCACACACTAATCAACTTGATACTTAATCAGCAATTTCCCACTTCATATTATCCCACTAGAAAAGTTTCATCTAATTTCTATAGATCTTCAGGCTACAAGAGTGTATAGAGAAATTTGAGCTATGACGTAATCCAATAATTCCCTTTTTATCATGTGTATTTAGGGGAACCAATCCATTTCCCAAATTTTATAATTCTATCATTCAATTAGAAGTTTGTCAACATTCCATCTTTTACATCTTTAATTTTCCTTTGAAAATATTCCTCACCATACTTAGAAAAATTCATCCTCTCTAATATATTTGGATGGGTATCCAATGGAATAAGTAATGATGGTTCACCTTCGTTGATAAATACTATATTCATCATTTTTAGATTTATTTACACTTAATCCTTAAAAATACACATCTTTTTTATATTTCCATGATCATTCCTAATCAATGAATTTTCTACCTTATTCTACATTTAATGGTGGCAGTGTATTGAGAAATCGAAATCCAGGAGTAGATCAATCAATTTCCTTTGACTTAGTTTTAGTTCATTATTTGGGAAGATATATCTCATGCTCTTGTAATTTTTATATATCTCACATATTTCCCCTCATAGATAGTCTCACCATAACATCAAAGATAATATAACATCTGAAATCAAAATATAATGATTTGGATAGTCTTGTTTATAATTTTTTCTACATTGATGCAAAGGATATAGATATATCCTTCTCCAAAAGGACACAATTGAGACTTTTATTTATTGCATCACTATAAATAAAAAATATGGAATTAACTATAGATAGAGTCAAGATAAGAGAATTCACTGATCCAATCGTCAATTCATCAATCATTCTTCTTTTTCCCATATGAATTTAACCCATTTATGGGTATGCTTGGTTAACAAGTTATATATTTAGGCAAAATAATGAATGAAATGTTGATAGTAACATTATAAACTAATGAAACTACCTAAAATGTTTATGTTCATTGGTGTATTCCATTATTGATCTTACTTTTTTATCACATGGTCAACTGAGATTCAATCCATATAGAAAATATGTCCATGGAAAGATACTATTTGAATCAAGAATTCACACATTCTAAACATCCCAAATAAATCTTTTCTTTTATGAGTCTCTAGAACAATTTGATATTAGTTTTCATGTTGCTTATAACTTTTGTAATATATGAAGATATCATCAATAAAAAGAAGAAAATTCATCAAGATATTAATTTCACACACTGTTCATTAGATCCATTAATACATAGGGTTCATTACAACTTCAAAATGTAATTATAATAAACTTGTAAATTACATACCTGGTTTGAAATATTATCTTATGTATATCTACCTTCCTTATATGCAATTGATGATATCTAGATTGAAGTTAAATCTTCAAAAAAAATTATCTCCATGAATTTGATTAAATAAATCATAAATGTGAGGTAGATAACACTTGTTCTATATTGTAATAGCATTTATTGATCTATAATCAATGAACACACTCATGTATCCTTCATTCTTCCTGACAAAGAGAATACGGGTCCCCCTATAGAAATACTAGGGTGGATATATCCTTTATTACTAATCATCTTTTTTATTTATTAATGTAATCCAATTCTGTAGTGTCCAATTTGTAAGGATTATTTAGAATTGCGATTTCATTGGAGTTTAAATCTATATAAAACTCAAATTACCACTCTAGAGGATGTTCTGGTAAATACTCTTGAAAAAGTCACTATATTTGTGTATGATAGGTACATAAAAAATTTGAATATTTTTTTCCTCATCCATAGATGATGTTTTATATTCTTCCACAAGAGTATCCTTTAGAAGAGCTACTCGAGGTTGATCCAGATATGAATGCAATGACGAATTCTCCCCTTTATAGATTATAAATTCCATACCTTCATCAAAAATCATAAGTTACCTCAGTTTGATAAAAGTTTTGTATTATATTTCGAAATCATGTCCATACAAAAGATTATATCAAAATTACCATCTCCCTGATGATAAAATCACCAATTAGGGAACTTTTTATTGTCGTTAATGAAAATAATAAACACACATTTATTGAAATAAGGTTTCCACTCTATGTCTTCACTGAAAACACACATGATATGGTGAATTGGAAATATCTAGTTTTCAAAGAATATTATGTTGATATAATGGAGTTTGATGATCCAGAATCAAATAAAGGTTTAGCCAAATTTGGGGAGATAATTAATATACATTCCAAAATATTTTTAAGTACATGAACCTCAATTTTTGTAATCAAATATTATTTTCCTTGATCCCATGCCCTTTTCTGAGGATAATTACCTTGACAATTAGAAAAATAATTTTCATAGAATTCCATCTCCCTACAATTGTTTCATTGGACATTGGTATCTTCATTATTTCCCATAAAATCCTGAGAATAATATCCTTTCTCACCATACTTGTTGAAAATTCATTTTCCTTTTAAACATGAATCATGTCTTTTTTACACTAGTTCCACTTGTTAACAAATTCACTTTTTATTCATTTCTTTATCTATTCTTCTATCTTCCACCATCTTCTTCTCTGGGTTCATCCAAAAGTAATAGGAAATAATGAATTGTTTCTCTATTTTGATATCTCATGAGATTATATCTATATTTTATTATAATGGTTTGAAGACCAGTTTTTTCCAAGCAATGGTTCTATCCCATAAAATAATCGATTGATATTTCACTTTAGATTATATATGTAATCTATATAATGCCTTGCTGACTTTTTATTGTTGGATTCATACATGAAAATTCTTTTATCATCATATTTCTATGAATCCGGAATCTTCACTCTCTATCCCCTCATTGTTCAAAATGGAAATATGTGTTTTATGAAAAAATACATAAAAACCTCCCCTTCATTATTTTAAATATATTTATCTTCCATTTTGTTTTGGATTAAGGAAAACTATTTATCTGGGTCTCTAGATAGACGATAAACATGCATGATAATCTAATCCATTTCATTACTTCCCAAAAAAATAATTATCTTCTCTAGGAGATTAGCCACTACTCAGATATAAATGGTTTGTAATGCCATTGATTGATTGTAGTTGTTGTCTCACGAAGTAGTGTATCATTGTTCCTCCACATTATTGAGTATATAGCTCCATTATTGTATGGATATTTTTCATACCATGAGTCAGCTGTCTTAGTATAGTTATAATTTGTTCAGTACCTATTTCAGTTCCAGTTGAAACATCATTATCTTGAATGGGAAGGAAATCCCTCCATTGAATACTGAATTGAAATAGTTTTCATTTCTCCAACTAGGATCCATTTATAAAAAATGGAATATACTAAATTATGTTATGAATAATAATGGATAATTTCTAACATGAAAAACACTATAATTAAATTTTTAATATATGCATATTTTAACACAATTTCAAAAACATTATTTCCATTAGAACGTATTAACTTTTAAATAGTTCATAATTGTTTGTAAACAAAATTTGAACTATAATAATAATATCCTCTAGAAGTATCAGACCAAGTGTGTAGTAAGGACAATTTTCATGTACCATTTGACACTAAGTCATTCCTGACAGACCTTGTAAGTGTTGATACCCCTAGGTACATATTTTTCAAAACCACATCTAATTGTAGTATCATGATTTGGATGTATTGGTATGAATTCCCACGCAATATTTACCTTAAAAAAATTCTAGGATGTTCTTAAAAGATTTTACTCAAAGTATATTATAGGGTTATGTTTTATACTCTACATTTTATAAAAATAGTTCCCATGTAATCTACTAATATTGATCTAATAATAACTGTAATGACCCAGACTATAGTAGCCTAGAGTCAGTGCATTAAATTATTACATTTGTACTATGAACAAGAGATCACAACCCAATAGACTGACTTGTTTAGACAATTTAGAAAACCAAATGTTAGCATAAGTGTTACATTATAAAATTAAATGAAAACAATATAGAAAATCCATTGAAAACACTCATAAACTCTATGATTATCATTAAAAGTCATTCATAATACACATCTGAACACACTATGGAAAAATAAAACATAGAAAGGTGTGGTCTCAGATTCTCAATATGAGCATGAAATACCGTGGAACCAATAATAAATATATTTAAAAAATTTTCTAAATAATTTAAAACACATATCATTAAAATTTAATAATTACTTTAAAATGATAGGAATAAAACATGATTAAATAATTCCATAAATAATCACAATGGGAAGAACCATTAACATGGATATTATACTAGTCAAATAATCACATGGATTAGAAAGTACTAATATCATATTCAAGGAATGAATAATGTAAAAAATATGAAACATATCATCAATATAATACCATGTCCTTAAACATTACTTAATCTTGAGATAAGTAAATAATTTGAATTTAATTCTCATCGAAGATAATTTCTGGTTTAGAGAATTATAAAATTATTTCATAACTAATAAATCACAAATTGAATAATACAAGTTTATACTTATATTCAACTTCTATTTTTTTCATAAAATAAAAAACTCTTTTAAATAAAACATGGAATATTTTTATGTTTTTACATCATAAATTTTCCTTGATCCCATCCTGAACTATATTCTTCATTATATCCTGTGAAAAGAATTTCAAAACATGGGATGACAAAAAAAATCTCATTAAAGGATACATAATGAATGAAAACTATTAGCCTTTTCAAAACAAGTAAAACTTGAATACGTTATCATAAAGTGACACATTTCACCATTAAGAAGCATAAAAAACACTACAAAAATATAAGCATAATACATTCCCTTTTTATAACCAAAATATTAAAAAAATCCCTTAGAAATAATCTTATATCATATAAAGGTATCTTGGGACATAAACATACTTGAATAGAATAACTATATAGTCAACTTTCACACATAAATCTAAATGTAATAACCTGACAACTGACATCCATACCCAATTAATTTGAGGTTATAACATAACCACTCATCCTTATTTTATCATGGAACCACCTATCATTTGGTTTACCACATAACCACCCATTATTGGTATATCCTATATCCACCAATAAAATTGCATGAGTACCATTATATATTCATAACAAATAAAATATTGAAATTATCAACATTTCACTAATAATATGTCATTTTCAATCATAAGAAATCATTTCTTGAGATTCCAATACACAATCCATTTCAAAAAAAAACTCAAAAACAAAAAATCCAAAAATTGAATAAGAGATTTCATTTCCTTTTAAAAACATTAATGCTTATAGAGGAAGATAGATATCAAATAACAATTACGGTGACAGAGAGTTCATTTTCACCGCATATGTTAAAAATATTCCTTTAGACATTTAGTAAAATGTATCGTAGAAAAATGACTCCCATTGTGTCCAATTAAAAGTAAAATGTGTTTATTATACACCTTATAAAATAAAGAGGTGAATATTTTAAAAATCTGTCTCAATGAAAGGAGATTGAGACAAAGTCCTATACCATGAGTCTGTCTCATCATGTATGTTCCCTGTTATTCATGAATAATAAACTTAAGTTAATGAATAATTTCTTCAGAACCATTTTTGATCATTAATATAAATTTTATACAACATATTTCCATTTTATAAAAATTACATAATTATTTATGATAATATCAGTCATTTTATTGATATTCAGTACTTTAGGTGAAAATAACCTCGTTATGATATAAACTTTCAATGTAGTCATAATTAAATCATCTCAAGAATTATATTCATGATTTAAATTTCATATAAATCCAATATATATAATAATAATATCCATAATATTTGGAGATAAGAAATGAAATGCACTGTTCATGGAGATGGTATGTCGTATATACATATGAATGCTACGTACATTTCTTTCAATGATTAAAATAATAATAATAAAATGATATAAATGTATATTATAAATCCATTATTATATTTATGTCACATGTGTCTCATAATATTAATAAAAAATCCGTTATATGTTCCATGTACATCAAGAACATGTGATGTGACTTTGAGGGGGTTGGAGTCTGCAATTCCTTAAATGAAATTAACATATTTACACATCATGAAATGCATAAAGGTATGTTGAAAATAAAAATTACAGAATAAAAAAGAAAAAAGAAATATAATTTATATCATATATAAATAATGGTCTATAATACTGGCCACTGTGAGAGGTTGCAGGGGAAATTTAAAAAATCTTCATTTCATGAGGAAGTAGTTCGTTATACCCAGAAATGGTATATTTTTATCAATTATATGGAGGTGTGAGTAAGTTTTTTTAAATTATATATCATAACTACATACTGGTTTATTGAGTTTATTGTTGTTGTTATGTAATAATTCAATTATAAGAGAATAGGGAGTGGAGGATGAAAATAATAGAATGGAACAAGAGAGAAGGTGTTACCGTTAAATTGGATAACTTCTTTTGATTTGTGCTAAAAATCTTTCTTGAATTGAATTCTTCCCAATGTAATGCTTTTTATGGAATGGAAGGATGTTGGGAGCTTATTTGAGAAGAATTTTTATGATCCTACTGTCTTTAGAGGTGTGAAATATGTGGGTAGATGTTGTGTCCTTTTATTAGAGGAAGGAGATGTACTTTTGGAATGTCTAGAAATATTAATCTATTATAAATTAAATTTAAAATTAAAATTAACCAAAACTCATTTAATTGAAATATGATATGATTTTGGTTAGAATACCAATTATCTAATAATTTTTAGTCAATTTTAGAATATTTTTTTATCCTTATCATTTTTTGTTTAACCCTTATTTTACACTTTTTAATCTTACTATGAGTCATTTTATTTACACATTGCTAGTTAATGTAATTAAAATATCATGTAAAATGACCAAATTTTTTTTGGATATATTTGGACTTCTATTATCCATTTGGATGAATCACTGATTTTTTTTTAAATTAGAATCATCTAATAAACTATTTTTTATTTTAAGTATTGAATTATTTCAATTTTAGACATTATTCATGCATGACTCTTTTAAACATTCATAACAACTAGATTACTTCATCAAAAAAATTTGAATAAATTCTAAAATATAATATTCACCATGAATATACATGTATGAAATAAATTATGTCATTTAAATTTTTTTTTAATATTTATAATATCATTTATTTGAAAATTTCATTAATGAAGCAATCAACACAACAACAATTTTTCATAAATAAATTTATTTATTTAATGAATAGCATTTGTAAATTAAATATAATGATGTATTAAATATTTTCATATTTATAATGAATATTTTCAGTAGAATATATCACTTATATAACCCTATATAAAATTTATTTTTGTATGAGATACACGTATATGTTATATTTCTCTTCAATTTAAATTAATTATAATTACATGTCATTTTCATTCCCAAGTGGATCTATGGGGTCATTAAATCGACCCAACAATGCCCATGGTCAGATATATGTAATATAATTGGATTATTACATGTTTTAGTGTAGTTAAATATTATTATAATAATATTTTTTTTCCTTATTTACTATATTTACCCTTTTACCATGGTAAATAAAATCATTATTGAAGTTACTAATCATAATATCTAAAAATAAATTGTACCTATTAAAAAAATTTGATCCTTATGATTCATAATTTGGAATCCATTTTTTCATATTTGAAACATAAAAGGTTTATTAATTAATTTAAAATTAATTCACATTTTTAAAACAAAAAAGCGGGGTTTGAAAAAGTAAAAAACTATCAAAATATTGACTTGTGATTATTTGTAATTTAAAATTGAAATTACATAAAATGACCAAAATTGTTTAAAATGAAGAAAACATATTCCAGTTAAACATTAAATCCAATTAATATTGAAATATATCTATATAAATAAATTATTTGAAAAGGTATTTTGTAATTAAAATGCTGTACATTTTAATATTCATTACCAAAAGATCTATTTCAGAAAATTACAAAAAATTTATCCAAAGTAAAATTTGATTTCCCACTTATATAGAAGAAGTTAATTTTGAAAAATATAACAAATAAAGATGACTAAAGCTATATTCAAATAGAGTTTTCCATAAAAAGGTGATACAAATACATTTTTTGAAAAACACTTCTTTTATTAGAAAAATTAGATTTGTTCATATATCATATCTAGAAAACATATAAGATAAAATAAAAAATATAATGAATAGATAATAATTTTTTTAATTAAATAAAAATAATTAAAGAGTGATATGATTTTATAAACATAATTATTCTCTATTAAATAGGTTTTCATAATAACATATCATTTATATTGAACTGGTTTTTTAATTACCATTTCTAATAAATTTGGTAATAAATGAATAATTATTTTAACATGTGTAAACCATATTTCAAAATCTAGTTATCACTATTAATTCCTTCTATTCAAACAACTAGGAATAAACAACCATGTAAATCAATAAAAATATTATTATAAATTTTTTTGTATAAATCAATGTTGTGTAGAACACATGATTTTGGAGAAACTCACTATTTCGTGTCGTGTACACTATCAGAAAAGAACCCCAATTTTCATAAAATTAATATCTTATTCTTAAATATTAAAATAAATAAATAAATATTGTTCTATAAATATGTGGGATGTTACATAATTCCCCATTTTATAAATTGCATCATCACAATTTTAAAATTTTACTAAAAATCTTTATTGAAAATTCTATATCGGAAAAAGTGTCATTAAAAATCACTTTAAAATAAAGAAAGAGAAGTACCATGGTCACATGAGATAACACATATTTGGATTCCATGTAGTAAAGTATGGATATGGATGAAAAAAAATGATTGAGTTCTGATGGAGAGTGATAGAAAAAATGATCAAGAGAATGTTAACGACCAGAAAACCTAACACATGGGATGGGTTAAACGGTCTTTGATTTCACAATAAGAAAATTAAACAAAATAAATTTTTGATTTAAAAACCTTTTCATAATGTTGAGAAATTTATTTATGAAATTGAATAAGAACATAAGGAAACATACTTACTTATCATGTATAGTTTAACCCTTTAATAAATTTATACCAAAAACTTAACATTTCTCCAAACGATGAGTATATAATATGCCTTCGTAACACCTGAAGCGCTAGAATCAACTTATAGAGTAACACATAATCCACGAAATTTGAACTGTATATTTCCTCTTTATTTTTAAATTAACCAATGTAAAAAAATATTAATTAAATATTAGATAATCCCAATAAATGAAAATCCTTTTTGAAAAGAAATGCTACACTTAATCTGGATGATTTCAACAAACAATACCCAATGTTTAAAAAAGACAATTCAATAGACATTTTTCCTTAAAATTATTCAATGTAATCTAGAATAATATTAAAACCCTAAAACTCAGAAGTTTTTTATCACCTATTCTTCCAAAATAAATATTAACATCTATCTCTTAATAACATCAACTACTATGAATGCATCATAATTAAACGTAATTATCATAATCAAGTATTCTCTATGATAGGTTAAAAAAATAAATAACGATTTTTCCACAATAAAAAACCTAAATTCTTCCACAATAAAATTCATCCAATACTCCTCAAGTAAAATCCCATTGTATTCTATTTTTCGTACGTATATAGTGTTCCCAAAAGAGAAAATGTCTTCCAAAATAATATTTATAACTTAATAACCAAAATTCATTCAATACGAAGGATATCCATTTGAAATATAATAAGTAGAAAAAATAAAATTATTATTAATACATTAAATCATTTCACTAAAAAGAATAAGTCATACTAGTCAGGGACTTCATGTTGGCCAATGGTATGTGATAAATCCCAATCGCTCTTTGGTTGTTCATTCGATTCTCATAGCTTAGTCCAACATTATGTATTATCACACAGTATTCATGTTGTTATTTTTTTAAAAATATTTGATTTTATAAAATTGTAAATAAATGAGATAAATTGTGCAAGAATAACAATAATATATTTTAACCTCAAAGGTTATCTCCTACCTTGAATTCCACATCCCAAAAAGTAATAACACGTAATTTCCTCAAATTCAAAGATCATATAAACCCTAATGGTTATTTATTACTATATATATAAAAGAAAAAATAATTATTCCTCAATTAAAATATTAAAAATACAACCTTTATGGTTACAAATACTATAGGTCTTCCAATGTAATCCCATCCTTATTACATTTCATCATCCAAATATCCAAAATAAAACATCCATTCCTAAAATGTAGACATATTATTAATCATGAATTCTTCATGATCCTTTATCCATGTTTTTCCATATTATTCTTTTGTACTACTTTCCTAAAAACAAAATCATGCATAATTTCCTATGATTCCAATAATTTCAAAACATGAGTAAAAAACTATCCATAACATTCATAGGTCATTTTTAGTTTCCTAATATTTAATTGGAATAACATTCGTTATTGGTAAACACATATTAGTATGGTCTTACCGATCCCATTCCCAAATATTATTATTATGACATCTATTTCCATAATGAACATGCACACCACATTTAAAACATTCGATTGATCCATCATAAATAACATTTGTTCCTTTATAGGATCAAACTGAACACTTCCTTTTTCCATGGATTGTTATTGCTTTGTGGCCTTCATTTCTTCATCTATAACATCTTCCAGCCCCATTGAAATTTTTTATATATGTTTCCTTCCACATCTTTAATAGATAGGTTTTTCATATAATTACATTTATGATTATTACATGAACATCCATAGGGATTGTTTTCTCACATATAGGATTCCTTTTAAAAATTACCATAGTTTGAGTGGTCAATCATGACTTTAAATAGTTGGTTAAGAATAACCACATGAGTTATCATTTCATATCCCATTTCATTTGATTTAGTTTTCAAAAACCACCATCATTTTTTTCACATTCATTGTTACTTTGGTGCCTCCTAGATCTAGAAATTTACTAAAAAACTAAAGGGCAGTGTGAGTATATAAGTAAAATCATTATATACTATCTTATATGTAGGGTAAAGACAAAGATATATTTATTCTTGTCATCTTAAACTCGGTAACTTTATATAAAATAATTACGACACTTTCAAATATTCTAACCACTATGTTAATATAAAACTTGTCACTTGTGCTTAAATAACACCCTAACCTCTAAATTTATCTAAACCATCCTATGATACCAAATATAATTCCCTACAAATAAACAATAATTAATATTGAGATAATTCAATAATTTGAATTTAATTCAAATTGAGTATTTTTTCAGGTTTAGGGAATTATATAATTAAGTCATAACTGGTAAATAAAAACATGAATGTCACATGTAGACCCCTATACTATCTATACATTTTTTATAAATAAAAAACTATTAAAAAATAAACATGACATCATTTCATGTTTTAAAAAAATAACATTTCTTTCATCCCATCCTTGACTCTATTTTTCTTTATATCCTATAAAAATTTATATACTTGGGGTGAGCATAAAAATATCCCTAAGGGATATAAAATCAATTAAATCTTATATACTTGAAAATAAATTTAAATAATGAAGACATTATAATAGAGTGATATATATTACTTTTAAAATTAAAAAACACTTCACAGAATATAACATCATTACAATCCATTTTTGTAACCAAAAGTTTAACTTAAATCCTATATAAATCGACAAATATCATGTAATGGTAACTTATTAACTAAAAATGATTGAATGGAAAAACCATATGATGGACCTCTTTTCATATCACTAAAAGGAATGGACATACAGAAGACATCCATACCTAGTGCATTGGAAGTTATAACATAACCACCCTTACTTGGTTTATAACGGAACCACCCATCATTTGGTTTATCACATAACCAACCATCATTGGTTTATCATTTAACCACTCATCAAATGTCCACGTAACATTATATATTCATAACACATAAAATATTGAAAATATCAAATTTTAACTGATAACATTTCATTTGAAATCACACGAAATCATTTAACGATATTTAAATACTCAATCTATTTCAAAAAAAATTAAATTACAAGAAAACCCCAAAAATGGAATAAGGAATTTCCATACCTTTTTAAAATATTAAGGCTTATAGAGGAAGCCAAATATCAAATAATGATTACAACGGTGGAATGGTCATTATCGCTGCATACATTAAAAATATTCTTTTTATCATATAGTAATTTAGTTCATAGGAAAGAGATTCCCATTGAATGAAATTAAATTCCAAATGGGATTATTATACAATGTATAAAAGAAGGTGGTGTATATTATCAAATTATGCCTCAATGAAAGGAGATTTAGATAAGGTCCCTTACATTGAGTCTGTGTCATCAAATATTTTCATAATTATCCTAGAATAATAAAAATAATTCAATTTCTATTTAATTCAAATCCATTTTCATGTTTATTATTCCTTTTTTTTTCATCATTACCATGTTATAGAAATTATATAATTATTTATGTTAATATTGGTAAATGTATTGATATTTGGTACATGTGTCGAAAATTAACTTGTTTTGATATAAATTGTACATGTATTCAAAAGTAAATCATCTATAAAATGATATTATTGTTTCAAAAATCAAATATATAAAATATATATGAACTTATAATATCCAGAATATTTTGAGATAAGAAATGAAATGCATCGTTCATTGAGACGGTAGGTCGTACGTACGCATGAACGTCGCATTCATTTCATTACCATATTCAAATATTAGTAATCAAAAGATATAAATTTATATTATTAAACTAGTATTATCTTTATGTATGTTATATCTCATTAGTCTAATAAAACCACCCTTTATACGTTCCATGCACAACATAAAGTAGTCATATCACTCTGAGGGTGCAGGATTCCACACTACCTCAAATGAAATTATCGTATTTACGTTTCATTGAAAGCATAAAGTTATATTGTAAATAAAAATTATAGAAGCATAGTGAAAAATTAAAAATAATATGTATCATATATAAATACAGTTATATCATAATTTCAACCATGAGAGGTGGTAGGGAAAATTGAACAATAATCATTTTGTGAGGTAATAGTTCATCGTACATAGAAACGATATGTTCATATCCATTATATGGAGGTGTGTGTAAGTGTAGTTAAATTCCATGTCATAAAAACATACTAGTATATTTTGGATATTTTATTATCTAAAAAATATTAATATCATATGTAATGGATAAGTAAAATAATGGAATGAAACAATATAGAAGACGTTACCTCTAAATCGAGTAACTTCTTTTGATTTTAACTATAATTATCTCATGAATTTCCATCTACCCAAGGAATGGATTCAAAACGAAAGAATATGATTTTTGGAGATTATTTGGGCCTAATTTAGATGATCCAAGGTGCTTTAGAGGTTTTATGTATGTTTTTAGAGGTGGTGGCCTTTTATAAGAGGGGGATGGGGTCTTTACGAATGTCTAGCAATATTAATTTTTTTATAAATTTTATTTCCATTAAAATGGTCTAGAAATAATTTAATTGAATGATTAGATGATTTTGGTTTTAATACTAATCATCCAAAAAATTTGGACAAGTCTTAAATATTTTTTTTATCCTTATCGTTTTTCGTTTAACCCTTATTTTACCCTTTTTAATCATACCATGACATCATGTTATTTACACATTGGGGGTTGATGCAATTACCATATCATGTAAAAAGACCCAAAAATTAATTTATAACATATTTGGACTTATAATAACCATTTTGGAAAAATATTTGATTTTTTAAAATTTAATATAGATTTTTAAAATATTATATATTTTAAGTTATGACTTATTTCAATTTTAGACACTATTCATAAAATAATTTTTAAAAATTTCCTAACAACTAGATTAATTTGAAAAAACCATTAGATTAATCCAAAAATGTCATATTCTGATAAAAAACCATTTCTGTCAAAAATTATGTCAAAAAAAGTTTTTTTAATATTTTTAATATCATTTATTTTAATCATTTATTATTGAAGAAATCACATCATAATCATTTTTTCATGAATAAATTTATTCATTTAATTTATAAAAAATAAAAATAAAATATTATGATTTATTAAATATTTTTATCTTTCGAATGATTATTTTCAGTCAATGATATCTTTGATATGACCGCATCTAGAAATAATTTAAGTAAGAGATACATGTTAATGTTATTTTTCACTTTAATTTAAATTAATTCACATAACATGTCATTATCACTCCAATGTTGATCCATCGGGTCATATTATCGATGAAATCATGCTAATGGTTATCTATATATCATCCAGTAGGACTAGGCAATGTGTTTGGGTAGTAAAATATTATTATAATATAAATTTTTACCCTTATTTATCATATTTATCATTTAACCATGCTAAATAAAATAATTATTGAAGTTTCAATTCATACTATCTAAAAATAAAAGGTATCTATTTACACAATTAGAAACTTATAATTCCAAATATGGAATCCATTTTTCCAAAGTCAAATAAAAAAATTGGTAGTAATTAATTTAAAATTAATTCCTATTTTCAAAACCAAAAGGTGGGTTTTCAAAAAGTAAAAACTATAAAAATATTATCATGTGGTTATGTCCAATTTAAAAATAAAATTACATACAATGACCACAATTGTATTGAATAATTAAAATATAACCCAATTTCACTTTAAATATAATTATAATTATAATATAACTATAAAAATAAATTTGATGAAAATGTAGTTTTGAATTAAAATGCAAGAACCTTTCACTATTCATTAAAAATGGAACATTATCAGAAACTTTATAGAAAAATTAGCTAAACAAAATTTTTATGTCTTTCTTATATAGATGAAGATTTTTTCTTTTTAAATAGAATATTCAAAAGTGAAAAAAACTAGAATTATATAGCATTTTCTATCAATTGGCGGTAAAACTACCTTTTTAGGAAAATACCTCTTTTGTCTAAAAAATTGAATTAGATCTTATATCATATCTAGAAAACATATAAAATGAATTTAAAACATTAAATTGAATATATATATATATTATATTTGTTTTTCAAAAAAATCCATAAATGTGACATGATTTTATAAACCCAATTATTCTATTTTAAATAGGTTTTCTTAATAACGCATCCTTTATATTCAATAGGTTTTTATTATTATTCCTAATAAATTTGTTAACAAATTAATCATTGTTCAAACATGTTTAAATAATATTTCAATATTTAGTTAATACTATTCATTATCACAACTCCAATGTTTATTCATTAACTACCATTTAAAATAAAAATATTACTATTGAATTATTTTTCTTTATAACTCAATGTTGTTTACACCATAAGATTTTAGAGGAACCTATTATTGTTTGTCTAGTACGTTATCAGAAAATTATCCTCTTTAATTTAAAATTAATATCTTATTAAAAAATATTAATCTAAATGAAAAAGTATTTTCATATAAATACCTTAGTGTTTATAGTCAATGCCTTCTAATGATCATATAAAATTAATAGTTTAAGCCTCGACATGATCCATATATGAAAATAAATGGGAAACTCCTTGGCAAAGTCCTTGTTTATATTGTATAATGAGACCTAGTGATGCATCATGGATTTATAGTGTTACTATATGATCACTTAATATATCAAATTCATTTCTCATAGGAATGGGATGAATAAAAATTATTATATTCATACAAAATTAAAATAACATTCCCTGACTAGTAAATATAATCAATAACCTTTTTGAGTAGTATTATGAATTGTATCAAGATATAATAAACAAAATTGAACTGATCATAATCCAATTAATAAAATATATAACATTTTATCATGATAGGTCAATACCAATTAATAATAATTTTCAATAGAGGGTGTTTGAAAAGTTTAAAATACTATTACAAAATTATCAGGGAAGTCATGAGGGAAATATCTCATTAATACTTTCCAAAGAAGAGTTATTTTGTTTAAAATCCATTAAATTGTAAAAAATCATATTTTAAATATATATATATCAATATAAACAAATGGGATTGAAAATGAAATTATTGTTTAGGAATAAATGTTCTTCAATTTAAGTGAATACATGGAAAAGTAGATTCTAAGAAACAATAAAAATAGGCCACTTTAGTGTGGTTTGAGGGAAAATATAAAAGAGTCTTTTAAAGTGGACAAGGGATTAATTTTTATCATTAATCTAGAAAATATCTAATATTTTTTTTTCATAAAATGTGATATTTTTTAAAAAATTATTTTTCTTCAAAATTATTATAGAGTGTAATTGACAATGGCTATGAAATTCGGAAGATCCTTTTAATTGAGCATGATTATCAGAATGAATTTGGAAGGGAATCATGTAAAACATTTATTTCACAATAAAAGAAATATGAAATGGTATGGATACATGATTTCAGAACTTATAAATATAATGTAGATTATATATATAATAATTAAGAATTTCATTTTTGTAAATAGAAAAAAAGTGAAACCTCAATGGAAAATAGAGTTTCAGGAAGAAACCCTTACCTTAGGTCCTAACATGTTCCATATTTTCACTTGTGAACATCAATCATGAAATTATATTCATTAATAATTTAATAAAAAACTTATTAAAAATTTATTTGTATCTTTATAGTTTTATTAAGTAAATTTATGGTCTTTTTTACGAGTTAAAATAATTAACTCTGTAAGTCAACAGTACTCTTTTACATGGTTTTAATGGGTGGTTCACTTATATAAATGTATGGAAGACCATATAAACATAAATATTTATATAATAATGATATTATTTTTAAGTAGTTAAAATAAATAAG
The DNA here is from genome assembly GCA_963277665.1 of Viscum album. NCBI lineage: Eukaryota > Viridiplantae > Streptophyta > Magnoliopsida > Santalales > Viscaceae > Viscum > Viscum album. The sequence goes on from OY728131.1 coordinate 559,247,904, forward strand.
TATTAATGGTTTTATAATTCGTTTGTTTTATTTGGGATGTGGATGATTCATTAGATAATACGATGGTGATAACTATTTAGATTGTTTTGTAGGGTTTTTTAATCAATGTAAAATAGTATTTTATCATTAATTAATATATTATATATTCTTTAGCCATAAAAATGGTTTTATGGTCCTATGTGAAATAATAATATGAAAACAAAAACACATCATCATCGAAGGTGGAAAACTGGCACCTGATGGACGATGTCTTTGTTTTTATAATAAAAGGAAGAAGAAAAGTGACATGAAGTTGGATTTTCCATTGACATAATAAAATTAACATTTATATAATATACTAGAGTTTTCATACATTTTTTGACATATTTGGTGAGGGTATTATAATAAAATATAAGATTTTTAAAGGAAACCCAATAAAGTGAAAGAGGATTTGACCTCTTAAATTATTCTCATTAACAACTTACTTAGAGAACTTTTTCTTTGGTATTTTTCTGATACCATAACCTACTAGATATGGGTATTAGTATTAGGAAAATAAGTGTGTATAAATTGTTTAATATTCATGGATTATGAGGTGTGATTATAAGAGGTGTTGAAGGGGGAATTTATTGTCGAGGAGATAGGCGTTTTTTGAATATTTTATGCACTTGTTTATTATTTAGGATCAAGACATTGAATAGTTTGATCAATATCAATAAATACATTAAATTAATAATATATATTTGTATATTATAGGCTTACATCAACAATACATCATCCGTGAAACAAATTTTTTTATATTGAGCTAATATCGTAAATTAAACTATTTTAGTACTCATCAGAAATTCACCAATTTAAAAAAATCCAAAAAACACATCCAAACCATTATATGGCCAATAGAATTCAAATCTGGACTAAATTTAATTTTAAAAATTATCTAAAATTGAGAAATCAAAATTTTAAACAAATACACCATTTATTCGAAAAATATTTATTTTAAAAATATAATTAATTTTATAACACATCAAAAAATTAATTAAGGTATCATAAAATTATATTATAATCATTAATAAACATAAAATTAATTTTTTAATCTATTTTATGAAAATATATTTCTTTTGAGACATTATATTAATTATAATATGGTAAATAATTATTTATATTTCCCTAAAACCCAATATTTAATTTATCATTTCTAAAAAATTTATTTACTTATTCCATGATATAAATATAATATATTTTTCATTATAACATGATTAAATTTTATGTATAATTTCATAGGTGATGTTTCTATTCTATTGGAAATATTACTATTCTAAATGGTCACATAATTGTTCCAATGATCATATTTAATAATATTTTATGGTTTTAAAATCATTTTTTCATGAAGCATAAAATATCGAATATGCTAAATTTTAAATGAGACATACCATAAGATATGGTGGTGTTAAAATATTTATGATTCAATTTCAGTACCAATGTAATGAACTTTGATAGAGAAATTAGTGTTAAGGGGGGACTTATTTAATTCTATGAGATTATGAGAAATATTTATTTTTGAAAGAAACATTAACACCATTGACGTTTGTCCATAAATTAAACACTAAGTTGTTATTTCCTCATATGATAAACTGAGAATATATTATCTGACAAGAAATATTGATTTTATCTTTCTTAACACACAATACTATGTTTAGCTTATGTTATACACAACACTAAGTTTAAAAGAAATATGACACACTATTAAATATTACTATTTAATATAATAGTTATCACCTTTCCACTGGAATGGAGTGTATGAATATGATTAGACGAATTTTGAAACTATATGGTTTACACTAATATATTAAATTATTTATTTTTGGACCAATAAATTATAAATGTTAATCAAAATTCATAGAAATCTATTGAAATATTTTTCTTAAAACGATTTCTAAGAAAAGAGTCTAGTTTCACAATAGTAAAATATATAAATTATTTTTTAATTATTTTAATGAAATTTTTTAATTATATATTCAATAAAATGTTTATATTCCATATTTTCTATTTTTTAGACAATAGACTATAATAAATACTATTTTATATTTAAAAAACAATTTTTTGAAAATTAGTTTCATTGCCTTTAAAAAACATATTATTAAATATTTTTTTCGCAATTATTATAATATATATTTGAAAAAATAAAAGTTATCTTTTAAATAAATATTTCAAAAATATCTTCAAGTTAATTTTCGAGAAATTTCTATGAAGATTAATTTTTAAATATTAACATAAAATTATATTTTTTTAAAATATTCTTTTGTTTTCATGCTTTTAAAAATGAAAAAAAATATTTATAAATTGTATATAAAAGTAAAATTTGCTCAATTATAAATATAAATACAACATAAATAATTATATTCAATATCATATTGAATTTTAATAAAAAATCATTTTAAACTATTTATGATTTTCAAATTAAAAACCAATTCTTTCATCATGTATACAGTACTATTTTAAATTAAAATATTACACTAATATGAGAGAAATTTTATAAAAAGGATTAAATATTTTTAATTAGAGGAAAATATATTAACTAAATCTTCTAATAAATTTTTTATCATTATAAATTGTAATATTAGTAAAAAAATAGCACTCGTTATATAAAAATGGGTTTAGTAGGGATTGAGCATAAATTTCTATAAGATAAAAATGACCTGAATAAAGTTCCACATATATTTTATGGACATATTTCAAACATAAATATTTTAGTTTTGATAATTTCCCATTTGGAGACATGTGTATTGTGAAAAACATGGATACATGATTTCATTTTCAAAAATTACAAGTCTTCCACTCACCTCGCATATAAAAGGCCACCCATCTCCTCTCATTATCACACATTAAGAAACATTTGATTCAGACAATTAATACTATAATACATTACATTGATACCTAATCTCATAAAATATTCCCTATTTGGGTAAAAAATCATTCATAGGATGTCGTTGGGGGAAAACTATAAGAAATTTTCTGAAAAAGAGGTAGCATCCCTAATCAATCATTTTATAATATTTTATTATCCAACTACTTAAAATAATACTGAAAAATGTTTATATAATTACCAAATTATATTGAATATACTAAAATTAAATTATGTTTTGGGATTTACCTATATCAATATCATCTTCTATTAATGGGGATATGAAATCTTTATTCATGTGTACGACAAACTACAATCTCACAAAGAAACACTATTTTTTTTCCATCACCACCACTCATGAGAATATATAATGATTTATTTAAAAATTAAATATGATATTTATTGTATTATTTTATATATTTAATTACAATACCACATACACCATCATAAATTCAAACCCATTAGAAAAACATTAATTTCTCTCGTGTGTTTTGCAGACAATCGCATTGCGAACCGATTTGATAGGATTTTAGATTCTGATTCACTTGGATTATAATATTGATATATTAAATGAATATATATATTTATAAATAATTTTTGAAAATAATTATAATTTATGAATAATTATATCCCATATACATTTTTACAATTTATTCAGTTGGGGATATGATTTCGTTATTTGGGTTCATGGAGGATTACCGCCTTGTTATATGTTATGATTCATACACACATTACATTAATAGTAATATTGATAATGATAATAAACTTATATGATATATATGACATTAAAATTATTCATTAATGTTATATATTTATTACCTTTATTTATTTAAATACAATGAGAAAATGGAAGATGTGTTCAATCATACGCATATCCTACCAACTCCATAAATAGGGTATTTCATTTTCTATCTCTAACATTTAAAAATTTACATAAATAAATATATATTATATATATTTCATATTTATTTCATATATAATTTTATTGATATGATGGAAGCATGATAAATTTAATATGACCACAAATACTAATAAAAAATACACATGAAAAACAAAGTCGTTATTATATGAAACAGAATTAGAAGATAAAATTGTTATGAAAAATGTAATAAAGGGTCATAAGTAAATAATATATTGTATGATATATATAGATTTATGGTTTTATAATTGATATTTATTAAACTTATATTTATTATAAAGTAGTTTTTAATGTGTACAATGGTAATCAAGACTAAAGGAAAGGAATTTCCATCTCACTTTTACTTTTTTTGAGTCACATGCCTTATCTTCCAAATGATTCATTAATGTGATTTATATACATGACATTAAATTAATTTATTATTTTTATCATTTAAATTATATATATATATATATATATATTTAAATATCAATTTCTGGATATCTCTTTCATGGGTTGTATTGTTCAAATAATTCTAAACCAGTAAGGGATGTTCATCTCTCTTTTATCTTATATGAATCACATTTCTTCTTCCACAATCATTTTTTCTATAGTGTATATAATTCCCATGTATTTATTTAATTAGTATTTTCCTGAAAAATATTTTGATTTACACATCCCTGTGAGAATATATCTAATAAGTTGTTTTTAGTTTAAATGTTACTAAATTTGTAAGAGAATAATTTTCTAAATTTATCTTCTTTGATTCATATGTATTGTAATGGACAAAAATTATTTTTCAAAATGTAATATATTCCCTTTTTTTAATATCATGATTTTATTAATAGTAATTATATATTATTTTTTATTAAATTCTATACATTCGTGGGGATTATGATTCAATATTAATGAAGTGGTCACTTTTTTTGTGATTAAATATCATCATTTATCGGGATTTTTTATGTTTATACTAATAATGATGAAATATTATGTTCCATATAATAGGCATAGAGTTCATTAAAAACCTCAAAATTTTATTTATAAACCTATACAGTTATAGTATTGAATGGATGAACCCATAGAGAAGAAAGAGTGACCAAAATTTTCTAAACATTTCCACTGGAAATAGGGGACAAATATTTTCCTTAGTTAAATGATTTTTTAATATTTTTATGGTTGAAGAATTAATGATTTTTTTTTAAATTTAGAAAAACAATAATGATTGTGTGTTGAATTAATATTTACAATATTAATGATATTCACGAATCAATAATTAATTATTGAGTAAATGATGATCAAGAAATAATATTAAGAATTCTAACTGTACTGGTTGAAAAGATTTTATCTTCGATAAACTGTTTTTGAATTTACAACCTCAAATATTTATTAGATAATCTCAGTCACCGGGATATTAATCACATTGCTAATTTTTGCTAGAAATTCTCTACATCTATAAAAACTTAACGACAAAAAAATTGAGTATAGTTGCAATAGTAAATCTCCCTGTCTTAATCCAGTGGTATAAAAATTAAGATATATAGAGATGAATTAATGATCATTCCCACCAAAAGATCATGGTGTTTGGAAATTTAGTGCAAGAAGTACGAAAATAATTTTAAATCTAAGAATCATATTCATCATCACTAGTTGAATATGATTCCTTATTGAAATAATAAAATGAAGAAGAAAAAAATAAGAACAGAAATTAAATTTTCTTAACTCAAGAATATAATCCTACAAGTAAATTTATAAAAATAATTTTAAAAAATTTCATTATAGGAATTGAAATTGAAAAGAGGATAAATTTATCTCCCTCTCAAAATCATGTACTAATTTATTTTTTTTTTCTAGTCAAATGGCCTCCAAAATGAATTCCTCATATGAAATGTCCATGCTGCACCCCTCTTCTAGGTCTCTATAAAAAATTTGAATGAATGAGTCTCTGAGACGTCTCCTTTAGATATTTTATACCTCAATTTAAAATTCCACCTTTTTAATGTCATTGGATACCAACTACATCCACCAAATTAAATTGTTCCTCTTCTATTACATCGCACATATATTGTTCTCTCATGCAATGCGTGTGATGTAAGAATATCACATTAATAGAACGAAATTAAATAATAGTGATGAATATGGACGTAAAATCACGTGGGGTCTATATAAAAAAACCCAATGTAAATAATGAATTATTTAATGTTCTATAGAAATATTTATATTTCATAAATATTTTTTTATTTCTTCAATTAATTATTAATTAAATTATTAGATTAATGTAATTATTAGATTATTTTTTAGTAAATAATAATTATAAATCAACTAATTATTTAATTTTATGGGAAAACAGTTCAATTTTTAATAGTTTTGATTAAAAACATTAATTAATAATAAAAATAATTAATTATTTATTTATTTATAGTATTAATGTTTATATTTTTATTACATAATAAATAAATAAACATTTTAAGATCATTATAAATTAAGAATTTTTATTATATTGTTAGGTAATTTAAAAAAATTTAATTTATTAAATAATAATATTATTATCTAATCTATTGATTAATTAATTAGGTTAATTAGTTGTTAAATATTTTTAAAACAATTATTTATTAAGATTAATTTAATTTATCAGTTATAAGTCTATTAATATATACTCTTATAATAAATTTTTTTTAAGGGTAGATTTAATTGTAATTATTTAAATGATATAATTTGTATTAAATGAAGTTTTTATTTATTATTATTAATTATTATTATTATTATTATCACCATTAATTATATTTTATTTATTTTTTTGTTTCATTTTATATTATTTTATATTAATTTCATTTTACTCACTATTTTATTCTCATATGCATGTGTGGGGGAGGGTATCAATGTATTGGATATGCCACAACTTCAGATTCCTTGTCCATTAAAAACGTACGATGGATTATATCATCAACCCGTCGGCACATGGTTGAGGTGGGGATTAGCATCGAATCAGGTTTATAAGGCAATGGTGGCATAGCCTACTCCTCAAACAGCTTGCTCAGCGGATGCTCCCCAGAATACGATGGTGTCTTAGATGGTGGATCTTCACAGAGATTGAAAAAGGTGTAGAAACTCATTTTCAACCAAATGATGATGTTAAGGTTGTAAGAGATCAATCATCTCATGGGTGGCTTCTAGTGGAGGAATTAGTAGTACCAATGATATGATTTGGTGAAGTCACAGTTTTCATTGCAATAGTGAGTAGTTTTTGGACATAATGGAAACATGTGAATCCAAAAGCTGGCAGTGACTATTTTGCATTGGTAGTGAGATGGGAAATGGTGGGTCATGGATTATGTGTTGTAATTTGGTGGTGATATGATGCTAGTGGAGGTGGATGGTGTAAATGGTGGAAAATGGTGGTAGGACTCAGGTAGTGTCTCTTGTGGCTAGTAGTTAACATTGATTGTTGGGAAGTGGATTTTTTTTGGAAAATTTGGAGTCTTGTTTGCTTCCGAACTGTGAGTCATCTAAAAAATTCCCAAAGGAACAAGTGATTCATTATTTGGATCCCAACGGTGTGTAACTTGTCTAGCGGTGATTGGACTCAATAGTGGATATGCCTGCCAAAAAAAATTACACGTTATGTTTAATATAAAAAAACATAACAAAGAAGAATGTAAAACAATGAGCACTACATTAATAATTTTGAAGGAAAAAATTATATTTAACAAAAACAATGAATAAAAAACATAATAAAAATAATTAATTTTATTGATAAAACATGGAATATAATATTTAAAAAAAAACATAATGTAAAAAGTTACCAACACTAAAAATCATGAAAATTATATATTTTAACATTAAATTTATAAATTAAATTAGGACATTAAATTTAAATAATTTATTTAATTGGTGGATTTAAAATAGATAATTTAAATGATAAATAATGTTAAAATAAATTAATAAAACCATGATAAAAATAAAAAATTAAATTAGTGATTCAGTTAATTAATTACACTGAATAATTGTTTAATCAAGAAAAAAAACAATACCATAAAATTAAAACCATTAACATTAAAATATAAGAAAACAAAACTTGCCATGATAAATGATAAATAATAAATTGTATTCTATAATTACAACATTGCATTTATTTAACATAACCCAAATCAATAATTAATGAATTTATTAAAAGGTTCAATAAAATATGAGAAATCATGTTATTTTAAGGCCACATCATATTCATCCACAATTATTCATTGATTTAAATCAATCAATACCATGATTTCTATCATTTTAAAAAATATAAACATGTTTATTTTTACAAAAAACAAATTATGCATGTCCACTAGATTAAATGTATGTGACCAAAAACATGTGAAATAGGCTTTTAAAGAGAAATGTTAAATATAAGTCCTATAAAAATTCAAATACTTATTAGGTGGTCAAGTTAGCAAAGAATCATATACATGTTAGGATGTCCCGCCTCATATCTGATGTCTCTTATTAGCTTACATCAATTTAATTTCGACTTTTATAAACAATTAGCGATAAGTTTTTATATAAATGTTCCCATAAGATCATAGAAAAAGGAACCAATAATTTAGACATTTCCATACGTTCCAAATAAAATTAAATTACTAATTATTAATGACATTATTTATAAAATTTAAATTATTTTTATATATGTCAATTTTCAACTTATTCATCTATCATTTAAAATTCCCTTCACCTTAGTGTACATGTTTTTTTTATGTAGTCACATTATTGATTTTTTTTGAGTTTCACACAAAAATGTAAATTTTGTTTAGACTTGTGCATATTCACTTATTAGAAGTATATTAAGTGATTTCATATAAAACACATAGTTTCAACTGTCTCATATATTCTTCATGGGTTCCCATTTTCCAATATTACTCCTGATTGAAAAGGATTATAAGTAATTTTTTTAAAATGTCTCAATAAAGTGATTAAATTTTAAAATAAATAATAAGTGAGTCCACTAAAGGTAAATTCTATTTCATGTTTTCAAAGGTTATGATCAAAATTCCAAAAAAAATAATCATATGTCACTCGCATTCCCAATTCGTAAACTGAAAATTCATAAGTGCAAAAAAATATTCATTCTACAATCATTCATCTTGAAAAACATGGATTCAAAATATCGTTAAACAACCAGTGAATAATTTTCATTTGGAAATATTGAATTTATCTACAAAATAAAGGCTATGAAATTGATTTTTTTACCAATTCATACAAGATTTATTTCAAAATAGATGTGTAATTGAATGGATTACAAAAAATCACATTTTAGTTCATAATATGTATACCCCCTCCCCCAAATTGAAAAATAAACTTTTTCCTTTGAGAATAATTATAAGTTGAGAAAAACAATTTTATGAAGAAATATCAAAACAAATTTTCATTTCATCATATAAATGACTTGTTAAGGGGTCCAACTGAAGATAAAAAATAATATTTTTCACAAAAATAAATTACAATAGGACCACATGTATTAACATTAAAACAGGGAAAATATATTTTTCAAATTGTTAAAAACTATAATAGGTAAAAAAATGACTACCCAACAAAATGGGTTTAACAATTTAAAATAATTTTTTCAATTACTATTTGTGAGCATATTAAAAGGTATGTTAAACAACTTACATAATAAAAAACGCATCTAGTTGTAATTTTATAACACTTAATTTCACTAATTGAGTGAATATAAAATCCATGAAACTAAATTTTTCAGAAACAAATAAATTATATAGTAAAATTTATTGTAGCGGAAAGACATCGGTGACTCACTACCACTACCATACAAATAATTCACCATTATGAGGGCTCACCGCCAGTACTTAAATGATGAATTGTTTTCCCCATTATAAAGTTATAATGAAGCGAAGAAAAAAGATTTAGAAATAAAAATAAGGGACTTCTTTGATCAATGAAGCATTACCTTTTAATGTTGTTTCAACATGAAGATTCTTGTGATTTTAGAAATGAAGGGAATTATGCTCCCCTATTGACACCATCAACAACATTTAAAAAATTCAAAGGATATCAGTTAAAATAACCTATATCCTCTAGAAAATGTACAAAAGATAGATAATGTATAATTTTATTCAAAAAAAATCAACAAAAAATGGAAAATAAAAGTCCAAATTTTTCTGTACTCCCATGAAGCTATGAATTTTATATGATCTATTCAATATTATAGAAAATATGCTCTCATGAAAAGTGATGTAATCATATCCCTCTAAATTTATTTCAAAATAACTATTGAATATTTTCCCATTCATAATAATTACTAGGATCTCAATTACTAAAATATTTACAAGTCCATTCTTCAAAACTAAAAAAATAGTGAAATGTCCAAATCACTATGATTTAAGATCACCAGGAAATATCTTAAGTCTAGAATTAAAGAGATGGAACTTTTATCCTTGTTTGAATTATTATTTTTCGAATGATGAAATCATGAAAAACATAGGACGTCTATTTTTAAATCACAGAGTTATAATAATTCTCTCTTATTATCTTCATGTCAAATTAGCTGATGTTTTCTCTACTCCCCAACACTCTTAAATTCAATGTTTAAATCCTTAACTATCTATACGAAATGTGATAGAAATCAACTGTAAAAGGAAAAAATGTAACACTAAAAGCTTTCAAAGACCATTATCTCTTTAATGTAATATAAGATCTTACATTGAACAAAACACCAGATTGGCTTGCGTTATACATAATATTTCATTTTTGTGAAATGACCGATTAGTATTATAATTATTTAAATTATATATTTGTTTTTTAAATAAATATTTTAATATGAATAGTAAAAATAATTTTTAAATTTTATTTATTATACTTTCATTTAAACAAAACATATTTACAATGAAATGTATAAGTTTTATTAATATAGTTATATATTTAGAAAAACCATTTTTGTAAAATATTTACTTTTATTTCCTTTAAAAAAATTATATTTATACACTCATAAAAATTGAAATTGAAAAAAATACTCTTCATTTTTAAATTAGGAATATCAAAATTTGGTTAGGGTCAATTTTTGGTATTTTTCTAAAAATTATCAATTTTTTATGAATAAGGAAAAATAATGCATAGTACATAAAAACATAATTTTTCATTTAAATTAATTTTTTAAATTAAAATTTATCTTAAAGAAAAAATAGATACATTTTAAATTTATTAGTTTAATATAATTATTTGGAGGTATTTTGTAATATGAATAGATATATAAAATTTTATTGAACATTTTAACATCATTTACCAACCATCAAGGCCCATTTGCAAATTTTCATACAATGTAATGTTACCGCTTTTGTGAATAGAATTTCAAAAATCCAATACACACGATTGTCATTAGTATGTAATCTATGGTTCAATTGGATGAAAATAATTTTTGAGGAATAGTAACTTTTGAATTTTATTTTCCACGGTTAAAAGTAAATTGGGTAATTATAGATTGAAATATTAATATAAAAATATATAATAAACCCAAAACATGTCACAATTATATTGGATAATTTTTAGTCGACAAAAATAAACCTTAGGGAAAAAATATTATCCTATTTTATCCTCATGGGTTAGATTACTATATTTATTAAATCTCATTTAAAGAAGTGTTAAAAATATTAAATTCAAATATTAATAACTAAACCATTCTCAATACAGGGTTATTCAGAAGATGAATTTTACTATAAATATTAATTATAAATATAAAAATATTTCCTACATAATTTTATTTTATTTATATGTTTCATAAATTAAATAATTATATTTATTTATGACACAATGATGTTGTAGTAATTACATTATAAATGATTTGTTAAAACAAATCATATTTTAAATATAAAAATAAATATAATTTGAAAGGTTAAATTCCAACAAAAACTTTTATGAATAATATGGACACATGGGGTATAATTTAATTCATTTTTATTTAAGTATTAATGTTTTTCTTCATTTAACAAAAATCAATATCCAAATAGATTCAAAATTGACATAAATGAGTTTTTTATAAAAATTCTATTTGATTAAATGATATTAAAATTATAAAAATATATTTTTTTGGGAAAAAACACCAATATTAATAAAATTATCATAAATTATAGAAATTATGTTCCCTTTTCATTTTATAATAATAATATTAACCATGTTGTATAAAATTAAAATTGGACATTGTAAGAGTTTACTTATTTTAAAAAAGGTTAAATTTATAAGATAATGTTAATTTTATGGCCAAAAAATATCTAAAATAATTTTTTTGAAGATTTATATCTATCTTTATATTATCATCTAAATTAATCAATTTAGTTCTATTATAATCTGAAAATTATTTTATAATATGTTAATATTTCAAGATTTTTCAAAAATTCCCCTCACCAATCTTATAAAAGGGAACCTCCATTTCTCTTCAATTGAAACCTAAAATGACTATTCAATCAGCCAAACCCTACAAAAATATCATCCAAACTACCATAACATCCTACTAGAGGTATTTATTTGAGAATTAATCCATCCAATGTAGTCTTTTTGTTGAAATAAAAATAAAACACCCAAAGAAAAGGTAATTATTTTTACACCTCTTTCAAAGTTATTTTCTTCTTATACATACCATTTTATGGTTGTTACCATGATAAAATAATAACTCCAATACCTTATACAATATGATATGTTATTATAAATATGTTACAACAATATTATGTATTATGTATATCCTATATATGATAAAGCACCATGTGTGCGTACATGTCGCTTACCATCTCCACGTCGTGTTATAGTTTTTTATTCAATACTACAGTATTTTGTTCTGTAAAATAAGGAGTATAATGATTGTAAATAATATGTATAAAATGAAAAATATTTTTTATATACAAAATAACATCCAATTAAACAATGTTTCCCCATCAATTTTATTATATTTCCCCTCATGCATACGTACAGCTTACCGTATCCACAACGCGATGAGACTGATCTTCAATGATCACCATTCAATAATTTATATATATATATATATATTTATTAAGTATTAGATATATGGAATAATATTTCTAATAGAATATTATATATTTATGTAGATAAATATATGTAGTTTACTTACCTCCATATTATACCATAGGAAAATAGAATCAACGTTCATGCGTGCATACGGACTACCGTCTCCAAGAATGGTGTTTCCGCTTGGTATATCTATCTATTATACATATTAATATTCTGAATATATATGATATAAAAATAATGTTTTATATTGAGTAATTATTTAAATAATGATCTATGTGATACAATCAGGAATAAGACGTTAAATCACATCTAACAAGGAAATGGATTATTACCAGAAATGTTACATTAACATGGAAATTATTATATAATGGGTAGTATAAATTCATAAATGAATCATATATGATATCATAAATATTAATATGATTATGGTATAGTATAATTACATACTATGGTAATTATACAAGATGATAAACATACCCTCGACTAAAAGATAGTAAAATGTAAGGGTTAATTCCTCAACCTAATTATTATCTGAGATTGTTTTTTATGTAAGTATTTACAGGAAAATATTTATCATCCATATCCATGATTCATAAAAAAAATAAAAATGATTATTTTATGTTTTTATGTACGGGATTATTTAACTAGAACATAAATTTAAATGATTTAAATATTTATTTTTAAAAATAATTTTAATTAATGTCCATGTTTTCAAAATGATTTAAAGGAATTAATAATACAGATATGATTGTTTTAATGTATTAATTCCATTAAAAAGATTGAATTTGTTATGGAACAATTTTATTCCAAAACCTATATTAAATTACTTCCTTTAAAAATTGATCGAATTTTAAATGAGTTCATGAAAAAAGAATATTTATCTCAAAGAGTTTTACTGATTTTTTTCATCTATGTCAATATTATTTGTTGGATACTATTCTAGATTGAGTTAGATTTATTATAATAAAATCTTCCATATTGTATTAAATGTGATATGTTATGTTTTAATGTAAATTTTCTATTTTTATACCATTTATGGTTCACAGTTAATGTCTTAACATTCTATATGCTTGTTTTAATAATAATGTTTATGTTTTTTTCCTTTTCATATAAGGAATTAATTTGAATTAGTAAGTGACATGCATGGCCAGCGATAGCCCCATGATGCATCGATATGTCTCATGAGACAAAATAGTGTCTTGGCACAATTAATTGATGTAATATTTGTGGATTTTCGTGACATAAGTCATTGGCGTAGTAGTTATTATGTTTCGCATTATGCATTCCATTATTTTAAATTAAGTTATTACTTTTGATTATTAGACTAATAGAATATCAATTTACATTTTTATATGGTAATGATTGACTTATTTTTACCATATTATTTTTCACATTTATGTTTAAAAGGATTTTGATATTATTATACATATTTCCATAATAGTTTGTAGCTTCCACTGAATTATTTACCCTTATTAATCATCTGATCTCACCCCTTTCATATATTTTATTTTCTGAGTATTTCAAGGAGTGTATTATGATTAATATACAAGTTTAAACATTGAGATTAATGGAGTTTTAGAAAAATAATTTATGATGTGTTTTATGTTATAAAAAGTAATGTAACGTTCATGTATGTAATCTATTTTCCAAGAATGCTAAATTTATCGGGCTATCGGGACATGATTCCTTGTAATAATTATAATGTATTAAAATAAAGTACCTACTTTAGGCTTCTGGAGTTAGGGAGTAACAATTGGTATTAGAATAATTTAAGCAATAACTGTGGAAACTAGATTTAGATAAACTCTAATTAGGGATAATTACCCTATGATAGACCTTGAGGATTAATGTAAAAGAACTTATTAGAATTTTGGTAATGTATAGATTTTGTGTGATTTTAAGAAATGCATCCCATTATAGATACTACAAGTACATGTGGTTTTGGCTAGAAGTAATTAGGAGTAACAACTCTGAATATCTATTCCGTTCCTGACTCGTGGTATCCTGCTAAATGATAACAGCCCCTACTATGCACTTAGTTTGACACTCCAATGGGATATTCTTAGGATAATTCTTATATTCATTACTAAACATTTTGAAGGATTTATCAATGAATATTTCCTCAAAGGAAATATATTTATTATTATGATATTATATATGCATAGTTTTTTTCAATTTATGTTAATTATTTCACTTGTTTATAATCATGAATTAGGATTCATAACCTAATCTAGTGTATGAAATTGTTTAGAAATGGTGCCTAGTAGAAGGAATGACAACCCCAACAATACACATGTTCCAAAGAGTATGAAGGATATTATCATTCATGGCCTTAACTGAACATTTCGAATGTAAATAGCTTCCCATGTATTCTCATCATATGAGGAAAGAGTATCATGTGTTAATAAGATATATTAAGAACTTTCTGACTCCAATGTGTTTTAAGGGTATCCAGAGAAGAGGAGTATGTAAGAGAGAAATATAGATAAATGGAAGAATGTAATAAATTATTTTCCCATAGGTGATAACAGATGAATGAATCACCCTGGCAAGTGATTTAATGTATTGGGTATTTGTTATAAGTGTGGATAAAATGGTCATCGGGAAAAATAATGCCAAGGGAACAATGAAAAGACTAACATTCAATGTTTCAATTGTAGTGAAATGGGGTATTACACAAATAAATGTCCTACGCATCAATAAAATATAACTCAAAAGAATAAAAGGGATCATTTTAAATCATAAGTTGTTACAACAATTGATGGTGAATAATTAATATATTTGTGTTTTTGGATTGAATAATTATGTCATTTGAGTTTGATATCAATGATGTACTGGTTATAAGAATTATTGAATTAAATATAGATTGTGTTGTATTAATATCTCATTAAGGATTTGAGATTTTATAGTACCAAGTAAAGAGTCATAGTATCAATTTAAATATTTTCGAAAATATATGGTGGGGGGAAATATAACACTTAATATGTTTCTAAAATTGAGATAATTTATTTGGAATAAGAGATAATTGATTAGAATAATATAGATTAGATATTAATTACATCTTTGGAAATGATTAATTATTTGTTTAAAATTTGGTTTATACTATCATTATTGTGTTTTTTCAACATTTATGGATTTAAGGAGTATATACTATATTCTATGTTTTACAGAAAGAATAAATATGTACATACATATTCATATATTGTTTTATGGTAATTCAGGTTGTTACCATGTTCAAATATAATACATGATGAAGGAATTCACATGTTATTTTGTGACAAAAGGTATATTCATTATTTTATATTAACCTTCCTTATAAATATTTAGATAATGAGGTTGGACAATGTATTTTGGATAAGTCTAAATGTTCGAATTGGGTAAGTTGATCACTTGATATATTTTTTTTGAGATTAATGTATAATTTATTGGATATATTGACCTGTAATTTATGATTTTCATAGACAAATATAATATTATTGAACTATTTCTGGACCATATGATTTATCAATTGTACATTAGGTGTAAAATACCATTTTGACCATTCAATTCCTAATGTAAAGGATGTAGTGAATATTGATCGAATCACAAACAAATGATGAGATTAGGGTTATAATTTGTAATGAAATCAAGTATGTTTTCATGAGTTCATATCATGATATTTAATTAATCCCTCCACTTCAAAAAATGTATCTATATTTTTTTTATCATAATACATTATGTTTTTTTGAACTGATGATACTTTAAATCACTATAGATTTATGGATTTAAGGCCCGAAATTCTCCATTTTTTATTATGTTGTTTGTGATTAATCTCCTCAATAACTCCCTATAAATATTTATGTTTTCCCTCAAATTATGTGTCTATAATTTCCACCAATGTTATTATATTAAAAATCCTAATTTGTTGGTGATTTTCTAATTTCCCATTCCCCCTTATTAATACTATTTTTTAACCCTATTTCCGTTGTGGGTTTTCCAACAAATTATTTTCTATTATTCCACATTTTATTTTTTAAGAACAATTTAAAATTTTGAGGATGAAATTTATTGAAGGAGTGGAGAATGTAACACCACATGATTTCATAGAACATTATCTCTTAAATGTAATATAATAGCATATATTTCATGAAACACCAACTTCACTTGCGTTATACACAAGATTGAGTTTCAGAGAAACACTACATTAGTATTATAATTTTTTAAGTGATATATTTATTTATCAATTAAATATTTTAATGTGAATTGTAAAAAATGAATGTTAAATGTTATTTATAAAATTATCACAGAAATAAATAATATTTATAAAGAAATGTATAATTATTATTAAAATAGTTACATATTTTGAAAAAACAATTATCATAATAGAACCAATTTTTATGTCTTATTTGTTAACAATAATAATATTAATTTGAGACACTCTTATAAATTAAATTTTGTTAAATAGACTTCTTTTTTGAATTTGGAATATCAAAATTATGTTAGGGTGAATGTTTTTTATTTTTTTGAAAACATTTAATAATTGATGAATAATGAATAATACATCATATTACAGAAATACCATCATTTTCATTTAAATAATTATTTTTAATTAAAATTTATCTTAATTCCAAAATATATTCATAAAACACATATTTTTTCGATTTAATTCATTGGAGACATTTTATAATTTGATATGATATATAAAATTTTATTTAATTTCTTAACGTCTTTTACCCACATTCTGGGCACATTTGTACATTTTCATAAAATGTAACATTATGGATTCATTAAATTGAATTTCAAAAAATGGATAGGAAAAATTTTCCTCAGTATCTAATATTTGGTTTAATAGGATGAAAAAGTTATTTCTTAATAGTAACTTTTCAGTTTTATTTACCTCGTTTAAAAGTAAATATGGAAATTAAATGTAAATATTATATTATAATAATATTAAATTACCCCCCACATGTCTTAATTATATTGGATTGATGTTTTTTTGGGAAAAATCAACGTAAGGAAAAAATATGATCCTCTTGGATCTAAATTGTTTAGATTAGTAAATTTATTATATTTTTTTTAAAGAAGTGTTAAAAGTCTTAAATTAAAGTTTTAATAACTAAACCATTTTTAATATAGGGTTTAATATAAGAAAAATTAAACAATAATTATTACATAAAAATATAAAGATATTACATATATCATAGAATTTTATTTATTATTTATAGAAATTAAAAAATGAAATTAATTTACCAAAAAATGAAGAAGTGGTAATTACCTTATTAATGAAATATTAAAACAAATGATATTATAAATATTAATATAAATATAATTTAAATGTTTAGATTCCATGCACAAAATTTTTGAGGAAATTCACTTCTGAGGTGTGATTTAATTCCTTTTTATCAATGTAATAAAAATTTTATGACTTTAACAAAAATCAATTACTAAATAGTGTCAATATTGACAAAAATGAGTTTTTAAAATAATAATATTTTATTAAATGATATAAAAATCCAAAAAATCTATAGTTCATCCAAATAACTGTTATAGTTATAAAAATGTCACAAATTATATAATTTAGGTTCTATTTTCATTTTATATTAAATATATTAACCATGTAGTATAAACATACATGAGGACATGGTAAGAGTTAACTTATTTTAAAAAGGTTTAAATCCAAATGTTAAGTTTTCATATATGACCTAAAAAAGTATAAAACCTATTGGTTGAGAATATTTTTACCCATATTTTTCTTATCCTCAAAATAAATAATATTTTAGATATTATAATCTGAAATTATGTTTATAATATATTAATATTTGAATATTTTCATAATGTGCCCCTCATATCTCTTATAAAATGACACCTTCATTTCTCTTTAATTTACACATAAAAAGCCTTTTTTCATGTCCAAACACTACCCAAATCTCCTCAAAACTACCATAACTTCAACATAGTGGCATTACACTAAAAATAATGCCATCCTACATACCCCTTTTGTTGAAATCAAAAGGGAAACACCCGAAAAAGAGGTAATTATTTATCAACTCTTTCAAAGTTATTTTCATCTTATACTTACTCATTCTTTGTTGTTACCATGATAAAGTAATAATTAAAATAACTTAAAAATGTATATATATGATTATAAATATGGTACAATTATATTAATTATTCTATCCATCCTATTAATGAAAAAGTCATTATGCATACGTACGTGCGGCTTACCGTCTCAACGTCATGTGGTAGTTTATTATTCATCACTACATTATTTGTATTTGTATAATAATGTGAATAATTAATGTAAATATTGAATATATCATGGTAATTATTTTTTATATATAATATATAATCCAATTAAACATAATTTCACCACTAATAGAATGACATTGTCGCCCGTGCGTACGTACGAATTACCATCTCCACGACGTGATGAGACTCATCTTCAACGGTCACAATTGAATTATTTTTATAAATATATATATATTGAATAAGTATGAGATATATGGAATAATATTTCTACTTTAATAATATATATTTATTTATATAAATATATTTTTTTTCCTTTCATCTATACTATACGATTAGAAAATGGAAACTGCATTCATGCGTTGGTACGCTCTATCATCTCCATGAATGGTGTTTATGATGCATTTATATATCTATTATACATATTTTTATTCATAATATTTGTGATATATAAATAAATAATTATATTATTTATGTATTTAAATAATTATCTAATAGATACGATCAATAATAACAAGTTAAAACATGTATGATAAAGAAGTAGATTATTACCTGAAATGTAACTTTAACATGGAAATTATTATTAAATGGATAGTATAAAGTCATAAATGAATAATATATGATATCATAAATATGAATATGATTCTAGTAGAATTTGATTACATATAATGGCCATTATACAAGTGGATAATATTTCCCTTGACTAAAGTAAAGTACAAGGTAATGATTAATTCCTCCATCTCATTATTATACAAGATTGTTTATGTGTAAGTATTTGATGCGAACATATTTATCATTAATTACATGTTTCATAAAACAAATCAAAAGGACTATTTTTTGTTTTTATTGAAATAAATTTTTAACTTAAACATAATTTTAAATGTTTTAAATATTTATATTTCTAAATCTTTTTAATTAGTGACCATGTTATCAAAATGATTTTATGAATTTAATTATATGAACATGATTGTTTGAAAATATTAATTCCATTGAATGTTTCAATTTGGTTTTAGACACTTTGATTCAAAAATAACTTAAAAATTACTTCCTTATGAATTTTATTACTTTTAAATGATTTCATTAAAAAAATGATATTTCTCTTAAAGTGTTTTACTGATTAGTTTCAACATTGTCAATATCCTTTATTTCTTATTATTATTGATTGAGGTTGATTTATTATAATAAAATATTAAATATTTTATTAAATGATTTATGATATGTTTGACTATGGATGTGTTATTTTTATACCATTCAGGGTTCACTATTAATGTATTAACATTTTGTTTTCTAGTTTTTATAATAATGTTTATGTTATTTTTCAAATTTTTCATATACCGAATCCAATGGACATAGTAAGTGATGGATGGGGCGTATTATAGCCCTATTGATGAATCAGTAGGTTTAATGAGACAAAAAAGTGTCTTGGTACAAGGCATTGGTAGAATAATTTATAATGGTCATGCCACAAGTCCTTAACATAGTAGTTATTATTTCAGGCATTATACATTCCATTCTTATGAAAATAGTTATTACATGTGATTATTAAACTGTTAGATTATCTTTGTGGAAGTTTTTATATTAATATTTGACATATTTTTACCTTATTATGTTCATGTTTTATGTATAAAATTTTTATGTTTTTATTATACATCTTTCCTTAAAAGATTATAGAATCCAATGAATTATTTACCCTTACTGAGCGTCTGAGCTAACCCATTTGTTATGTTTTATTCTACCAAGATTCCAAGATGTGTATTATGATTAATATGCAGGGTTAGGTTTGGGAAATAAATGAATTATAAAAGTATTATTTCTGTTGTGTTTTATGATAGAAAGCGTAATGTAATATTTGTGTATCTAATTTATTTTCCAAGACTGTTGATCTTATTGGTCTATCAAGAACTAATTCATTGTAATCCTACCAATGTATTAAAAAATGCACCATCTCCGAGATTCTAAGGTTGGGGAATTAAAAAAAATATCCCAAGTAATAGCGTGTATAGATATTTACAAATTTAGGTCTGGAAGATATTCTATATGCCCACAATGCATTATCATATTTCAGAGACAAGTCATTCTTATATATTAGCATAGTTTTTTATATGATATGTTTTATATCCCTATTAGATATTTCAACAAGTCCATTATACTATGGATGGATGTTCATTATAGACTTATGGGTGTACCCATATTTATCCGTTAATCCCTAAATTTTTTAAAAAAATTAATTGCCACTATTGGATATGAAGGCCCTTGGCAACCCAAATCTTGAGAAGATGTTATTTTTGACAATGGTAAGTCATCTATCTAGTGATGAGTGGAATAAATAGTGGATCTTCTACCAAGAAAAAAACACATTATGTTTAATGAAAACAAACTAAACAATGGATAAAGGAATTAATATTTAAATACTAATTTAATAATATAAAAGAAAAGAAATTAAAAGTAAATAAAAAATGAACAAAAAGTTAATTCAATTAATTAATTAAATTAGTTAAAAATAGAACATAAAATTTAAAACTAGACAATGATTAAAAATTGGATAACAATTAAAAAGATGTAAACTAAATACATAAAAATTTAATTTTTAAAAATAATTAAAACATGACATTTAAACAATAAAATTTAACTTTTGAAAGATGATTTATTAGTTTAATTAATAGGTAATTTAAAACTAAATTAAGAAAACTAAATTAAATGATTAAATATTAACTTATAGATCTATTCAATTAAATAAAATGAATAATTGTTTGATTATTAACAAAACACAGTATATTAATTGTAAATAAGAAATGAAATAAAAATATATTTGTAATTATATAATTAATGCACATAACAATAATAAATACAAAACTAATGTATATAAAAGCTAAAAATTATAAAATTAATTATGAAAAATGAATAATAAAGAACATTAATTAAAAAATTACAAAAGTAATTTTTTTTAACAAAGACATGTAAAATAATTAATTAAGTGATTCAAAATTTAAATAATATATTTGGTTAATCATGTGTTTTCAATGCCACATCACCTTCTATAAATAAATTCATGACTATTATACTTATATGGATATGTCATGTGAATACAAGTTTCCATTCATTATTATCACTTTATGAACTAAAAATTATAATTTAATATTTTTAGTGAAGACATAAATTACATAACTTTTTTGTCACAAATAATATTTCTTAAAAATGAGAGTTTTCAAAATTTTTTTAAAATAACCCATATTCTTTATTAAAGTCATTTTTACCCATGTTTGACCTTTTTCAAAAAAAAAATAATAATGGAATCATCATATCACCTACCAAAAATTACCATTTTTCATTTACAAAAATTTGAAGTAAATAGTTATTTTCATGTCTATGGATTCAATAGTACATTCTGGCATATTGAAAAATCATTATATTAAATAATACTTTATAAGAGTCAATTTTAATAATCAATGAATATGATTATGAAAATGTATTAAGTTTTTCAAAATTATTTTTCAATGAGAAAAGTTGTTTTCCTCAAGAAATTATATAAATTATTTTTTAATATTCTATTTTTTCTAATTTTGTTTTCATCTAACACTATTTTGAATATGTTTTATGTTTTAATAAAGAAATTTATTTAATGTGAAATATCAATTTACATCAAATTATTTCCAACTGGTCAACCAAAATTATTTTACATTTATGTTGTAATCCTTTGATATTACTTATGATTAGATAAGGATACGATCTAAGAATTTCAATCTCATTATTTATCAAGATGGTTTATGTTAAGGTTGATTAGATTTTTATGATAACCATTTCATTTCCACATTTTGTGATATGATAAATGTGGTATAAATCCCACTTATTTTCATGGTTTCTGGTATGATGAATGATTCATGAACATGTGGCTCACTTATACATGGTTTCGAAATTGTGGTAGTGGTTACATTATAACCAAAGACCGGTGAGATATATATCCCCCACAAATGAATTTGTTGAAGATTGATATCAACTGAGATAAACTGGTATAGAATGGGGAGTGAACCCAATTCAATAATTTATATTTATCACTATGCTCAATTTTGGGTTGAACCATGACAACAATGATGGTCTTGGGAGTTATCACATTCCACAGTGATATTTTTTGAAATGTTCAATAACTAATATGGAAAAGTTATTATAGTATTATGTCAATTATAAAAATTTAGGTCTTATACAAGTTTTATATTATCATGGTTCATGTCTGTTGATTCAAATATGTTTCATTTCTTATGAACTAACACTATTTAATACATTAATCTCGTTTTAGATATGTGATATGAAGGTTAATGTTTTCAAATGTAATTCTCATGTTTTCATACCCATATTCTCTTGTTATATTGGTATTTCCATATTCACTGTAACTAAGAAATTGAGTTCACCCTTTATTAAGTTTCCTTTCCCTGAGTTATAAAAAATGTATTAGGTAGGGTATTTCTAGAAGAGTAATATGTGGGTTATTATTCCGATGAGATGTTGATGAATTTTTAAGAAAAAGGAAGATTTTTTTGTTTAGTCTCGAAATAGACTAAACCTATACAGTCTGTAGGCATCTATTTGTGATATATATTGAGTTGTAATCTAAAATTATTTATTATGTATTTATGATGCATTTAGGTAAATAAAAATTAGACACTTGATTAATATATACATCTCCCCTTCAGTTATAGTAATGGTGTGACACATATTTGGGTTCCAAAACATATAAATCCTTCATTAGGAAATCAGAACATCGAAATACACCATAACATTCTATATAAATTCTCATATTTTTTGCCTCCTTTTTCCCCTCTAGAATGGATTGTTGTACAGTTAGTTAATAAAGAAAATATGATATTTATTTTATGATCTCCATGTCCATCATTTTTGGGTCAAAAAATTCAAGATCCATATCAATCCTCATTATTTTTAGGAGCCCATGATCCTTTCTATTGGGGGGCATCAACCACTTTATTCACCATTCATTGATGGTAATGGATTGAAAAGTCATAACAGTTAATAATCACTAATAACCTATTATAGAACATATTTTTTTCATTATGTGTGAATATATACTTGAAGATCTTATTATTCAAATATATTCCATACATTTCCTCATAGATATAATATCAATAAATAATCAACATTAACATCACTGCAGCCAATTATCTATAATGTGTTGGGTAGTTTTTCTCAAGGATATTTAATTCACATGAATTATAAGTTATATTGTTTCTATTTTTCAACCTTACACTATAAAATTAATTCATATATTCAAATTAATAGACCACATGTGATTCCACCCTAGTCAGTAATATGAAAATATGTATAGTAATTATCCACATCTATAAAAATTTAAATCTCTCCATGAATTTAGTGGTCCCTAAAAACATTACTCTCATTTGAGTTTTCTTTGTTACTGGCATTGAAAATCATGAGGAGGTTTTCACTAATAAACTATAGTATATATATAATCTGAGGAAACAATAGATATCCATAAAATATTTTATTCTAATACATCCCATATATTAACTTATCTTTTAAGGATCATAAAATATCACTTTGTAGGAGATTACCTTCCCCAAAAGTTATATTGTCTCCATGAGAATCTTATATTTCATTATATTTCCTAAAAAATTTATTTTCATAATATATTTAACATATGAGTTAAATTCCCACTATGTTCCTAATTACATCTACATTAGATATGGATATCCACTATAATAAATACAACAAATTTGATGATGTAATCATGAATAAATTTATTCATTTTTTTCATGAACATAGATAGATAAATAGTTAGTTGTAATTGTACCACCATGAGATCATCGAACCCATAAAATATATGAAAAAATATCTTGGGAACACTCTCATTCTTCACCATTACGTGATATTATACCAACCAATGATCTACCTTAGAAATTAATATGGATCCATAAATCTAGTCGAATAAGGAATCCTTCTATGGGTGAGGGTACTTGTTCATTATCATGATTTATTGATTACATTATAATCAATATTGTGGGTACATGACCCATTATTATTTTTTTATATGTATTTAATAACCCCAAGAAGAAGAATTGGTTAGTATAAACCAGTTTTTCAAATATTTTCTGGTTATTGATTACTCATCGAATCATGTTCAATAGTGGAAATTATTTATAGATTATTTTATATTTATAATAGTATGGGTATAAGTTTAATTTAGAACCCACCCTCCACGCTAGGTGGAAGACCAAAAAAATCTTTAGAAATAAATAACAATATTCTATAATAATGGGAATATCATCATGGAAGATCATTTCCATAGGCACAATAATTTGATCTAGATGCGGTTACTGATATGGAAATAATTTCCATGATATAGATAATGATTACAAAGGATGTAAAATCTAATCCTATAACATGTATAGAATCAGTAGGTGATTCATATTATAATAGGTGATTTACTTATCCCCATAATTTATGTAG
Organism: Viscum album; assembly: GCA_963277665.1. NCBI lineage: Eukaryota > Viridiplantae > Streptophyta > Magnoliopsida > Santalales > Viscaceae > Viscum > Viscum album. The sequence continues at coordinate 559,273,382 of OY728131.1, forward strand.
GATGTATACTAGGAAAAAGATTCTATACAGAGAATCGAATTTAATTCAACAAATTACATTATCAGAATATCTAGTTGAATATTCTACAATCAAGTAGATATGTTGTATACTTTTTATATAATATTTTCTCTATTTAGCATTTTCCCCAATAATTTGATTTTCATATTATTTGGTTGTGATTATATTGTTCTATTAAGTTTTATTAATATGAAATAATTTGTACAACCATAGTTACTCCAGACATTTAGGAATCATGAATGGATAGAAAGCCCACTTATCACTATTTTATTATAGTTCTATTCATTTATTTTATCCAAAATATAATTAGATATGGGAGTTTTCAATCCATTTAACATATTTTTAATATAGAATGAACATTAATGTGACAACCCGTAAATGACATGTATTCCATACCCATTGAATTTATAGGATTAAATATATGTTATCAAATGAATATTTCATAAAAGTAATTACTATAGAAAAATTGTCCTGTAGATAACGGATTGAAAAAAGAACATGATTTACCAAATTATATCCACTAAGGGTTTTCAACAAGTTGTCTACTCTTATGAATCATTGTCATGTATGAGGTACTAGTTGGGTTAAAACCCAATGACCCCATTCAAATTTATTACCCCAATGTACATATATTATATAGCCACATGCAGATTCCATTATCCAAATATTGCTTTATTTTATATAAAAAAAGTACTCTATAAATTACCATAATTTGGGGATGTTTTACTATATTTATTCTTATCCCTATAATATTCACTATTTTTTATAATCCTAATACCCAAAAATAACTTGGCCTTGATCTCATACCAACTTTAATTACACATATACTGTATACATCTTATTGCACGATCGATTACCTTAATATACATATAATACTTTCCCTATGGATCAAGAGGAATATCGTGTTATGTTAATTTTGTACATAGAACAATAATTCAAAATAGTGATGTAATAACAATATTTAAAAACTCAACAAAATTTACTCTTTCTCCACAGATCTTTTAATACTATATGATATAACCCTGGGATGTACCTAAGAATGGTGTGAGATAAATATCCCAATACGTGAAAAAATAATATGATTTAGTGATGTAAATCATTACTAACTAGTTAATGAAAAAAACACGATGACATAAATTGGTTGGAATCAAAATCATTAACATTGAATAATGTTTTATGATGATAACAACAAGAAAATATATTAATGTGTATGCCATATAAAAAATTGGATTATATGTATAAGTTAAGCATAACCCCCATGAATTCATAAGATACGCTTCTAAGGATAACTAACTATTTACCATATAGGGAATATGATGGGATAAAAATATTTATTATAGTAGGGGTATATAATTCTAGGTGCACCCGTCCTGTTCATATAAGCTACATATAGTTGTATCTTTCATATACCATACATTATAAGATTATATTTCATCTTTTTTAATCAATAAAATTATGTGTATGGGTTTCATAAATTGATATAGACAATAAATGATGTACATTTAGGCCTTGGTGAATATAACATCTTGTAAATGGGGATGGATATTGTCATCTAAAAATATTTCATCAAAAATCAACAGATAATACGGTTTTGATAATATATTTACAAATGTTTTTTGTATGGGATTAAGTAGAGTGAAATTTGGTGTCTCCTTACTCTAAAAAAATAAGGAATCCCACGTTTTTTACAAAATCCATTACAATATTTATAATTGCAAATTAAAATTCCAAATTAAAAGAATGTTCTTGAAAGGAAATAAAAGGTGATAGAGATTCCATACTTTGGTATTTTATTAGTTTAGGTAATAGTTTTAATGAGAAGGGTTAAGAAGACTCAAATTCTAATAAATTTAATTGGATTGTAAAGTGTTATTTTTAGACACATGAAAGAAAAATCAATTATAATTTAAATGGATAATTAGAAAGTAATTACATATATTTATTGGAAATAAGAGACAATCCATTACCTTGGGTGGCTTCTTCTAAAATCATTGGAGGTGTTCCTTAAGAGACTAGGAACTACCTGGGAAGGATATAGAGAGGATAAGAAGAGGAAATTCATACTCAATGGGTCTTTAGTGAATATATTGTGGAGGTTGGGATGGTTTTTATATTAGAAGATAATGGAATTATTTATTTGTTTTGAGACAATGGTTTTGGACTTTGTGTAAAAAATATTCAAAATAAAAAATCATCCCAGGGTTTTTCCATGGTTTCTCCAAAAGAAGTGTTGTGTAAAAAATTGCATTAGGTTAATAACGTTACCATTAAAATAATAACATTAAAAATGTGTAAGTGATTCATGTTTATAAATAATTATTTTCAAATCATTAAATTTTATTATTTTATTTTTATGATTCATTATAGTTTTGTAAAATTAATCAAATAATGTAAAAATTTTATATTACTTAGATATATTATTATTATTTTGAATACTTTTATATTATTTATCACACAATTTTTTTGATATTACAATTTCATTACATATAATATGTAATTTTTGCATATGTAATTTTTACCAAAAAAATTAATTGTCTCATAAAATTATAAAAACATAAACATTGGATAATTTAATAAAGATAATTTCAAAAATGATATTTATCTTACAGGAATATTTTTATAAATATGTTAATATATTAAATTAAATTAAAATTGTATATTATAGTAAAATAATATACTTTATGAAATTGACAATATTTTATACATACAAAAAATTATATAGGAATCATTAAATTATATTATAATTTTTATTTAAATATATATTACATAATAATAACATTTCATGAAATGTTTTTTAAGGCTATTTATTTTTTCAGAAAGAGTGTTTTTTATTAATCTATTTATAAAAAATATGAAATTTGGTTTCATCATATAAAAATATAATATTTATCGAAATCATTAAAAATCATGAAATTATAAAATATAATGATGAAAAAAACCAATAAAATTATAAAATTATTAAAATATTAAAAAAAATATTTAGGTTAGAAATCTATATACACATACTACACTACTGTATACCCAAAAGAGAATATTTGTGTTGATAGTACTTTATTGGGGGGTTCAATGAATATGGTTTGGGTGTTGATTTCAATTTTTTAACTTCTCCTCTAAATAGTTACTCTCATTTTCTTATTTCAGCATCTCTCCTTGATGTTATTCAATGGAAGATCATAATTATTAAATAACCCTTAAAAGCTCTATAAATGGCATTAATAGGGAAATTTCCTAATGGTTTATTTCATCAGAGGTTCCTCTAGTTCTAGTTATATTTTATTATATCCAATAAAATATATTATTCATTACATTTCCTCTAAAATATATAAATTAAAAGTTGTTATTAATTATAATCTAATTTTATACTCAAAATAATCAATACAATATATTATAATATTTTAAAATAAAAAATGAATCATGAGTTATCTGTATTCAATAACAACCTTACATAATAAGGCACATAGTTTTTTATAAGGTAATTTCATTTTTATATGTTGGGGTAGTTACCAAATATCACTTCATTAAAGAGAGGATTATAAAAGTGATTTTTAGTTTGGATTCATTTCCAAACAAGATTAACATGTTAATATTTTATGTAATACAATATCACAGAATAGATTTTGATATTTAAGAATGAAAATTCATGTTTTGACATTCCATCTAACATATTGACTTTTAAAAAGCCACACCAATTCCTTAAATTATTGTTTCAATATTAGAGAAAGGTTCACTATTCTTGTGATCACTTATTTCATAAATATAGGTTAGGTGTTATTATTTAAATAGTAATTATTTTTTGTTTTTATGATGTTGGTGAGAATGAAATCTACAATATATAATTTTATTTTTATATTGGTTAAAGGAAACCCTTAAAAACCATTACATTATAAAGTTGAATGGTTATAAAATATTTAATTCAGAGAAATGTTTGTGGTTTTATTAGTTACTGGAGTTTTTAAAAAATAAACTAAAGGTGTTTATGGAGTCCATGGAATTGGTTATGGATTGTTTTTTTTTTATATAATAATTTCATATTCATTGTAAATTTGTTGAGATATTTTTTATTTTAGTTGACGTTGATGATTTTATTGTAAAATGAGTTGACAATGCTAGTGAGGTTAATTGTTTTTGTGAATATGGGATATGAAAAATTCACCATAAAATATATATTTAGATGAATTTATCAATGGATATGTATTGTTATAGATGAATTATTTATGCTTTTTTTAGACAAGAGATCAAGAATAATTAATTTTATAGTTTAACAATATGTGTTATAGTAGACCAATGTTATTTATACATTCATAAGATTATCTATGAAGTTTAAATGGCTATGTTAGAAGAACTTGGATATTAAACATTTTATTTATCGGAAATTTTAATATTTAATTGCTATGCATGATTCATTTGAATGACATATAATATTGACCAGAAGTATATTGTATAATAAATTGGTAGTTTCAAAGGTTTCAAATGAGTAAAATTCCTTATAATAAGGATTATTTTAGCTTAAAAAAGTGATTATGAATAATACATAAAATTAAACATATTTAACTTTAATATCATATGTTTATAAATTTATGATTAATTTACATCAATTAGAAACTAGTAATGAGTAATATCCTTGATATTTTTTGAGATATTTAAATTTCTAATCCTGTGGATTAAATTATTATATTGTATGGAATTTATTATGGATAATTGATGAATGATTCTGTTATTATTATTTTAAAAAATCTGAATGGTGAATTCTTATAAAAAATATAATTAATTATTTGAATATTCAAAAATATAAATCATCCATATGGATGTGATGTAGATTTTAAAATTAGGATGAATAATTCATTTATTTCAGGGTGAGAAAAATATTGTGAAAGAGGATGAATATATTTTTATACTACTATATATTTTTTAAGCTAAAAATATTATAAATTATTGTGTTCTTATATTCATACGGAATATAATGAATTATCAGATATGATCTTCTTGATGGTTTTGATGCATCAATTTTTTCATGTAATATTCATCCTTTTTAGTTTGAAAAACATTTTAAAATATCATGGATCACTAACAAATAATATTTTTGGTGACATTTGTTTTTGCGAAAAATATTTTGGGATGATGTTGATACTTTTACATTATGAATTGACCATAATATTTAAAGATAAAGAATATGTCAAATATCACTGAAAACCCCATGTGTCTAGTCACCCTCATTATTGGTAAACCATTTAAAAACATACACAGTTCAATGATTTATCTTTTCTACTTCACATGGGTTATGTTGAGTTTCTATATTGAGGGGATATTTAAATTTAAATGTCATAGTGGATAATCATAGAAGAAAAAGTAGAAATTATAAACACTAATTCACCCCCACAAAAAAGTGTTGCTCAAAAGATCACATGGTATACTTATAGATAATATAGAGTAATCCTTTTGAAATATTCAAATATTGATAATTCTAAGGTGCTAATTGATATAAGAGTTATCTAAACATATGAAATAAGGGTTCTTCATAGATGATGTGATTGTGATTCTTTGAGTGGTCTCTTATAAAATATATAAAATTCATGAACCTAATGAGAATGTATCATATGAAATTTGGAAATATGGAGACCCCGATGATAAATTTAACAAACATTTTAAAATATTCTTTATATGGAATCAATATGAGAGTTTCCATTTTAAATACCTTGTGAAGTGTCCATGGATCATGTACTCACATTGGGGGGGTCAGATGAGAAAAGTTTAACTAAACTAATTTTCACCTTTTAATTCAAACCACAATCTCCAATTATGATGATTATTTCATTTATGAAATGTATAATGTAAATGAAACAAAGGACACTATATTTTTAAAAGGTTTGTTTCTAATAACTACATCATTTCCATGTTTGTTGGACCCAAAACATAAATTAACCACTGTAATATTTTTATCAATTAAAATGGTTTAGGAAGCCACTATTTATACTCCAAAGAAATTGATCCTCAAGTTGATTCTAGTTATCCCCCCATCCAACTTTTTTTCATCAGTTTGTTTTATGCCCAACCATTTGATGAGTTAAACCCCTGTCTATCTTAAGATTCTTGAGAAATGGGTTGGACCCCCAATTTCATGCTATACCTTATTCTTTAAACTAATCTATAGAAAGGATGATTAGATGATCTTCCTCGATGAGCATGCTGGATCAAACAACATCATGTACAGCTTCAAGTTCCTTTTCACAAATGCCGGACATGCTCAAATAATTCTGAACATTGAATATGATTTGTTTTCCCTGTACAATTCTACTCAGGTAATAATTCAATATTCTTCCTAATACCCAAACTCAATATCCACTAAAAATGATTATAGAAATCATCTAATGGACTGATAAAATTAATGTCATGTCTTAGGTCTCAATACACTACATATTGAATATGAAATATAATTTCAACTTTCACTTTTCAGTCATCATACTTGTAATTATAACATTGTTGAACCTCTATTTTATTACTCGTATGTGCATGTGAACATGTAATAATACATGTATATTTATTTCTGATAGATCATCAAGAACAAAATATTCAATTTTTTCACATCACAGTTCACACAAACCATTCACATAATTCTACATATAGAAATATATATGTAGGAGAATTAATATGTGGAGGTTTAATTGATACAAAGCACTGCCAAACTGATTTCTTAAGGCATGCAAATGCATATATATTCTTCATTGCTTTTTCATTGTATGAGAACTTATTTAATCATACATAATGAACTCTATTTATGTACTCATATATTTTTAAACATTTTTTTATACTTATGTAACCATAAACATGCATACATTTACTAACCTTCACCCAAAATTGTATGTCCACTATTTACTCCCAACTGTGTATAAAGGCATGTTCTTCTTAGCATGTTTCCAGTTATGATTATAGACTAGACAACATTTTACTCTACAATTTCATTAAACATGTAATAAGTGAACTTCCTATGTGAAAAACACCAAAACCACACTATAAAATGCATGCAAAAACCTGAATGGGTATTATGCATGCATGATCTTCTTCATGTAATGCAATGTAAGGGATCACTTTCCATGGTTGTTTCTTAAAATAATTTTAACAAATAGTAAGGTACAAGGAACTCATGTCATTGTAAGGCTATATGAGTGTTCATGAGACATGTTAAACAGTCACAGATACTATTCACCCTCACTCAAACAGTAGTAGAATGACAACCTTCACGTACCAAATAATTCATGACATTGTTTCTCTCTCAAAATAAATTTCTCAGATGTTAAATAAATGCTACATGAAAATGATCCCATCATTTGATATTTATAGGTGTCAACCAAAAAATAAAATCCTTCTAGAATCACAGCATCCAATTACAAGAGCTTCTGAATATGTGGCATGGAACTTCTGTCAGCATGGCTAAAGATTCAAATGAATTGTTGCGCATGTGGAGCTAACTGTTTCTAGAGAAAAAAACATCCAACACTTGATTACAAGTCACATAATCATCACTGTTTTGATTTAGTGTTTGAATTCTCTATGACATGATCAACAGTCCAAATACTATGACCAAACTTATCACGTTCTCATGGTTCTCAATGATTTTTTAAAACAAGATTAATAATATCAATGTCCCTGATGAAATTAGATTAGTTACCAAAAGAATACAATTCAACCAAAGATAAGGTAACCCTCAATTTTTCATTCCCATAAAATATATAATAGATCTTGGTTGCCTCTTTTTATTACAAGAAATGAAAAAACATTCCCAAAATATCATCTCTATCTGCAAGTACTACCCCATACAAGTTCTCTTCAGGAACTCTCCATCACCAAACTCTGAAATCATGCCGGCATGAATGGTAGTTCTTTTCCTCTGCTCTACCTCTCATAGGCATGCTCTAGTGAACGAACTCATTTATATTCATCTTCATGCTAGCTGGATGAGGGGTCATGCTCAGAAACCCACTATTGGATTCTCCTTAGCTGGCTTGATAGGTCCTTAATAATTTGTTAATTTATATTAGAAATATTTTCCAAAGTCAATATAGAAATTCCAGCATATTACAACTTTCTTATCAAAATAAAATATTCAACATTAATAATAAACAACATTTTTTATGGGTCCTACCAATAAATTATATAAAGATAGATTCAATCATAAATCACTAATGACACTGGACTGATGAAATAAAAACTAGTTATATAATCATCTGATGTATGATCTATTCAAATATCATATTCTAAATTAATTTAATAAAATTTCAAACCAATAAAATCATATGGCCTCTTCACATAAGACTAAAACTCTAGAACAATTATTAAACATGGGGAACCACTAGATAATAGATATTCATATCTATATTCTATAGGTTTTCGACAAGTGGTGGTGGACTAGTACAAACATAGGGAGAATAGTTCCTGAATTAAACAACAAAATAATTATTGACGAATCTACTAAAAATCCTATAAAACCTATAAATTTAAGGAATAACACATAACCTAGTAGATAAAAAAGTGTATCAAGAGGGAACCTAAAATAAATAATGTAAAATAGTAAAAGTTGTACAACTGGCATCAAAATTAAATAGGTTATTTGTAGAAAAATATTCCAAACTTGAATCCGTTCATATTAAATAGGTATTATTTCACAACATAAATTTTAGATGTTATATAATTAGTGATGTTATAATATAAACCATCATGTGTCCTATCTCATAGTGAATCTCCTACTAAGAAGAGGCCTTCGAAGAGATAACCCCTAACCACATGTTGAACTCCAAGCTCATACCTACCGTAGTAATAAAATTTGAAGACTAACATTGTACATACAAACTGATATCATATACACCATAAATTGTTGAATCAAATAACCCAATAGGATTCCACTACCCACCTCAACACATTAATGGATATTGTGAGTACGTTTTTCTGAATGCACATCTTTATAGAGTGAAACATAGTATTTAGTTTAACTCACCCACCATGAATCCTAACACATGGATCACTAAAAAAGAGTAATCATTCTAATAAATAACGAATAAACATGAAACTAAACAAATCACACTAAAAATATCTAATATGTAGATAAAACCTAACATCCTATATAAATTACGCATATACCATCATGAACCTATAGGCATACTAGAAATATATATACATTTGAATATCACTATGAAGTGTCTCTAAAATCTATTATAAACCACAGAACTAACTCACATCTAACCAATTATACACCTCACATTAAATAAGTATTTAAACCCATAATACATCATTGAAAATTATAGTCATCTCAAGAGTTATAGAAATAATATTTCAAAATGATCACAATGCATAAAATACCATTTGAACAAAAATAAATTGATTGAAAAATAAGAAAAATAATAAAAATCATCAATTTCAGGAAATAACAAACCACAATGATAAAAAATGCGCCATTTCCTCTTATAATTACTCAAAACGATCCAATTGGATGACTACCAATTGATTTACACTACATCAATTTTGTTTATTATTCAATGTTACATTAGTCAGATCTAGCTACACAATGGTCCAAAACCCTGAACATTGTAGGATCACATGGATTATACATCATAAATTTCATTAATAATAAACAATGAGTGTGTCATGCCCATCATCCCACATTATGTGGATTTCTGAAATGATCTTGTTCTATGAGATCACATGTTTATTTACATCAATTATTATTGGCCATCAACCATCCTTACTATGGCCATGTTTTCAATCATTTTTCGTTTTTATATCCCTGAAAGAGGTTTATATCAAGAGGAATCTGCATCTAATAATGGAAATTAAATAATATGTGAAACCTTGTAAAAAATAATTATACTCTCATTAATCTAAATACAAATATGAAAGGTCTTCCTATATAACCCATCTCATTGATGTTGAAACGCCATCTTCTGGTCTATTACATCAATCCATATACCTCATGAGATGTGATCCACAATTCTCAAACACTAATGGACACATAAAACATCAAATGGGAATAAAAATACACACCCCAAGATGAAATGAACTAATGAGGGAACTACAATCTCTTAATCCCATATCGAGGTCAATACCAAGATTTTTCATAATACTAATATTGTTTTAATTGATCCTATATTATATATCAATTAAAATAATGAGATATTAACTAACATAGAAATCATTGTGTCCTGTCAAGAAAACACTCCCTTAAGAATCCGTGTGAAAAAACAGAAAACTTTTATATATATAACAAAATGGTGATATAAATTCCCACTCACATCGGTATGTCAATCCTAAAGATCCATTATAATATAATCACCCAATGGAATCTACCACACATAATTGATATTATATAATGAATCAACATACTACAATATATATAATATAATGAAAATATAAATAACGAGCCTTGAATAAATATACACTATGTCAAAAAAATATGAAAAAATTGATATGATATTCAACTATAAAATTAAAGTTTAACTAACACCACATTTATTTTATCTTAAATTCAAAGAAAATATATCAAATAATAAATAAAACCATACCTAAATGATTTTTTATTTTTATATAATATAACATTAAAAAAATAAAGAAATCAAATTTTTATTTTACCAACACTTGGCTCTTTCCCAAAACCACAATTAATAGCCTCTTTAAAACAACCATATCATATAATATTAATTTCCCTAAAACCCATTCTAAACCGTTATTTAAAATTAGATGAATTCAATTTGAAAAAAAAAATCCCAAAACCATTCACTCCACCAAAAGAATAAATAATTGGGCCACTGATATTTATTCTTCCAATGATTCACTAATGAACCACTTGGTAATATAGAATATCATTATTGAATATTATGTTTATGTGAGGCTATTACAATTAATAGAGTGATAAAAAATATTAATACTGTATTCTTTTAATAATATTATGATCACATAAAAAATATAAGTGAATTTTTTGGGGACTTAGATATATAATGTCCACCAACAATAGTTAGACTTCTATTGAATTTTCAATGCTCATACCATCCTATATCATGCCCATGAGTATCTATCCCCTCCATAAAACTATCTTACATTAGAAAAAATGTTATTTAAAACAAAATTTACAATTCTAAATTGTTAAAATAAAACAAATTAGGTGGTGTAATACTATGAAATGCACAAGAAATGAAGTTTAATATTCTCCCAAAAACACCCAACATTTAGCCTAGTAAAAACTCAAATAAATACTCTAAATAGGTGGTAATTTTCTTCATAAATTTTTTAAAATATTAATAGAATTAACTAATAAAAATAATAGGAGAATAAATTGAATGAAATAACTAAAATATCCTCTTCCAAACTTCTTTTATTCATTACGGATAAAATACCCCTCATATCGATGATATTCAACTATTCAGTGGTTTTATGTCTCGAGTAACCCCTATAACACCTAAAAATTATGGAAATTGAATTTTAATATCAAAGGGGAGAATATGAGAACTAATCACCCTAATTCTCCACCAAAATGTATCTTGATCATGAATTGTTCAAGAGAACACCAAATGAGTACCAAATAACGGGAGAAGAGGAAAAATGATAGCCAAAATAGAATATATAGAGCCTCATTCTAATACTAATGTGAGAGTGATTACTAAAATTTTACTTTTTTATCACATTAATAAATATTACAAATGGATAATTTTTGGTAGATCTTCACTAGTACAACTCAATACCATCAATTCCATGCTCATGTTATATGATGACATTAATTTCCCATAAAAATAAAATAATATAGATATTCTCTAGAAATTTCACACTACAAATTTTGATATGTCTTTTTAAACTTCTATTAGACCCCAATTGTTTTTTGATGAACCATAAAAATATTATAAAAACTAATCCTACACAGAACAAGGAGATTTGAGATGTGACACACCATGTTATGGCATATTTTTTCCATAAAATCCAAATAAAAATTTATGTTTGAAAATAAAATTGTGTTACCTATCATTATAGAACAAACATATCTATAATTATTTTTTTATTACTTCATATAATTTCTGACACATTAGAATTCTTTGAGTTTTGGTGTCATCTTCTTCCAGCTATTGAAATTCATACACCAACTCATTGAAACTCTATTTTATTTTCCCTCCACTAAACTTCCACATCTAGCACATTGTCAAATAAATAAAAAACATGACACAAAGATATGCTAATATATATTAATTCAATATATCTAAAAACCCCATCAAGCAAAATAATAGTAAATCATCATATCTCCCAGTTCATTGATTCTTCATTATTTGGGTATTTAAAAAATTACATGCCACTTCAAAGTATTATTATAAAGTAATCCAAGAATATTACATTTAATATTACTTATTTCTGAAAGTTAATGTGTATGAATATAATAGAAAATAATTTCCCCAATTATTTTTATTCACATTACGGTAAGCTTTCATGATGATCCATTATATTTCTTGAGGAATATTCTCACACATTCACTTTATCTGTTTTTAGTGATTTCATGACATCATGTATTATGATATATGATTTTTATCAAGGTAAATTTTTTTCAAATTTTCATGGATCACACATGAATATGTTTAATATCTAATATTAATCATGCTTTAGAAACTTATATGATCGAATATTGTCCACCATCATATTAATTTGAGTTAAAACCACCATATCAATTTACTCTATAATACGGTACCCTTAAAAGGTACATTAAAGGTTCATATTTGGAATATGATTATCGATTAACACTTCCAATATATCATCATGGGTAGAATAATATTCAATAAATGATATATTTATCTATCTTAATTTGATGAATAATAAACATTTTATTTTTTTAAAGGGGGTGGTTTATTTTGAGCAGTTTAATCATCATAGACAGGTGGGAGATGTATATTCAAAGGAGTTACTATTTCTAAACATTGATTCATTGTGTTAAAAGAAGGTATGTGACATGTTCAGTACTTTTTAGGTGTTATTTTTATATTTCATCTATTTTACATTATGTCACTCTTTTAGTTTCATCCCCTGAATCAAATAGTGGATTGAAAGGTTCAAATATGAGTATCCACTATGAAAATAGTATAGGGGACCTAGGGTATATGATTTCATAAATTGGGGTGTTTTAAAAAACTAAATTATATCCCAAATACTCAATAACATATCATGATATGAATGAAGAGGGTGTGTAATTGTCTTTGTTTTATATGTATTTGAACTTGAATTTATTGAGGACATTTATTTCTATACTTGGTGTAAAATTCAATGTGAATTTATAGATTTAATATAGAAAGAATGACAGTTTATTTTTGGTTTATTTAGATCGAATCTAAACAGTTTATAATCTCATGGATGTAATGTAATGTTTCTATTCGTTCCACATAAAGGACTTCCCTTTTTGATGATGTATGAATTGAGAAACGGATTAGGGTACATGTTGTGGCTAGGAAAAACAACTGGGGTTCCTCTATCATGGATGATTTATTAATAAAAAAAGTAGCAACACTACGGAATTACGTTTATTTGAAACCATGAATACAATAGTTAAATTTTTTAATTAATTTATTGTAAGGGACACCTTCACGGTGGTTGATTGTAAGGATGCTAATGAGAGGACCTTTTTGGGAATTGATGACATCATAATAAGTATAAAAACCATTTTATATATTTATATCATTTTAAAAAGGTAATATATGGAAGTAGTATCTATTATAGAGAATATGGTAACCTTTTGGGGACACAAATCCATTCTTAAATTCTAGTTGAGACCTAAATTAAATTATAATGATGAAATATCTAGAGGTTATTGATCAGATGCACTAAGACTCTTGTTTTTTTAAATAATAATTTGGTCCGAATCCAATTTGATTGTGGGGTTGTTTATCTATAGTAAAAACTAATCCTTGTTCCCGAGGCTTATGTTGCTAAATTAGGAATGTCTTTGATTGACACATGAGTGACTTTGGTCATGTGACAATGTTGTCAACCATGGTGTAAAATATTACCCATGGGAAAATCCTACATATTACCATATATATAAAATCATTTTAATCAACACACATATTAGATATTGACATAATTTCCTATTTTCAAATGAGACACCCCTAATATTTAAGGAAAATTGTTGAAAAACAACACCCTTTTCATTTATTATCATGGAATAAGTTTCATGGGTTCAACTTCTCCATGTATATTTGTTTGGATTTTTTGGCGATAAAACCTCATAATTCATGGATGGAAGGAAAAAATATAGAAAATCATAGGAATGGAATGTCTAAATGTCATCCAAGAAGGGTCACCCAATTGACATTAGGCATGCCTTAACATATTCAAGAGGCTTGAGACTATAGGAGAGGATCAATTTCCATTTTTGTTAGAATACTCCATCTAAAATATTCCTCATGATAATTCATTAATATACTAAATATTTAGTTTGGGATATCCTTATAATAATAACAATAAAACCATCAAAAAAAGAAAAATGATAATGGCACCCCTTTACTTTTGAATAGAAATAATTAAACTATTATCTATTATGCATCAAACACAATAGAGAAGTATAAACATATAATAATTTAAACACACATCAGATAAATAATCACCCCATGGGATAGTACATATGGTAAAATTACTAAAAGTAATATGGAAAATTTCCCAAAACACAGAATTATTCTACCAAATACTATTACTCCACTACCTATCAGAACTATAATATGATTCCACCTCTCAATATTTTTTCTATGTGACATAACATGATGGTATTCTCATGTACATTATAACTCATTTCTTGAACATGGGTTGGGTTGATCCCAATGACCTAGCAAGAATACCCAATTCGTCAAAGATAATGATTAATATGGTGATATTTTAGATGTGAATGAAATACTTATATTATGATGTTAGTATTCCCTATAAAACCTACCCATATACAAAACATCAAATATAGTGATCATGCAATCATAAATGTATAGTTTTTATGCTAAACATTCAAATACGACACATGAATCTATCTTATTAATCTCTATACAAAATAATAGTCACCTCATTAAACAACAGAACATATACATAAATAATCATTGTGGGGATTTATACAATGGTCAAACCATAGCATATTATACTAGGTATAGTGCCTTACAAATACTGACCACTACCTAGAGGTTCATACTATGATGTCCCCATGTTGCAACTGATCCATTTCATCTTCATGGAGGTCACATTCCATATATCCTTACTTACGTTTTGATATAATTGATGAAACACCTGATATAACCTATACAACCCAAACCACTCAAAGTAACTACACATTTCTGATCTCTAGAAACAAATCATCACTCATGGTTGGTCATGATTTCATATAAAACTGGGACCTCATATTTCCCCTGGTAGTCCTACCAATTCCTTATCACTCAAGTAAGGCCAAAGCCTCATGATCTATTTCACATTCATAAGAATCCATTACTAAATATATGAAAATATTTATTACATACACCCAATAAAAATTCAAATGAAATCCTATGCCATGTGCTCACTAATATATTTATCATCTTACCTATCATTTCATACTACCCAGAACATATATTTTCAATGTCAATATACCGAGTTCGTAGACAATATATTCTCACCCAAAAAAATCATTGAGTTCCTTTATACCTGTCTATTCACTCTATGTGTAAAAATAGAACCCCATACTAACTTTTCCATTGTTTCCAATAACCAACATCATCAGCCAACAAATTGTAATGATTCAATATGAAAAATTATGTAACGCAAAACTATAACTAGAAACCACTATAATAACAAAAAAAATTAATACCTAACATCTCCCAGTCAAGGTCAAATAGGCCAAAAAACACAACCAACCCATCTTATCATTCTTTTGGATACCAGGTCAAAATACTATTTTAAAACAATTAATTAAGGGAATTGTATGGCATCTTTATCGCACAAGTAACTTTTACATAATACAATAAAAATAATTTAGAAAACCCCATATCTATTTCAAAATACAATTTCAAAACCTATTTCTCAAATTCCAATACATTCATTAAAACTACAATTGATTCAACCCATTATAAAAAAAAATTTATAATGGAAAACCATGGTTTCACTAGAATCTGACACATTACCCCATGAAATCCATAGAGAGATCCACCTAAACTCATTTCACCAAGGAAGACTTGTCGAATCATTTAGAAAGATATCTCATCCTATTGAATAATAATTTCCAATGAGTCCATCATAATATATATGGGAGATCATAAAAGACATTCAATATACATAAAATAATAAGTATAATGGAACATAAACAAAAAATAACCAAATTAATAAGAGACTTAATAAATTAAAAGGTCACATAGCTCAGCCCAATATCTAATAATCATTCCTTGTTCATAACAAATTCCATTATGTTTATGATTCACCAACTCACCAATAAAAAAATTAAATTAATAAACTATATAGTCAAATCCCAAATACATATTTTGAATAATAAATAAAATCTCACCAGTTCATTTAATGTCACTTAAAAAATGAATAATCATGTATGATACTAACCTAAAAAGAATGAACACAAGAAAACGATTCGTATATTATAACCTTGAATCAATGGACAATTTCACCCAAATCTCCAATGACCCAATTTAGGACCACTGGAAAAAACCTTACATGAAAAACCAACAAACAATGGATTGACTATCACCTCATGAGACTTCTTCTACAAGGACCACATGGGCTCACCATTATTATGTGTTATTTCACAATACTTCACTAAAAATCATATCCTATAGATATAACCAAGTAAACATAAATGGAAGGAAATTAAAAGGGGGATGAACATGTGGAAAGGGGTAGGGACTGATAAATAATAACTTTGAAGAACCACATCCAATATTATTGGGATTCAAGGGATAGAGAATGATGTATTTGGAGATTCAAATAGTTACATTCACACTCTATTGGTAAACCAATATTAACAGAATATTAAGGAGCATTCCAAATGGGATCTCATTTGGTTGTAGTTTAGGGAAACTCACATTCCTAAATCGATGGTAAGGAGTAGATATCTATTTTTTCTTCCATGTCTGGATGTATTCTAGATTTCCCTCCATTAAGAAACATTAGGCTATGGCATGTGGATTCCATTCTAGCCATATAATGGAATGGAATACCAGGAATTGGGGATACTAACCTCCATGGGGGGTTGCTCGATGTACATGGCTCCCAAGGGAACTCTATAGAGAAACCACTAGGATGTAGTAATGTCACTCACTAAAGTAAAAAAATGTTTCATACCATTACAGTTTAAAGAAAGTCCTTAAACGTTGTCTAGTAGGACAAGTTCCATTATATATATCACTATGACCAACCAATTGATAAACTTTTGTTGTAATTCCACCTTTAAAATTCTCTATTGATCACTATAGAACCAAAATTTTCAAGTCTCCTCCTTTGATGTCCAAAAATTACTTTTTTAAGAATTACAATACATAAATTCATTACCCATATAATAATACATGAAACATAACTTTTTATAGTAAATAAATTAAAAATAACATTAACATCCATTAAATTGAAATTATTTTGGATATAAAATTTATCATCAATCATTTGTGCAGTTTTGTCTCATAGAGTATGTGAGGGATACATGAATCTAGAGATCCATAAAAACTGAGAAATAAATTTGAGAAATTATATAATTTTAGATATATATTACTTTATATGTATTTTGAAATTTTTATCTACCATTATAATGATTTTGTGGTTACTAAATTTTTCTCATAAAATCACTTTTTATTGTTATCGAGATTCATCAATAAAAGAATAGGGAAGAAACCCAATATTATTGTATAAAATGGTTAATTGTGTATATTCATGAGGTCTTCACAATGAAATGGAATATATATCATGTATTTTTCATCATTTTGTCTTCCAGTGTTTCTACCCCCCCCCCCTTTAGGATGTTGGGAAATGGCACATATTTTTCGACAGATAGGGTAATGGTTTACTTGACTCACAAATGATATATAAATTTAAATCATGTTTCCCTAATAGTGTTTTCATAAATCCATACATAATACATTGATGAAGACATCAATTATTTATATTAATTTCTATGAAAATAGATAAAATATAATTTATTAAATATTTACACAACAATAATAAAAATATGATTCTACTAAGATTTATAATTTCCTGTGGGTGTTGTACATGTAATTATATTCATGTAACATAAGGAAGATTATATACTCAATTGATTAAATATACGATATAAATAAAATTATTTTCTAATGTATCATAGGGATTCACTCTATATTTTTA
Organism: Viscum album; assembly: GCA_963277665.1. Classification (NCBI taxonomy): domain Eukaryota; kingdom Viridiplantae; phylum Streptophyta; class Magnoliopsida; order Santalales; family Viscaceae; genus Viscum; species Viscum album. Next base: position 559,291,727 of record OY728131.1, read on the forward strand.
TGTCATGGGAAAGGGCCTCTATAATTTAATGACCAATATGAATGATTTTATTCAGTTTAAAGATATAAAAAAATTTATTTTCTATTAGAACCATAATAGATGGCAGTATAGAACACCTTGTATTACATTGTATCTTATTATGATTATTAGCTTTAGATTATAGTTTAATGTCATATATAAAGTCTAATATTGTATATTATTTTATCAATGTAATCCAAATAATCAATGGGAATAAATTTATAGTTTAATTATTTTTTAGAATAATTTAATGGTTATTTTGGACTTTGAGACATTCTTATATGGTGATGAAGATAAGTTTATAATTAAATGGTAAAAATGAATGTTGTGATGTCCACCATAGTGTTTCATTGTATTCAAAAATTTATGTATATTATCTATTGTGTAGTACTTGTGAAGATAGAAACATTTGAATGTTTCATTAGTCAAAATATTATCTTTGGGAGGCCACCCAAGGATAGATGGTGATTTAGAAGTGTGGGTGAAAATGTTTCTAGGATTATACCTTATTGTATATTCTTACATATCATAATTAATGTGTACTGTATTCGATGTAGGGAAACTATGTCTGCATATAGTAAAAATCCATATTGTAAGGTGTAACACTCATCCATTAGATTCAATAATTTATGTTTCAGTCAATACATTGTGTGTATGATATGCATTTTAAATCAATGTGAGAAGGTAATGACACTTGAAAAGACCAAAAAATTGAGTCCCATTTTTCCAAAGGTATAGCAAATGACCTACACCATTCCCACCAACAATAGTATAAGGTAAATTAACATTCACCAGTAATCCAATGGAAATATCCTACAACATTCTAGAAATTACTATTTATAATTGAAAATTCACATTTCCGTTTGCCTATTTGATCTCGACGCACTTATGTGTTATGGTACCTCTACAAAACATGAATAAATTATTTAAAAATAATATGAATAAAATTTATTTAAATATCATTATAACATAAAAAATTATCAATAAATTAAGTCATACTTGTCTAATACATTCTTAAAATATTTCCGTACTTCACCATCGATAGAGCAAAGAAAGTAAAGTGCCTTCAGCCTTGAGAAAAAACCTATCATCAAATTTCTACATTCTTTAATGATACATTATTATTAGGGTTTATTATGATAAGATATATATAACACTTTCTATGAAATATGTTTCATAGTCAGGAGAATAAGGAAACACCTGGGGCTATGTAATTGCATTCTTTTGAAATATTCAAACAATATAAAATATTCTATCTAATTCAGTCATTGTCATCGCTATATGTGAAATAAGTTATGGGTCTATAAATACATATAACTCTATCTTTCCATGATCCTATAAAATTTTATAAAAATACCTAATACAAAACAAACATAAGTATAAATTTAGAATGAAATAAAAGATTAGAAATTTATATGTTACTTACATGGAAAAAACATTCAATTTCATGACCCGTCCCCCAGGGCCCGTTCCATGACTTCCTCAAGCTTGACTTTCATATACCAGGGGCTAGTGACAAGCACTAGAAAGGAATATCCCAAAAAGGGAAGGCATTATATTTTATCATGTACACCCACACATGAAAAACCACAAACCAACACATTAAATGGGGGGGAAAGTATGCCACTAAAAAAAAGCTGAGTACTAGTAAAAGTGAAAGTAAGTGGTCCAGAATAAAAAACCAGCAAAGAACTAAAATCTCAACTATATAGAAAGGAATATCTGATGTCCATACATGGAAAAAACCATATGATCATGAGATTATAGAAGATTCTAGGAGCCGAAGTAGTATGTCCATGCCACCTGGTCCATCTGGGCCCCACCTGGCCTTAGTCCACCAGGTCCACCATCGTAGCTTCCATTATTCCTATCCCCCTAAGAACCTCTGTTGAAACATTTATCATCTACACTAGACTCAACACCTGTGGGAGAAGCCTGTTCAGGGGTTAGTATAACAATTCTCTGTAGGGATCACAATACCCCCCGAGGTCTCTTAGTAATATGCAAAAAGAAACACCACTAAAAAAATATGTAATGTACCAAGATTTTTGTATAATATTTTTAAATTATATATAATTATTTCAAGACTAAACCCTAAGATGGATTGAGATTATGAGACCTGGATTTCCCAGAATGATCCGTTGAAAAATGTTATGCTTTAAATTGCAAGCGGGAGTGGGTTTCTTGAAAAATAGTAATAAATCATAAAGGTTTTCCCAGAAAATATATCTAAGGGAACCGTTACTTCAAGATGGAATGTTTACCCTAGTAATTACATAGTATTAGTCAACGTAGGCCTCGAGTGAGAAAACCAAAAATTGGCATAATGATAAATAATATTATTAAATAAAAATATTTTCATTTCCAAATTCTTATAACTCAATAATGATGAATTGGATAAAAAATTTGAGACCACCACTGAACACGTGATGGTATTCTTTCCTTAGGAAAATCTTAACATTGGCCAGTGTGGGCCAATGATTGATGTTAGTTTTTGGCCTTAAATAAAATAATTAAATAAAAATTATTTTTTTTTCAAATTCTTATAACTCTTAAATGGTAACTCGAATTGAAAACACATGAGTACCATTGGGCATTTAAGGGTCTGTTCCCCATAGGCGAAGCCTAAACCCTACATGTGTGGGTTGAGTGTGAAATTTAATTTTTGATATTTTTTTAAGGTTCATTTAAAAAAATGTTTGAGTAGGTTTTTAGAAAAATAAAACCAGTGGTCATATAAAAAATTCTAGGGAACCATTGAACTTTTAATGCTGAGATTCACTTAGCAGACAAGGGAAGAGCAAGAAAAGTTACTTTTCGGACTTTTGATGAAAAATAGTAAAATGCATTAAAAGATATATTTTATTTCTTTTCTCTCCATTGGGTGGAAGATGGTGGCACTGTAGTGTAGAGACCAGGTGAAGACATGGTGCATTTATGAATATCATTAATGGCCCGTATAACATAGTTAAATGTCTCAATAAAGTAAGTGCAACATAAAAAAGGTTTCATAAATGAAACAGTGTGATGATGCAATGTCGTAGTGTAACCGAAACACTGAGACGTGATTATTTTTATTAAAAATACTTTTGGGTGAATTGGGAATTGAACTGTAGAGATTCTCTAACAAAACGCCAATAGTTTTCATCTCCACTGAATAATGAATAACAGTGGTGAGACATCATCGCCTTTGACATGCCTCAAAGAACATAGCTGGATGTGACTTCAATTTACTGAAACAATGATGATGAAGACTTCATCCTCGAACTTCAACGTGGTAGAGGTTGTTTAAATTTTTTGTTCTTCATTTTTATTTTTAAAAAAAATGAATGGTGACTAACCCAAGAATAGGTAGAACAAAAATTCATGCGTTTATGAGAGAGGGTAAATATATTTGGGGATTTCTCTATCTGGGTTTCAACCTTTCTTTATATTATTGAATATCTCCCCCGAGCATCCCCGGATTTTAAAATTCTAACATAGAGGGAACGGACCGATATGAACAAAGGCACAAACCCCTCTGTAGGGGATCTCTTTGTGAAATGATTTTCTATTGTGGTGGGAGACAATTTCAGGACCTTTGTGATGAAGAGAAAATTTATCAGAGGCTGTTGGCATAGGTGGTGTGATGAATAGACCCCCGGAGTGCATCTAGTAGTCCACTAAAAAAATCAGTTGTCACACTAGCACCAGGATCATTGGCTTGTGGTGGTGGCTACGGGCGGAGGGTGATAATGCTACCATCAGTACATTGTGGTAGTGAGTGTTGGGGAACCGGGAAGGCGCTGAGTGGAGGGACGACCCGCATCTGGGCTGTTTGGGAATCTGGTGATCTGTGGTCCATTGACAATGGCTAGAGGAGGCACTGTATCTATGGGGCTAGTGGGAATCAGATGCAGTGCGACAGCCATATCTCAGCGGGACGAAACAACACTGGTTGTACCGCGCTACAGGTCATTGGTGTGTGGGTAATGCTCGAGCCCATGGTATGAGCCAGACCCACAGAGGTGGGTCGGACCCTTTCCCAGTAGGGCGAACCCACACCATTGGGTCGAACCCGCACACTTCGGGCTGGGCCAGATGAGATCGGGTTGCCGGGTGACCTAGAGGGCTGGACCCTCTGCCAAACCAGGCCATGTCCAGCAAGGCCCTTTAAGCCTGTCCCACTAGCTAGACTAGATGAGAGTGACCCCGTCCCGAAATAGTTCAGGTCATGTTAATCTAAGTGAACTGGGGGATCTAGATCCTTTGGGCTAGGTTAGTTGGGTCGGTCTTACTCGGTGGGACCGAGGCTAGACACTACCGGAAACATGATTACTGAAATGCTTGTATATATCAGACCAGGTGTCATATTGAAGTAAATATAGTGGTGTTGGGAGCCTTGTGATGGGGCAGTCTTTATGATAAACTCCACTTGAGTTTTGACAAAGGTAATAGTATGACATGGTTGGATCAGATTCAAATCCAATCAGGCCCTTTTTACTAAAAAGTCCATAACTTACTAATCAGGCTTCTAATCATTGCATCGTCTGGTATATTGAAACCCTTTCAACAATATGGTCCTTTGGGGTTACTCAATTTTAGACTCCATGGTGGATTATGTATGGACGATTTCATGATGAGTGGATACTCTTAGAATTAATTGTGCCTAGTGGGGTATTCCAGTGTTTGTCTTTGATTTGATGAAATAATAGTGATCCTTAGTGGGGGAGCACCTAGAGATCCTCAGAAGGACATTAACTAGAAATCCTTAGTGGTTCAGTACCTAGAAATATTCTATGGTTTAGCACCTACAAATCCTCTTTGTGTGAGAACCTAGCGATCCTCTTTTGGACAGCACCTAGAGATCCGCTGTGGGTCCTCACCTAGGGATCCTCAATTGTTCATCACCCAGTGATCCTCTCTGTGTCAGAACCTAGTGATCCTCATTTGGTCAGTAGCTAGCGATCATCTATAAGTCATCGCCTAGAGATCATCTATGTGTCATCACCTAGCAACCTTTTGCAGGTCATCAGTAGAGCCTCTCAATAGAATAAGATGATCTAGCTTTATGACTAATCATCTTTACTTCTGTACAGTTTTTATACCAAGTGTGATATGCCTCTTTTACATAGTGCAATATTGATGATGTATTTCTTGAAACCGTTACCTCTATGGTACTTTATTTGTGGTGTTTCCCTTCGAGGATTACTAAGAGACCTCTGGAGTTTCGGGATCCCTATTGATTAGACGATTGACGTTTCGATAGAGGTGCTCAGGGGGACAAGAAATACGGACACTAAAATAATGGACCTGGTGTCCTAGGACCAGGTGGTGCCAATTAATACTAGGTAGGCAGGACATACTACTTCATGTTTTATTAGATTCACTACTCTCATGGTCTACTAGGGTTTTATGTAGATGGAAATTTGAGTTTCCTTTTTGTACTTTACAGTTTTCAGTTCCTGGTTGGGAATGTATTTTCTTCCGCTTACTTTCACATGTACTTTCACTCAGAGTTTTTTTTGTGGAATAATTTTCCCCCATTCAGTGTGTTGGGATGTGGTTGGTATTGTGTATGTGTACAGGATTAAAGGCAATGCCTTCCCTTTTTGGGATATGACTTCTTGGTGTTATTCACTACCCATGGCGTATGGAAGGTGAGTTTGGGGTATTCACGGAATGGACCCCAAGGGATGGGTAATGAAAAATTGGAATCAATGTGAAGTTATTCCTACAAAAAATACAGGGATTCTGTGTTTTTTTTTGGGGAAACAGTGTTGAGTGTAGCGAATTCGACTTCCAGATTCGGCGAGTCCAGTGTTGGTGCGAAGGATGATGTATCCAAATACCAGGGCCATGAATCTTTTTTTTGGATCGATACATGAATTCATGTGTTGCACAAGTGTCTCCATGTGTTATTTTGAATAATATTTATCTCACCGAGTATAAGTTTCTGACCACAGTTCATCTTGTTTCTCATTCAAGATGCCTCCACACAGACAACAATCCAGGATTCCATTGTATGAATATGTGAATGTTGTACATAGTGATGAGGCTTCAGTACATGGAACATTTCCTAAGGTGGTACCTTCATATGGTGTCCCAAAAATACCACTGCTCATTGGTCAATAGTCACTACCGACACTACTATTAGAGTACACATATAGGCTCATTGCCTTACATGAGATTCAATGACAGATACCCTTCTAGTTCCAAGGATATCTTGATTAACAGGTAGCTAAGGTTTGTCTTGAGATGGTAATCAATTTTCCATCATTCCATGAAACAATTAGATCAAATGGAGGATATGGTAGCGAGCCTTCTTTGTCGCTCAGTAGGGCGCTAACAGGGTTTAAAATACCCTGATCATATGATGAGGTAATTTTTTTGTGGACAGAGCTTGAGAAACATTCTCAAAGAAGGGGACTCTTTCCAAAAATAGGGGTATGTGTTCCCAAGAGCTTCTATATTTTTGGTTGGATGGCATTCTGTTTGCTCAGTATTCATCAAGGCATATCGATTATTCCAGGAACTCGATGAATATGATACGACCAGTGCTTCGGGGATCATACCTCTATCCGAGAAGTGTTTAGGGACATCTGAGCCATCACTCTTCTTCTATGCATTCATACTTATGTTAGGGTGCTAGAGAGAATACTAGTGGTTGAATGTTCATTGGAAGACCTAAAACTTCTAGTAAATGTCAATAGTGGGAAAGTAGGAAACCAACATCTGTTTCAATGACTTGGACGTGTAAAATGTTTTGGGATGAGTAAGTGATAGGGATAGTTGAATTAGTAGGGGAGGAGATGTGGAAGAGAGTCTAGGAGAGTAGGAGGAGGGGCATACATTTTGACAAGTCAAAAATCCACCCTAATTTGGTCCCCATGAGGCTCAAGGAGATGGAGGATAGAAGAAGGGACTTGCAACATGCGGTCAAGGAGTATGGCCCAATGGATATAGGAATGATTTGAGGTACGTTATGTGTCTAAAAACTAGCTACTATCTTAGTCGATATAGGTACTAATCGTTCCTTCTTCTCACGAATATTGTTCAGGATATACAGTTTTAATTTGAACCATTGAATAGATCCTTACGTCGGGAGATAACTATAAGAGGGGAATCAAAACTCACACTTATACCTACATTGTTATCTGGCCCTTGAGGAAAGCGTTTTGTTTGGATCCTCTTGGTTGAAGCATCGAGACCATATGATGGTAGTATGGGTATGGACTGGCCATCCAAAATTTTTGCTCAAATTAACATTTTAAGGATAAAATGATGTAGAATACCTATAGCATTTGAATGGGGATTTCCCTGGATTGTGAAAAAGAAACCACCTGAATCATGGGACAAACTCATGTGTAGGAGGGAGCAGCTGATCACTCTTGAGTCAGCCAGCCTTACCCTCATGGAAGTTGGTTTTTTTAGTTTTCAGTTCCCAATATTATTGTCAGAGTTCTTTAATTTCCATTCAAAAGATGATTCCAAGATGACCTCCCTAGATGTAGAGGGAAATCTACATTATTCTACACCCTGAGATGACACTAATATTAGCATCAGTATATCAGATGGTATTCATAGTGATTCGCAAGAAGGGGGTATGTGTGGGTGACTTGTAGATGAGGGGCTTTGTAAGAACTAGAGCTCAAGGATATGTGTGTGTTACCTACACTTTAACCAACTGGGCTTGGAGAACGAGTACCCACTACCAAAGGTTCGATGGGAACATCAATCAGTTAAAAGAGGTATGATTTTGTGTAGATCGAAAGGTGCTTGTAGGATTTTCAGTAGCTATCACAATGGTGATGGCTGGAGTTCCTCCCAAACTATGACTTTGAGATAGTCGATACTTATAGGAAGGGGAATGTTGTGTAATACACACTCTGTAGGATGAATGGTTTATAGTTGCTGAGTGAGGAAAAAAAGTAGCTAGTTGTGATGTAGATATCCTTCATATATATTGATGGAGTAACTTACCCCTATTATGTGATTTTCACTCCGCCACTCTTATAGTAAGTAAGGGAGGAACATCCTATAGATGATGACTGCAAGGGCCGACATGCTTAGTTATCCACTAGATGGGCTCCTGTTGGATTATTTATAGTGGGGAGTATGTCATTATTTTAAGAGGGTGCACCATAGTACCAGTGATGTTATAGTCAGAGGTGTTGAGGGAAATTCATACATCCCCTTTGGTGGTACATCCTTGTGTGGTGAAGATATACCATGCCCAATGAAGACAGTACTAGAGGCTAGGGATGAAGAAAGTAGTGGTCAATTTTGTTTCGAGATGTCTCACATTTCAAAAAGTAATAGCCGAGCATCTATTTCCAACAGGCTTGGCCCAACCACTTGAGATACTAGAATGTAAGTGAGACGGTATCTCGATGGACATTATGACGGGGTTACCACGTATATACAGGGTGCACGATTCTATTTGGGAGATCGTTGACTAACACACGTAGTTATCTCACTTCCTACCCATGTAGTTGCAGGGACTAGTAGAGGGCATGGAACTCTTGTACGTCCAGAAGATAGTGCATATTCATGGGGTGCCTTCGATGATCATCTCATACCATGATACAAGCTTTATATCCAGATTTTGGAAGGGATTACATGGGGAATTCGGGACTCATCTACGCTTGACCACAACGTTTCATCCCCAAATGGATTCTTAGTTTGAGCAGACCGTACAGACCTGAGAGGAAATGATTCGTGCCATTGGGAGGACCACCAGCCACCAACATACATGATTCACCTTACATGATCAATGCTTCTGTCATTGATTTTGGGCATAGTTGGGAGGACCACCTGTCGATGGTAGAGTTTTAATACACTAACAACTATCACTCCACAAATTTCATGGCACCATTCAAGGCCTTTTATGGGAGGACATGCAGGTCACCTCTATGCTGGATAGTCTTAGGGGAGTCGGCACTCAAGGGTCTTGAGTTGGTAAAAGATTCCACCAAGAAGAGGTAGACCATCCTAGGGAAAATGAGGACTGCACAGAGCAGGAAGAAGTCTTATGTTGACTGGATACAAGGTCCCTTGGAAATAATATATGGTGACCATGTTTTCATTCGGGTCTCACCCTGACAGGGATTTCATTGCATCAAGGCAGAATTTTATCAATGAGGATCATCAAACCCATCTAGATTCTATGCAGATTTGGTGAGTTGTATTACCACCTAGCTCTTCCCCCACATATTCACCAAGTTCACGTTGTTTTTCATGTGTCACTAATGAGGAGGTTTGAGTAGGATCCATCGTACTTCATCGACTGGGGTGAGTTATACATTGATGTAGGGGTGACATATGTAGAGTTTCTAATGGAGATAGAGGATCAAAAGTAGTTGGTCTTTCAAGGATGGTTGATTCTTCTAGTTCACATTTATTAGAAGCACAATAATCTTTAGGAGAGCACATGGGAGTAGGAGGCTCATATTTAAGCTCAGTACCACCATTTGTTCAATTGGTCATTGTTTTGGCTTTCAAGGACTTAAATCCATTAGGTGGGGTGAATTTATTTTCCCCAAACTTCTAGATATATTTTTAAAATATATGGAATTATTTAGAGAACAATCACTAAGACAACGTGCAATTCTGTGGCCCTGAATTCCTATAATGAGCCATCAAAAAATGTAATGCTTTAAATAACACTCTGTAGTGGTTTTTATGATAATGTGGAATAACAATTAAATGGGTTCCCAGATCCAAAAACTGGGGTAACCATTTCTTTCAGTATGGTGGGTTTACCCTAGGCGCGACTTATGTTTTTCCAGCACAAGCCTCCTGTGAGAAAACCCAAAATTGGCATAACCATTAATAATATAATTATATAAAATTATTTTATTTTTTAAATACTTATAACTCATGAATGGTGAATCATATTAAAAATTTGAGATCACCATTAATCTCATGAGGGTATTCTTTCCTTAGGAAAATCCTAAAATTTGTTAGTGTAGGTCAACAATCGATGATTATTTTTGGACGAGAATAAAATAATTAATTAAAAATTATTATATTATCAAATCCTTATATCTCTTAAATAGTAACATGGATGGAAAATCAAAGAGTAATGTTGAACTCATCAGGGCCTGTTCCACTTTGGAGGATCCTAACAATAACTATCATGGGGTAACAGTTAATGTTAAATTTTGATCATTTCTAAGGATCTTTTAAATTAATGTACAAGACAGTTTTTATAACTTTTGAACTAGTGAATGGATCAAAAATCTCAGGGTATCATTGAACATAGAACATTGGGATTCACATAGAAATTACATAAAGTTGGATGGAAAGGGCCGAATGGAAATTGCATTTTTAGCGATTTAGAGAAAAATAATAAAATAATATAAAATATTTATTTCTTTTCTTTTCTTTTCATTGGGTGGCCGATACCATTGTTGTGGTGCAATGACCTAGCGATGACATGGAGTATTAATGAAGCTCAATAATGGCCCATATCACGCAGTGTAACGTTGAAATAATGTAAGCATAGTAGCGACACTATTTTATAAATGAAACAGTGTGATGACGCCATGTCACAGCTTAACATAAATGTTGCGATGTGTTTTTTTATTAAACCTAATCGTGGGAGAATGAGTAATTAAACTGTAGTGATTTTCTAAAAACGTACAGGTAGTTTTCCACTCCATAGAAGAATAATGAATTCTAGTGAGACTTCATTGCCTTTGATGTGCCATATAGAAAAAATCTGGAAGCAACATCAACTTCGTGAAACCTCAAACACAAATGCTTAGACAATAAACATCAATGAGGTAGGGTTACTTTAAACTTGATGTTCATCCCAGTTCAAGTAATGAAATGAAAAATGTGGGTCAGCCCAAGAACATGTTGATCCTAGATTTCTGCATTTATATAGGAGGGTAACTATATTTGAGGATTTCTTTATCCAGGTTTCAACATTACTTGATATGGTTTTACATCTCCCTCGAGCCTCCCTAGATTTAAAACATATAATGCGGAGGGCAGGGCCGACATGAACAAAGTCTGAAACCCCTCAGTAGGTGCACTCTTTGTGAACAGATTGTCCGAAGTGGTAGAAAGATGACTTCAAGACCTTTGATGTAAAGAGGTCTATTCGTGGAGGCTTTTGGCTTAAGAGGAACGAAGAATGGAACATTGATGTTCATCCGGTGGTCCACAGAGAAATTTGTCAGTGCACTGGTGGTAGCTGCTGATGGAGGGTGGCAGCGCAACACAGCGGCGAGAGTTGGGGTTCCAGGTAGGTTCCACGTGGAGGGATGACCCACATATGGGGAACTGGTGAGGCGAGGTATATCGACCATGGATGAAGGAGGCCCCACAGCTATGGGGCCATTGGGGGCCTGACACGGCCCAAATGTCATGTCCCAGCCGGCTGACCCCACACTGGCCGCACCGTGTGGCCAATCTTCACCTGGGGGGGATGCTCCCCACCTAGTTGGCCATGTCAGACCCACGCTGGTTGGCCGAACCTACACTAAGCTGGTCAGACCCACACCAGTGGGCCGATCCAAACAAGATCGGGTCGATGAGGGACCCGACTGGCTGGACCCTCGTCCAAACCAAGCCGTGTTCAGTGAGCCCCATTAGGCCTGGCCAACTGGCCATGCTAGACCAGACCCACCCCAACTAGAACTGAGTTAGGTCAATTCCTTCAAATTGAACCTAGGGATATGGAATCCCCAGGCCAGGCCGGCTGGGTTAGTTCAAATGGGTCCTACCAGGACCTTCCACAATGGGCCCCCTGTTTACTAAAACACATATATCTATCAGAAAACACGTACGATTAATGCACCTTCAATAGAGTTGGACCCGTACAATTGGGTAGTCCTTATGATATACTCATCATGAGTTATGAATGATTTTGGAGTATGGCCAGGATGGATCGGTATCAAAATCATCCAATCCTTTTTTAATAAAAAACCCAAAACATATAGACCGAGTGTTTGATCGACGTGTCGTCTGTTGCGTTGAACCCTTACAATAAGATAGTCCTTTGGGTTACTCTATGTTGTAATTTGTTGGGTTTGAGGTATGATTGATGTCTTGAGGAGAGGATCTTCCCAGAAACAAACATGATTAGATGGTGAATCCAGTGGTTGTATGTGACATGAATAAATAATCGTTATCCTCTGGCGGTCAGCACATAGCGATCCTCAATGGGTGATAACCAAGCAATCTGCTATGGGTTAGCTCCTAGTGATCCTCAGTGTGTCAGAACATAGCGATCTTCTGTGGGTCAGCACCTAACGATCCTCTCTGTGTTAGTACCTATCTATCCATAGTGGGTCATCACCTAGCAATCATCCAGGGGTTATCACCTAGCGATCATATTTGGTTCAGCACCTAGAGTCTCTATGGGGGTCAGCAGCAGAGCCTCTTGACAGAATAAGATGATCTAGTTTTACAACTAACCATCATTACATGAATACTTAATTTATACCTGGTGTGAGATGATTCATTCACTTTTTGTTATGTGGTTGTGGTCATTCTTGGTGGTATTACCTATTGGTTAATTTCTAACAGCCTAGAATGATAAAGGGTTAAATGACTAAATGATATGAATCATGTAAACAAGGTGAAACTTTATTTTCAGGGGCCTCCCTAGTTAGAACTCTATATTTAAGCATGATTAGCATGGAGTACTGATCGAGATGGGTGATCTTCTAGGATGTTTCCTAGGTTGTGTGTGAGTGATGACAATGAACACTAGAAAGAATTAGTGTTGACCTCTAGGGAAATTCATTAGTAAGCTCACCCGTTCGGGGACGTGGGTGGGCCCTAGGCTGGGGACCACATGTCTTTGGGGAAACTGGTAGTACCTGGTGGACTAGGACTCAACAACAATGTTATGTCGGGGTATCTGAATAGTCAGTAGGGCCTAGTTGTTACATTTGGTATCAAAAGTGGATCCCACCCTTAAGTGTGGTGCACAACCTTTGATGGGATGTAGGGCCCACAATGAGGACATTGTTCTCTAAAGGGTGTGTATGTAACAGCCCAGAATGATGACGGGATAAGTGACTAAATTATAAGAGTCATGTAAACAAAGTGCACCTTTCATTTTAGGATCCTACATGGTTAAAACTCTATAGTTCAGCGTGCTTGGCATGGAGTAGTGATCAAGATGGGTGACCTTCTTGAATGTTTTCCATGGTGTGTTTGAGAGAGGAAAAATCACACTGGGAAAAATAAGTGTAGACTTATGGGAAAATTAATTATTTAGATATGATTTTCTGGAATGTGGGTGGGCCCCAGGGTGGGGACCACGTGTCTGTGGGGAAACTAGTGGAAACGGTTGGTCAGGACTCGATGACCAAGTTACGCTAGGGAGTCTGTGTTGTCAGTAGGGTCCATTTGTTACATTGATCCTATTGCTGCACAACTAATCACCATTTACATTCTCCATGATGTAATTTTTTAGAAGCACCATAGTCATCGAACACCCACAAACACTATCATCACTTTGTATCTCATTAACATCTGGCATTAATGTTTAATATGTTGATAATCTAGAAAGGCAACTAGAATTTTTTTCTTAACTCATAACACCTTGTATTTATTGTTTTCTATTCATTGTTTTTTTTCCATTAATGTATTATTATAAAAAATAGACAAATCTATAAATTTAAATTGTTAAAAATAATTTAACACCAAAATCAAGCAAAAGATAAAATTTAAATATTAATCTATAGTAATATTTCAAACAATTCTAGATGGCCAACCTAAAAAGTGGATGATACTTTTTACAACTATGCTCATCTCATCTATAAGTAATGGTACATTTTCTGATCTATCTATAATATCATGTACAGTGTACCTAGGATGCTCTATATCTCTGTATTGATGTTGAATGGTATATACGATATAAAATACAATATCATATTAAATAATATATAGTTCCAGACCATCAACATATTACTCAAAATGAACTGGAAACTATCGAGGGGGTGTGTAAAAGTTGTATAGAAAGGGGTGGGGTTATTAAGAATAGGTAGATGAGTGGAGATTATAGTGGGGGTACAATGGGATAGGTAGTATAAAATGTCTTTACATGTCTGCAAACAATGATTGTACAGAATCTATGATCCTATGCTCCATCATCATAGAAATATCTTGAAATTGACATTCCAAATATTCTTTTTCAATAAACATCATCCATTAAAGACGCTATATAATGTGGTTACACTTTTTCACCAATAAACCTACTGAGCATCCACATATATGAACAAGGTGTTTAGGAATTCTCAATGTTGTCGTCAAAATATCCATCCTATCCTTAGTTACACATTCCCCCTATGTTCTCTTCTCCTCAACAGAATCGTGTATGAAATATTTAAAAAAATCCATAATGAGTCACAATATATAATGTATTGAATTTACATAAAATTAACAAATAAAGTAAATATCTTACAATACTCTAAGCTACCTATGATGAATCTTCCAAACAAATATTATTATTTTTTCTCATCAGACCCCACTTCCATATCTCATGTCTATCAGGGGGGATTGTCATCCTTTATTAAACACGAAGACTCACCTCTCAGTTTTTGAAAATTTTCTTCCATCATTTTGTATACTTATAATGTATACCCTCCACGAATCAATTTTGAGGGTATACATTCCAATATTGGATTTTTTATGTGATCTCCTTAATTTAATTAAATATAGAATAAATAAATCATTAATAAGATCATTTATATAAACAAAACATATAAAAGGAAAAATATCTCTAACAAAAAATGGTCAATGTCTTATAATTTCAAAAAATTACATCCATCTGTCTTCATCGTTAAATGGATATATATATATATATATATAACATGGATTATGATGTTTCTTATTCCCAAAAAAGAAATCTGATGTGATAGTTGATATAAAATCCGTCAATTTGGTAGCATCCTATGATAAAAATTTCTTACTGAATCCTATAGTATCTTGTATTTCAATTGTCATTGGATTAGAAGGGGGAAACATATATTACAAAAAGTATCAAGGTAAGAATAGTAATAACCAATGAAATTACCAAAACAGTCTCCCATATTTGAAATATTTCCAATTTATCAACACTTCTCCGAACATCAATCAAAATACTATCTTCTTAAATTACCCTTCAATACTATAAAATTGTTTATTTTTTTGAATTTGAACATCATGGATTGTTGTTATCATAAAATTCTAATGGAATCATCAGGTCTCGACTGTTGGGAAATAATATTTTCTTAAATGTTTCCTACCACTTTTACCGACCCTTAATCTATACATTAGAACTGTTGACGTAGATTGATCACTTTAAAATTGATGGGGCTTATCAACATGAGCATGTGTACATTCCTCCATAAAGTTATCCATATGATCATCTCCATAAGTATGTGGTGGATAAGTCTATTGATCTGTCATTATCATCAAATTCATAACAAAAAATAATTATTCCAAAAATATTGAAATTCAATTGTTACATTATAATGTAAATAAAGAATAAAAAAGTATCTGTCAAAATTTTTAACAAATCTATACTTAACATTTTTTATTCTATTTTTTATAGTTAACTAAAATTATTAATACAATATTGAGATGTAAAATAACATATAAATGAATGAAAATAATAAATATATGGTATATTAATAGTAAAAATATTCCTACATAACATCTCATTTGTACACAAACTAATGTTTTTAATATAATCATATAATTTTTTTACATTATTGATTTAAATTACATTTTAACAAAAAAATATATTAAAATAATGGTTACGTAATGGTAATGTTGGAAAAATTAAAAAAATAAACTAATATAAATAAAAAACCAATCTTATTCCTAATAAAACATATTTTAATTATGAATTTAATACTGAAATATCTAATATATAATGAAATTTAAAAAATTATATAGAAAATTAACATATGTAACATATTACATTAGCAATATACTAATGGAACTGTTTTTAAATTCCTTCATCATGATCATTTCATATGACACAAACCACATCTAAGAGATGCTCATAGACATTATCTATCAATATTTCCATGGAAGTAGCGATCTAAAATAAATTAGCATCATCATCTAGATTATAATCACCAATATACTATTTTTTCATAGTATAATATTATACCATTTCATATCTGGTTGATCAAGAACATATAATACTTGTTTTTATTGTGTTACCATTATAAAATGATAACTATTGTATTATATTCTATTTTTGTTCACAAATACTATTCAAAATTCATCATGTCTAACACTATTATTACCAATAAACAATATGTTGTTAAACACTAGAACATGAAATTTAATGTAATCAACCTCCCATATTTATTTAATGACTCCATAATATGAAAATGATATAAATGTTGGGTTTTGGTCTTTTTCACTCGAATAATGCTTTGCTCCTGCGAACAACAACACACTACTGTTCTGAATTAAACATCAAGTGTCCTGGTATTTCATATGAAATATATAACCATTACTGTTATACCCCAACCATGTTATCAATTTTTTATTTGGAATAAACACTCATAATCCTAATGTATTTATAGATCATATCAACTAAGAATGATATCATTAAATGATGGAAAAATATTTTTTATTATCATAAAAAATACCTATATGTTTCTCCATTAAATAACATTGTTTAAAAATTTTATCACGAAATTTTATATATGAGTTAGTATCATCTATATTTTTCAAGATGTAAAAATATACCATTATTGTCTATTAACCTTTATATATTTTGACTTTCAATCCATTGAACACATTTCTACCATTATTAACTAAGTCAAGGCATGATGTAGGAAAACTAATATGTTCCACTTACAAAAAATTAGCTTGTACGAAAATCCACAGCCTTCTAATAAATAAAATTCTTGATAATTGAGTAATTGGGTAAATATAGACTCTTAACATATTTTTTCAATATATTCACATGAAATTAAAAATTCCACATCCAACATAGATATACACATCCAAAAAGATTTATTTTTTGCCCCAAATGAACCATTAAATTCACTGTGATATTAAAAAAGAGTGAAGAAAATACATTTCAAATTGATAAAGTACAGAAAGTACAATATTCTCCAAATTTTCCAATCATATAAAATCAATAACCTCATGAAAATGAATTGAAAATATAACATGTCTTCATGATTATTATTCTAACATGGATGGGAATTATTCCATGCAATGAAACTATTAAGAGTTAACAAGTCATGATGTGAAAAACATGATATTTCATAAATGTCAACTTAATGTCCTTTAAATACCAATTTTTTTTTACATTTTTAAGAATACACTTACAGAACATTGATATCATGAAGACCCTAAACAAAGATAATTTTTCCCCACTCGGATAATGTATGACACGATTAGGACAATATTTTTCTCTTTCCATGAGGAGTGGGATTTAACACCAAATGTATTACCAATGACAGCAAGTCTAATCAATCATTAAACCAATTTATTGTCATTAAGTTAATATCTAACAATGTTACAATGAATTTGCAATAAATATTCTTCTCGTAGTGCATAACTTCAATTTTATGTGCGACTCCTAATATATCCAATTTGGTAGCAGAAATATTACTAACAATATGTTAAATTTATTATATCATTACCATATTTTTTTCAATCCAAATGTTACATCAATATTTTTCCCTCTAAATATACTAAAATTTGGACAAATGTTTTGGTGAAATGTCAAATTCTTGGTATCCATTGAATTCATTTTTTAATTTTATATAATTGTATTATATAGAAAAAAACATTCATTGACCCATGTATATTGCTTTTCTCCAAACATTCATTTTATAATATTAAGATTTGTTTTCACAAATTGTACATGATTTAGGCCTCATAAAAATATATAAATATAAAATTCCCAATGCATGGAATTCATTTATAGTGGACATTAAATTTTCTTATAGTTAAACATATTCGATTTTATAAGAATCATACACCCTAATATTATCCTCCAATAAAAGATTGAAATCATTAATTAATGGTGATTATAAACATCGATATCATTTATATGATATTTTGGTTCAATGATCCTTAATTTAAACAATATTTTTTTCTTAATATTAAATTGATGAGATATGATCTAAATTACCCATGAAATAGGACTTGAACTTTTTCTGCTACAATGTATTAGATATGGATTCATTCTATCCATTCAAATTCAATGTCTAAGATGTCAAACTTCATTTATTAATATGGAAAACTGATGAATAATTTTCTTCCACTGTGGGAAGTAGAAGGATGCTGCAATTTTCTACCACATGTATTCTCATCAACATTACATATTTAGATTTTTTTATCTTTTTACTTTTCAAAAAAATGATTCATGTGAGGAATTATTGGAAGATACCAAAATTCCTTCATAGGGGTCTTTGTAACTACTAAATAAGTGTTTGATTTTTTATTTTAACTTATACCATGACATCCAACATTTAGGACCTCTAGATATAAATATTCATTCATTCCTATATATTACATAGTTATTCAGGTATTAATTCATTTTTTATACCCTAATCCCACCAATCAGATTATTTTTTTCACTTTATAATCTTAATATAAAAGATTATTGTCTTTAGGTAGAATATATTTTAATAATTTTAGCATCTTTTTAAAACTCTTTAGATAATGTGTATTGAGAAATATGTAGAAGATTTTATTTAAAAAATTATTCTAAACATCAGATAATAATACATTTTGGGCTAAGGATAAGAGACCATATAAAAGGGGCATCCGAAGAAGCTGATATTAAATTTATTTCATTTATCTGCATATTAAAATATTCTGTTTTCAAAATACATACGGTAGACTTAGTATTTTAATTTAGAAATTTTAGAGTAATTTTATTTCAAAATTTGAAAAAATTAGTGAAAAAAAAATAACACAAAAAGTGGATAAAAAAATTTCCAATAGACAAGATGTAAGTCTTATAGAAAATTTTCACTACCTTCGAAATGGAATTAGAAAATTAATAAAATAATTAATTGAAATGATTAGAAACCACTGAGGTAAAAATGTGTTGTTAATGATTTATATAAAATCATGAGTGACACGTATTTCAATGTGAGGTAATTTTTAAAAATATAAATATATAGGGAGAAAAACATAATCAATGTTAGGATTTTTCTGGGAAAATCATGTTAATGATGTCTTTTTTGAAGAAAAAATCTTATATAAATTTTACATTAATTGTTTTGATGAGATTATATAGATAAATATATGATCTAGGATATAAATAAATATCATAAAAAATTAATAGGTATCAATCTCTAGAGATTTTTAATTAGACATTATGGAAAATGTAATTGAAACCAATTGAGATTGAATCCTTCATCTTCCTACATTCAAATTCTTTCTTCCTTATATTTCATGTGGAATTTTATGGTAAATTTAAAATCCCCCAAAATATAATCATATAATAAATTTACATCTATTACATATTGTCCTATTCTTTTCCCATTATCCCTAATTACCATGGTGGTCAAAATTAGAGGTTGGGAAAAACTAATCATTGATATTATCTTTTATGGAGTTTAAAGAGTCTATCAGATTTCATAGTTTGGATCCCACTATGGATGTTGAGTTTATTATATTGATTTGTGGTTGGTATTCTTATGAAATTACTTTTATTTTACTTTCCTTGGGATCTTCGAGTTTTCTAAAAAAAATTCAATCAAGTTATACAAAAAAAATGCTACATTTGAGTGGTTGGTAATGAGTATTATATGTTTGATTATTTTGGAATAAAATGTTTTACATGGGTATATAATAATAAATGTATTTAATTATTTTTATATCGTGACCCAATCCTTTTAAACATATTATTACATGATTTATTGTATAAATATCAAATAAGAACATCCCAATGATTGATAGGCCAAGAGTATTTGTAATACTAGGTTCATAATACCTCAAAATTAAACTATTATAATAATTATTTATTTTATTCTACATATTTGAGATACTAAATCTATTTTAGCTCATAAACATATATAAAATAACCTGGGGTGTATATAATAAAAATGGTTGATATATGAAGTCTATTATGGGATGAAATATGAAGAATAAGATTGTAATATGAGACAAAAGAAATAACTTGATGTCATAAAATAGAGTACGTGTGTGTAATCATATAGAGGCTTGAAATAATGAATATGGAATCATATGATCATGAAGATATGGGAATTATAAAACAATATAAAACAAGAAATATCCATAGGTCTGAGTTATTCTCTTAGACAACATCACTTGGTAGACAATATCAAATAATGTATTAGGTTTAATCCCAAATCCCATACATATAATCTCATGAGAAAAAAAAATTACTCAATAAATTGGAAAACTATTTGATCTCTCCTTTTAGATCATGAACCTGTATATGTGGGGCACATAAGGAAATAAAATAAATTTCATAAAAATAAGTATTATCCATGGATGGAAATGGGTTTCATAATCATGCCTTTTAAATATCCTAATGGAAAATCAAAATGGAGTTAATTAAAGAAGGTATTAATGATTTTATTAAAGTTCCTAGATAAAAATAACAATAATCAATGAGAAATTCTATTTACCTGAATTTTTTTTAAAAATGGTGTAGAAATCACTTTGTAAGAGTAGAACATAAATAAGGAACCAATGATATTGGTAATGATTCGTTAAAGTGAGTAAAGGAATACTAGATTAAATAAATATAAAAAGGAACCAAAATGGGTATCTATATAAAATGTGTTTTATTTTTAAACCAAGTATGTTTTAAAATATTTCATTGTGTGGTACTTTAAATGAGACATGAAAATAAAGAAGTTCTATTTTATTGACTCAGGTTTGTGAATGAAATTGAAAATGTATCTTTAAAACATGTATACCCCAATGAATAAGATGTGAATTAAGCATCATATATATATGCGGGATATATATAAATATATAATATAAATTAAATTAAATAATAATTACAAAGTGATAATGTGGGGGTAAAGGGAGGTAAATAATATCTCGGGAAAATTGGGAGGTTCAGAGATATACATTACCATTGGTCCAAAATCAATCTTTACATACACATATCATATGAAATAATGAAATTGAATTTATAAATTAATAAATTCATAAAATTATCAATATATATTTGAATTATATAGTTATATTATGTTAATTTAGAACTATTTATGTGAGATATGAAGTGTAATTTCATTATTCTGAGGGTGTTTGTTTCATGGTTCCACAGTCAGATCACTTATGAATAATTATCGAAGATCTTTCCAAATGGGACTACCACTATTGAAATGAAATGACATGATCTAAATTTCCTATAAAAATTTAAATATTCCAAATATATATGTATCTTTTGATATATGGAGGATCAATTTATTATAAAAATTATCATTATATGGCTAGTTATTTAGGCGGTTTAACCGACCATCATGAACTTGATTAATTTAATTTGAAATTATGGATATATATTAAATCCATAACATTAAATAGTATATACTATACGTATATAAGATATTTTAAACCATTATAATTGAATTATTACATTCCATAATGGTGTTAATGGAAAGTAACAAGTCTTCCACATATGTAGTGACATAACATAATTTGGATGATGATTTCATTTATAGAATAAGGGGATAAAATAATAGGATGTATGACAGATATTTCATTAACATAACACAATAATAATATATATATAGGATGTATATTTTTGGTGGATGTGGAGGGAGAAAAATTAAATGTCTCGGTAAAGGATATTATCTTCTCCTTTGGATGTATCCTCTTATGCTTCCCTTTAATACATCATAGATTGATACTTTTATAATACCATGGATTCTTCTAAATGGGGGAGTTATTAGAAGGGATTATGGTATATTTTGGAAAAATTAAAATTCATTGAATCTGGGGAGCGAATGGGTGGTGATGGGTGGTAAATAATATGGGAGGAGAGGGGTGTTTTTTTATAGTATATTCGTTTGTTTATTATTTTGGATCAAGGATAAACATAGTGGTGATACTTATATATATATAAATTAATTAGTTCAATTAAGATTGAACTAATAGGTTATTACTTTATATAAATACCAATAAATCAAGTATTTCAATTATAATATTAGATACCATATTTTACTGTTTTCACTATTCACAAAAAGTCTAGTTTTTATGAAAAAGAGAAAAAATTATCCTAACAATTTTTCAAATGTTTCTTCAAAAAATATTAAATAAATTTTCTGAGAGAAATTTCAATTAATGGTAAAATTATTTTCAAAATAAAATCCTTATTTTTTTGAAAAAAATATCAATTTTATTATTATGCCCATTTTCCCTACCTATTAAAAATTTACTAATAGTCTTAAAAAATTATATTATAATTATAATGAACCATGATATTGTTTTCAAAATAAAATTTTATAAAATATCTATTTTCAAATTTTTATATTTTTTATATAAATTAAAATAAATCATTAATGTTGTACAAAAATAAAAGCATTCACATTATAAATTTTTAAAAATTTATTTACTTTTTTCATGATATAAATATGACTTATTATTTTAAAAGGTACAAAAATATTATATTACACTTCCATATGTGGGGATACTATTGTAATAGTCATATTACAATTCTTATCATTCATATTACTATTCAAACTGTCACATAACTTTTACAATGGTGAGATTTCTATTCCAATGGTCTGAATTGTTTTTTTCAAATGGGTTCTCTACATTCTATAAATTACTAATATTTTAATCATAAAATATTAACTTATATTTCTGTCAACATTATATATATTTTCAATTCCAAAATTAATACCAAATTACTAATATTATGTTTCATTTCTAGGGTATTTTTACTGAGGGTTATTTTTCTAGGGAATCAAGTATACCCAAATTTTCATATTATATTTACCTTATTTTCTTATTTTTCCCATTTTTTTACTATCAGTTATCATGTCCGTTAATATTATCTATATCTAATGTTGAAATTATTAGATTTTATTTGTTCTATCATGTAGTGAATATTATTTATTTATTAATACATTATAAAATATGATATAGTTATGTTTATAAAATGGGAATTACATAGAAAAAACATTGGGTCATTTCAAATTACATATGATAAGTGTTGGAGAAAATTACCAGAAGGATATATTCAAATTAATTTCAGGATAAAAGAAATATTTTTATTTAATAATTATTTTAAAACGAGGTATAACCATATATAGAATGTTTTTTAGTCAAATTAGTGTGTCATATATTAACTAAAATATATTTCAGACTTATTATATTTTGACGAGTTGGATTCTTTTTCAAGATAAGTGTTTTTTCCAAAAATATTTCTAAAAGACAATTTAAGTAATTGGTTTTTTAGAAATAGTTTTTATAACATAGTTTCATTTCCATGTTTTGATATAAAGCTTTTGTTGTCACCTTATAGAAAATTCTTTCATAATTATCTTGAAACCTGTTACTTGAGCCCTATTATGTGATTCTTTATCCCAACCATTTTATTATGTTGGATGGGATATATTATTATTTGATTCACATATAATTATTACATAGTAACATTCTTAATAAACTGTTTGAGGTGATATGAGATGTTTATTTTTTAAATATTTCATTCAAAAAGTGATTATAATATGAAATGATTTTCTTTCTCATATATAATTGGATTATATAATGAAAAAAATTGGGGGTTGAGTGAGTTAAATAGATTCTAGATATACAAGTTTATATTGCATCACATGAATGTGTCCCCTAGTATATTCCATGACCTGGTTAGGGATGTTCACCATGAGGAGGCTAGTTGAGAGTAAGATAAGTGGTTATTAATTTAGAGGAACACAAATAAGATGGTAGTTTTTTTCATGCGAGTATGTCTCATATCATTTCACATTTGGTTCTAGTTAGTTTCTATAGATATTTATTTATTTATTAAATATTATGTCTTGGTTATTTTATCATTAGTCTTCCTCTATATCCCCATGTTCTGATTTTAGTTTTTGGAGAACCACATTAGTATGAATTTTATTTACATTAAGATTCATTTGAAGTGACCCAAGAATATCATGATCAAATATTACATACTTTTATATGAATATTCATAACATATCAACAATAAATGCGTATGATGACTATAAATTACTAGTGTCCTTCGGGATTAGATAAGTAACTATATTATTTAATAAAATATCTTCGTCATATCCTAGAAATTTCATCTATCACATTACTAATAATAGACATAACCTACTTAATAACATTCTCTATAACCTAGTAAAAATTGAAACATATGAAAGAGTGATATAAGATTCTTAATAAGGTAATATATCTGAGATATCAATCACTGATAATAATTGAGAATAAGGGAGAGATATAAGATCATAACACATGAAAGTCATACCATATCAATTAAATATTATTAATCATGTTTCATAGAATATTATTTATTCCTAAAAAACTAATTTCATAAGTGTTCAGAGTAATCAATTATCAATCATTATCCATGACAGAACATCATAGACATAGAAATTGGGAACAATACTAACATTTTAACATTTTGAACATATATAAATATAATTAGGTTCAATCACTAAATTAATGAAATAAAATAAGGTCTTTACAAAATATTATAGACATGAAAATTGGTTGACACATAATCATTTAGATTTGAATCTAGTTCCATCCATAATCTTATTAAAATTAAACAAGTTCAATTAAAAATATTGTGAACATGGAATCGAGGTCACACATAACATTATTATATCATGAGTAATTCATATTTACCAAATTCATTAGAGGGAAATACTAGACCATCCTCTAAAAAAATTTATACCATAAATGTTCATCAAGATCGAAAAACCATCCATAAATTTATCATATCATAGGCTATAGAATATAAATGGGTTTTATTCTATCAGTTGATCATAGAACAACTTCTGGAAAAGAAACAAGTTTCATATAATCATACTTAAATAATCATTTAAATAACTAAATTAAATAAATAATGTGGATGGTATTATAATATTATATCTCGAGTGAAGTATAGAAATTCATAAAGGAATAATAAGTTGTATAAAAATAAAATTAACATACTATTTGAACCATTCATTGAAAACATGCTAAATATATATTTTTCTTTTGAAAACAATTTAATTTAAAATTTCAATAATATTAAGAATATAATGTTCACTAAAAATAACCATGAAATCGTTTAAAGTATTTTTCAAAGAAAATATTAGACATTATGACTAGAAAATCAACTCCTTCCTTATATGATAAAATTTTTCCTTTCTTGATTTTTGTAAAAAGTCATAAATCATGAGTTTTGAAAATATAATAATAATTATTTTAATAACATAGAATATAAATGAAAAAAGATTTAAAAAATATTTTAAATATTAATTGTATAATATAGTTAAATATTCTTGAGAATATTTTTTATAATATGGATATGGAAGAAAATGTTCAATGACTAAAGAGGAAATATGTTTAGTTTATCGGGAAAACATTTTCTTCCTAATTTTTTTACCAAAAAGTGAAAAATTATACTCATTCATAAAAATTATATAAATAAATAAATTGGAGGAAAATATATTATTTTCATAGGATAAGTATCATTTAATTTCACTTAGTGTAAATTAAACAAAACTAATCCTCAAAACAATATGATATTCTGACATTAACCACATACCAAATTGGTAACTTTTATAACACAACACATTTTATGAAATAAATTGAATTATAACATTAAATATAATTATTTTTTAACTACTCATTATATAAAATGTCCCTGTAAAATTAAATACACCTCTTAAAATATGATAAGTGAATAACATGACATAAGTCTATAAGAATACAATTTGAGATGATAACCCATTAAATATTTGGTAATATTTGAATAAGAAACTAACAAATAGAGAACCATATATGTATTTCAAAATAAATAAACTTTTATTCAATATAATCAAAAAATATATTCATGTTAGGTTTATACAGCAGAAGGAAAAATTAGTGGTGAATATAGAATATGTCTAAGAGAACATAAAGTGGAAAAAAAATCCTTACCTCTACTATTGAATTGAATCATATTGGTAAAAAAATACATTATAATAAATATATATTTATTATAAATAAACTTATGAACAATTTTAATATATATATATAAATGATTTATATATAAAATATAAATACCTTTTTATTAGTAATTATTTATTACAATTGTTATTCTAAGTTATAACTCTATGATTTTTCATGTATGTTTCAGTTCGGTAGTTTTGGTTATTGTATTTTAGTCAGGGTTCAATCATATAAAAAATTATTACTATTACATATATATCATATGTATATATTATATACACTTTTATAACCATTTATTAAATGTGGTGATTAAAATTGAACTGCATTTCTTCTTGGAGACGGTAATCCATTACACACATGACAAATGTCTCCTCGTTATGATAGATGGAAAAAAAGAAAAGAAAAATATTAAATCACCATTATAGAAGTATTATTTTATTATAAATATCATATATATTAATAAACTATCTCTATATTACAAGGCATGAAAATTATAAATGAAAAATGATTCACATCACTTCTTGAAGGTGGTAGTCCACAAATACGCATGAAAAACCTTATTTTTTCCAATGTATTGGAATGTAAGAAGTTAGATAGATGATTATAATTATAGGATCTCACTAAAATTATAAATATATTATATTAAAATTAAATATATTGTAATAAATAATAATAAAAATTTCCATATAAAATGAATCATATTGCTATGTGGAGGCGGTTGTCAACATGTATACATGCATGAAATTTTATTTCCCATTTGAGAGAATATTGGTGAAAAATAGTTTTCGTATAATATTAAAAATATATCAATTATTGTTTTTACTCTATTCATAATTTTGGGATACATAAAAAATATTTATAGGATGTATAGGAACAAATAAGCTTTGAAAGAGATGGGTAAGATGTGTACCAATACTTTGAGAGACATCCTCTGGATTACTAATTGAACCTTCATTGGATGGTGTAATGGGAATACCAGAAACAATAGAATATATGAATATATATTTAAGGTTATTATTGAAGGTGTTTTAAGAGCTATATTTTTTGAAAATTGTTAATGAAGGATAATTGTAGGTGATGTTTTATAAGTGTGGGTACGGACACATGTGAAATTACCTAAAAATTTTAAATACAATATATAAAATAATCAAGTAATTTGTTCCCACCGAACAAAAAATTCCGAAAAAATATGTGATAGGTTCAAAAAAACTGAAAATATCAAATTTATAAACCTTCAAGAGACATCTTCATCATTTTCTCATATTTTGACACCCATAAACCCATTTTAACCATAACTGTAATAACGTAATTTTTTTAAGAAATATAATTTTCTTATTTTTTGAGAAATAAATTGAAATTTATAGAAAAATTTACCCATTATGATTTAGAATTTGTAATATATTCTATCAGATTAATAATAGATTAGTGGAATAAATTAAATTTATTATAGTTACACAAAATCATTATAAATAATTTTTAGGAAAATAATCAATTTAAGCATAAAAATAATTTCCCCTTTAACGAAATAGGACCTTGATTAATTTTTTTGTTTAAATAATAATAAATATGAGGTTTTTGTGATTTCGTATCAAGAAAAAATTGAATTGAACATTGAAATAATTCCATAAAATGCAAAGACAAAAAATCATTTTAATATTGAATATTATATAATATATATTCATAAAAAGAAATCATGGGTTCGAAATTTAATTTTTTTCAGAATTTAATTTTTTATTTAAACATATATTTGGTCTAAAATAGTTCTAAAATAATATCAACATGATGACCCACATCGTCTTGGTTTGTGAAAATCAAGGGAAATTTGATCTTTATTCTTCCTAAAATAATTCACAGTGAAATTGTTAATTTCTCATGTAATTTGATCCCCAATATTTTTTCTTACCACATCATTGGTTATAGAATATTGTGTTTACCATATTAAAATAGTTTTCTAGAAATCATATCCATTGAAAGTTTCATGAAATATCGAATATTTATTTAAATAAATATTAATTTATTATCAAATGTTTATTTAGTCATTTTATTTAAATATTTAAATAGATAGCGATTACATATCTAGGGTTGAGTCTAGAGTGTGTTTTTTCTTCTAGGATCGACATAACCATAAACTAGGAAATGAGGATGAACTCATACCCTATGCATTTCATTTTCTTTTATCCTTTTCCCTTTTTTTACTTTTAATTTTATCTTCATTTCCTTTTCTCTCATCCCTTATCATTCATGATTGTTTGAGATCTACCATTTTTTATTTAGATATGAGATGGGGAGGGGGTTAAGAGATATATTGTGAGATGAGGAGATCCATTGAAGAGATAGGGTCCCACGAGTTCATTGTGTGATAGCTATGTGTGGAAGAAATAGTGTTAATCATAGGAGATTTTCACACGATGTTAGGCTCATTTTGGGTTATTCACCGAAAATCCTTATATAATAATTTTTTAAATGTTTTAATATAATTTTTAGGTTTTTAGGGACTCTTTGGTGTTTAATGTGTGTATTTTTTGGTGTAATGGGGTGTTTGGAGCTATTTTCGGGGTTTCTCATTTGGGGATAAATTTGTAAAAGACATATAGTTCACTGAACACCCACTGTTAGTACTTAAGATTTAAAGAAGATGAGTTTTTGGGGAATTATATGTGTAAATAAGAGTTTATAACATTTAGTATCCTTCTTGGGTGTGTATGAGTAGTTGACTAAAGAACCCATGTGGGGGTATTCAGCCCTATTGGGTATACATACAAACCTTGGGAGGGACACATGACATGCAAGAGTACACACCCTAGGGTGTACATGGATTGGTACCATATGTGGGTATACACAAAATCTATGATAGATACACAACATGTACTTTTGTGTGTCACTAGTTGAGTGGGAAAATAGTACATGGTATGGTACCCATATAGGGGTTCATGACATGTCCCAAGAGGAACACACCATGTAATTCGAAAATGTATATACTAAGTGGCCTGAGAAACACTACCAGGGTGGGCCTTTGAGGTTACACTCCTTATACCATGATGTACATTCCATATGACTCACACCCTAGGCTTTTTTTCATGTTTATTCACTTGTGTTAGAATTATAATTCTAATTATACTATTCTCTATGTATTTTGATGTAGATCGTGAGGGTTGGATACATTTGGTGTTTAGCGACCTTATGGATGGTGTTTTGGATTGTGAGAGTTTAAAATGATGCTTTCATTTAGTTCATGTTCTAAAATACTATATGGACTGGGATTTGTGTTGTGAGGATCTTTTTAAGGTTGTAATCTCATTATATGGATATGGATTGTGGGTTCTAGGCTGGTGGTGTTCTTGGTTCTTTTGAATGGGTCCCAAAAGGAAATATCCAGTTGTATCTTTGATGATATTGTGTCCCATCACAATATTACATGGCCATTTTCTGAAGGATAGAGTTATTGGGATTTATCTCATGTTATTCTGGGCTTAGCTATTGTATCCCATTGTCTACATAGATGTTGTGGGATAGAGGTTATGATTATGTGACATTTTTCTATTAATACTTTACAACTCGAGATTTTGTGAATTTTTTTGAATTAATTTATCTTTTTGATACATTGAAATTAAAATGACATTATAAATAATTATATATATATATTTATATATTAAAACACTATGTCAAACATTTTTTTCACATGAAATACAAACATGGGTTGCGCTACACGAAATACCAACTGGCCTTATGTTACATACAACATCATGTTTCAACAAAACACAAATGTTTATTATTTAAATTATTCAAAAAAGTTAATTATATCCTCTGAATTAAACATATTTATATGAATATTAAAAACTACTGTCCAAATATTGTTTATATTGATTTATATAAATAAAATATATTGATAATATTTTTTGTAATGTCATTTTATGTTAAAAATTCCAATTTCTTGAATAAACATCCATTAATAAAAAGATTTATTTTAGACACATTTATAAATTGAATTTTATAAAATAAAAATCATTTCATAAGTTATAATTACAATGTTTTCCTACAGTAAATTTGTGAGATATTTTTGAGAAACTTCATTTTTTGATAAATTGTGAAAAATATTCTTTTTTGGTTAAATACAACAATTTTGTTTAATTATTTATTAATTTAAACTAACATTATAAATTATTAGAAGGTCACATTAGATTAATAATTAATCTATTAATACAATGATATTAGTTAGAATCAATTTCACATTGATGTTGAATATAAAATCATAATAATATTTTTATCATTTTTTGTACTTTTGAAACGTATTATTTTATCCTATATACATAATTACCATTAATCATAATATTTCGGCATATATTAATTTAATTTAAAAAATATTTCATAAACCATTGTATTCATGATAGTATTTATATATAATAATACTCAGTTAATTTTTGATCAAAATGATTACTAAAAATGATAAAAATTAATCAAAGTGGCTAAGGAAAAATTATTCTTAATTAAGGACTAAACATTAAATTTCAGGGCCAAAACAAACTCAAAACTTTTTTGATACCCATTTAATGTTCATTTTTATCCCTTACAGCTTAGATTATTGAGTTTGGTTAGTTTGTTAAGTCTTTTTTTAGGTAAAAACATTTGGACACCTAACTTGTTTCAAAATATTCTATGTGAGTACTTTTCCTTCACTATAAAGGGCCAAAACCAATTCCCATTCATCAAACCTCCAAAACCACTTATGTTCGGCCAATAATAGCCCAATACAATTCCCAAAAATTCTCCATTCTCCCTTGAAGCCTCCCATTGGTCATATACACTCTCTAGGAATCCTATAGGCACAAAAATAACGGAGTTACATGATTAAGTGGTAATGTCTTCTCTCAAGCTCCATTAAATTATTTTTATTCTTCACCCCTCCACTAAATTTGTTAAATTACCATGTGAAAAAATATATCCTAAATATATAAGTATGTTTTTATACTATGGGTGAGACCTACACTTACACACACGTCTATATAATAGATATCGACAAAATGTTTCTGTGTGTGGTGAATTACTGTTTCACGAAACGATGATTGTTCACATTTCATTTACCACCTATCAAGGAGTTAAATATGATGGAAAATATTTTATATATTTAATATAATATAATAATTATGTAACTATTATTATTTATTCCTTTCACAATAGAAATAATTTTACCTCCCATTTTTGGTTATTACAATAATCTATTTTTAAACTTCGGACTACCTCCCCCTCAAAGCGATGTGATTCGTTCACACACCACAAGGAATATATTAAAGATGGCTCTAATTAAATTATATGATATATATAATGTAATATTGAAAATATAATAATTATATATATATACATATTTCATTTACATATGTTCATTCTATACAATAATGAAAATTGAAATATCGTTTATGTGTATGAACGACTTACCGTCTCCATGAATAGTGCACTCCATTTAGTACTTCATTGTGATATAAATTATTAAAATATACATATACATTATATATCTTATATTTATTTCATGTTATAAATTCAGTAATCATGATATAAATATAAGGACCAATACTATAAAAAATTAAGACCCATGTGTAGAGAAAAGCAGATATTGCCTGAAGTGAAACATTAACATATTATCATTAAAAAGAGGGTAATACAAGGTAGTAATTAAGACATATATGGTAATATATATAAGAATATTATTATTTAAAAGATTAATAATAAACTAATATTTATTATACATGAACCTTGTATGAATGTAAAGAGAATCAAGACACAAGGTAAGGGGGATTTCATCTCACTTTGAATTTCAATAAGATACATGTTATGTTATCCACCAATTCCTTTTGTGTGGTTTATTTACTTCCCAAGATTATATCATATGAAAAGTTTACTTAAATTTTTTGTTATTAAAATCTTTATTTTATTATCCTTATTTCAAGGGGTTTATTTATCAAAAGATACCAAATCGTAACATGTTTTGTCTCAATTTTCTTTCATTAAGACTCATGTTTTGTTATGCACCTAGACTATTTTAGGTGCATATATTTAAATTTTACATGATATATCATTAATCAATATATATTAATGGTATTAAATGCTTCATGAAATTACATTTCCTAACATGGAGAGTTTGATCCCAAGTGACTAGGTTATATGTTTTCATTGAGATAATCTCATCAGTTTTCATGATTGGTTAGGTTTATGCTTCCTTTGATGAATTATTATTAATAATCTCTTAAAAATATCTATGAATTTAACTATACTATGTTTATTCATGTTATAATAATGTATTGGTACCATATTTCATCTCTTTGGTACATGAGATAGTTAATAATGTGTTTAGGTATTCCGAACTTTACCCTCTCTTCGGTCTGAAATCTATGATCCATCAATACCATGTTTTCTAAATTTTTTTCCAATATTAATTTATTAATATCAAATAATCATTAAAATAAATTTTTAAACTTTTTTCTTTTTATCAATCTCTTAAAAGGAATCTTCTTTTCTCATTCCTAACATGGAATCATTCTAACATTTTTACTGTGCAAAAGGAATGATCATTTTAACTCACATGATATGTATGGATTTACCTTCTCTCATAACATTGAAGAATCCATGGAATTTGTAAATGACTATTGTTTAATAAAATGATATTAAAAGTAATTTCCATGTATAATTGTTATCAGAATGGTTTCAAACATTTTTTATATATTTTCAAGGAAAACTGTTTTAAAAAAAATTTCATGCCTTATTCACATTTTTCAAATTGTTTTAAATGAAATAATTTTCAAATTATTTTCCAGATTTATTTATACGTTTTCAAAATATTGTAAATTATTTTATTTGATACATTTTCATCCTTTAATTAATAGTTTTCATGTTTTTTAAATGAAAAAATGTTTTTAAATGTTTTGAAGCATATTTTATATGTTTTCAATGAAAAAGGTTATAAAAATGATTTCATGAATTATTTATATAATTTAAAATCTATATTCTATGAAAATTATTTCTATATAGGTTTTATTAATTGAAAAGAATTTTTAAATCTAGAAAGGATGTTTTCCTTAGGAAATGTTCTTGAAACAAATTTCAAAAATATTATTGATAAAAGATGATGCGTGTTGATGTTAATCATGACTAGCAGGGACATGATCTAAAAGATTCATTCAAATCCATTATATGAATGAGTTATTCTTAAGGACATGGTCCTTATGAAACCCATTTCTACTTCATGTGCTTTATGTTTAAGGAATATATTTCTCATTCAATGGTTATGTGATTTTGAAACCTACTTCTTTTCACTGGTTATGTTTATGATGAAATGATACTAAAAATGGAGTGTTTTCATAGGTTATGATATTTTTACATGTTTATGATACCCATTTAATTTCATGGGATATGATATGTTTATTTATCATCTTGTTTCACAAGTATATATGATTTTATTTTGTGATGGGTGAGACATATATCTCCTTCTAATGCATTGTTTAATGTTTTTTATCCCATGAGACAGTATATGATGGAATTAGAAGTGAACTAACGCTACTAATATGGTCTTTAGGGGTAATATTTACTAATAATATGGCCATGGAAAAGAACCATGACCACTAAGATAGCCTAAGAAGATATGCCTTGGAAGAAATGGAAATCCTTATATGCTTATGTGTTTTCCATAATTCACTGTTTTATTCCTATGTTATGCATTCATGGATTCTATTCTTTATTTACTTATAAATAATGTCATATAAACTGGAATTTTTTATTATATGATTCATGTTTATGATCATTAATATGTGAGGTATGATATTATAATGTTTTGATCAT
The DNA here is from genome assembly GCA_963277665.1 of Viscum album. Taxonomy (NCBI): domain Eukaryota; kingdom Viridiplantae; phylum Streptophyta; class Magnoliopsida; order Santalales; family Viscaceae; genus Viscum; species Viscum album. The sequence continues at coordinate 559,325,636 of OY728131.1, forward strand.
GTTCTTGTACCCCTTATGTTCTGGTTTATGGTTACTTGTTTCCCTAGTTTACCCTTACTGAGCATTCGAGCTCACCCATTTATTATGATTCTTTTCCATGGTAATGAAGGATTTTTTTGGTAAAACTACTAAAGATGGATATATTCATGGGAGATATTGATGATATTTCACCAGGATCGATTATTTTCTTTCCACAATTCCAATGCCACTAAATTATTATGGTCATCTGGCATGTATTATTGTAATGTCCAGAATATTCACCTAAAATGTTGTAATATACTTGTAGGTCAACCATGGGTCTCTATAGTTGGTATAAATGGAAATTATTAGTAATACACTCAAATATATGATGTGATAACCGTAGTAAGATTCCTAAAAATATTTTGAAGTTGATGTCTAAGGATATCTCTAAGGATAAGTATAAATATGAGTTAACATTTAGCAAAAAGTTGTGGAATTTTTGTAAATGATAGAGTGACGGGTTACCAAGAATTACATCAATGTTTCGATATTTAAAGTGCATGTGGATGTAGAATATATTTTCCCAGGGGTAATAAATCTAACAATATGTTCCATGCTTTAATCGATGTAATTTGGTACATGAAAACGGGTCATACTGCACACCTAGTTTGACACTTCTGGGGGATATGATTTGGGAATTTAAAAATACATCATGAACCATCATATAGGATTTATATATAATGTGTTTATGAATATCCTAGTATTAATTTATGGTTTCCATGATTGAGGAATGTTTCAAAAGTTAGACATCATAAAAGTAAATAATTTCATGACATTTTGTTATTCTGTTATGATTAGTAAAGATCACACTATGCTTTTGGTTATAGTGAATTGGAGGAACTAGAAGGAACTAGATTATTGTTTAATGTTATGGACCATTTTTTGATTATCATTTAAGTGGGATGATCACATGAGTGAAATATGATGTCATCATGACCAATATTTTTTCATGGAACATGATTAACAATGTTTACCTTTACAAACTTATAAACTCACCATGGAATACATTGAAAGAGTTCACAAAGAGTTTGGGTGATGGAGACCAGAGAGGAAAGAATAATAGGTTTCTTTTATGTCAATAATGTGGAAATAATGACTAATATGAATGCATTATAGGAACAAGAAGTTTTATTTATTGTGGAAAAGAAGGAAAAAAAGTAAGTGACTAAAAGGAAAAAATGAAGAGTTATGTCAATGAAATTTATGTGAATATTTGACAACCTGTGACATAATCAAAGGTTGTGTGTTTTAAGTGTGGACAAAATGGTTATTATGAAATTCAATTCACCATGATGAATGTTCCTGAAGAGAATCCACAAGGTGGTGTGAGTAATGGTTACATTTCGAAGGATAAAAAGACTATAAATGAAATTTAATATGAAAGAGATATTATTGTTAATAGATTAGGGGTGAATTAAAAAAATTAGTATTTTGGATTAATATGATATGAATGATGAAATATATATGTATTATTCTACAAGTATTTTTCTTCACACATTAATTACTGGTTTATGTTGGAATGGTAATGTGATTTATTGATAATGTGATTATTTGAATTAGGGAAGGAAACCCTTAATATGTTTATTATTTTAGGATAATATTTTATATATAAAGATATTTGGTGTATTTATAAGTAAATTGGGAATTATTAATTGACTTGGAACCATGTAAAGACATGTTGATAGGTGGTTTATGAAATCACTGATAAATTTTACATTATTTTTGGATTTAATTAATAAATCCAATATACTTTCAAATAATTATGAATGAATGTTTTATAAATATATTGATGGTAAATCAGGTAAATACCATGTTTTAAGAGAAAATATTATTAAGTTATTCACATATTTAAAATTTGACATCCAAGAGTTTCTCTATGATATAAAATAAAATCAATGTTTATCTAATTTCATTTCTCCCTTTCTAATGTTTTGGATTTACATCATTGAGATGGGTTTTAATGTTAAATATTCAGGAAAATATTATGCTTTAGTGGAAGTATTTATACGCTATTTTTGTACTTTTAACCTTGGTTAAATGGCTATTCATGATTGTCATTTTTTCAAGGATGTCCATCTTTTATATTTTTGTAAATTAAATTAGTGTTGTTTTAGAAAAGAACATAATGTATTTTAGGGGAAAACCAATCTAGTTTCAAATGACCATGGGTCTTGGACCCATGACCAAAGGTCAATAAGGGTTTCAAACATACCATTTTAATACATGATTTCTTGGTTATTGTATAGTAATTATTGTTGATTAAATTTTAATGATGAAAATGTATAGTTACATTTTATATAATAGTTCATGGTTATTTTTTTGACACAAATAGTTATACTTTTCATTCATTTGTGGGCCATAAGATCCAGTAAAATTGTATTTTAGTGATTCATGAAGATTTATTATTTGAGTTAATTGATGTATTATTATTTTTTCAAACAAGAAAAAAATAATGTAACATTAATTATTTAAATTTATCAATAATTACTCAAAATTTAGAAGGAGATCAAAAATTATTTTCCAATTACTTTAATTTTACTGAGATGATATACTTTTAAATCATAAAAAATATATGAATTTGAGGCCCTAAAATTTTTTTTGATCATTCAATATTTTGTGATGGATTACCTCAATCCTTCCCTATAATATTTTCACCTTTCCTCCATATCCAATTTTCCTTCCCAACATATGTTCTCCTATGTCGAAACATAGTTATATGTTTCTTTCGATAACAGTTATGGTTCTTAATTTTACTTTTAAGGGAAGTTTAACAACTATTTTTACTATGTTGGTTTTTATGATTAAAACATTAAAGTATTAATCTTTTGAAAACGTAGACATATTTTTAATGTGAAATTAATTTTATGGTGTGTCGATTATTACCCCCCCCCCCAAAGATTTTATGAAATATTTTTTTTCATATTAATTCATCTTTTTCATACATTCAATTTAATGTGATGATAATAATAGTTCTGTATATGTATATATATATATATATTAAAACTGGCTTTAAAATATTCCTTCAATGGAATTACTTACACGGAATTGGCTACACGCAATACTAACTTGGCTTCTGTTACATGCAACACTGAGTTGGTGTATGATACACACAACATTGTGTTTTTATGAAACATAAATTTGTATTATTTTTATTATTTAAATAATAATATTATATCCTATACATTAAAAATAGTAATAATAATATTAATAACTATTAAAATACTATTTATAATCTATTTATATAAATAAAACATAATGATGATATTTTGTGTAAAGTCCTTTTATGTTAAAACTATTGTTTTCTTGAATGAACTACCTTTAGTAATAAATCTAATTTTAGAAAAATTTAGATATCGAATATGATGAAATGAAATTAATTTTTGAATTCAAAACATTGAAATTATCCTCATAATAATTTTTTTGATTTTTCTAAGAAACATCATTTTTTGATAAATAGTGAAAAATACTACTTTTCTATTAAAAAATATATTTAGGGTAAATAAATATTAATGTTATAAGAAATTCTAAAACATTTTAAGGTTACAATCAATAAATATTACAACTTTCAATAAAAAAATTTCATTATAATAAATTTCATTATAATATTCTATATAAAATCTAAACAATCTTTTGAACATTTTTCTTACATTAAAACCCCGTTATTTCATCACATCGTCATGATTAGCATAAATCAAAAATGTTTTACTTATTTGAAAAGAATTTCAAGAATCTTACATAAAAATTGTATTCAGGATAATAATTAAATTCTAATAAGACCATTTTAATTTTTGACCAAAATGATTAGTTAATGTGATTAAAATTAGTCACATCGGTTAAGTCCAAATTATGCTTAATTATGGAATAAGCCTTTAAATTATGGGCCCAACAAGACCTAGAAACCTATCAAAAACCCATGGGATTTATATTGTTCACCCATTAACCTACAATTATTGACTTTGGTTTGTTTTGTATGACCTTTTTGGGTAAAAACATGGGCATACCTAACTAGTTTCTAAATATTCCAAGTTAGTCCTTTTCCTTCCCTATAAGGCGACACCACCTCTACCAATTCATCAAACCTTAAATACATCTTATGTTCGGTCATTCCATGACATGAAAACATTCCTAAATTTTTTGAATTCATCCTTGAATCCTACCTTTGAGTAGAAACACTCTCATGGAATCCTTTTGGAAAAAACCGAAAGGAGTTACCTAATTTAGAGGTAACGTCTTCTGTTAAGCTCATTTCAATCATTTTCCTATATTACCCCCTCCAATATATTCATCACATTATTTTGTGAAAAAAATAGTTTCCCAAATTTACTATGATATTGGATACTATGTTTTTGAGCAACACATACACACACCTCCATTTAATGTCTCTCGAACATAACGTTCCTTTGTATGGAGAATTACTACCTCACAATACAATAATGGTTCGTTTTTTATTTACCACCTATCATGGTGAAAATTATTATGTAAAATATATTATATATGTAATATATTATATTCATATTATCTTTATTCTTTTATATTCCTTTTAATACACACATATTTTTACCTTCCATTTGGTGTTGTTATGATAATCTCTTTAGAGGAAGTTTGAACTATCACCCCCTCCATGATATGTGATTTGTTCCCACACCACATGGAATGTATTATGGATGGGATTAATGAAAGTATATTATATATATAATACAATCATGATACATTAATAATTATATATATATATATATATCTCATTTATATACATTCATTCAATATGGTAATAAAAACTGAAACAACGTTCTTGTGTACGAACAACTTACCGTCTCCATAAATGGTATTTTTCATTCAATAATTCATTATGATAAAATTATTATAATATAAATATATATAACTTATATTTATTTATCATTATACATTCTGGAATCATGGTATAATTATATGTACAAACATTATAAGAATTTAAGACACATGTGAAGATAAAAGTGAATATTACCCAAAGTGAATCATTAACATAGAATCATTAAGAGCTAGGTAATATAAGGTCAAAATTAAACCATATATGGTATATATATAAGAATATGTTTCTATAAATGATTTATAATAAACATATATTTTTTATATAAGAATCTTTTACAAGTGTATAGATATTCCAGACACATGGTAATGGTGATTTCATCTCACTTTTAATTTCAGTGAGTTACATGTTATTTTCACCACCCATTAATTTTTTTTGTGGTTTATATACTTCCAATGAATGTATCCTATAATCCTTAAACATAAATTTATGGTTATTCACACCTCCATTTTATGATAATTATTTCATGTGGTTTAACTTTCAAAATTTACCAATTCAGTAAAATGTTTTATTTCGATATTCCTTCTTTGAGACTCATGTTTTGTTATGCACATAAAATCTTTTTGAAGGTGAATATATGTATATTTAACATGATATATACTGAATATTTTTCTTTTCATGATATTCTATGCTTTATATTTTTTTTTTCTATGCATATAATGTATGATGTCATGTTACAATCATTTAAGTGGTTATTGAGACAATCTCATTGATTTTTGAGATCATTTTCATTTATAATTATTTTAATGAATTATTATATAATATCTCTCATGAAAATCCATGACAATAATTATAATCTTGTAATTCATTATATACGAATTTGTTAGTAACATAATTCTACTTTTTGGTACATAAGATTTTTAAGACTGTGTTTTAAGTAAGCCAAAATTTACCCTATCTTTGGTCTGAAATCTATGTTCCATCAAAGTTGTGTTTTATAAAAAGGGTTTACAAGAATAATTTATCAATATCATATAATCATTAAGTTAATTTTTTACCCTTTTTTCCTTTTACCAATCTCTTCAATGTAAAATTATTATTACTTTTTGAACATGAAATCTTTCTAACCTTTTAACCATACAAAAAGAATGTTATTTTTACCTTGTATGACATGTATGGATTTAATTGTTGTCATCCCTTAGAATCCTACATTCCCTTTTTTAAAAGTATAATATTTAGAAAACAATATTAAATGTAATTTTCATGGAAATTTTTTTTTCCAAATGTTTTCAAACATAGTTTATATGTTTTCATGGAAACCTAATTCCAAATTGTTTATAGACTTATTTACTTGTTTTAAAAGTGTTTTCAATGAAATGTTTTTCAAAAGGTTTTCAAGATTATATTCTAATATTTACATAAAAAATACATTCAAAACATTTTCAAGATTTCATTATAATTTTCCAAATTTTTTTCAATGAAATGATTTTAATAAGGTATTCTTGCGTTTTTATATAATGTTTTCATGTGTTTCTAAATGAGAAAGGTTTCAAAAATGTTTTGAGGATTATATTAAATGTTTTCAAGTAGAAGTTTTTTCAAAATTATTTTAAGTATTCTTTATATGTTTTTAAATAAATATTATATGAAAATGATATAAAAATAGGTTTTCTGAATTAGAAATCATTTTCAAAGAAGAAAGATATTTTCCTCATGAAGTATTTTTTGAATGATATTTAAAACAAATTCCATCTAAGATAACATCCATTTATGTTACTCATGCTTTTATATGGAATGATATAAAGGTTAATTCATATCATTTATATTAATGGTATATGTATAATATCACAGTCTTTTTGAATCCCATTTCTCCTTTATTGATTATTTGTTTATGGAATCCATTTCACTATCATGGGTTTATGATTTTGAAACCCATTTCTTTTCATAGGTTATGTTTATGTTAAAATTATAATGAGACATGATTCTTTCCATAGGTTATTATATGTTTATTTTTTATGATACCTATTTCATTTTATAGTTTATGATATGTTTAGTTTTTATCTTTTTTTCATGTATTTTTGATTTCATTATGAGATGGGAGGGACCAATATCAACTCCCAATACATTGGGTAAAGTATTATATCTCTTGAGATAAAAAATGATGGTATAAGGAGTGAAATAATGCTATTAAGATAGTCTTGGGAGTGAACCTTTACGTATATTATGTCCACAGATATGAACATGAATACTAAAATAGTCTAGGCAGTGATTCATTTACTACTATAAAAATCATTATATACTTATCTGTTTCCAACAATTCAATGTTTTTTTCCTATGGTATTCTTTAATACATTATGGTATTTATTTTGTTATTATTAATTCCTTTTAAACTATCATGAATTATTCCATGATTTATGTATATGATCTTTGAAATGCATGCTATAATCTTTTTATGTTTGGATCATCTTCCCATACCCACTATGTTCATGTTTATTTTTATTTGTCAACCTTGTTTTCTCTTACTGATCATTTGACCTCACCCCTTTATTATTATTTGTTTCCCTTGGTTATGAATAATTTTTATAGGTAGAACTAATAATAGTGAAAATATATATGTGAGATGTTGAAGATCGTTCACCACGATAGAAGATTTTGTTTCATGTTTCCAAAGACACTAAACAATTACGGTCCTCAAGAATGTATTATAATAATGTATTGAATATTAATATAAAATGATTTAATATACACGTATGATAATCCTTGTTCTCAATATAATATGAGTCTAAGGGACCATCAAGAATTAACTGGTGGACAGTTTAAGGATCGAGTTATAAGTGGTTGTTGTAGTTAGCTAGCAGGTCTAACTAAGTGGCATGATGCATTTTGGTATCCCTTATGGATGTTTATTGTGTAAGGATGGATGGTAGAAACTTATTTCATGGTAATTTCATGGATACATGGGTAGTACCAAGAATCCCTTGTGAAGTGTGCTGTTTTTCACCCCATCGCGATGACGGTTGAGAATGGAATTATTGGTGGGAATGAGTTTTTATATTCCCTTTAAGAATGTTGTTGATTGAGGATCAGTTGGTGTGCATTGAGAAATGCTTGTAGTTTCTTGTCATACTGGTCATGGTTGGGTAATTATATGATCAAGAGGAAGTTGTTATAGTACTTTATTCACATTTATATCCTTTTGGAATTTTTAGGATGTTTCTTTGGGTGTGGCTTGAGATATTGTGTGGAGAGGGGGGGTGTGATGTTAGAGTCAACCTATGATGTTCTCGAGGGACCACAAGATTCCTATCTTTAGGGTTGTCTTGTGGTGGGTTATTGGGTGCCCACAATGGATTTTTATTGACACTAGGATCTAGAGAACTGAAGTTTGTTCCATTATTTTTTTAAAGAGGGTGAATCGGTGTTGCTACTTCATCTATTTGGATGGTGGGTGTGAGTGGTGGATCATCCCATGTTTTTTGGCCATTGGGGCATGATGCTTTTGGATATTTTTTAGGACTATGTTTTAAAGAGGATACCCTTTGGATATTTTTGGATTGGGAGTTGTCCCTGAGATAGGATGTAGTTCTCTACTCTGTTGTTTGGCTATAGATATATGGGTTTATGTTGTGAAGTGTCCATGGATAGTGTGGTCACATTGAGAGGGGGGGGTAAAACCTATTCCACCTATTCTGATGATTGGATCGTATATGTAATAAATAATGTAAAAGAAACACAACACATGATATTTTTACACGGTTCAGTACAATGAACTACATCCTTGATGTAATTGACGATCACCCATAGTTTAAAATTCATTACTATTTATAGATGGTTACAACTTGGGAATGTCCCATTCTGACGAATAATAAGTCCCACAATGTTCCACTCTAGAGTCCCACCAGTTATTACAAGTTCCCACCTACAGTAGTGACTTCTGAGTCCCATAGGAGGATCATTGTATTGTATCCAATAGTGTTATATGAATAACACAAGCCTGCTCCTGAGTAACACTTGAGACTTACAATGCATCAAAGTCCCACTGAAGACATAAAAATCATGAGTCCCACAATATTTGATCCACTAATATGATTATATTAATTTTTTCCTCCCCAAGAATGATGGGTAAAATTGTGCTATGTACAATTCCTAAACCTTCTCACTTGTAAAAGTCTTTCTCGAGAAACATTGATCACTAGTATATGGTCAACTGATTCAATTTAAAGCTACATGGGAAACAATTGTTTCTTATTTTGAATACCAAGAATCACTATGTAATGAAAAATTAGACATAGAAATTTACTGAAACACTGATATAATTGATGTCCTAGCTTTTTTCTCAACACTCTACACCCTGAATATTCAATTTATATTTCATGTGAATGTTTTTTAACTTTATGCATGTATAATGTATACTACATGGTGTTCTCACTTGATGCATGAATACTTACTTGTTTTCCTTGAATAATATATGATTAAATGTATTCTTCCAGAGTGTATACCTATAGTTTTTAGCCCACTTAACTGTGACACACAATATACAATTTTATAATTTTCACAGTCACGGTCATAAATACAGTCTGTGTAAACTTTTTTTCTCAATATGAATTTAGAAAAAAATTCAAAAAATGTGCATATATGTGAATGCCACTGATATTTTTCAAATATTATTCTCATGAAACAAAATTAAATTCATATAAAAACTTTGATGGATATAGAATATTAAGGAACACAAGTCAGATTCTAAATATATCCACTCTTACACACTTTTACATATACTGCCATGTCAATTGTACACATACCTTCATGGAAATATCATGCATGGAAACCCTAATGAGTGTAGTGTATATAAAATGAAAAATTATGCTGCTTCACTTGAAGTATGTAAACATTCTTTTCTATTTATTGAAAATGAAAAATTAATTTAATCATGGCACACACGAGGTCATCACGATGTGCAATGAAAGTTTACAATATCCATGAAAACTCAAATCCATCGTGCAAAATAGAAAACAACTAGTTCAAAAAAAAACCTTCCCACAAACATATATATAGTCATATACTAACTCCCTTGTGAAATATTCAACCAATGTATATAGCATAGAATTAGGGATGCATTAAAAAAATTAATTTACACATGATTATTGGTCAAGCAGAGAGTTCAAGACACTCCTTCTCCGTCAAAAAACATTCTCAAATGTGAGTGAAACAAACACACCAAATGATTCTGGAATTTCGTATTTATGTGTGTCAACCAACACCTCAGATCCTTTTCGAATCCCGAGAGCCCATCAGACTAGTTTCAGATGACATGTCATCCGATTTGGATAAATAGCTGCTCCCAAGATAGATTGGGTAAGAAGAAAATTCATAACAAGATCAAAGGTATGATCTATACGATACTCGGATAGATTGTAGGGTTGTGAATCTTGATAAGAAATTTGACAGTCTAGATATTTCACTGAATAGATCCTCATCTATGATTCACCCACATTAAAATTTTTAATCACACATTGAAACAACCTGACCCTCAACTCCTATTTATAATACAGGATGCACTATCAATGAATCAATAATCTCTTCTCCCCTCTAGTACCCCCGTACCATTATCATCATGCGCATTCTTTCTCCCACCTTCACCACCATGACACCCAGCATGGTGGTTTCTCCACATCTATAGCATATAATGTGTGTGGGTCACTTAATACATTTTATCCCTTAATTTTTTGTCTGGTTGGGGTTGAGTTAAGCTGCCCACAAAATGGTGCATTCAACTCCCATGGCTGGATGGATTGGGTGATATAATTTTTTTTATAAATACCATTAAAATATTTTTCCCAAAATCCATATAACAAATCCTACAAAATCCAATCAACTAAAAATAAACACCACCAAACTCAATTTCTTCACAAGAAAGATAAACTATTTGCTCATGGTTTACCTAAATTTTGTAAATAATGTGACACACTAAGATGAATCAAGTCTTATAAAATAATAAACAGCACTATAATATTCATTCATATAAACAACTCATTGAATTTAACTTCATTGAATTTATCCACATAACATAAAGACAAACATTAATACATCACCAAATCACCTAACCATTCAGTCCCCCCATGGGATTTGTAATCAATAACCTCTTTATTTTTAAAATTATATGATATCATCTCCAATTTATTGTGAATAAACTCAATGTTATAAGCATTGGAAGGAATTCAAATTTCCAGAATACAAATTCTAAAAAACTATTCTTCTCTTATAACATATATTGTCTCATTTACGTTTGAGAAGGATAGAATCACTACTAACATAGCTAAGAGATAAAAACAATCATATCAATGATTACCTGAGAAATGATCTATATTGAAATAAATAGTGATCAATTTTAAAATCAATGTTGATCATAAACTTCCATCATGTGATACCTATCATTAGAACTTCTTTTCTGAAATTTAATAAATGATTTTAAACTAATCCCCTAAATATATCTATCAAAAAATATTATAAACATTTATCTTTCTTAATTATCAGATTCATACCACAAAAAAACAATTAATACTAATTTTATATATGTAGTGAAATTTATTTCTGATGTACGATTTTATATTGTCCCCCATATAGATGCATTAGAAAATTACTTCACCATGATTGACTTTCATCAAGAATAAATTCAAAATGTCTTCAAAGATGATTTGATTTATTGAATATAAGTAACATGATTCCAATAGTCTTCTATAATAGAAGACATTTGTAAAATCATATCTCCCACTGATTATATTCTTCCCTTTAAATTCCCTATATGAACAGAAAACACAATAGATATGAAAATAAGGTTTTTCTACAATGCTCTCCAGTTAGAGAAAAAGGGCTTAGAGTTTCGTCTCAACCCAATAGTCTTCATAGACAAAAATTCTTCTTCATATTTTATAAATAAAAATTTTATTTTTTAACTTTTTTCATATTTCTTGCCTCTTCCAACTATTTTACCCATATGATCATACAATCTTTTGAAACCTGCTCAATATCCACTATGTGTGTAGACTTGTATTTCTAAACATTTGACATCAGACATGCATTCCAATTCTTCTTTAATAATTATTTTTGACAAGATAAAAATGTAAAATAAATTTTAATAGAATGTCCTGACATGTTTCACCTATCAAACAAAACTTTTTAATTAAAAAATTTACCACTTTTATTTAACTTTTCATATTCATCATTAGTAATATCATTCACAGAATCAACCTTGTTATTTCTCATCTGCACTAATTCATTCATTGATTCCATCTTCCTTTATTTAGTATGAATGTTCATTTCCAATTGAAAATCATCCACAATATAACCTTTTTTACCACAATAGAAACATATTTTCTTTGTTGGGATAAATTTCACATCATTTTTCATATACTTCTTAGGAGTTGTTTGTTTAACAACATTTGTATTCTCTTCAGAACCCAATGATGAATTTTATTCTTCATCTTTTACCTGATTCACATCCTATTTGGTTGCCTATTCTCATCAAAAATATATTTGTGCATGATCGGTACATAGATGCAATAATCATAATAGTGACCACATCTATTTCCATAATCACAGTAACAATAAAAGTAATCAACTCTATTCTTTATAAACTATTTTTCTTCCTGTTAATTCTTCTTGTATTTTTTTGGTTTCAAATTTTCATTATATTTTCTCACACAGAATGTAGGGATTCTATAATATTCATGCAATGAAATATTGTGCAGCCAACTAATTTCTTCATTCCCAAACTTCCAATAGCACCATCATTAGCCAACAATTATTGATTTCCACCTCTGAAACACATTCTGACTATATTGGAAAATTTTATACTTATGTGCATCACATTTTTTCAATGATTTCATTGAGGTATACAAATTTTTCTTCACCCAGGTTTGACCAGATTTAAATTTTTTATCTGTATTAGTAAATAAGAAAACAGTAGTACATAGATATTTATGAGGAAAAAGAGTTACCTTCTTGAATAATCCAATAGTAGAATTATCTTTATTTAATCAAAATCTCTTATTCCCACTAGATTTAGTATTTTTATAAATAACACTATTATCATATGAATCCATGTCAACATTAATTTTATCTATAACTACATAAGTCTCAACTTGTTTCATTTCCATATTTCTCGATTTCACTTTTAGTTCAAGAATCATTATATTGAAAGAATCCTTCTCATCATAAACATATTTAATGTCATCTTCTTGATGAATCAACATATTTTCATTCTAATTATTATTCATTGTATTTTCCTTTAGTAATAAATTGTCATAATCATTAATTAATTCTACATTATCGATTACTTGAGCATCATTAACATCCATAGTAACATTTTCTAGATATTCAAGTGCAAGATTACTTTTGTAAAAACAATATCAACAAATTCATTCACACAAAAAATACATTCTAATTCATCAATTGCATCATAATATATTTCTTTATAATGTTATATTGTTTATTCCTTTCCTTTAACAGGTATTTTGGGAGTGTTGTATATACCAACCTTTTATGTCAATGATTATTCCATAGCATATAACTCTTCTTCTAGATATAATTTTTAATCCCGAGGATCCATAAAAACAATGGTCATACATGTTCACACTTTATTGGGAAGTATATTCAGATGCATTATGATTTCATAATTAAACACATTGTCATCACATATAGAACAATATTCATTAACTGATTTCACTAAACAATTCACACTCAATGAGCCTATAGATACCTGTTGATTCCTATTCATCAATGGATTCTTCATCAGATTCTTTTTCTACTCTTTTATACCTATATTTTTTCTGATATGACTGAAACATCAACATTTATATCCACAAGATTTGATATATATTATTCCATCTAAAACACTTCTAAATTTTCTTCCAACACAAATTGATACTTCATATAATTATGATATAAACCATTGAACAAGAATATTAGATCCAATCAGAGGTGTCCTTCCCTCTTCTAAGGATCGTACAATCAATCTATGAGGGGGGGGGTGAATCGAGTGTGACTTCTTTATACATAATCATTTTGTTTTCAAGAACCCTTCAAACCCCTATCACAAGTTAGGATGATTGAATCATTTTTGAAATGAATAATGTTAAATAAACATGTCACATAATATTTTTACAAGGTTTGGTATCAAGACATACATCCTTGATATAATTAGTGATCACCCCTTATAATAGATTCTTCACTATAAATAGATGGTTTAAAATAGGGAAAGTCTTATTCCCATCAACAATGAGTCCCACAATGTTCTAATATAGTGTCCCTATAGATTTTACATGTTTCCAACTAGACTAGTGACTCTTATGTACCACGGGAGGATATTTATACTGCATGCCACTAGGTTACCCGCATCCCACGATCCATTTCTAGAGTTCCACAAGAGAATTACACTGCTTTAGATTCCCAATAAAGACTTCACAATCTTGAGTCTCACATGATTTGATCCTCTGATATGATGATATTAAAGTAATCCTCTGCATCCGTGTTGGATCAAATTGGCCAATGTATAGTTCAAGAACTTGTACACTTATGCTATTATTTCTCAATAATCTTTGATCACCTATAGATGGTCAGTTTATATAGTTCAATGTTTCTCATGAAATATTACTTTATTCTAATGAATACCTGACCTCACTAACCACTAAAAACTCAGGCATGAAAATAATTTGAAACAAAAATATATTTTGGGTCCAAGATTCAGTCTCAAAACTAGGAACACATAATATTAAATTTGTTTTTCATCTACACTTTTTTTAACTTCATGCATTATAAAGTATACAACACGGTCTACTCAGATAATGCATGAATAATTCTATATTGTTTATCAGCACTTATTGATTAAATGTATTCTTACAATTAATATACATGTTTCTCTATTTATCACTTCATAATCACACAAATTATACACTTTTATTATTTTAACACTCACTTTTTATCACACTGTTTATGTACACAATATATCACAATATGAATTTTCAATAAAGGCTACAATTATGTATACATGTGAATTCCAATGATCTTATTTATGGATTCTTAGCATGTAAAAAATGATCATTTATAAAAATAAATTGTTTGGTATAGAATATTAGGGTTCACATGTCCACTATCAAATATATCCACTCTTAAAAACTATCACATAAAATTGATGCTCAATTGGGCACTCACTATCGCACAAATCTCATGCATTAAAACCGAAATTGGTGTAGGGTATATAATGCGCGCAAGTATGCTATTTCACATTAGGTATGTGAAAATTCATTCTTCATTCATGAAAACAGAAATTATTATAAACTTTGGTTGTGCATGATCATTAAGAAGTGCAATGTAAGTATACACTATCCATGGAAACTGAAATATATTACACAAACCATAAAACCACTAGTTCTAAATATCCTTCACTCAATCATATCAATAGACATATAATAACTCTCTTGTGAAAACATAAACACAGTTATACAACATTTAATGAAATATTAATATTGTAAACTAAATTTCATAGGATCCTTCATGAACCAGAGAGTTCAGAGAACTCCATATCTCCCAAAAAATAATCAGATGTGAGATAAATGAAAATAATAATTCATTCTAGCATCTGGTATTTATAGGTGTAAACCAACACCTCAGAAACATCTAGGATCCTGATGGCTCATCATACTAGCATTGGATGACGTGGTAGGAGCTTTTGATGATTAATTACTCTCAATAGAGTTTTGGAATGAAGCCACCATATAATGAGATCACATGGATGATTCAGATGAATATCACAAAGATCAGAGGGTTGTGAATCTGGTTGGGAAATCAGAATGTCAAAATATTTCATCAATTAGATCCATCAACAATGACTAACATGACATTAAAAATCATGATCCCAAAAAAATGTCCTGACCCCAATTTCTCTGTACAATACTCGATGCACTACCACTGAATAAATAATCTCTTCTCTCTTCTAGTACCACCCCGTACCATTACATTCGGTCGTGATATTGCAGTCACATCCTCTATTTTTTACCCCGCACAGCGGTTGATCTGCCCCTCAAGCACCTAATAGAGGCATGTCCCTACATGCATTCAGCCACCACTATGTTGGATGGATGGGGATGAGCTCAGCCACAGACATAGTGGTACATGTTCCTCCCTGGCTAGCTTGCTAGTGTTTTGGAATTTTTTTATATAATTCCCATTAATTTTGATTGCCAAAAATTATTTACCAAAGCCTACCAAATCCAATCAAATAAAAACAAACACCTCAAACCCCAATTGCACCTCATGGAAAATAAAACTTTTTATCATGGATTAAAAAAAATAGGAAAATAATATGCCACACTAAAATGAATCATGTTTTAGGAAATACAAACCATCTCAAAAATCATGAGATATATAAGTCCCTCATCATCTTCAACTTCATCTAATTTATCTTCTTAACAAATTGATACCAATTCCAACATCACCAAATCACTTGACCAATTCAGGCTTCAAATAGATTATTTCCTTTATTGAACCCCCTATATTTGAGTGTACACCCTGGGTAGGGTGTTTTCATTTTTTGTGGATACTTTTAATCTCCCAGACTTGTGTTTTTATCCCTTATGTATTTCATTCATCGGTCCCATGTGGATAGTTTCCATAGTTCAATGTATTTGATGGTTCTGTATTTGAGCATGAGTTGTTCTACAAAACATCCAAGATGTGAAAGATATCTAACATATAGAGGGTATTCTCTACCACTCTTTTGGTTCATTCTACCACATTCAAAGAACCCCATAGACAATGTTAAATGTTTTTATTGTATAGATGAGATAATATTTTTTAGATTTCAATCATTTCCTTGTGTTGGAATTTGGAGCTCCACTTGGATTAGGAAAATGTGCTTGATTTTGTGGTTATGTGAGCCATGTGATGTAAATTATCTAGCATGGGATAAATTGAGGGTATATTTACCTAAATTGTCATTATTGAACTTAGTATTTGATGCTTTATTGGTATTTGACCCAATTTATGTTGTTTTTTTTATGACTTCAATTTCATGTTTTCGACTAGCTTGGTTATATCACATGTTTATGCACATATTATGACAACATATTTACAAGATCACCATTCAGGGTGGCCTACTGAGATTTAATTCTCACACCTTGTACATAATACTTGGTGTATTTGATGTCTTGATATCTACATTCATGTTGTATTATAGGTTTCATAATGGATTGGGTCATGGCCAGGTATTTTCAGGATTGAGTGGATCCACTCATGTGGAATATCAGTATCAGGCTGGCATGGCTAAAGCATTGAGGTGACCAAGTATGTGGTTTATCTCAACATTACTAGTAGATAATGTGGAACTTTATCATCATTGGTTTATTTTGTATCTATGGTCAGCCTAATTTGGAGGTTATTTGTTGCCTGTTTTATTTCTTGCGGGTCTATATGACAATATACATCATTTTATTCATTACATAATTCTTGTGTTTCAGATTA
The DNA here is from genome assembly GCA_963277665.1 of Viscum album. Lineage (NCBI taxonomy): Eukaryota > Viridiplantae > Streptophyta > Magnoliopsida > Santalales > Viscaceae > Viscum > Viscum album. Next base: position 559,342,953 of record OY728131.1, read on the forward strand.
TTATTATGAATACTCAAATTTTTATCTTCTTTATATATGTTTTATTATTTCATTCTATTATTTAACTCATAAATAAGGGTATTGTCTTCCCACAGTACCAAAAAATGAGAATTATCGATGGTTTTTAGGACAAGACGTTGTTTAAACCACCACCTAATAATATAGCATCAGTTATTAAAACTGCCACATATTGCATAGTCAATAGAATTATAAAGGTAATTTCTTTAATTTTATAGTTGTTTTGCAATGTTTCATTTATAACGCATGTAACAGGATTTTTGTCTTATTTACCAGTATTTTTTTATTAAAAAAATATCTACGAGAATATAAATAAAATAAAACTAACCATAACTAAACATAATAGTGGTGGTTAAGAATGACTACCACTGAACATATTTCAATTTATTTATTTAGTGTTTGTTATTAAAAACCTCTACTAAATATGATTTAATTTATTTAGTAAAAACTTGTAAATATAAATGAAAACAAATAATAAATGAACAAGAAAATGAATTTTTGATAAACACATCTCATATATGTCATACATCCATATTCATATATACAGAAATCCACTGTCATTATAATATCAGTCTTAGTCAACCCATACTCCTCTCAACCAATACCTCAGTTATCAATATATTCATATAAAATATGTCAAAAACCACCCATACCCAATAGAAGTCCACGACATGACCTCCATTGCATTCTTATACACCCATCTTCCTCCACATCATCTCATAAACCAAAACTAACTGCATCATATCATCAAATATAGAGAAAAATAAAATAGAAAGTAAAAAATAAACATAATGAATAATAATTATAGTATAATAATTGATAAAATTTTAACATACCACATAAATTTATAACCATCATGAATACCTTCTAATGAATATCTTGGATCAGAATGGTCAAACTTTTCTACTACAAGCATCTTACACCTACTATTAAAATACAAAATATTAAGAAAATAAATTTAGAAGTCCTAATACACAGAATATATTCCTAATGTTTCACATAATGTTTTTTTATTTCGCTAATATTCTAGGGGAAATTTTAACATAAGAAATATAATATATTAAGAAAAACTATTTTGAGACATCAAGTTATATAATGCCCCGACCCCAGTTACCCAGAGTTGGTGTATTATTGCGTAACATTGGCATGATCACAAAAGATCAATTCTCGAAAGGCCAATTAGTTTAGTAGTCTTGGAAACACTAGACACATTCATAAATGTTACATTACATAATAAAGTGAAAAATTACAATAACAAAGTCTCCATAATCCACACTCATATCCTATTCTGACTATCCCTCCAGGTCATTCATAAAATACTTCTTCACATCCTGAAAAATATTAAAACATTGAAAGGGTTGAGCTCAGATACTCAGTAAGGATAACAATATTGCGGAAGCTTTCTTAAAAAAACATTAACATTTAAGGCAATGTATAACTAAAACAAAATCCTTTTTAAACTTGAACATTAGCATAATATGGCAAAATTAAAATGAAATAATTCCATTTACTTACTCACATGGATATTCAACTAGTCTAATAATCACCTGAAATATCAATAACCACCTTCATAATGATGGAATGCATAATACCAGACTATCATAACCACGTAGCCATGGCCTCGTGCTAAGACCACAAATAAGATTTTGTCAAGGCCTCGTGCCAAGACACTAGTTTGTCTCATGAGACCTACCGATGCATCGAGGAGCTATAGCGGGATCCACCAGTCACCTATTAAGTCCAATGCATTCATCATATGAACAGGTTTAAACATATCATAAACCATAAGATAATCCTATCACATAAAACGTGCTTAAAAGAAAGATAACATTTCCACATTTCAATCACAAGATATCAATACAACACATTGATATAATAAAAACCTTATCAAAATAATTTTCAATAACAAAATAAAATAAAATTAAAACTTGGTATTTATTTTTCATTTAAAAAAAAGTTATGGCTTGTAGAGGAAGCCGGAACTCAAATAATGGTTACGGCGGCGGAGAAGTAGTTGTCGCCACAAACATACGACAAGAAAAACATTCCTTTTTTTCGTTTATTAAAATTCTTCATATAAAATGATTCCCTTTTGAATAAATGTAAAAGTCAAAGGGGTTTATACACCGTATAAATGAAATTTGTGTATAAAACAAAATATGCCTCAATGAATGGAGATTGAGACAAAGTACCTTACAAAGATCATTGCTTTTAAATAAATTAGATATATTATGTGTATTAACTATAAGTAAACATAATGAAATTACAAATACAAGATGTTATATAATAATATCATGACATAATTTGAAAGTAGGAGATTAACCCAAAGAATAAAAATTGGGTTAAGAAGTTCCCTTACCTCATGTCCGGCTTGAATCGATCGTTCTTTAACCTCCTGAATAATATACTAGAGTTAATTTATAATTTCTTAAGAACCTTTTTCATTTTCATTATTCCTTTAATATCACTTATTACCATGTTATGAACATTATGTAATTATTTAAGTTAATAACGGTCATTTTGTCGATCTTTGGTACTTGAGTCAAAAATAAACATCTTATAATTAAAAGATGTTCATGTGGTGAAATATCCACTATATCAGGAATTATATTCATGATATAGATATCATATATCTCATATATATCCAGTATATACATTAATTTATAATATTCCATAATGTTTAGAGGTAAGAAATGAAATGCACCATTCATGGAGACGGTAAGCCGTACGTACTCATGAACGCTACTTTAATTTCTATTTCGTATTTAATGATATCATAATGATATAAATATATATTATAATTCCAGTATAATATCATATATAATATAATTTACTCCATCCTTTATACATCCCACAAATGGGATTAACGATTCAAATCACTTTGAGGGGGTGGTAGTCCGCACTTCCTAAAATGAAAATATCGCATTTACCCATAATGGAAACCATAAAGGTATGCCATAAATGAAAAATACAGAAGATTAAGTAAAACATAAAAATATTATATGTCATATATAAATATAGTGACATCTTAATGGCCACCTTTTAAGGTGTTATATGAGTGTTGAACAATCATCATTTCGTGAGCCAGAAATTCGCCATCCAGAGAAACCGTATGTTATTTAACCATTAGATGTAGGTGTGTGTAAGTGTAGCTCGAATAATTATTATAACAACATCCTAGTATTTTTAGTATACTGTTGTTTTTACAAAATAAATGAATAAAAAGAGTTTAAGTGGGATGGATAAGCAAAATAAAACAAAATAACACAAGAGAAGACATTAACTTAAAATCGGGTAACTCTTTTGATTTGAGCCAATGGCTTACTTGGGAAGCATTCTGCCCAAAGTGAGGCTTCTAGGAGTAAGGGAGAGAAGTTGGGAGAGTATTTGGGAAGAAGTTGGATGAGCCAAAAGTCTTTGAAAGTGTGAGTAAGGTGGTAGTGGTGGGGGTCTTTTATAAGTGGAGAGGAGGGGCTCTCTTGGAAAGTAATGAAATGTTACTTTATTATATAATGAGTTTCCGATTTTAAAGGACCCAAACTTATATAATTCGAGGATAAGGATATAAGGGTTCTAAATATACTCATCCAATAGGTTTTTGACAAGTGTATGCCTTGAATTTTACATTATCTTTTCATTTTATTTAAATCGTTAATTAATGAGGTAATCACTACATCATCATGGTGTCATAAATAATGTAATTTATTTATTGTCTAAAAATTATAAAAAACATCATGATGTATGGAATCTTTTTATCTTTCTAATGAATATTTATAGTAAAAAATATGACTTTTATAACCCCATTTAAAATTTGTTTTAGTAAAACAACTTATGTTTGTGACATTTTTATTTTAACTTTAAATAAAATTTATTTATGTCATTTCCCTACCAAAGTGGCTCCATGGGGTCCCCAAGTTGACCCATGGATTGTCTTCGTCGGCCATGACACATCCAATAGGGGTAGGACATTATTAATGGTCATTTCGTATTTTTACAATATCATTTTTACCTTATATTTCACTAATTACCCTTAATCGCGATTAATTAAACATAAAAGTTACTATTCACTAAAAAATTATTTTAATCTCATTGAACCAAATTTTACTTCCTAATGACAACCATGTTTGTTGGATTTTTTAAAATAAAATCACAGAAGTTTTAATGATTCATTTAAATGAAAAATCATTTTTTTAACTACCACTTAGTGGTTTCACTATTCATAAAAAATTGAAGTTTTTTCATAACAATGCCAAAATTTCACCATATGCTATAATAGATATTCTGAAATAAAAAAATAATGTCTATATTACAAAATTCCAAAAATATAAGTTGCATTAATTAATTTTATAATTAATTCCCACTGTCACAACAAATACGGTGTGTTTAAGAAACAATATATATCAAAAGATTGACAATTGTTTATGTCTAATTTCAAAGTGAAATTAATTATAATTAACACCATTGGATAAAATTCAATAAATATATTCTAATTATACTTTAAAACAACTCAATAGTATAATTTATCACTATAAATTATTTTGATTAAAAAAATTTGTTTTTATGTATTTTTCACTATTCATAAAAAATTGGAAGTTCTCAGAAAAATAACAAAAATTCAACATAGGCTAATTTCATTATTCCGAATCCAAAAATGAAGTCCATTTTGAAATATAAAATTTATATAATTTCAAAAAGTGGGTATTACTATTCATAACGTCTACTTTGATTAGTTGTGATGTGTTAGAACTCGAAGTTGCGTACAATGTAAGATATTGAATTATTGAATGAGAAGTATATCATAGAAGCTCGGGGTGCTATATTCTACCCTCCATCAATAAATTGCATCCTATCAATTTGAAATTTTTCTTTGAAAATAAAAGGTTGAAAATAGAAAATATGTTTGTGGATAACTCACATCGGAAATAAGGTTAATAAAAATATATCATTAAAAGATAGAAAGATAAGTAAAAAGGTCACCTGAGATAGCCCATACTAGGATTCATTGAAAATATGGATATGGAAGAAAAACAAACCATCAAGGTCTGATGGAGAGTCGTAGAAAACTGGATTAGGAGAAATTTAACCATAAGAAAATCACAAACTTGTGATTGGTTAAATAGTCAATGAATCTCCAGTTGGACAAGTTAACTAGAAACGTTTTTGTTTTAAGTTACCTTTTATAATGTTGAGGAATTTATTTAAGAGATTTACTAAGAACATAAGGGAATATACATACTTGTCATGTAGACTTTCATTCTTTAATAAATTTTTACCACAAACCCATCTTTCACTCAAAAAGGTAATAGAACTCAATAATTTTCTATTTATCCTAATTGTATAAGGTTCCAAATATTAACACATACCATTTAGATTTGTAAAACTATTTTGTAATAATCAGGGACTTCTTGTAGGCTAGTGGTAGGTAATAAAGGCATGTCCCACTATGGTTGTGGGTTCAATTCCTGCAGCTTTGTTCGACGCGACAGGTTATGGCCCACCCTATAGGTTGTCCTTTTCCTAAAAATATTGTATTATAATATTCCAAAAATAATCTTCAGAATTTTTTTAAGCTTAAAAAATACTATTCAATGTTCAACTTAATCCATCCCATCCTTTATAGTTATCCAAAATACCTCTGTCCAGACTTTCTCTAAAAGGTCTCTTAATTCCAAAATCAATTTATCAGATTCCCGAAACAAAGTAATTTTTCTATTATTGTCACATACTAAAAATATGATTACCTTCATCATATTAAAACCTTAATGAAAATAACAAGTACTCTAGTACAATCCTTATATATATCAAATTATTCTTATAACCAGAATATAATCCTTGAGTCCAAAAGAACCAATACATTAATTATTCTACATCAATTGTAGTAACAATATAAGATTGTCCTTGATCCCTTGGCCTTTTATGAGGTATGTTTCCATGATGCGTAGGACATTCATTTGAATAATGCCCCATTTTCCTACAATTGTAGCATTCAAAATTGATATCCTCTTTCTTTCCCTTGTAATCACGAGCATGGTGACCTTTTTCTCCACATTTATAACAAACTCCCATTCCTTATAGGAAAGCACCAGGGTGATTCTTCCCACAATTATCACATCACGGAAAATCATTCTTTCCCTTTTTCCCTTTATCCTTATTTTGTTCCACTGTTCTCTTCTTCTCTTGCTTTACTTTGTTGTCATAAGACTTAGAAAATTCCTTTTCTATCTTGATAGTACACGAGACAATATCTTCGTATGATGAGAAGGATTGTGACACTAATGCTCAACGGCGAAATGGTTTTAACCCATCAAAGAAACGATCAATATTACTTCTTGGGTTACGTATATAATCTGTAGTATACCTCGCCAACCTTGTAATGTTGGCCTCATACTTTGCGACATTCTCATCCTCCTTCTGCCTTAGACTCAGAAATTACCTTTCCATATCTTCTCTATGGTCATGCGGAAAGTATTTTTCTATGAAAATTTCCTTAAACTCCCTCCACTCCATACTTGATACTTCATCATCTTCCTTTGTGTTTTGAATCAACGACCACCATTGATCGGCATCTCCAGTGAGGCAGTATACTGCCATGACAACCTTCTCCCTTTCGCTACTCCCCATGGCAAGGAATATTTTCTCTAAGAAGTTTATCCATTGATCAGCTGCTAATGGATTTGTACCCCCATTAAATGTTGTCGGTTGCTACCTCATGAAGCGGTCTAACATTGATCCTCCACATTTCGGATCGGGGTGCTCTATACGAGTAAGGTTATAATTCATAACCTGAGTGAGTTGTCCCAGTATGGTAATAAGTTGATCAGCACCAGTTGTATCTCCAGATCCACGATTATTATCTTAAGCAGGAGGGAAATCCCTACACGGAGTGCGTGCATTGATACTGTTTCCATTCCTTCCACTAGGTGCCATTTCTAAATATTGGCATAAACTAGATTAGTTTATTAATAAAAATACAAAATTCCGTACTTGTAATATATTTAACATAAATTGAACTATTTATGGATATATTCCATAATCATAAAAAGAAATTTTTTCTTTGAGGAAGTATATACTCATAACCCTTTATAGTTGTTTGTAAAGAAAATGAGAATTATCCTAAGCATATCCCCCAGGAGTGTTGTAACCAAGAGTGCAGCAAGGAACATTGTCGTGCACCAGTTTCCGTTCGAGTCTAGCTCAAAGCGGTGTTTTCTAGTTTTAACCCTAGGAACATCTGTGCCAGAGCCACCTCTACCTGATCTTATCCAGACAGGGATGTGTTGCTCGGAAAACTCACAAAATCTCCATAATACCAAAATTCTAGGAAGTTATTCTATAATAATCCTCAAAGTCTATCTTTGGGCTATGTTCTCTAATCAGAGTTTATCTAAATCTAGCTTCCAAGGTTAGTACTAAACTGCCTCTGATACCAACTGTAACACCCCGAACCCAGTTACCCAGAGTCAGTGCATTATTGCATAACATTGGCATGATCACAAAAGATCAAGTCTCGAAAGACCGATTAGTTTAGTAGCCTTGGAAACAGTAGATACATTCGTAAATGTTACATTACATCATAAAGTGAAAAACTACAATAACAAAGTCTCCATATCCCACACTCATATCCTCTTCTGACTATCCCTGTAGGTCATTCATAAAATAATTCTTTACATCCTGGAAAATATTAAAACATTGAATGAGGTGGGCTCAGATGCTAAGTAAGGATAACAATATTGCGGAAGCATTCATAAATAAACATTAAAATTTAAGGCAATGTATAACTAAAACAAAATCCTTTTTAAACATGAACATTAGCATAATATGGAAAAATTAAAATGAAATACTTCCATTTACTTACTCACATGGATATTCTACTAGTCGAATAATCACATGAAATATCAATAACCACTTTCATAATTATGGAATGCATAATGCCAGACTATCATAACCACGTAGCCAAGGCCTCGTGCCAAGACCACAAATGAAATTTTGTCAAGGCCTCGTTCCAAGACACTAGTTTGACTCATGAGACCTACCGATTCATCGAGGAGCTATAGCAGGCTCCACCCGTCACTTATTAAGACCAATGCATTCCTCATATGAACAGGTTTAAACATATCATAAACCATAACATAATCGTATCACATAAAACATGCATAAAGGAAACATAACATTCCCACGTTTCAATCACAAGATATCAATACAACACATTGATATAATAAAAACCTTATCAAAACCATTTTCAATACCAAAATAAAAGAAAATTAAAACTTGGTATTTATTTTGTATTTAAAAAAAGTTATGGCTTGTAGAGGAAGCCGAAACTCATATAATGGTTACGGCGGCGAAGAAGTCGTTGTTGCCACATACGTATGACAAGAAAAACATTCCTTTTTATCGTTTAGTAAAACGCGTCATATTAAAAGATTCCCTTTTGAATAAACGTAAAAGACAATGGGGTTTATACACCGTATAAAAGAAATTTGTGTATAAAAAAAAATGCCCCAATGAATGGAGATTGAGACAAAGTACCTTACAAAGATCATTTTTTTAAAATAAAATAGATATATTGTGTGTATTCACTATAAGTAAACATAATGAAATTAATAATACAAGATAGGATATAATAATATCATGATATAATTTGAAAGTAGGAGATTAACCCAAAGAATAGAAATTGGGTTAAGAAGTTCCCTTACCTCATGTCCAACTTGACTCGATCATTCCTTAACCTCCTGAATAATAAACTAGAGTTAATTTATAATTTCTTAAGGACATTTTTCATGTTAATTATTCCTTTTATATCACTTATTACCATGTTATGAACATTATGTAATTATTTATGTTAATAACGGTCATTTTGTCGATCTTTGGTACTTGAGTCAAAAATAAACTTCTTATAATTACAAGTTGTTCATGTGGTGAAATATCCATTATATCCAGAATTATATTCATGATATAGATATCATATTTCTCATAAATATACAATATATACATGGATTTATAATATTCCATAACGTTTAGAGGTAAGAAATGAAATGCACCGTTCATGGAGACGGTAAGCCGTACGTACGTATGAACGCTAATTTCATTTATATTGAGTATTTAATGAAATCCTAATGATATAAAGGTATATTATAATTTCAGTATAATATCATATATAATATCATTTACTCAATCCTTTATACATCCCACATATGGGATTAACGATTCAAATCACTTTGAGGGGGTGGTAGTCCACACTTCCTAAAATGAAAATATCGCATTTACCCATAATGGAAACCATAAAGGTATGAAATAAATATAAAATACAGAATCTTAAGTAAAGAATAAACATATTATGTATCATATATAATTATAGAGACATATTAATGTCCACCTTTGAAGGTGTTATATGAGTGTTGAACAATCATCATTTCGTGAGGCAGAAATTAGCCATCCACAGAAACCGAATGTTCTTTAACCATTAGATGTAGGTGTCTGTAATTGAATCTCGAATACTCATTATAAAAACATCCTAGTATATTTATGATACTGGTTTTGTTACAAAAAAAATGAATAAAAAGAGTTTAAGGGGTTTGCATAACCAAAATAAAACAAAATAACACAAGAGAAGACATTAACTTAAAATCGGGTAACTCTTTTGATTTGAGCCAAAGGCTTCCTTGGGAAGCATTATACCCAATGTGAGGCTTCTAGGAGTACAAGAGGAAAGTTGGGAGAGGATTTGGGCAGAGTTTGGACGATCCAAAAGGCTTTGAATGTGTGAGTATGGTGGTAGTGGTGGGGGCCTTTTATAAGTGGATAGGAGGGGCTCTCTTGGAAAGTAATGAAATGTTACATTATTATATAATGAGTTTCGGATTTTAAAGGAACAAAACTTATAGAATTCAAGAATAAGGTTATAAGGGTTCGAAATATACTCATCCAATAGGTTTTTGACAAGTCTAAGCCTTATATTTTACATTATCTTTTCATTTTATTTAAATCGTTAATTAATGAGGTAATCACTGTATCATTATAGTGTCATAAATAATTTAATTTATTTTATGTCTAAAAATTATAAAAAAAATATCATGATGTAGGAAATAATTTTAGCTTTCTAGTGAATATTTATAATAAAAAATATGACTTGTATAACCCCACTTATATTTTTTTTTAGTAAAACAACTTATGTTTGTGACATTTTTATTTTAACATTAAATAAAAGTTATTTATATCATTTTCCTACCAAAGTGGCTCTATGGGGTCCCCAAGTTGTCCCATGGATTTTATTGGTCGTCCATGACACATCCAATAGGGGTAGGACATGTGTAAAGGTCATTTCATATTTTTATAATATCATTTTTACCTTACATTTCACTAATTACCTTTAATCACGATTAATTAAACCTAAAAGTTACTATTCACCAAAAAAATTATTTTAATCCCATTGAACCACATTTTACTTCCTAATGAAAACCATGTATGTCGGATTTTTGAAAATCAAATCACAGAAGTTTTAAAGTCTCATTTAAATGAAAAATTAGTTTTTTAACTACCACTTAGTGGTTTTACTATTCATCAAAAATTGAAGTTTTTCAGAACAATGCCAAAATTTCACCCTAAGATATAATTGATATTCCAAATTCAAAAATGATTTCTATTTTAAAAAATTCCAATCATATAAGTTTCATTAATTAATTTTATAATTAATTCCCACTGTCATAACAAATAGCATGTTTTTAAGAAACAATATATATCAAAAGATTGACAATTGTTTATGTCTAATTTCAAAGTAAAATTAATTAAAATTAACACCATTGGATAAAATTGTAAAAATATTTTCTAATTATACTTTAAAAACACTCAATAGTATAATTTATCACTATATATTATTTTTATTAAAAAAATTTGTTTTTAAGTATTTTTCACTATTCATAAAAAATTGGAATTCTAAGAAAAATACCAAAAATTCAACGTAGGATAATTTCAATATTTCGAATCCAAAAATAAAGTCCATTTTGAAATATAAAATTTATATAATTTCAAAAAGTGGGTATTACTTTTCATAATGGCTACTTTGATTAGTTGCGGTGTGTTATAACTCGAAGTTGCGTACAATGCAATCTATTGCATTATTGAATTAGAAGCGTATCATGGAAGCTCGGGGTGCTACATTATCCCCTCCTTCAATAAATTACATCCTCGCAATTTGAAATTTTTCTTCAAAAATAAAAGGTTGAAAATAGAAAATACCTTTGTGGAAAACCCATATCGGAAATAAGGTTAATAAAAATATAACTTTAAAAGATAGAAAGATAAGTACAAAGGTCACCCGAGATAGCCCATACTAGGATTCTATGAAAATATGGATATGGAAGAAAAAAAACCATCACGGTATGATGGAGAGTCGTAGAAAACTGGATTAGGAGAAAGTTAACCATAAGAAAATCTCAAAGTTGTGATTAGTTAAATAGTCATTGAATCCCCAGTTGGACAAGTTCACCATCAACGTTTTTGTTTTAAGTAAACTTTTATAAAGTTGAGGAATTTATTTAGGAGATTTACTAAGAACGTAAGGGAATATACATACTTGTCATATAGACTTTCATTCTTTAATAAATTTTTACCACAAACCCATCTTTCACTATAAAAGGTAATATAACTCAAAAATATTCTATTTATCCTAATTGTATAAGGTTCCAAATATTAACACATTCCATTTAGATTAGTAAAACTATTTTTTAATAACCAGGGACTTCCTGTAGGCTAGTGGTAGGTAATAAAGGTCTTTTGCACTATGGTTGTGTGTTCGCTTCCTACATCTTTGTATGACGCGACGGGTTATGCCCCACCCTGCAGGTTGTCCTTTTCCAAAAAATAAAGTATTATAATATTCCAAAAATAATCTTTAGAAATTTTTTAATCTTAAAAAATACTATTCAATGTTCAACTTAATATATCCCAACATTTATTGTTATCCAAAATACCTCTGTCCAAACTTTCTCTAAAAGGTGTCTTAATTCGAAAATCTATTTATCAGATTCCCCAAACAAAGTAAAGTTTCTATTATTGTCACATATTAAAAATATGATTACCTTCATCATATTAAAACCTTAATGAAAATAACAAATACTGCAGTACAATCCTTATATATATCACATTATTCTTATAACCAGAATATAATCCTTGAGTCCAAAAGCACCAATACATTAATTACTCTACATCAATTGTAGTAACAACATATGATTTTCCTTTATCCCTTGGGCTTTTCTAAGGTAAGTTTCCATGACTCTTAGGACATTCATTTGCATAATGGCCCATTTCCCTACAATTGTAGCATTCAACATTGATAGCCTCTTTCTTTCCCTTGCAATCACGATCCTGGTGACCTTTTTCTCCACATTTATAACAAACTCCCATTCCTATTAGGCAAGCACCGGGGTGATTCTTCCCACAGTAATCACATAATGGAAAATCCTTTTTTCCCTTTTTCCCTTTATCCGTCTCTTGTTCCACCATTCTCTTCTTCTTGTGCTTTACTTTGTGGTCATAAGACTTAAAGAATTCCTTTTCTGTCTTGATAGCACACGAGACAATATCTTCGTACAATGAGAAGGATTGTGATACTAATGCTTGACGAAGAAATGGTTTTAACCCATCAAAGAAATGATCAATATTACTTCTTTGGTTACGTATATATTCTGCAGTATACCTCGCTATCCTTGTAAAGTTGGCCTCATACTTTGCGACATTATCATCCTCCTTCTGCCTTAGACTCAGAAATTGCCTTTCCATATATTCTCTATGGTCATGCGGAATGTATTTTTCAATGATAATTTCCTTAAACTCCCTCCACTCCATACTTGATACTTCATCATCTTCCTTTGTGTTTTGAATCAACGACCACCACTGATCGGCATCTCCAGTGAGGTCGTAAACTGCCATGACAACATTCTCCCTTTCGATACTCCCCAAGGGAGGGAAATTTTTTCTAATGTGTTTATCCATTGCTCAGCTACTAATGGATTTGTACCCCCATTAAATGTTGTCGGTTGCTGCCTCATGAAGAGGTCTGACATTGATCCTCCACGTTGCGGATCAGGGTGCTCCATATGAGTATGGTTATTATTCATAACCTGAGTGAGTTGTCAGTGTATAGTAATAAGTTGATCGGCACTAGTTGTATCTCCTGATCCACAATAATTATCTTTGGCATGAGGGAAATCCCTACACGGAGTGCATGCATTGATACAGTTTCCATTCCTTCCACTAGGCGCCATTTCTAAACAATGGCATAAACTAGATTAGTTTATGAATCAAAATACATAATTCCATACTTGTAAAATACTTAACATAAATTGAAATATTTATGGATATAATCCATAATAATAAAAAGAAATGTTTTCTTTTAGGAAGTATATACTCATAACCCTTCATAGTGGTTTGTAAAGAAATTGAGAATTATCCTAAGCATATCCCCCGGGAGTGTCGTAACCAAGAGTGCAGCAAGGCCCATTGTCGTGCACAAGTTCTCGTTCGCGTCTAGATCAAAGTGGTGTTTTTGGGTTTTACCCCTCGGAACATCTGTGCCAGAGCCACCTCTACCTGCTCGTATCCAGACAGGGATGTATTTCTCGGAAAACTCAAAAAATCTCCATAATACCAATATTCTATGAAGTTCTTCTATACTAATCCTAAAAGTCAATCTTTGGGCTATGTTCTTTAATCAGAGTTTATCTAAATCAAGCTTCCAAGGTTAGTACTAAACTGCCTCTGATACCAACTGTAACGCCCAGACCCCATTTACCCAGGGTTGGTGCATTATTGCGTAACATTGGCATGATCACAAAAGATCAAGTCTCGAAAGACCGATTAGTTTAGTGGCCTTGGAAACACTAGATACATTCATAAATGTTACATTACATCATAAAGTGAAAAACTACAATAACAAATTCTCCATAGTCCACACTCATATCCTCTTCTGACTATCCCTGTAGGTCATTCATAAAATACTTCTTCACATCCTAGAAAATATTAAAACATTGAAAAGGGTGAGCTCAGATTTTCAGTATGGATAACAATTTTGCGGCAGATTTTATAAATAAACATTAACATTTAAGGTAATGTATAACTAAAACAAAAGACTTTTTAAACTTGAACATTAGCATAATATTGCAAATGTAAAATGAAATAATTCCATTTACATACTCAAATGGTTATTCAACTAGTCAAATAATCATATGAAATATCAATAACCACATTCATAATTATGGAATGCATAATGCCAGACTATCATAACCACGAAGCCAAAGCCTCGTTCCAAGACAACAAATAAAGTTTTGTCAAGTCCTTGTGCCAAGACACTAGTTTGACTCATGATACCTACCTATTCATTTAGGATCTATAGCGGGCTCCACCCGTCACTTATTAAGTCCAATGCATTCCTCATATGAACAGGTTTAAACATATCATAAACCATAACATAATCGTATCACATAAAAAGTTCATAAAGGAAACATAACATTTGCATGTTTCAATCACAAGATATAAATACAACACATTTAAATAATAAAAACCTTATCAAAACCATTTTCAATACCAAAATAAAAGAAAATTAAAACTTGGTATTTATTTTTCATTTAAAAAAAAGTTATGACTTGTAGAGGAATCCGAAACTCAAATAATTGTTACGGAGGTGGAGAAGTCGTTGTCGCCGAATACTTACGACAATAAAAACATTCCTTTTTTTCATTTAGTAAAATGCTTCGTATAAAAAGATTCCCTTTTGAATAAACGTAAATGTCAAAGGGGTTTATACACTGTATAAAAGAAATTTGTGTATAAAACAAAATATGTCTCAATGAATGGAGATTGAGACAATGTACCTTAAAAAGATCATTTTTTAAATAGAACAGATATATTATGTGTGTTCACTATATGTAAACATAATGAAATTACAAATACATGATAAGATATAATAATATCATGACATAATTTGAAAGTAGGAGATTAACCCAAAGAATAGAAATTGGGTTAAGATGTTCCCTTACCTCATGTCCGACTTGACTCGATCATTATTTAACCTCATGAATAATAAACTAGAGTTAATTTCTAATTTCATAAGAAAAGTGTTCATGTTCATTATTCCTTTTATATCACTTATTACAATGTTATGAACATTATGTAATTATTTAAGTTAATAACGGTTATTTTGTCGATCTTTGGTACTTGAGTAAAAAATAAACTTCTTATAATTACAAGTTGTTTATGTGGTGAAATATCCATTATATCTAGAATTATATTCATGATATAGATATAATTTATCTCATATATATTCAGTATATACATTCAATTATAATATTCCATAACGTTTAGAGGTAAGAAATGAAATGCACCATTCATGGAGACAGTAAGTCGTACGTACGCATCAACGCTACTTTCATTTCTATTTCGTATTTAATGAAATCATAATTATATAAAGGTATATTATAATTCCAGTATAATATCATATATAATATCACTTAATCCATCCTTTATACATCCCACATATGGGATTAAAGATTCAAATCACTTTGAGGGGGCGGTAGTCCGCACTTCCGAAAATGAAAATATCGCATTTACCCATAAAGGAAACCATAAAGGTATGCCATAAATGAATAATAAAGAAGATTAAGTAAAACATAAACATATTATATATCATATATAAATATAGTGACATCTTAATGGCCACCTTTGAAGGTGTTATATGAGTGTTGAACAATTATCGTTTCGTGAGGCAGAAATTCGCCATCCATAGAAACCGTATGTTCTATAACCATTAGATGTAGGTGTGTGTAATTGTAGCTCAAATAAACATTATAAAAACATCCTAGTATATTAAGGATACTTGTATTGTTACAAAATAAATGAATAAAAAGTGTTTACGGGGGTTGGATAAGCAAAATAAAACAAAATAACATAAGAGAAGACATTACCTTAAAATCGGGTAACTCTTTTGATTTGAGCCAAAGGCTTCCTTGAGAAGAATTTTTCCCAAGGTGAGGCTTCTAAGAGTAAGGGAGGTATGTTGGGAGAGTATATGGGCATAGGTTGGCAGAGCCAATAGAATTTGAAAGTGTGAGTAAGGTGGTAGTGGTGGGGGCCTTTTATAAGTGGAGAGGAGGGGCACTCTTGGAAAGTAATGAAATGTTGCTTTATTATATAATGAGTTTCGGATTTTAAAGGACCCACACTTATATAATTCGAGGATAAGGTGATAAGGGTTATAAATATACTCATCCAAAAGGTTTTTTACAAGTTTAAGCCTTGGATTTTACATTATCTTTTCATTTTATTTAAATCATTAATTAACGAGGTAATCGCTGCATCAATATCTGTCATAAATAATTTAATTTATTTAATGGATAAAAATTATAAAAAAATATCATTATGTATAAATTTTTTTATCTTTCTAATTAATATTTATAGTAAACAATATGACTTGTATAACCCCATTTAAAAATTGTTTTAGTAAAAAAACTTATGTTTGTGACATTTTTATTTTAACTTTATATAAAAGTTATTTATGTCATTTTCCTACCAAAGTGGATCGATGGGGTCCCCAAGATGACCCATAGATTATCTTGTTAGGCCCTGATACATCCAATAGGGGTAGGAAAAGTGTAAAGGTCATTTAATATTTTTATAATATCATTTTTACCTTAAATTTCACTAATTACCTTTAATCGCGATTAATTAAACTTAAAAGTTACTATTCACCAAAAAATTATTTTAATCCCATTGAACCACATTTTTCTTCCTAATGACAACCATGTATGACGGATTTTTTAAAATCACATCACAGAAGTGGTAATGTTTCATTTAAATGAAAAATCAGTTTTTTAACTACCACTTAGTGGTTTCACTATTCATAAAAAATTGAAGTTTTTCAGAACAATGCCAAAATTTCACCCTAAGCTATAATTGATATTCCGAATTAAAAAATGATGTCTATTTTAAAATATTATAAACATATAAGTTTAATTAATTAATTTTATAATTAATTACTACTGTCACAATAAATAGCGTGTTTTTATGATACGATATATATCAAAAGATTGACAATTGTTTATGTCTAATATCAAAGTGAAATTAATTATAATTAACACCATTGGATAAAATGGTAAAAATATATTCTAATTATACTTTAAAACCACTCAATAGTATAATTTATCACTATAAATTATTTTGATTAAAAAAACTTGTTTTTAAGTATTTTTCACTATTCATAAAAAATTCGAAGTTCTCAGAAAAATACCAAAAATTCAACATAGGCTAATTTCGATATTCCGAATCCAAAATTGAAGTCCATTTTGAAATATAAAATTTATAAAATTTGAAAAAGTGGGTATTACTATTCATAATGGCTACATTGATTAGTTGCGGTGTGTTAGAACTCGAAGTTGCGTACAATGGAAGCTATTGCATTATTGAATGAGAAGTGTATCATGGAAGCTCAGGGTGTTACAAGTTACCAATTTAAGTTATGATTCAACACTTGTAACATAAAAGGGATACATATATATTATAATTAATTTTAAAATCGACATGTGATGTGCTTGAAATTTACATGAAAAAACCATTATGACATTGATATAAAAACATTATTATATTAAAAAAACACAATGACAATTGTTCTATGAAGACATGTCACTATAAGGTCTTTATCAATGGTTTTGATCATTCCAAAAAAAAATTTATTGGAAAACACTAAAAAAAATTATGAACATCCTAGGATAATTTTAATTTATAATTAAATGTGTTTAGATACTACATTTCATAATTCAATATATGGTCTTTTTCCACTAATTTCTAGAAAATATGATATTTTTTCATTGTGTTTGACCTTCCAACATATGTTTTTAATTGAATTTTAACCATTATGAAGTATCTAAAGATTAATCATAACCTCACCTCACCTATAATTAAGATTTTTTTATCATATACATGTTGAAAATAACTCAACAATTGTTTTCTTAAGATTTATCTACAATATGAAGTTGTTTTCTATGGTTATGACCAATACCCACTTGTTTATGCATTTTAAACCATTAATAATCCATTTACATCCATCCTAGGAAACCTATAATTTATATTGATGTGGTTTCAGTTTCTAAATTTCAAAATTCAATCCATGGTCATTTCCCTCTAGTTTCAAGTCAATTCGACGTCGTTTTCCAGGTTTTGACCCCCAACATATGTTTTTATAGGCTATTGTACTTTTAAAAAAGACTTTTCCAGGTCATTCTGACCACACCACAAGTCATATTGATGTATTGAATATGATCAGAGATCCACAATAACTCATTAGTTGTGTTCCCTTGATTTCACATTAATTTGAAGTTGTTTTCTATCATTTTGACCATTCCTTTCCAATTATAGAGTTTTAAAACACTAAAAACAAATATTTGTCCATCCTTGGAAAACAATAATTTGAAATGATATTCTTCAATTAATACATTTGAAAATAAAATCAATGGTCATTTTCCTATGATTTCATGGAAATCTAAGGCTATTTTTCTAGTTTTCTTCCTCGAAATGTGTTTTTAAAGGATTTTGTACTTCTAGGAAGTGATTACTAAGTCAGTACAACCATACTGCATGTATAATTGAATTTTTTTGGAGTATAGATACAAATTATGTCTTTAGTGGGTTTTAAATTTTTTTAAATCAATCTAAGGTAATTTCAATTAACTTTACCATTCAACATAGGTTTTAGTTTTTTTAAAACACTAAAACAATATTTATGGACATCCTGAGAAAATTTTTATTCAGAATGACGGGTTGTGAGTTTCTACATTCTAGAATTTAATACTCAGACATTTCCAACTCATTTTAGGGAAATTCTACATCATTTCCCTATTCTTCATCCTTAAAAATTGTTTATAAAGGATTTTGGACCTTTAATAAGTGTTTATCATGTAATTATGACCACAACGAATGTCCTATTAGCATGTTTTATATTGGTTCACATAAAAAAAAATCTGATGTGATTTTCCCATGATTCCATGACAATCTATAATTTTTTTAAATTGGTTGACTGTTCCATTGACATTTTAGTGCAATAAATCAATAAAATCCCATTTACATCCATCTAGAGAAAACTGTAATTAGAAATGACATGATGTCAATTCCTACTTTTCAAATTTAATGACAGAATCATTACCTATTGATTTTATGGAAATACATCATCTTTTTCTGAGTTTTGACCCCCTGGAACTTGTTTTCAAAGATATTTATACCTTTAAGAAGGGTTAATAGTGTCATTCAAACCATACTGCATGTCATATTTGTGTGTTGTCTGTGTGTAGGTGTGAAAAATTAATCATTTCTAGTTCAAACATGATTTCACATCAATATGAGATCTTATTTAATAGTTTTTTCCATTCGATGTGTGTTTTTGGGATTTAAAACACTAAAACACATTTACAACCAGCCTAGGTAAACCATAATTCAGAACGATGAGTCCTTAGTTATAACATTTCCCAATTCAATATTTGTCATTTATCCATGATTTGAAGGCATTCTGACACCAATTTACTCATTTTACCTTCCAAAAATGTTTTTAATGGATTTTGTACCTTTCAAAATTGTTTACTATGTTGAAACTAACAAACCAAGATCATATTGTTTTAATGTCTTTGGATAATGATATATAACACATTTCTGACATGTATGAATCAACCACTTGTCAATCTAGAAAAGGATATCATATGTATGATTTAAAATACGTTTTTTTATGTAAAAGGATTATTTCATTTTTATTTATGAATTTTTATTATGTTCTATGAATTTGTGTTAGGTTTTCCCCTAACATATATGAATAATAGTTGAAAAATAGAAAAATACGCTGGAAACAAACTAAACTCAAGAGGAAAAATCATTAAACCTTATTTAGTTATAATATAAATATAATAAGGAGATGAAAGGAGGAAAGAGACAAGAAAAAATATATTATATTAAAATAATATAATACATGTAATTTAGAATATTTATTATTGAATATTAAAATAATATAACCATTTATTGTGTATCCAATACCTAATTAATATGTGTTGTAGGAATATGTCTCCTATCAATACAATTAATGGGAAATATCACCATATCTCATGAAATATTCCTAGGATTCATCCGATATATTCTTGTTATATCACTTGTAGGAAACTCATACTCATCAAATAGATCGACCATCAAATTGTCCTTCAGGTCCCACACATCTTCCATGTTCATATTTGTATCCCTTCTATAGTTGTCTTCATCTGTGTAAAAAAAATCATTAACAATTATAAAAAATACATTTGGTTTAAAAAATTGACATACATACAAGTAATGGTAACTCTTTAATATCCCCTATAAGGGGGGACCAACTACTGCATTTGCAGATGTGAATCTGATAGTGAGATACTAATTAAATATGAAAAAATGATATTTTTAGAGTTTTATTGGCTAAAAAAATCACAAGGATCTACAAATGATAATCATATATGTGGCGTACTTCAAGATACTAATCAACTAGGATCATAAAAGTTTTCTGTTTTTAGCATTCCTTCATTTCAAATATTTAAGGTATATTAAATTTATAAAAAATGATAAAATAAATTAATCACAAAAAACTAGAACATTATATATATGTATAAAACACTTATCAATTAAAAACTATAATATACTTTCCTTACCATTATATGAATTTGAGTATATTAATCTTCATTATCTTCATATTTATCTACTTCTGTTTCCATGAGTCCTTCATTTTCACCCTTTGTTGCATGTTCTATTATTTAAATATTTTAAATAAAAAACTATTCAATGTTTTTGGCTGATGAGGTTCACTATCAAAAATTACCAAATGATATTCATCACCCATATAGTATAAGTCTCACTGGTTTTTGTGTACGACAACAGTAAAATCATCATTTATTTCATCGTCCACATAATAATCCATCTTCTATTGAGAAGCCAAAATAAATTGATCATGATCATCATGATTACTGGTATCCATCAAGATAGAATGGTTGAATGAAGTAAAATTTAAGAGACTATTCATTATACCCCTATCAATGTTGACCCACATTCATTTGAATAAAACAAACATAAACTAGAAATAACTACTTAATTCAATTATATCATTCAGATTCCCATAATATCCCACATCTACAAAAGTAAATACAACAATATTTTTAATTTTTATTTATTATTTAAGATAATTTGTAAAAAACATAGATCCATGAATATCATGGGTATTAAATCTCTTAGCCTTCCCTCTGGGACCTTGAGCAAAAAGTTCAATTCATTTGATTTTTCATCTCGATTGTAAATATTCATTATCTATAAAAATTAAAAGGTGTTACGTTGAACATTGACCAAATAACTAAAAATAAAAAATATGAATTTGAATATATATTTATATGAAGGTAAAACAATTCAATGGTCTTTATATTCACATCTTTTCTTAATTCCATCTCATTTTGAGCTTGACCCCTTAGTTGTATCATTGTTTATAGTTAAAATTATTCAAAAAATTGATCTGTAAGAACACTACATAGTCGCACATATCAATGTGATTATGGTAACTCCAATTACGTCAGTCTAAATGATGGCCCCTTTTCAATTGTTCATCCAATATTTGAAAATATTAATTACTGATTTTTGAAATGATAATCAGTGGAGATGTTATCAAAATATCCAAAATAATTGAATCTAGTTTCAATTACAACCAAATAAAAAGAATAAAAATTTAAACATGCTTCGGCTATGTACCCTTCAAAAATAGAGATGTATAGTTGTGATTTATTCATTATATATGATTTCAAATAAGCTATGTACCTGATGAAAAAAAAATATTCATATAAAAAACTTTATGCATTGATTTTATAAAATTGAATTAACTAATGACACTAAAAATAATATCAACATACCTCTCAATTGGATACATCCATGAATAGTGCACCAGTCCACCATGATCTGCTTCTTCATCCAAAACAACATTCAATTGAATCATAAAAATCCAAAATGGGGTGTGACATAAAATCTCTAAATGGAAAACTGACAAAACATTCATTCTTGATGTTTTTCATGCTTAGTTGGATTTATAGTTTTCAAATAGTGCTCTCTATAAAAGTTATTAAAATCTACTATAAATACAGTTGAAATTTTAGGTGAAATATTCTGAAATTCCAACCAAAACAACTACTCGATAAAAATATGTGAGTCCCCATGTTTCAATCTATATAAATTTTGATGTTTTAAGTCAACACATCTTCATATTTTAGTTGAATAACCATTTGGATATTTTACATTCTTTAATGATAGATGAAATACTTTATTGTCATTATTTAAATTTGTAAAAATAGTTGAAGGAAACCTTCCACATTCATTTACCACAAACAATTTTTTATATTCATTGAATGAAAATACATACGAGCATTAAACTGATCCTTCGAAATACCCTTCTCATTATGAAATGTGAATGTTACATTTTAACAAATGATGTTTTCAATATACATTAAATCATGATTATAACGTATAAAATTAAACTCATGATAATGATTTCTAAAAAATATAGGCCTTTTCTTCCATTGTTTCATTCCATCTAATTCAGAAACTATTCCTTGTATCTTCCCACTTCTTTAAAATGATGAAATCTTCCAAATTTGTCAGAGGAATAAATTAATTTTCCCAAGAAATATGAACTAGATAAAACCATTGGTGACTCATTTGTTTCAATATCTCCATTGAATAATGTATTGTTATAAATTTATTTTGGAGAAGTATCAAGAAATTGATGATGGCACATAACATACAATTATTGGCTCTAAGGTAAATTTAGAAGTTTAAAATCAAAAAAAAAATTCACTAGACATTCCAAACCATTATGAGTGTTACAACTAGATTAATTTCTTGTCCAGGAAAGTCCCTAATTTTCCACATTAAATCATCATGTGTTTTGAATATTTTTCTTGTTGAAGATTCATTTGTTTGCATTCCATCATCCCATCATTCACATAATTCCTTGATTAATGGTTTATAGTATACATCAATGTCATTTCTGGGAATTTTCATTCCATGAATAATCATCAATAGATTTAAATAAATATTAATAATATAAATTCATGGAGGTATATTGTAAGGGATCAAAACAAATATCAATATTCTATAATCAGTACTTAATGAACTGAAAGGGATAAAACCATCATTAGCCAATCCAAAATGTATATTCCTAGTATCTGAAGAAAAATCCAGATATAATGAATCATATATCTTCCCTGATGTTGAGTATTTTAGATGTCTCATCATGACATGTTTATCATCTTGAGCATGCTTCATTAGGTTGTACACAATCTTAGATGTTATAAATCAGTTTTCATAAATGGTTTTAGAGGAATGTTATGTAATACCATTTTTTGAGTTTTATTCTTCTGTTCATTCCTAGGGTTGCATTGATATACAATCTCATTTTTTGTCATTTACTTCTTTATTCCTGTGTGATATCTTCTTAATTTTCATTTTAATTCTCTTATCCCTATTAAAGCATGAAATAATTTGGTCATTCATGTATCTCTGTGTAATCATGTCCATTTTGATAATGAAATTATTCATCTCATTGAATCATACATGGATCTTAGAATTAGTAAATTCAACATAAGGAAAAAATAAAGTCATATCCATTAAAGATTAATTAATTACATAGAGAAAATTGGTATGATACAACATAAGTAGAAAATACAGCATTGAATACATGTCACACCCATAATATATTTATTGATGTTCATCTTCAAATAATTCATAAAAATCATTTTTTGATCACTACAGTTCTGAGAAACATTAACCTACCCAGGATCACCGAAAGGTTATTTTAATCAATTAAAATTCTAGATATTATATTATAAAAAAAATTCATCATTTAATGAATTTCAAAAAAAATTTGTTCTATTGGGACACATTTTGTTTCATTGACAGTATTTTCATTGATTTTAATTTCCATAACCTTTGATTCACCATGCCAATTCTAACAATCTAATAAAGGTGGAAACTATTTCAATATAAAATTCTCATATACTTATAATCTATTAAATCATAACATGAATTTAGAATCCGTACATAGAAATTTTATTCTAATATCCTTTGATTTGTTTGTAATTTATAAATTTGGTAGTTCTTCCAAACCCATAGAATATCAAGTTGTTATTTGAGGAAAATTAATCCAAATATTATCCGTATGTATTAGATAATCACTATCCACCCTTTAAATTTAGATGTAATGACACAAATTAATTTTCAAAGATGTAAAATCAATATTATACATCACCCAAATCCATCATTGACCAAGATAGGGTATTGATTTGACATATCGCCAAATGAATGTCTTAAAATGATTAGAGTTCTAAAATTTTTTTATCTCAAGACTAAATTTCAGGTTGAGACGATCCCCTATAATATTATATCTAAAATCTGTTATATAGTTCCTCTATATAACATTCAAGACATCTATATACACCTCTTATCATTGATATTAATCTAATCTATTTATGGTATAATTTCATAAAAATAAAATTAATAAACAACCCATAAAAATTAATAATATTAAGAAACACAGACTACATTAGTATCAATCAAAACAAATCTTGATATTTAGTAAACAAATAATCAAAACCATGAAACTCTATATTTTTATGACCCCATAAATCATTCATAATAACTAAAAAATTATTCGAAAATAAAACTAAATTTCATTAAGATCCTTATATGTATAATTATTTTAAAATTGGATTACTTCATTTGTACAGAAAAACCAAAACTTATCTCATTAAAATAAATTGAAACTTACTATATTAATACAACCATTTATTAAAAAGTAATAAATGGAATTTAATATTCAATAAAACATAATTAAACTATTGAAATCAATTATTGTTATGGAACTCGAACATATATATTTAACTGCCTACTAGAGAGGGGTAATGAGTAGTGTCAATAGACATTGAGTTGTGATGGGTCGGGGAAGGGTGGTGGGGCCACAAGAAGAAAGGAGGGCTCGAGGAGATGTGGGCCTAGGAGAGGAAAAGAGTTGTGGTGAGGGAAAACCATGGGATGGGGAGTGGAAATGAGGGGATGTTGAGGTGATCCCTTGAGTAAAAAAGGGGAAGGTGGGGCTTGGTGTCTCTGAGGGGCTCGTCAATGCGGATATGAGTGGAAAGGGGTGGTGAGTGGTGAGAAGTGAGGGGAAGTGAGTTCTAGGGGAGAATGGAGAAGGGGGTTTTAGTTAGGTTATTTCGAATCTAATAGTTGTTTAAATAAAACTACCACTTTAGTTTCTAAATACGATATATTCAGTTTTGGTTCATAAAATTGTTGCTAATATACTACCTCTAATACCTATTTCTTAGTATTACCGTTAGACCTTTTTTGACCCTCACTACTGGTCAGAACCCTCTTCCATTTGGGGATTCATGATAAAGACCTTGTGGTGAAATAAATACAAGGACATATTATTTTGAACTAGGCTACTTCAATATAATAATATTAAATTTTAAAGATATTTTTCATCCATTCCAAAATGGTATAACCTAGTTTTACAAGTTTTACCTTTACCAAGGTGACAAATAATTATCAAATTTTTATATAATAATGGAAAAAATAAATGGATGATATTTTTCAATTATGATCCCAGTGTTTCTAAATATGGATTCCGTGTTTGATGATTAAATTTCAATACTTTTCAGAAATCATTTTTAATATGATTGTCAAAAATCCAATGAAAAAGTATTTTTTAAAAACAAATTTTTAATCCAAAAAATGAACTTAATGAAATAATGTACACTAAATATTTATTCAAAATTAATAATATTTTTTAAAATAAGAGGATAATTATGTCCCTTGAAGATAAAATTTAAATCATCATGATAGCTTTAATTTATATGTTTAAATGAAAATAAATAATAATATTACAAAAAACATATAAGGAAGTATTCAATTAAAAATAAATAATTTTTTACAAAAGCCCAATAATTTATCATACACCTTTAATGAAATTATAAATTAAGAAATTAATTCCATTTTTTAAATGTAATTAAATTTTTTGGAAGAAATTTATTTTAATGTCTCTGTACAAAATGCAATAAAACCCATTTTGATGAAAATATATTTTTGTTTTGTATAATGGATTTATATAAAAAGGAGTACATGATTTTTATTCCTTAATAAATACATTTCATTTATTTAAAAAATTTATAAATGTTTTTCACAATGTATTTATTCTTATTCAGACCGCTAATTTAAATGTTTTTCAATAATGTAAAAATTTGAATTTGAATATTTTCTTAGTCTATCATAGTTATCTTCAAGGACATTATTACATATTAATAAGACTATAAAGAATATTATTATTTATAACACAAATTTTTCTCATGTTACATTATAGAACCCTTGGAAAACATATCATCCACATAGTTTCTATCTAAATAATCAAGAGTTCATTTTTTGAAAATATCCTTTTTTTCAAAACCCACATCATTCAAGGATATAATAAAAAATGTATGTAAAATAGGATGTGTGAAAAATAATGATTACCAAGAATAACACATATTCTATTTCATAGAAATAGGGAAAATCAAATAGATGTGAACATATGTATATTTTGGATAAACATAATGATCTACAAATAATAGAGTGATAGAGATCATGATCTTGATAATTTTAATGACAACAAAACTATAAATTAGTAAGAGAGAAACAAGACCATAGATTCTTATGAAATATAGGTAAATGGTTGACTTATTTATTTCAAAATACTTTTACTAGTGTCAATGGATTCTTTTATAATCATCATAGAGAACAGAATAATATATGTTTACTATATTTTCTCTAATTTGATAATCACAATTTCATCCATTGGTTTTATTTTGATCACTATAAACTTCTATATAATCTCTAACACTATGAAATAAATATTAAAGATGATATTTTTATATGTAATGCACATCAATTATTTAAAAATGGACCATATTATCCATAACATAAGGAAAAATCATTCATTTAATATCTATATATTTCTGAACACTAAAATTTTAAGTACATGTTCTACAATAAGGAAAAATCTTCATATGATGAAATAATACAGTAATCTCTAAAACCATAAAAATGAAAAAAATTCCACATAAAACATTACATTAATATTTATGCTTATGAATCAAAAAAATATCTTTGGACAAATTAAAAAATAATAAGTTGATCACATATTTTCTTCCAAGATCAACTTTAATATTTATCCCCAACCAGAATATTGTTTCTCAAAATGTCATATTTCAAACATATGATTATCAAGAACATATATTATCTTAAAATATGTTAATACATTCAAAAAACAACCTAAATCACCATGAAAAACCTTAATGAAGGTATTTATTCTTTTAAAGATACAAAAATATTATAATATATTAAATAAATCCAAAAAACTAAATAATCTTCATCATAATTGACATATCCAAAAAATCACTAATGAATTTTAAGGACACCAATACTATAAAATTTTATTTTTCATTATCAATAAATTTTTTTTCCTAACTTAATGTTATTATCTATACATGGTCTATATAATAGGGGTTACCGATTCCTAAATATCAAATTTTTAAAAAATATAAACGAACCACAAAATATTATTTTAGGTTATCAGTACCATTCTGCATATTATTAAAAATACATAATGAAAATAAACTATAGACCATTAAAAAGATGTTTCATGATTATTTTAACTAAAATTTCTTTAATAAAGAACTTATATAATATGATTTGTGAATCCCAATACCAAAACACTACAATCATTTTAATTTATTATTAGATAATTAATTGAGAATTTTGAACTCATATATTAATTATTCCCTTCAGTAATATCGACTTTGAATCATTTATTAATACTTATAAATCTGAATTTTATAATTCTTCATAATAGTAAAATAATAATTACGGTTAAAATATTCCTTAAATTTAAAATTTCATTCATAGTTTCTTCATTATCAATAGTTAAACCATTACTCACATATCCTTACCGAAACTCTTCTGTAACATTCCCCTAAGACTTCAATTTTTATAATTCCAATAAATTCAATATTTTAAACATTAATTTGTATATGATATTTTATTTAAGCCATTGTTTACATCCATTATGTAAGACAAAACATTTCATTTTTCCTAAATAATGTACCATTTTACACAATTGTTTTCCACCCATAAAACATTTTATTATTCTATTGATACATTCACTTTTGTTATTATTACAACATTTTAAACATAAATTAAATTATATATTTTTTCCTTTGTGGTATTTATCAAATTAAATTTCATAAACACTAATTTTATATTACTAGTATATTCATGAAAATCACTTTTTATTGGTTTTAATCATAAATCGTGGTATATTGTTAATAAAAACCTAGATATTTTTTACTCAAACTGATTTCCCAATTGGGTTCCCATTCAGATAGCCATTATAGTTTCTTTAACTCCTATTGTAATCTTATTTCCTCCCCATTCAAGTAATTATCCAAAACCAATATGAACAATGTGAGAAGAAATTTTCAGAGGGAAAAATTGTATTTCTTGGAAATAATTCGTTGGATATCTAAAACATTTCACATTCTATTCACTATGTAAAAATATAGGTTTGACCAAGGTCATAAATGATCATAATTTAATAAACTCCATCATAATGGTTAAAATTATTATGTGAATTATCCTAAGAATATCTATTTAGAGTTTCTATCTAGGCTCATAATTATAAGATCTTGACCATTTTGATGATTCCCCATGCCCATTTTAAAAAAACTATTTTACCTTTTTTGGGTTATAATAAGGTATTTTTGTGGTTTTATATGGTGAAATTGAATAAATTTGGAACCCCATGTGGATTTTAAAAGTTGGAGA
Source organism: Viscum album (assembly GCA_963277665.1). Taxonomy (NCBI): domain Eukaryota; kingdom Viridiplantae; phylum Streptophyta; class Magnoliopsida; order Santalales; family Viscaceae; genus Viscum; species Viscum album. Next base: position 559,371,906 of record OY728131.1, read on the forward strand.
ATACTATGGGAAAACCAAATGGTTTCTACATAAAACTGTGTTCCACTTATTAGAGTAATAGGAGGCGGTGCATGGTTTAGACAAACTGGGCAGACACCCCCCCCCCAAAGTACACCCTCAATAAGAGGGGATTTTCGTGGTGGGGAAACAATTTTTCAAGTTGTGTGTTATATAGGAGAAACCATTCACCCCAATATTAGTGGTTCAAAATAATGTTTCATGGTTTGTAAAATTGTTCAACTATTCCTAGGATATCATTTTCATGTGTTAGAAATTTTTAAAAAATCTATATTATATTTCTTAAAGCACCAAATAATTATTCATAAATTCCTTGGATTAACCCTAAAAAATCTATTGATTTTGGATGCTCCCAAGAGGATTCTAAGGCTCCTAAAACCCATGTCTTGGCGAATTAATTATTAGGTTGAATGATTAGCTTCTTATTGGTATATATTTATTCCTCATTGGATTACCTCTATTTCCCGTCTCTATTTCCCATTGAAGAGGGGTGATTTATCTTCCATTAGAGATTGTTTAGTTCTAGGTAATAATGAATATTATTCCTCAGGTTCATGGCCTTAGGTATTAATCATTGTTATCATTGTGTCATTATGATTTTTGTCATTCCACATCAATGTTAGGATTTTCATTTCATCGATGTTAATTAATGATCATGAGGTAGGTGGTCTAATTACAAATTCTCATGGTCTTGATTGTAATATATTGTATGAAATTAAGAAATTCAAATTTTCTCATTGTTCAATTACATTTATTATAAATTAAATAAATTAATTTCATTTTTCATGTGATTAAGAAATTTGTTGAATAAAAAATATATGAAATTGGATAAATAAAGGGATAATAACTTTAATTGAACAATGGGTTACTAGATTTATTGAAAAATTGGGTTATGATTGTGAATCTATGACATGTAAAATTGTTAAATTCTGTGAACAATATGTTCTGGAATAGGGACTATTATATAAAATAACAACTAGGTTCCATATTTCTTCTTCAGGACCCCATGATTTGTATTTAATTGTATATGTTCACTTAGTTGTTGGATATGGACTACTACTTCAAACACTCAAGGGGTCCCTGATTTCTTCTCTAGGCCCCATTATATGAATTTAATATTTAATATTAATTATTTATGTATCTCTTGATATATTGAAATTTGATATCACATTGGTGGATCATTTATACTTGTCCATGTGCTGAAGCATGTATGATTATTTTCTGTGTCACAGTGAACATGAGGATTTTTGTAGTTAATAAAAAAATAATTTACTGTAAAAATTGTTTATATTTTAATTTTTACTTTATTTTTTATACAACATCATAAACTATTATAGATGGTTTACTATCTTATACAATGTTGGTGGTGTCCTACTATGTTTTAGTCACACACTACTAATTCTACTTGATCGGTACAAAAATAGAGTTCATGTTTTCGAGAAAAGATATAGGAAAGAGACATGTGTTAGATAGTTCATTTGTTATTTAGGATGGATAATGGATGATTGAAATAGACACGATTTCAGTACCCTCATAATATTGGTCAGTGTGTCTTTATTTAGGGTTTTTATTTAACACATGACACCTATATGACATGCCATATTTGATGCTTTGGTTGTGGTCAATGTTTACCTATTTTAAAATCATCATGAGGTTTTGTTTTCTATTGATTATATTTTATTATCCTTTATATATTTTTTATTTATTTTTTCTATTATGATACTTTGATAAATAGGGTATACTCTTCGATATTTACATATTAGACCCTCTGTGCTATTGAGTAGCCTTTGGTGTATGAGAAGGTGTGGATTTGGTCACACAACTAACCTCTTTTTGGAGAAGACATGTGGCACCCATATTGGGACGTTAGGAACTGATATCAATGGTGTTTCATTTTATCTTCATTTAACATAATATTTTGGAATTTTGTAAATGTTTCTAGCATGAGTCATAATTTTTTCACGAGAAGATTCCTAGGAATGACTGATCTATGTTAGGGGAAATCCATGTAATGATGGTTTGATTGATGTTCTTGATGATTTTTATTTCATTTGAGGGTTATTTCTCCATGACTGATGAACCATTTGTGTGATGTTACTATATTTATAATATTTTTCTTTAGTTCCCAATATGGGATGAGATTTGGGATTAAATGCATCATTATAGGTCATCAATAAAAACTGTGACATTATACCTTTTCAGTAATGCACAAGAAAGTTTGTCTTTTGTGAAATATTGTAATGAAAATTATTACAATTATTTATGTAACTTAAAAATAGTTCCTAATGATGAATTGGTAAATGAAAAAATATATGTTAAATGTGTTGTTTTTTGGAAATGTTTAAAATCGTTGTATAATAAAAAACCATGTAATATTAATTCTTTTTACCCTATGATAGCCATATCCTAGTAACGAGATGGTTGAGGTTAGTGATATTGCATCTATTTTGACAATGAAGTGAGTATGGGGATGAATTGTTAAAGTCTTATGTTACTCAATATTTTGTAAATGTGTTAATGATGTGTTATGATTCATAAGATGTGTGTTTGGAATTGAAGAGGCATGCCTCCACTGTGAAGCTTGTTGATAGGATGGAAAAGGAACATCTATTGAAATACTCCTCCAAATGTTGATCACGAAGGTCTGATAGTTTAGGCTGAAGGTTCTAGAGAAAAGATCTAGGAGAACAATGATTTAATTATGAATTTTTGAAAAAAGAGACTTGTGTTGGGCCATACCAATGATGTATGACTTGAAATATAATTTAACGTTACATCTCCCTTAGGCCATCACCGGATATGGTGGACATGATATAGTGGAGTTTTGGATAGAAACTATCTAAATGATCCCTGACCAATTAGAGAATCCCATGGAGAATAGTGTCAAATTGGATTCTTACATGTTTCAAGAATGAGTAAAAAAAATTTAGATATTCACAAACCGAATGATCATCTAGGGATCATGGTAGAGAAATATCTTCCAATGATCCGGGAACACTTTTACCCAAACATAGTCATGAAATATATGGATGCTGATATTTTGTGGTTAAACTAGGAGAATTTCCACGATTAAAAATGAAATTCAATTTACTTATTTTCATCACTTTTTTAATATGTTGGTAGGATATGAGGGTTTTACTAAAAAAAATTCATGATGTGATTATGAATTAGATTAAGTCATTGGTTATCATATTGATGTTGAATATGTTTTTATATGTGGTGAATTAGACACTCATTTTAGAGGGGAAGCTAAAGTAGGATTTTAGTGAAGTGCTTTTGGTTTATGCTGGATGGCAAGGAGGTACATCTTCCCAATGCATGAATAATTTCTTTGAGTATGTCAACTAGAGAGTTTGAAAATATTGTATCTAGGTAGATGAATGAGTTACCCAATGTATTAGGTGAGTATACTTCCACCATTGGCGTGGGTCAGGTCACTATCATAACTAGTTCCCTATAATACTAGTGGAGTGTCAATCCATTGAAAATATGGGACATCCATAGTGATTCTACATGAACCCATGAAATATTGGTAATGGAGGAGGATCCAAAATGTGTCATAGTATAGGAAGGGGTCCTTCTACCCCATTTTTTCTGGGAGATTGATTTTATCTAGTTGTGACTTTAGAGGAAATGGATATGGTACTTCTTGAAATTAGATTTCATATCAATAGAGCACTGAAACAATGGGTACATAGACTTTAACATAGGGAATATAGGTAGGACAATCACATTAAATTCATCCTAAACTTATGGAGAGTGAGGCTAGGACGTCAATAGTTATAAGTATTATTCATGTATTTTATATGATTCCAAGTGCCTTATTTGATATAGGATCCTCCCAGTATTTCATATGATCTCAACTTGTGATCAGTTTGAACTTGATGGTTGATTTTTTTGTGGTTTTATATGGATCCACACACCATTGGAAGTATGGTGGAGAGACATATATTTATGTAAATAGTGTTCTCTTGAAGTTATGGATTACAATTTTCTATTTTATTTTATATTATTCATATGTTAGGTTTTGATATGATTTTGGGTATGGACGAGTTAGTATATTACTGATACAACTTATATTATAACAACGTGATAGTTTACATTATGTATCCTAGGTAATAGTTAGGTTCATTGTGGTGAATGGGATATCTAGGTAGACTAAATAAGTCTATATAATCAGAAACTTGGGGATCTCACCACCTATATTTTATATCTTTCTTTTTATTATAGGGGTGTAAACCAATGTTCCTTTCCAGTTAAAGTTGAACTATAACAACATAGTGTAAACATACATTAACATTTAATCATATTTTTTGAATACATAATACTTTATTAAGATTGATTCTTGAGGACCGTTTCACTTTATTTCCTTTGGAATCATGTAAACATAAACACTAGTTCATAAGTAAGTTACATTACCTGCAACTATGTTCTCCATGACTAGTACCCATCTTAGACATATCATAAAAAATAATGTTCTTTCTAAATTGGGGAATGGAAACATAAAAGTATGTTTGGTCAGATGACCAGTGAAGGTAAACAAGGGAGATATGTAAAAATAAACATAATCATAATGGTATCAGAATGTTTTCAAACATTATAAGATCACACCCTACATATCAAATATCATAAAAATGAATCATGCCTTAAATATAGGATGTTCATAAGACAAAAAAAGAATGGAATTAGGGCCATAAACCTTGAATGACTTATATAATAATAATAAATGTAAGAATTTTAGTCACATAAACTTGTAATATCATTCCCTATAAGTCTAGTAACATTACCCAAAACATTTAGGACACTTTATTGGGACTACACCTACTAGGCATGACATATAACCATCATCAGTCAATGAAGTTTATTTGTATGGGATTAGGTTTTTCTATCTTCCCATAATGGTTTGTGTTCCCCATCTTTCCATAGTGTATTATATTTCCCAATATTCTATAGTGAATATAGCCCAAAAACATTATTCACATCATTATATCATGTGATTTAAATTAGTACCAAATGTATTGGAGATGAATATTGGTCTCAAAAATCTCATAAAGTTATCATACACATATGTGCCACAAGATCAAAAAAATTTATTATATCATAATCCATGAAATGAAATGGGGTTAATAAACCTATAATCATATAATAACCTATTGAAAAGTGATAGGTTTCAGAGTCATTTTTTCAATGAAAAACCAGTGAATAAAAGAGTTTTTAATAAGGTCATTACTCATGGAAGATAAACTGGTTTCATAACCATTATGCCATCAAAACTTTTACAATTAATTTAAATAAAATGCATAAAACATTTGGATAATTTCCCAAAAAGGAATAAGTAAACCCAAAAAATTCAATATTAGATGAAAAATAATTTAGTAAGATATTTTAAAAACTATCCTTGTGGAAAATATCCTTTCTTCTTTGAAAAACTCTTTTGAAAACCTGAAAATATTTTCAAAGAATTTATTATTTTAAAAACCATCAAAACTAATAAAGTATGTTTAAAAAAAACAAAATTATTCTTTTTCCTTTTAAAATAAGATTAAAATATAATTTGAAAATTATTTTTGAAAACATTTTTGAAAACATTATTTTTGAATAAATCATGTATCGGTACAAAGATAAAAATAAGGATATATATTCTTAAAAACCATTTTTTTAATTTTGCGATGTTCCAAGTAATTGGAAATTGTAATAGTTCCTAAATACCTTATAACTAACAACATGATTAAAAAATCATGAGTTTTATTTGAAATATTTATCACGATATTTCATCAATGTAATCACAATCACATATAATCTAAATAAACGATGAGATTATTGTAATAGACTTGTATCAAATGGTATCTTTGAATCATACTAACCATGTAAGAAAATAAGTTATATGAAGCTTAATATATCATGAATAGAATTAAATTCATGATATAACATGTCATAGGCTAGTGTATACAATATTTATAATAAAACGGGTTCATAACATGACTTATCTCTCAAAGAAGGAAAAAATTACTTTTCTGAGTTGGTATCTTTGGAAAAATAAACCCCATGAAAAAGAGATTATAAAATATACATGTAAATACCAATTAATATTATGATAAGAATCATATAATATATTCATGGGTAGTAAATACACCCCATTACGGAAAGAGTGGGGAATAAGGCATTAGTCTCACAAACATAAACGTAGTGAAAACACTTACTATTTGAGTAACTTTACAATCAAGATTAAAAAACAAAGAATAACATAAATTGAATATTTTAATATAAATAAATATGTAAAATTAATTATATAAAATTTCATAGAAATTTATATACACAAGACAACAGAATCGTGTTGTGGAAATGAAATGTATATATCAGAAATAAAAAGTGAGATGAATGTTACCTTATGTATTAACTCTTTTCGTACTCATTCAATAATACTGTAAAATAAATATAATTTTATTATACATATAAATAATAACCATCTTAAAATATATCATACCATATATTACTTTGTATTACCATCTAATTTACTATTCAATGTTAATGATACGCTACGGGTAATAACCGCTTTGTTTATTCTACGTGTTTTTAAATGATATTTTTTATTATCTTAATTAGATCATGATTTAACTATTTCATGAATATAAAATTTGATTTATAAATTTCATATAATTATTAATGAAATATTTATAATAATTTATAATATATATGTGTGTGTGTGTGTCTGTGAAGTGGAATACACCATTCATGTAGACTGTAGGCCATATGTATGCATGATCAATATTTCTATTTTCTTATCGTATGGAAGGAAAATAAGTAAATGTGATATATTTATATATATATTATGATTAATATATCATTATTATGTAATATATATTATATAATTTTACTAAACCCATCCTTAATATATTGTATGTAATGTGTGAATGAATCACATCGCTTTGAGAAGGTAGTGGTCCACATGTCTACAAATGAAGTTATCATATTTAAAAAATGTGGAAAGTGTGTAGATATGATTTATATAAGAATTGTTGATTCAATAAAGTTTTTATTATGACTTTTCCATTCCTTCATACTTGGTGGAGATCTTTGAGTCATTAAGGTTTCTTTATGACTTTACAATTCCTTTTTGTTTGGAAAATCACAAACATCTTATCTTAAGGAAAATTTAATTTTACCCTATGATTTACTTCTATATAGAAAAATTTTCTTTCCCAATGAGGTTTAACCTTTCCATGTTTTCATTGTTCATATCGTAATTTTTATGATTGTAAAATTTGGTTTGAAACCAAAACCTCGGATTCCTATAAATACCTAGATATGAAGCATTCTATTTTAAGATCCAAAGTCTCAGAATTCTGGTTACAAACTCTTCTGAGTTATGACTCTGAATTATGATTACAATTCTGGAAATGAACTCTTCTGAGTTCTGACTCTGAGTTCTGATTACAAATTCATTGTAGGAACTATTCATAGTTCTGACTCCGAATTCTGATTACGAATTCTGGTTACAAACTCTTCTGTGTTCTGAATCTGAATTCCAAATACGAATTCTGGTTACGGAATCTTCTAATTTCTGACTCCATGTTTTCTAAATATAGACTCCCAACTCTTATGAGTTCTGACTCTGAATTCTCATTAACTCTTAATCCTACCATTTTTAGTTCTGGTTCTGAATTCTTGAGAATCCTAATTCTAAATTTCCTTGAAATTCAATATCTGGAATTCTATAGAATTCATGTTCTGAATTCATAGAAAACATAATTTGAATATCCTAGAATTACAGACTCCGAAATCAATTTTGGTGAGACTCCGAAATTTAATATTTTCTTAAATTTTGAATATTTTATTTTACTTTTGAAATCATATTTCTTCTTTCACTTTTTTTGTTATAAAATGATTTCTTGATTTTAGTTACTAACTTAAGGTTGTTTAAGTGACACGTGTATAGATCCCTCCGAAATTCATGGAAAAATATAATAGTTGGAGAAGGGAGACGACTGTTGAAGCCGTGCCTATGAATAGGTGATCATTTTAAAGAGCTCAGTACTTTTGAACAAGTTGATCAATCTAGAGATTACATGCTGCTGATGTGATCTCTAGAGAGAGATACTCTTATGCTTTGTGTGTACTGAACTTCTGGTTTAGATTTGCTTTGGGTTACTCCGATTATTTCTTTGTATAATTTAGGGCTTCCTGGGATAGGAAGAAAGACGTTTCGACTACCTTGAAGTTATGGGCTTCCGGGGATAGGAAGATAGAGGTTCTGAATACCTTGAAGTTGGGGGCTTCCTTGCTGAGGAAGATAGAGGTGCCGACTACCTTGAAGTTGAGGGCTTGTAGGGATATCAAGAAAGACTATCATCATCATATCGAAGTCTTACCCTGGTGTGTTTTAGACATAATTTATTGAAAGTATAAATCAAGGGACCTTTTTCCAAGGTTGTTGGATACCCTTATCCTTGGGTTAAAATATTTAATACCTGTTACTTTTTTTGTTACATGTTTTCCATTGCATTTGTATTGTTGAGGAAAGTATAACTATCTTATACAACCGTATACTTGTATTCTGATTTAGTTAGATTTAATACGCTTTAAGGTAGAATCTTCATCATTGTAAAAATTCATTATGTTTCATTTCCAGAATCACTTTTCCAGAATTTCTTTCTTGAAATCATATTTCCTAAATCAAGAAAGTGTTTAGAACAAAGAGGTTTTGTGAATAAACTTTTTTACCTTTTTACAAACAATCTTATTTAAAATTTCCAAATAATTTTTGAAAAAAAATTAAATTCACCCCCTCTTGTATGTTAAGCATTGTTAGATAATTTACTCAGTATCTCTTTTATTTCAATCCTACTTTTGGTATTATAGAGTATATCATTATCACATACCATCTCAACAATTGGTATCAAAGGTGGTGACCTTATTCCCTGTACCAATTAAAAAATATGTATCATAGGTTGGTGACCTTATACCCTATACCAATTCAAAAATTGGTATAAGAGCATGGGTTCAATATTAATTAATATCACTATTAGATTTAGAAGAGAATTCATCTCATTATTTTCCAGAATCAGTTTTTCAGATTTATAATGTTTGTATTAATTTTTTTCTTATAATACTCTTGTTATATATTTTCCTTGTTTTGGAATATTTTCCTGGTTTACAAATGTTTTCTATTAACAAATATTATTGGAATGAATATTATTTAAGATTGCAGGAGTCAATGTTGGTTCTATAGACAATCTCAATCTAACTAGACCACATATATTTGATGGAAAGGATTATGAGTACTAGGGAGATCACATGAAGTCAATCATTATTAATACTGGCGTTGATAATTTATTTTATGGTTACTGGAGGATATAATATTTCAGACAAAAATTTAGTACCTTTACCAATCAAGAAAAGAATGAATATCAACTAAATTATAAGGTTTTCAATACTTTGCATTTCTCCATGACTAGAAATATTTAATGCCAAATTTCATCTTGTAAAGAATCAAATTGTATTTGGAAGAAACTTGAAGTTACTCACTTTGGAACTTCCAATGTTATTGAAACTAGGAGAGCCATGCTCAAAGCTAAATATCATGGTTTTTTCTTTCTTTATGGATAACCCATATGTAAAGTGAAACAAATATTCCTACTTATTGTGAATAGATTACAATCTACGGGTTAGAAAGGATTAGATGATGAAGCTCTTTTTGATAAGATCATAGACATCATGCCCAATGAGTGGGAATCCAAGAGGACAACTATATTTGAGAATAGAAAAGTTACTCAGATTTCTTTAGATGAGCAGTATGGAACTCTCCTTCAACATGTGTCTAGAATGAAGAGAGATGTTGATAATTTAAAGAAGATGAATGGGAATGGCAGTGTTGCTTATACTACTACATCAAATCAAACGAAATCTATGACTCCTGAGGGAGTTACTAGATCCAAATATAAGAATTTTGTAATTCAATCCGAATCTTGTGGAAGTGAATCCTCAGAGAATGAAATATCAAATATTACTCGAAGGATGAACAAGATAGCTGGACAAAGGAACTCTCAATCAAGATATAAGAATAAAGAAAGGAAAGATAAGAAAGATTTTGAAGTTACATGTTATGAATGCAAGAGAGCTAGACATATATAACCATATTGTCCTATGATTAAGAGAAAATAAAGAAATGAAAGGAATTATGAGAGAAACAAAAAGTATAATTACAATTCCAAAGCTAAGAATGTCTTGAAATAAAATGAAACCTAGAGTGCCAGTGGAGGTGACTCTTCAGATGAATCTTCAGATTATGAATCTTCTGGACAGAAGAATCTTGGTCAAATAGCCAGACTAACTATTGAAAATCATTACATAATGGATAAGGTACACAATACTGAATCAATGAACAATGTCTCTTTAAATGAAAATTATTGTAACTATAAATATTATAACTCATCGGATGAAGACTCCTCTTCTAATGAAGATAATACTTTACCTTACTATGAACAAGTTTCTAGGTTTTCCAAACTCTTTGAGATTGAGAATTCAAAACTCATGAAAAAACATGATAAGGAAATATCTATGAATACTATTCTTAATAAGGAAATATCTATGATTACTATTCTTAATAAATAATTATCATATCTTTCTAGAGATCAAGATAAGAAAAATGTTGATTTTGAATACATTTCATAAAATCATGAGGATGTAAATTATGAGAAGAATAAACTTTCTAAAGATCTAGAAAACGTAATTTTTATGAAAAATGTTATCGAGCCTAAATATACTTCAAAATCAAATGTTTTTTAGACTAGAACATGGTTATCAAACTCAAATCTGAACTCTTTTCCTTGACGAAGTTTTTGTCAAACATTTCCTTAGGTAAAGAAAATTTTGATAAAATATATTCCCAAATCAGACCTCTAAGGAATATATCTAGTTTTGGTTATAGTGGTTCTAAACCAATTTTTAGTAACTATTATTTTGTTCTGAAAAGTGATCTTTTCTACACTATTTGTCAGTGTGGTGGACATTGGGAATAAAAATTGTTCCACAAACAAAACACAGGCATTAGGATTTCATAAATCCTATTTTTCTAAAAAGATGTGGGTGCCTAAAATTTAGCTTTCTGAGATTTCTGGATCCAAGCAAGTTTGGATTCTGAAAACCTAACATTTTCTTATTTTAATGAAAATAGAGAAAGTACCATATGTAATACTTGGTACATGGATATTGGATGTTCCCATCATATGATTGGTAACAAAAACTATATTGAAAAGATTATCATGAAGAAAGGGGGAAGAGTAACTTTCATAGATAATTCTCAGGGAGAAATTATTGGGATATGTAACATTTTTTTCATGGAATAACATTGATTTCAAATGTTTTATTCATTAAGGGTCTTAAGCACATCCTCATTAGCATAATCCAATTATGTGATGAAGGTTACCTTTTGAATTATAGGAATAATAAGTGCTTAGTAAACATTTCCAAGGAAGAGTTCATTCTTTCTACCCTTAGGCGAGAGAATGTTTACACAGTAAACTTTGAAGACCATAGGAGCCAAGATTCACCTTTCCATAGTGCAATGGAGGATCAATATTGGTCATTCAAGAAGCAACACTCAGTAGCACTTTCCACTACTGAAGCTAAATATATAGCAGCTGGAAGTTATTGTGCTCAAGGGTTGTGGATTTAACACACACTCATAGACTATGGTATGAGTTTTACCAAAACACAATTTTTTTGATAATTCCAGTGTCATTTCTTTTAGTAATAACCCATTACATCACTGTCGTGAAAAGAACATAGATATTAGGCATCAATTTCTTAGGGAACACACATAAAAAAAGATATCCTTCTTCAATTTATTGGAACTCAAGATCAACTTGCTGATGTATTCACAAAATCATTACCCTCTGATAGATTTGAACACATTAAATAGAAGTTAGGAATGATAAACATAAGGTAATCCTCCTTATTAACATTCTGTTGAACAAATATCCTCACAGTAATAAACTTCTTTTTCATAGGGGGAGTAAATTTTTTCATACGTGTTTCATTTTTTTATAATGAATTTATTTATATTTTTGGTAATGATGTTTTTTATATTTTTGGTAATGATGTTTTATATATTTTTCGTAATGATTATTTTCATATTTTTCGTTATGATGTTTTTTATATTTTTCATAATAATGTTTTTAATATTTTTTTCAATGATGTATTGCATATTTTTCTTAATGAAGTTTTTCATATTTTTTGTAATGATGTTTTTCTTATTTTTCATAATGAAGTTTTTTATATTTATCTTAATAGAGTTTTTAAAAAAAAAATTAATGAAGTTTTTTATATTTTTCAAAATAAAGTGTTTCCTATTTTTCGGAATAAAACATTTCATATTTTTCATAATGATTTTTTTTCATATTTTTCATAATTAAGTTTTTAATATTTTTCATAATGAAGTTTTTCATATTCTTTGTAATTAAGTGTTTCATATTTTTCGTAATCACGTTTTTCATTTTTTGGTAATGAAGATTTTTTTAATGAAGATTTTCATAACAAGGATTTTTGTAATGAAGATTTTCGTAATGAATATTTTCGTAATGAAGATCTGTGTACTCAATTTTTTTTCGTACTCAATTTTTTTCGTACTCGTGTTTTTTATTGGAATCTAAAGACCTTCAAGAAAGATTTTCTTCAATACGAAAAATTCTCTTGACAAGATGAAATGTATATTTCTTTCTTGAGTTTTTATAATCACCTTTTACATGCTGGTAGTTTCTTTTGTTTTTAAAATTTCTTAGATTCTAGTTTCCATATATCTGAATGTTTTACTTTAGAAACCTAAAAATATCGGATCCTACCAATTTTTCCTTTCAGATATCATTTCAACCATCAGATCTGATGAGATGAATTAGAAACCATTGGATTGAGATGGGAATTTTAATTGTCTCTTCAAACACCTATAAAAGGGGACCTCTGATGATTCTCCCACATCAGTTTTCATGTTTTTTGTGTGTCGAAGATCTTCCCCAGTTCAAAATCATGTTCCAGATTTTGAAAGGTATCTCAATTCTGAATTTCTGGTGAAGTTCCTTCTCAAGATATGTCTATTGTCAAGCTGATTTCGGAGTGGAAAGTATACAAGGAGATGCTGGTACATACAGACTTATTCAACAAGTATTATTCTATTATTTCAATGAATATCAAGCTTAATGGATGGGAATGTGTCTGTATATAAAATCCAGAAGCTCTAGATGTTGTGTATCAGGATCTGCTGATTGAATTTTATGTATCAGTTAGCTTTTTCACTGAATATGACAGAGAAACATTTTCCTTCAAAAGCTATGAAAAAACATATGCACTTTCATACACCAAGTCTTCTAGCATGGTTGGGTTATCATATGAAGAAGAAGCAGAATTGTGTTCTCACATATTACTAGATGTACAAGGAAGTTTTATCAAGGTAAAAGTAATGGAGTGTCTTAGACTTAAAAATGTCAAGACCTCAATTATTTCTCACTTGTCTACCAAAAATCAAATCCTTAAGTTATGGTTTCAGGGTTTTATCGTACGGAGAAAGGCCAACAAGGACACTATAAAGAAAAGTTATATTTATATCATAATATTTTTTGTAAATCTAAGGATGTTCAATCTGATGAAGAATATTTTCATTACGATAGAGAATATCATGAATTGGAATTTGAGAGCATAGATATTCATGTATCATATCCTACTATCCAAGTTGATTGTTCGATGTCTTGAGTCCTTCAAGATTCCATCCAGTTCTAAGCCATGGAATTTAAAATTAATGCTAATTAGTGATGATACAATCAAGAGGATGAAAGTTTGTTTTTATAAGGAGACAAGAAAATTATATGACTTACCAGAGGAAGAGGCAGAATTAGTTCCGAAAAAATGAAGAAGTGGCTGAACCGTCGTAGAAGGCTGAAAAAAAAACAAAATTGAAAGAAGGAGAAGCTGAAGGTGAAACCCTAAGGACAAAGAAGATCAAACTGATCCTCCAAATCCCAAAAAGAAAAAAGCCTAATCAGTTGATGTGGTTTGAATGTGGAGAGAGGATAAAAAGAATCGGAAAAAAGGAGAACCACAGTTTGGCCTGAATCCTACAGAGGCCAAAACATTGAATGAAAATACTACTGAAGAGCTTGAGAAGCAGTCCAAAGAGAAGAAGCTTAAGAAGAAAATTTCTGAGGCCGATGTTGTCCAATATCTTTTTTGGGAGACTAAAATTGCATCCGAAAACATTCTTTTACCAAAATCATTCTTAGTAGAACCCTTACCTGATACACCGGGGAAGAAGTTTTTCACACTGGAAAAAGTATTTGAAATGGATTTCGAAGAAAAGGAAGACGTGGAAGAAGTACAAGAAGCTGAAAGTAGTGATTATATAGCTCATCTGATAAATCATGTTAAAGACTTTCATGAGAAGGAAAGCCCATCCGAAAAATTATCAATCCAGACTTATCAAGCTGGATCATCGAAACATGCTACCCTAGGAATTGATTAGAAGGATGATGAGGAAGTGAAAAAATTATCTAAGGAAGAGAGACATAATCATGACTTCATTCATCCTGAGGATATTGAGGTAGGATCCGAGAAAGAAAAAATTGATGCAGATAAGATAGTTCAGTTGTCTGAAAGTGAGCATGAGTCTCCAGATTAAGAAGATATTCTGAGAACCAATAAGGGAAAACATGTGGATGCTGATATAACTATGAGAGAAATTTCAAGGAAGAAGGATGATGTTGGATCTTCTAAAAGGATGGTGGTCAGGCTAGAGAAGAACCATCACCAAGTAATGTGTCAGATTCAGAATCATCAGCTCTGGGACATGATTTTGTCATTCAATATTTGAAGAAACTTGTTGACACAATTCCAATCATTCCAACCATTGACTACAGATGTCAGATTCTTAAACATAGTATGAATCATAATTCAGATTCTGTATCCATAGTGATGGATAAGCGTATAAAGATTGAGGCTGATTACAAGAAAATCCATATCAACTGATGAAGCCAACAAAAATTCTTGCAAGAAAATGGTTAGCTGGTCAAAGAATATAGTTGATGATTTGAGAGTGCATGATGAGTTTTATGATGATGCTACAGAATCTCTTGATAATAAAGAAAAAAAATCAAGAATCCCACAAATAGCTTTGAGGAAAAGATAAATCTTTACCAGAATACTTGATTTAGGATGTCAAATATCTGAATAAAAAGTTGAATTATGTAGTCCGAAGATGGAAAATGGAAAGGGATCTCTGGACCACGATTGAAGAGAGGTTAGTGAAGCAATATGACTTGTTGAAGGCTCAAGAAAAGGCTCTGAAGGATTAGGATGGTAGTATGAAAGCCTTAGAAAAGAAAGCATAAGAAGATCACAAGGAGATAAAGAAGCTGAAAACCATAATAATGAAGTTGATACCCATGGAGAAGGAATAATAATTGGTCTATCCATTATTTTGTTGTATTTTTTCCCTTGCACAAGTTCTTTATTTCTAAAGGAAATTGTGGTTGCTTGTTTTTTTTGGATGTTTGTACTATTATTTTAGGTACCATATTATTTTCCATTCCCTCAAACTCTTTTGGAAAATCACAAATGGGGAGAAGGAAAAATAATTCTTAGTAAAGAAGAAATATCCCTATGTAAGGGGGATTTTATCTAAGGGGTATTTTTCATATAGTGATTTCCATACTCAAGATAATGAAATTCTCATTCCGGAAATATATAATATGATCCTTAGTGTTCCGCATCCAATGGGGGAATTAGTCGTATTCATCCATACCAATGTGAAAATGGAGAAAAGTTTTATTTCAAATTATAGAATTTTTTTTCTATTTCATTATATTCTATTCTATAAGGATGACTGTGCTTTCTAAAAAGGGTGATATTGTTGAGTCAATAAGGGTTTCCTTATGAATTTTACATTCTTTCATACTTGGGGGATATTGTTGATTCATTAAAGTTTCCTTATGACTTTACCATTCCTTCTTGTTTTCAAAATCAAAAACACCTTATCATAAAGCAAATTTCATTTTACCCTATATTTTACTTCAATAAGGAAAAATTTATTTTCCCAAGGAAATTTATCCATAACATGTTTTCATTGTTCATATATTAATTTTTCTAAGTGTAAAATTTCGGTTGAAACCAAAATCACAAAATCCTACAAATACCAAGATATAAAGCATTCTATTTTCGGATCTGAATTCTCAGAGTTTTGGTTATGAAACCTTCTAAGTTCTAACACTGAATTCTGATTATGAATTCCATATATGAACTATTTAGAGTTCTGACTCATAATTATTATTACGAATTCTGGATATGAACTCTTCTGAGTTCTAACTCTGAATTCTAATTGAAAATTATGGTTACGAAATATTCTGAGTTCTGACTTCGAATTCTGAATACAAATTCTGGTTACATACCCATCTGAGTTCTGACTCCAAGTTCTCTAAATACAGACTCAGATCTCTGATGAGTTCTGACTCTAAATTCTCAGGATCTCTGATGCCAAAATTTGTTTGTTCTAATTTGGAATTCTTGTGAATACAGATTTCAAATTTCCTTGAAATTGAGACTCTGGAATTCTATATAATTTAGCTTCTGAATTCTAAGAAAATATAATCCTAATATCTTTATATTATAGACTCCGAATTCAATTTTGGATAGACTCCAAACATTCATATTTTCTTACCTTCTGAATTTTGGATTTTTGTTATGTAACCATATTTCTACTTTAACTTGTTTTTTTATAAAATGAATTCGTGCTTTAAGTTACTAACTAACCATTTTTTGAGTGACACATGTGCATGTCCCTCCGAAATTCAAGGAAAAATATGACCATTGGAGGAGGGATCCAACTGTTGAATCTGTGCCTATAAATTGGAACTCATTTGAATGATCTCAGCACTTTTGAAGAAGTTGATCAATCTAGAGATTACATACAGCTAAAGTGATTTCTAGAGAAAGATACTCCCATTCTTTGTGCATACTAAACATCTGGTTCATATTTTCATTGTGTGACTCTTATTGTTTCTGTGTACAATTGAGGGCTTCCAGGGATCGGATGGAATATGTGCTAACTACCTTGAATTCGAGGGCTTCCAAGGACAGGAATACAGGGGTGCTGACTACCTTGATGTAGAGGGAATCCTTGTTGAGGAAGATAGAGGTTCTTACTACATTGATGTTGAGGTCTTGTGGGGATTGTAATACAGACTCCGATGTTCATATTTAGGTAATACCCTAGTGTGGGTAAGATAGACTCTCTTGAATTTATAAATCAAGGGACCTTTATATGAGGTTGTTGGACACCATTCTCTTTAGGTTAAAAGATTTACTACTTATTACTTGTTTGGTTACAAGTTTTATGCTGCATTTGTATTGATGTGGAAATTATAACTATCATATATTTCCTTATACTTGCACTCAGATTTAGTTATATTCTATATTCTTTAAGGTAGAATCTTCATCATTGTAAAATTTCATTATGATTCATTTCCAGAATCACTTTTCCAGAATTGCTTTCTCAAAATCATATTTCCAAAATCAAGCAAGTGTTTATAACATAAAGGATTTTTGAATTTCCTTATTTAACCTTTTTAAACACAATCTTCTTTGAAATTTCCAAATGAATTTTTTAAATAATACAAATCACTTCCTCTTGTATTTTTGGCATCATTAGATACTTTACACAGTATCTCTTTTATTTTGATCCAACGTTTGGTATTATAGAATATATCATACTCACATACCATATCAACAAGAATTATAGAATCAAAAATACATCAAAAATATCATAAATATAAAATAAAAGTGTATATTCACCAAAATTACCACTCATGATAGGTGGTAATGAAAAAACACAAAACAATACTTCAGGAGGTGGTAGTCCAGCATACACATGAATGGTAAGTTCATGACCCTTTAGATTGATGTTTATAAATGAGTATGTTGAAAAATAAATTTTTTTTATATTTTGGATACTGAGGATTTTATATAATAAATGAATATTAGGATTTTAGGGGTTGAAAAAAGAAAACAAAACAAATGAGCATGTGGAAATATATTACCTTTTTTTGGGGTAACTCCTCTTGGTTTTCACCTAACGAATTATTTTATTAGATTTATTACTAAAGTAAGTCTTATATGATTATTTGGTGGAATATTTTAGTACACTTGGACATATTTGGGCCAAGAAAAATGGCTTCAATGGTGTGAATAAGTGAGAGTTGTGAGTTTCTTTTTTTAACTGAATAGAAGTGTCATTCTTATAAATTTCTGAAAAGGGAATTCCACCCACATTTTCCTCATGTCATGTGGGGTCGATAATGGTAAACATGAGACAAATGGAGGGATATGGTAGAAATAGGATCAACTGATTTCTTTAGGAATAGTTTTGATATCACATTAGACCTTTATTTTATAGTTTAGTAATTTGTTGTGTAATTTATCTCTTAATCACTTTTATTAATTTTAATCTATTTCACTAAAATTATTTGTTAATTTTTTTTGGAACTTATTAGAAATTATAAATTATGATTATTTAAATATAGAATAGGATTTCACCAATTCTAAACACATAAGTGTATGAAATTAATCTAAAATTAATCTCAAAGACATTTCGTGAAATATGGTTTTTACAACGAAAATATCAAAATGTTTGAATTGTTTTTTATCCAAATTAAATGTGAAATTGGTCACCATTACATAAATTGGATTATTTTTTCTATTTATTCATTAATTATATTTTATATATAGTTTAAAAATAAATATAAAGCTGATGAAAAAAATTAAATTAAAATTCAGTATTTTTTACCATTTTTCAAAAAAATATTTTTTTAAAAAAAATCATAGAAATTAACCGAAATATAATTTTGAAATTATGATGTTAGAAATGTAGATTATTTTATCAAATTAAATTCAAAAAAATTTCTATAATTAATTTAATTATTATTCACATACAGACATAAAATGTTGTACATTTGATAAAATTGTATTTTTTATAACTCTTTAACAAAAATTACATGTTCAATTACAGATATATTTTTTAATAAAAAATAATAATAAAAATAATAAAAATTATTTATTATTATTCATATAATTATGTTTAATAGTTAAGTTATTTCTATCTCGTTTAAATTATTATAATAATAAAATGTTTCTTCAAAGAAACTTTGTGTTCTGTGTAACGCAAGCCAAGTGAGTGTTGTGTGTTGTGAATGATTATCTTAGTGTTGTGTATAATAAAACATTAACATATTTTATAATGTAATTAAAGACATAAAATGAAAATTAATTTATTATAAAATTTTTAATAAAAACATAGGGTTTTATATTCAAGACCCATTGAATGAATTTATACATCGAAATTCATCATTCAAATACCATAAATGAGGATACTCTTACTTCATGACATCCTCAAGTTCACATGATGATTTCTGTAACTAGTGATTTATCCATAAAACATTGATTTAATAAGTGGTATTGTTTTATAGAACATTCTATTTATGATCCATAATATCAATTGGTTGTTCTTCGTAATAAATTTACAGCTCCAACATTATGTCATCTTAGTTCAGTAATGGTGAAGGGTCAGGTATGTACTTCCTCAGAGTGATACATGGGACACATCATAGACATGATGGAGATTTTTAGGATGTTCCAAGTGATAGACTACTATCCCAATCAGATCAAGAATATCAAAGGGACTGATATACCTATGTCTCAGTTTCCATTTCTTCTTGAATCTCATAACCTTCTTCCTAGGATAGAGTTATTGAAACACCTTATCAATGACCTCAAATTAAAGACCACACTGACAACTACCAAAATAAAATTTCTTTTTACATTTATATTCCTTGATATGGTTTTGAATGTTTTTAAACATATATGTAATTTTATCATCTATCTCATGTCCCAATATTTTTCTATCTCTAACTTCATCCCTACACATCGTAGATTTACATTTCTTCCTATAGAACTCTACATAAGAAGCCATATGAATTCAGGAGTGAAAGAAATTTTTGTATGAAAACTCAATTGGATGTAGTTGTTGATCACAAAAAACATTCAAATCTATGGAAAAAGATCTAAATATGTCCTCTATAGTTTCAATTTTTCATTGGAAATAACCATCCATCTTGAATATATGTAGTGCTAAGACTCATTTCTATATCCTGTGATTGTTGAAGTCTTCTCTATAAATTTAATGGAAAACTTATATCCGGATTAGAAACAATGGAATATGGTAAACCATACAACCTTACCACTTCTTTATTGTATATCCTGACAAGATGATCCAATGATGAGTCTTCTCTAATTCAAATGGCATGTGCTAACTTGGTAAGTCCATAAAGTGCAACCCATATAACATTGTAATCTTTATAATTTTATGAGAGTCAGTCAAAAAAATCCATGGTACGTTCTCCCATTGTCATTATAGTATGGGTAATGAATGTAACAACCCATTAAATTTTTTGTTGTTACCCTTAACATGTTATTATACTAAGAACTGAGATACAAACTATATGATATCTGTGTTCATGCTATCACATAAGAAATATTCCATCACATTTTTATACATCTTCACATTTTTTTGATGAATAGAAAATGATGACCTCTGAAATTCCTAAAAATACTCCTCCAAATCTAGTATTGAAAGAATTAATATACGGTTCTTAATCATTTTCAACCCATAATGATCAAGGTTAATCTTAAGAACACTTCATGCCATCATTTTTAGCTCCACAAATTCATTCTGTACCTATTTAATATTAACATGGATAGATGGTTGAACATTCAGTTATCCATGATAATATTTTTCTACATCCATAAAAATATCTATATATAACCCTTTCAAATCCATAAATTTGGGATCTTCTGGGATCCTCAAAATGGATAACTAGTCATTATAATTTTGACTCAAAGCATCGGTCACCTTGTTCACCTTCTTAGGGAGGTATTGTATTGAGAAGATATCATCTATTATTAGCTCTAAATATCTTTTTTAAACTTCTTATACTCATACTATGTGAATTTATATTTAAATATTTTATTATTGTAATATTTATCCCACTTTTATCCACAAATATAATTCCTCTATTTAAATATTTCAAACATTTCCGCTTCTAACTCCAACTAAGGAATTGGGTAATTTCATTCATGAATATTCAACTCTCGTGAGGTATAAGAAATAAATATGTAATTATACGTAAGAAATCATACCAATCCCTATGTTTATGTATCAATATATATTATTAACCCTTCTCCACTATAGAGTAATGTATCCACTAGTTCGCTAACCAACACTCTATTTATTTACTTGATATTTTCCTCACATTCATTTTTTCAGAAGAACATGGACCATTATAAGATAACATGGTGAAAAGTATTATATAATCATGAGAAATTATCCACAATCCATCAATAATGTCTAGATAAACCAAGAAAGCTACAGATTTTAGTCACCATGGTTAATGTTGGCCCGCATATAATAACCTTCATATTTGATGGATCTAATATTATACCATCTATTGATATTATGTCAAAAATTGAATCATTTTTAATAAAAATTCAAACATTGGTAACTTCTCTTACAGTTTCTCAATCCTTAAGGTATTATGTAATTTTATCATTCTCTTTTTATTCTCTTCTTTCCACTTATAATAAATAATAATATTATCTAAAAATACTACCACAAAATGAACAAGGTAATCTCTAAAGGATCTTTTAATCAACTCCATAAAGATAGAAAGGGAATTAGTAATAGCTAAAGGAATCAATATAAATTCATATTTCCCATACCTTTTACATAATTTCATATCGTGTATATCCTTCTTCTTGACCATCAATAGATGATATCTAGGACGATTTAAAATATTGGAAATGTATTGAGCACCACTTAGTAGATCAAACCAATAATCAATATGGGGAATGGGACACTTGTTTTTTATCATGATCTTATTAAACTAATGATAATCAATTAAAATTTACATTTACCCATATTTCATTTTCACAAATTGAATAGGTGAACCCCAAGGTGACACATTTGGTTGAATGATTTCCTTATCCAGGTTTTCTTGGAGTTTCTTCTTTAATTCATGTAACATAGTTACACTATTATACTTGGAGTCTTTATAATTAGTGTGGAACCAGGTATGAGTTATATTGAGAACATGCCTTCAATTTATAGTGGTATGATATAAATCATTTCTAAAAATACAGCACAAACTCCCGATCAATAGTCATATCATCAATGCCAATTTTCTCCCCAACCAATTAAAAAAAGACACCTTTATAATTGGAATTAAGAAAAATAAAAAAGTTTTAATCTCTATAAGAACATTATACTTATCATCAGAATGATATGTAATCATATGTTGGTTTCAAATATAAAATATTAATTTCTTTTTTTAGAAATTTATGTTGGGTTTGTGGAGATAATGACAATCCATGTGTAATATGACATCAAATTCAATAAAATGATGAGTTCAAATATTTTAAGAATCACATTATCACAAACATCATCTGGAGATGAATCATAGGCTGGAGATGAAATCATTGTACCATTATGGGGTTAAAATTCTAATTCCACATCTAATATTTTTTTTGAATCTTAATACCATTAGAAAATTCATTAGATATGAAAGAGTGTGTAGATATTTAATCAAGTTTGACATTAGTAGTTATAGAGTGGATGGTAAGAGTTCGTTTCACCAAATCATTATCATAACACTCATTAGAAATAGTGATCACAAGATATTTTCCCTTGACCATTAGTTTAATAGGTTTATGACACAAATATTAATCACAAACCCTTGGGTATGAGAACAGTTTAGCATAATTCCCATCCTCCTAACACGTAATGCAAAAGTGTATGGGAGGTACATTACGTGTAGCTTTACCTCTATTTTAATCACTGGTCAACTTCTTAACATCTATTCTGTAAACAATTAATTGACGGACTTCCCTACCAAAATTATTTTTCAATCCTTGTAAACAAATTGACACCATCCTTCATTCAACACATATAGCATAATGGAGGGCTCATATTTCTCTCTCCATGGATTGTATATTTTCTATTGAACACTATCTTCTTTTTCTTGTTTAAATGTTAATATTGATACCTAATTTCATCCTCTATTTCAATCTTGATCGTACAACACATAATCTCTTTGAGGATACACAAGTATTATATGTCCAATAACCTTTTGATATTTGGATTTAAGACACTAAAGAACCTATCAAATTTACATTTGGGTACGATGATTGAACCAGAATCATACCTCACGAGTCTTTTGAAATTATCCTCATAGGTACTGATGGACTCGTCATCCTTTTCTTCCAATCAAGGAACTGCTTTTCCATCTTTGTATAAATAACACAAAGAATGTACTTATTTAATAATTTGTTCTTGAACTCATCTTAATCCATATATTCAATTTCACCTTGATTCCTAATATTCTTGATTAGATTCCACCATTGGTCTTCTACAGATACTAAATGATAAACATCTAGAATGAATTTATCATTCTCTATAAATTGTAGAATAGAGAATATATTATCAGTGGTACTAATTCATTTTTTAGTAATAATTAGGTCATTAGATCCACTAGGAAATGGGGATGTTTCTTCATGATGGACTCAACAGAATGGTGTTCCCTTATTTTCTCATTTCATTGTATATAATGATTCCTATCATAAAAAATTTGTGTGAGAACTTGAACTAGATTCTCTATTTTATCTCCCATAGCATTCAGTTTCTAGTAAAGTAAATTATTTCATTTACCATCACTATCACAAATAACACCGTTCAATAAAGTTACATCTAGTTAATAAAACCAAAATTCATAGAGTAAGAAATATTTATCACAGTTAGTAAGAAAATAATAATGAAAACCCCTTTATAGGAAGATAACATTTTGAAAAAATTTATAAATATAACAAAATTGATTTATCCTAGGTTATTCATTGAAAAATTATATTTAAATTCTTTTGAATGGTTCATAAGGATTTCATGAATTTACAAATCATTTCCCTATGGAGATTCAATTCAGGTGTACATTAAGGCCCATTGTTGCACAACCGTTTCTGCTTAAGGATTGCTCAATATGATTTTTTTTGTTGATACCCATATATACATTTTTTCTACAACCACATCACCTTTTAGTATCCCAATAGGGATGTATTTATTAGAATCCACTTACTATGTACTTTACCAAAATTACAATGTATTTTCCTATAATTTTCAACATCATTAGACTTATCAATGAACATGTCCCTATGGTTTGAATTTTTTATCATCCTAGTTTTTCAAATGATTACTAAAATTTTTCTATGTTCCCAACTATGAAAACCCACTTATAACATAAATTATCATTATACCATTTTTTAAATATTAATACATTACACAAAAGATAAGAAAATATTATACTAATTTAGGTCAATTTGAAACATGGAAACATAAAACTCATACACAAGTGATCTGCATTATCTTCCACATGGTTAACCTTGACAATGACATATCTTATACATATTATTCCTAATAAATATTTTTAAAAACTATGGAAAGGAAACATAAAATGTTGTGAGATAAGATTCTTAGTAAGGGTAAAAATGTATATATGTAAGAATAATCATTATTATATGGGTATGATAATATGATAAAAACAATATAAGATCACACAATGCAAATCATTGATCATAAAAATTAATCTTCCCATAAAGATATCTAGTTAAAAAGGCAAGAATCATATAGGAATCAACTACATAATCAAGGAAACAATGTTATAATAATATGTTATGGAATTGTGGAAGACACATGAACATGCAATATCATTCCCTATAAGTTAAGGCATACTTACAAAACATATCATGGAAATTCAAGGTGACTACACCTACTGGGAGGGACACACCACCATCCCTAATCGTTGTCCATTCCTTGTAAAAGAACGGGATTCCCCATATTCCCATTGTGGATCGGGTTTCCACATCATCACATAGGGGATCATTTCTCTCCATCATCTATAATGGATCTAGCCCATTGACTCTATTTCCATAATTATATCATGATATATAAATATTTACCCAATGAAATAGAGGATAATATTGGTCCTACCCATGTTATATTGAAATCATACATATGTATGCCACTAAAACATAAAAATTCACCAAATAATTACCCAAGAAATAAAATGGGAGTCAAAAACATGTAATAATATCATAACCTATGGTAAAATGGAAATATTCATAATCATTTCATCAAATCATAACCAATGAAAAGAAGCAGTTTTCATAATCATATACCTCATGAAAGGGAAATGTGTTTCATAGACATCATGCCATCAAACCATAAACCATTCATAAAAATTAAATGAATAAAACCATTCAATTATTTACCATAAAGAAATGAATAATAGAAACTAATGTTATCATAAATGGAAAATAATTTTGGAAGATATTGTAAAAAACATTATTGAGGAAAATATCTTTTCTTATATAAAAAACATTTTTTGAAATCAGAAACATATTTGAATAAATATATATTTAAAAATTTCTTTAAATTTTATAATGGAGGCTTTATAAAAAATAAATATTTTAAAAGTACCATTTTCAGGAAAATTAGATAAAAAGGAAAAATTAAAAAAAATTTAAATTTGTTTAACCATTGTTTTTTAATAATACGGGTATCAGAACGATTAGGGAAATAAGGTTTGCATTTATTAAAAAAATTTATTACCAATCATAAGTACCAATGATGGAAAAATGGTACAAGTACCTTAAGTAATAATAAATATATTGTGGAGAAAAAAATTCATTGTTCTTCTTGAAAGATGGATCTTGATATTTCATTAATATAAGAAAAATAATAAATAATCCTGATAGACATTGATACTGTTGAAATAATTTCTAACCACAAGGTAACGTTGAATCATACAAAACATGTAAGTAAATGTAATTAAATGAAACAAATATTATAAAATAAATATAATCTTAATATATCATGAAAAATGGTAGTGTATGCACCTCATAGAAGAATATATGTGCATAACATGGCAAGTGTCTCAATGAAGGAAAATTGAGACAAAACTACATTACTGATTTGGTAACATATGAAAAATAACCCCCTTGAAAGATAGATCTTTAAATGAATATATAGATAACCATATATTTAATGACAACTATCTTACATTATATTCATGTTTTTTATATACACCATACAAACAAAAATATTGGTTAATAAGACATAAGTATCACAAAAAACAAAAAGTTGGACAAGAAAACCCTTTTAAATTGAGTAACGTCATAATCATAATCCCCATGACATAATAACATCAATTAACGATTGAAATATCCTAAAATAAAATAAAGTATTTATATAACCTATCATAGAGTAATATATACCCCACATAATATAAGTGAGGGGTTAATTAGTTATGTATCCAAGAGAAACAAAAAGGTAGATGACATTTGCTTACCATATGTTTTGTCTTTATTATTACTCAATTAGATTTCATTTATACTAAATATAATTTAATTATAAATCTACCAAAGAACCATATTTATATATATATTACCATATATTACTTTATATTACCCCTTGTTAACAATTCAATGTTAATGTTATGCTTTGGGTAATAGCAACTTTGTTTATCGTAAACATTTTGACATGTAATTAATGATACTCATACCTAGATCCATATTTACTAATATATATAATGTAAAAATAGATATATTTATCAAATATATTCATTATAGAAAAATTTATAATAATATTAAAATGATAGATATATGAAATGGTGTAAGTCGTTCATGAAGAAGGTAGGTCGTACATACACAATAATGTAGTTTCTTTTTTCTTATTGTATTCAATGAAAGTAAGTAGTGACCTATATCAATATATAATATAAGTCAATTAGAATTATTATTTTAAATATATAATATAATATTAATATACTGATACTTAATAAATTCCATGTAAAGTGTGAACTAGTCAAATCGCATTAAGGAGGTAGTCCACATGTTCACAAATGAAGATACCATATTCATACAAAATTTTAAATCCTTAATTTTTGTTTTATAAAATAATCATTGCGTCATAAATAAATGATATTTATAATAAAAAATTACTATTTCCATTATAATTCTCATTTATTAAAGGTGGTAAATGAAAAATGAACAACATCGTTTCGTGAGGCGATAGTTCGTGATACACATGAACAGTAAGTTCATCAACCATTTGATGTAAGTGTGCCAATATGTATGTTGAGCCATTATAATAAAATCACAAAATTATATTTTTGGTATTTAGTTTATTTTATAATCATGTAAATATAATAGTTTATGGGGTAGAGAATTCAAATAAAACAATATATCTTGTGGAAAATGTTTACCTATTATTTTGGTAACTCCTTTTGGCTTGCACCATAGGGATTCATTGATTGTATTTCATAAAAAATTGGGGATTATAAGATGAAGGTATGTATGTTTTTATAATGTTATGGTACATTTGGTTTGACCCAAATGACTTTAGTTTTGACAATAAGTGGGTGGGGTGAGTCATTTTTTATACTAGAGGAGGAGTGGCATTCATGTAATTTTTTTGAAAGGGAACTCCAACCACATTTTTCCCTTTTCATGTGTCTCCAATAATGATCAAAATCAGATCCAAGGAATTATATGATCTAAATATTAATATAAAATGCCTTTTGGACAATTTTATAGGTAATTTTGGGACTTATTTGTAAGGTTTAGTTTTTTAAGCTAATTTTTTCTTAATCAATGTCATTAATTTTAATAACATTCACTATTGTTATTTTTTTTCAAAAAAACATAATTTTTCTTTATTATAAATTATAAATTATTTTTATCCTGAGTTTGGAATCCATTTTTTCTAATTTATAAACATATAATTGGAAAAAATAAATTTAAAATTAATCTCATAGACTTGTTGTGAAATTGTGTTTTTCAAGAAAACAGTTTAAAAGATTAAAATGTATTTATATTTCATTTGAATGTTAAATTGGATCAAATGATATCAATTGTATTAATTGATTTATAATTGATATGATGTTTTTTGAAAAAAAATTAAAATTTAATTTTAATATATATATAAATTAGAAAAAATGTATGTTTAGTATTAAAATTTATTATACTTCACTATTCACCAAAATCTGAAGCTCTTCCAAGAAAACTCAAAGATTCACCCTATGATATTATGATTTCAAAAATTAAATTTCTTTTTTCAACTTAAATTCCAAAAAAAATTATTATTATTTCTATTATTGTGAATAGAAAGAAAAAAACAATTGTTCATTTGTGAAAATAGTATTATCAAGAAGAAAATACAAAAAATTATATTATTTCTTATCAATATGATTTATTTAAGAAAAATTATTTCCAAAATGATTTAAAATGTTTGTATTACTATTAATATTATAATTTTTAAGTTCTAGGTTATAACACTCTTGTTTAAATGATTATAACCATAAAATGATGTTTTGAATAAATTCATTGTTTCGTGTAATTCAAGACAACTCGGTGTTTCCTATAGTAAAATTATATATTGGTGTATAATATAATAAAATATTAGTTTGTTGTGTCATTTAAATAAAAATATCAAATTATTATTTAATTATTCGAAAAATGGGTCATAAAAAACATACTTTGTTATTAACATGTTCTAGGATGTAATTTCTTAGGACTTCATAGGGATGCCACCTGAGAGGTATGTGGATTTTATAAATGATATCATGAATAGAGAAGAAATAATTTCTATTAAACCTTATTGATTTTAAAAAATATAGATTGAATATCATTATAGCCATCTGGATGATTTCATGAATAAGTGATCTATCCATTCAAGTACATTACATTGGGGCTATCAAGTCTTGTTTTCTATGAATGTTAATGAAGCCATATGTGTCTGTGTTTATTATAGAATGTTGAACCATATCATGGTGAATAACTTGTATTCACTTCCATGTATTGAAAATATATTTGACCAGTGGAGAGAATCTTGTTTTCTCTATAACATTGAATACAAATTATAGAATCATTAGTAGAGAGTTAGACCTCTAATAAGCCAAATATTATGTTTAGAAAAAGGTATGGCCTATATGATTTCGTCACAATGTTTTTTTCGGTAAGAGAATTATTTGGATATGTTTGTGGCCTTGATGGACCAAATTATCCACCCATACATAGATCATTTTTTGGTTTGTTTTGGGATGAAATATTCATGTACTCCAAGACTCATGACAATCATGCCCAATTTGTCGAAATCATCCTAAATATACCAATAGAGCATTGATTTTATAATATTATGTAGTAGTGTAAAAATTGTAATGACTGGGTGTATTTTATCGATCAAATAATCCCATAGGAATTTGTGTGATTGGACCAAGAGAATGTTTAGGAATTGGTTTCCTTGTAGCTACACAATAATGATTTGGACATCTATAGGTTTCTTGGTTAGGTGATATATTATCGAAGGATTATGTAGGACTACCCTAGTTTTATAGAACCTCTTTCTCGGATAACCGAAAAGGTGATCAAGGTTTGATTTTTTGGAGCTTGTGGGAATGATTTCTTAGATTTGAAAAATAATCTGAGTACTACAAAAATTTTGTAGTTACCTGAGTTATGTGGGGCATATATCATGTTTCCTGATGCATCTAAGATATTACATGGAGTAGTGTTATTGTAGGGGGGTCGAGTTTTGGCATATGGGTCATAGAGGTTCAGGTCACATGACCAAAACAACCCTACAGATGACATCGAGGAATTGATATGCTATATTACTTGAATTGTTGGGGGAATTATATTTTTGGTAAAATATATATTGTGTATACTGACCACAAAAGATTAAAGTGTATATTATTTCAATGATATTAGAATATTTCGTAGCAGATGTGAATTTTGTATATATAGTCATTTGATTTTGATCTTTCCTATTCAACGTGGAAGGGAAAAGGTGTTTATTATTATATTAGTATGAAAACACACACTCTGGTAGTTCAGGATTCATGTTCTGAGTGGAATATGTTTCCCTTGAAAGCATAGATTCATGTTGAGGTTCAGAAGGGGTATGATAAATTGAATCTCATATCCTTATCTATTAAGTCCACACTTATGAGACAAACCATGGTGTTAATGTATGTGTGTTTAGTGTTCATTGACTTTAAAGAAAACTATATAGGTGGTTAGTCAACGTAAAGATGGACTATATAACATGATGAGATCATCTATTTCAGGAACTGTGTTGTTGTTTCTATGAGTATAAAGGAGGGTATGATGTGTGTTTTTTATTCTTCGAAGTGGGAAGTGCATCCTTGTTTTAACACAATTTATAATGACCTTCATAGAATGTAACAGTGGTTATGCATGAAATAAGAGATTTCAGGATTCATGACATGATTCTACAACTCTCATGAATTGAAGGCCTTCAATCAACAACCTAGTGGCTTAATAAAGTCGTTTCTCATTCTATAATAAAAGTGGGAGGACCTTAACATGAATTTCACTGTCAGTATTTTGAGGACACATCAGAAGGACACTAGATGGGTGATTATGGACCGATTAATTAATGTACCAAATTTCTTTTTTATATTTGATACTTTAATAGTGGATTAGTTTGAGGAAATGTACATTTAAGAGATAGTCCATTTACCAAAGGTACCATATAAAATAGATTCAAATTAGGATTTACACTTCACTACATGCTATTGGAATGGTTTACATAAGGCATTGGGTACCCAGGTATTTCAATGAATAGATTTCCAACAATAACATATGGGTGTTATGAATGTACTGTACAACTGTAGGAGGATATGTTGCAAGGATGAATCATAGATTTTGGGGGGTCTTGGAAGAATAATTTACTACTTAATGAGTTCTCCTATAACAACAATTATCAATAGATTATTTGAAAGAACCAAATGGGAACCTTATGGTCAGCCATGCAGATCACCTCTATACTGGATGGAGGTAGGTGAGCCTATATTAGTTGGACCGAGTATCATGTAAGAGACATTAAAGAAGGTCTAACATATTTATAAATTTATGGCTATGGGACAATGTTTTCCAAAGTCATATACTAATCAACATCGATGACCCAATGACTCTATAGTGGTGGATTGTATGTTTATTTGGGCGTCTCATAGATTAGGTCACCATATAAATCAAAGGTAAGGTGAGTTGATACCCAATTTTATTATACCCTTTGATATATTGGTGAATATTTAAATGGTGGCATACCAATTGGTTCATCCACAAAGATATTGTTATATGACTGATGATTTTCATGTGTAATAGCTTTGAATGTTTCACCGTGTCACTTATTATGTGGCCAATTTTGATGATGTTGATCATGGAGCGATTGAAACCATTGAGGATAATCTTATTTTTATTATAGATAATAGTGGGAATGTGTAGTAGGTGAAATATCACGATGATATTCCGAGTGTTTTGGCATCATGGCCTGGATTAGGAGGAAACATGGGAGAGAGAAGAAAATATGTGGGGTCAGTGGCCTACAATTTTTACCATGGGATCATAGTGATTCATTGGAGTACAGCTAGACGATAAACCATTATAAGGTAGAGATAATATAATATCCCAACATTTCTAGAGATTCATCATGCTCGTTTTCATGTGCTCCATTACATTGTTATGGATATTCCATGGTTAGTTTATTATTGTTATTTTATGTGAAATTGGTGACATTTTGAAACCCATAGGGATATGAATGATTGGTGGATTGATAGGTTAGACCATTCTGTTTTACATAGGAAAATTTAAACCTATTTTTTTAGGCAAAATAGGTGGCACAGGGTAGGAACATGGTTTGGAAAAACCATGTCGCCTCCCTCCCTAACCCATGCACCCTTAAATAGTGTTGGTATCCAAAGCTGGCATATGGAATGTCAAACCATGTTCCAATTAAAATAAAAAATACACCCCATGATAGGGGCACAACATTAAGGTGTAAAATTTGAAAAAATGTTGGCCTCCTCATATGATACATTGTGAATGGACTTTAAACCCGTGAATTTTTTATTAAAATTACAAAACCCCTCTATTTTTACTCCTAAATTCCCTGGTTGACCCAAAATATTTTTCCTATGATTTTGGAAGCTCTCGGGATTATTCTAAGGAACCACCGACACATTTTTTGTATAATAAAATATACATTTGATGGATGTTCTCCTCACTGTAATGTAATTCAATTCTCATTTTATTTCATATCTCTCTAATCTCCCATTCTAGATGAAGTGGGATGATTTTTCAATTTTTGGGGATTTTTTTATCTTGGTTTTAATGGATAATATTCCATTAGATCAATTTTTTTATATTTGTCATAGATATTCCACGCCATTGCGAATTCCAACATGTTACATCAAATTGGTGGTCATGGTTTGGTGAACATCCATCAACAACCTTGTGGAAGGAGGTCTAATTACCAATTCCAATATTCGTGATTTTAATTTGGTGTATGTAATTTAGAAATTGAAAATTTCTTACTAGTCAATTACGTCTATTTAAAATAGATTTAATTTATTGGTTATTCCTATGTAATTACGAAATTGGTGGAATAACATTTTTATGAAATTGGATAAATAATTGAATTATGATTTTGGTTGAATAATTGGTTCGGGAAATTGTTTTTAAATTGCATTCAAATGTGAATCCAAGAAGTGTAAAATGTGTTTATGATGTGAACAATGAGTTTTGTGATTTTGAGAACTTCACCAAAAACCCAAAAGATTTAATATAGCCACTCTAGGACCCCCTTGATATTTATTTAATTATATTTAATCTCTATGTTGTGGTATATAAATGATTACTACAAATAAAAAATGGTCTCAAACTTTTACTATATACCCTTAGTATAATAATTTGACCTTTTTATATTAATGATTAATTAATACCCTAATTGAATGAAATGTGATATTCCTATATTGGATGGTTCAGACTATGACATGGGCTGAAGTAGGTATTATTTTTTCCAGTTTTACCGTGAACTTAGATATTTATCTAGTAATTATAAAATACTTTATTGTGAAAAATTTTTAGTTTATCATTTTTTTATTCTTTATACAAATTCATACACTTTTATAGCTTGGATATTATTTATTACATTGTTCATTGTGGAATACTAAGTTGTTCTTAAAGGTTCCATGCACATCACAAGTGCGGTTGGGCCAGTGCAAAACATTAATTTTCACCATGCTCAATGATTAATTTGGGAGATATTCAATGATGAGAACTTTTCTCCAAGGAATAGAATCAATGATTAACAAAAATAAGGTAGAGGCTAGAAACCTTTATAGAGTATATTGCAACACCAGGTTTATAATTAATTTAAATTGAATTTATCAAGAAATAAAATACCTGGTAAATAGGTACTTTCTTTATTGATGATGTTGATCATCCAGAATTCCCATTTTTCACTTTTCCATTACACTTTCCCATATCAAAACATGAATCCCTCTAGCGTTGATCCACATGTGCTCCAGTTGTCACTGATTAATGACACTCACTTTTCATGTTCTTTCACGACAAAGAACATTTCTTGCATTGATCGATCTTGATCACATGTTGTTTGATCATAAAGAATATATCTCATTCTTTAGACAAATATAAGAGACGAGTCAAGTGAAAAATTAGGACATGTAATTTATCTTGCATCACTGGTTTTCCAAACCTGGCACAATAGACGCACCTATATATTTATATACCTGGGGATTTAGTTATAATATTTAATTCAGTGAAAGAAATTAAATACATTCAAAAACTTATAGAAACCTGACGCTACAAAACCGCGTCATTATTTGTGGTGTGCCATCTTTTAAAAAATAGAATCATTAATGAAATATCATGCCACATAATGAGAATAGTGTTATTTTTTATGCCAAATAATTAATTAATTATTTACTATTTTCCAAATAATTATTTTTCTAACAAACATACCTTGTTCTTCTCGAACTCCACTTAAATTTATTGAACACGTGAACAAATAAAAAAATAATATATTCTATAAAATATATGATTTTTTACAATCTAGTAAATAAATATTTTTATTAATAATCCGACTAATAAATATTTATTTTATATATGAAATCATTTTCAATTGAATAAATTTTTTCTATTGTCTTGAGAATAATATTTATTTATTAAATTCAAATAGAATTTAATCAACAACACTAGAAGCATTTAGTGTACGACCATCTATGGTTGTTTCTTATTGGAATTGGTCATGCTTGTATAAAGTCCAAGAGTACTTTCTATCAACAGGTTAAGACACCCGTGTAAAAAAACGTAAAGTCACAACAACGACATCCACATATAAATGATCATTGTGTAATATAGTCCATTTATTTCAATATCTCATCAAGTTGGTTTCATGATAGTTCCATCAATATTTATATTTGATATTTCGTTCTTTGACTACCTGAAATAAACTTGTCATTACACCATGTCGAGGGAATTTTGTTTGACAGTTCTATATCAATCAAAGGGCCAAGATATCATCTTTTATAATTGAACGAGACAAATCATTCTTCGACTTATCCATTAATAACATGACATTTGTTATGCACCCAATGTACCAAACTTCCCACCCATTGTCTTTGTGATGGTTGTCATTAGCAAATTAACAAGTGAGAGTCATGAAATATGTTAATATTAATATTAATGTCTAAGGACCATCATGCATTCTCGCATATATGAATATCTGATGACCACAAAACATGGGGAATTTTTATTTGCGGGGTTTTTCTCATAATCTATCATCGTGGAGATTACGATGTACGAAATTCATGAGAAGTAGTCTCATCTTCATAGGAGTAATTTCACCTAATGGTCAATATACTATGTGTACCTTCATAGTATTTCATCCAAATGTGGAACTATATTTAAGAATATTGTCGTAGTACTACAGGGTTATCAAAATAGTAGGGAAATTTATGGACTTTGTCAATTCAACAAATACTCTAGGACATTATTACATTATATTCATGTAGATAAATTAACAATCTGTAATAATATGTTTCATATTTAAATATATTAAATATTCCTTTAAGAAAATTACAATAATTTAGTTCTAGGACACTACCTCTTACAAAATCCCACAGGGACTAGATCAAACTACCTACAACATTCAGTCTGCTAGACCTCACATGATGATCATGTTTCTATTGATTCAAGGTATTAGTCTAGTGGTATTCTGCAATGACTTCTGTTGAAATAATTCTCACAACTAACTCACCTATCTGAGAAAAATCCCTTAATAGATGAATCTTCTTAGGTATGTGTTTCATCCACTGATGTGACCTTAAATCTTTTCCAAGATTCATCGTTGGAGTATTATCACAATACAATGTGACGAGATAATTATTTTTAGGAATCACATCAATATCCTAAATAAAATTTTACATCATAATACCTATTTTTATATTCCTTAGAAGTTGCGATATACTCAGACTCTATTGTAGAATCTTTGACCACACTATGCTTTGAGATCTTCCAGATCACTCCACCACCATTCAAAGTGAAGATGTACCCAGTTTATGAATTCATAACATCTTGATAAATCTTGAACCTAGTTTATGGATATCCTCTGATGATTAGTTCCCCATATTCTCTAGGAAGTAGGAATATATCCTTACTATACCTCAGATACATTAGGATAGTCATGACTACCATCCAATAAAGGTCACTCGTGTCATCTTGATTTCTTTCTACCTCACAAAATTCGTAAGCGACATACAACCATGTACTTAGCATGAAATACATGGCTAACCCAACTACTGATTTTTATATAGGCCTTTCAATTCTCTTTCATTCATCATGTGTCTAAGAATACATTTTCTTGAAAAGATGAATTCCATATGGAATTGGAAACAAACCCCTCTTAGATTGTTCCATATTGAATCTCTTTGGTATCTTTTCAATGTATGCACTATGATTCAAGCATAGAAATCTCATGGATCTATCATGATGGATCTCGATCCTAAAAATATATTCTTCCTCACCGTTTTCCATAAAGGAGAAGCATTGTTTCAACCAAGCCTTAACAGACCGTAAGATTGGTATCATTATTCCAATAAGTAATATATCATCAAAATATACTATTAAGAAAATAAATGGACTCCCAATAAACATTTTAAATCCCAAAGATCACATAAATCTTGATAAAATAAAACTCTATTATGGATTCATAAAAAAATGTTCCTTGACCTGGGGGCTTTCATTAATCCATAAATGGATTTATATAGATTTTATACCTTATTGGAATCTATTGAATTCATAACCCCTTTAGTCTGTGTCATGTATATCTCTTCTTCATGGTTCCTGTTAAGTAATTATATTTTGGAATCTATTTTCTAAATCTCCATGTCATGGTATGTGGAAATGTTCAATAGAATTATAATGGATTTCAGCTTTACAACTAGTGAAAATGGTTTGTCATAGTCAATGATGTTACACTGCTTGAACCCTTTTCCAAACAGTTGTGCCTTACAGGAACTAAATTTTCCTTCCATGTATAGTTTATTCTTAAACTGAATGGCCTGAAGGCCTTTATTTTTCATTAATTTTTATAACCCACCTTTCAAGTTGTGATGTGGAATCCTTACAGGCCTTAATTATTAGATATAAATACATGACCCCTACATCTTTGAGGTAATTAATCATACAAGACTACTTGGAAATGATTCTGCTAGAATACATCATTATATAATCACTCCACCTTCATAGGGCTAGCAGGCTAGTTGTCATGTACAGAGATGATTAGAACCGATACTGATGGGAATGAAATACACTCTTGTTCTACCAATTCCAATTAGATATACTCTAGTGAATGTGCTTTCCCTAAATTCTCATCTAGAACCTTTTCCCTAGTAGTCAGACTAGTGCATCAGCAATTTCATGTGGCCATAAGTACTTGGGGTGGTCCGATAGCATTGTTGGACCTGAGGACCAAACTGGTCGCCTAGAGGCCAAGATGGGTGAATTGATTCAGCTACTACAGCATAGAACAGTTCCTATTACAATACCAAGGAATACATCGTAACATGAATTTGATATCAGGTCTCTTGGATTCACATACCGAGTCCTCAAATGTCGGGATGAGGCTCGTGTACTTTCCAGTTTCTTCTAGAATACCTATTTGCATCCAATATGTTTTATATCAACTGGAGGATCTACCAAACTATAGACTTGGTTTCGGTACATGGAATCCATTCTAGAAATCATTTTTTCTTGCTATATGGTAACCTCTTTGGCACTTACTACTTATTTTAAGGTTATAGGATCATTATAATAAACTAATAACGAGTCCCCATCCTCGATAACTAGAAAAACACACACTTATGGTTCTATATCCTCTCTTGTACTCCAACACAGTTCTTGTGTCTCTACAAGAGTTCTTTCTTCTAGGGGGCTCTGTGTTATATATTCCTATATCAAATCTTGGGTACCATGAGCCTTGACTTCATCAAATTCTAAATCAATCCAACTATCTCTTTTAGAGACGTTCTCCCTTTGAAAGAATATGGTGTGTCTTACCACTAAAATAATTTTATGAGGTATTGTATTGGTAATATCACTTTGTTTTCTGGGGGAATCCAATAAATATTCACATTGTGCCTCAAGGTGAAATATTATTACCTAATGAGGCCTTAACAAATGCTTCTCTTCCCCACACATGTTAATTCAAAAACATAGATTTCATTCAACTCCAAACTCGTATGGAATACCATTTATCTATTTTTTTGTATATGGTTTAATACGATTACATGGGATTATAACACATATCCCCAAAAGGATAATGGAATAATTTCACGAATATTCAGGGATCTCATCATGTTTAATAAGTTGTGGTTCCACCTTTCTCTCACTCCACTCCACTGGGGGGCGTGTAATGAAGAGTGAGTTGTGATAGGATCCCAAAAATCCTGTATGTAACAATGAAGTCATTATTAAGATATTATCAACCTAGGTTTGAGATTACTTTCTTAATATTTATATAGAGATGGTTCTCAACATTAGTCTGATACTTTTTGAACGTATCTATATAACCGAACTTATATATCACTAAGTAGATATGTGTATATCTACTAAAAACATCACCCAAAGTTATGAAGTATGAGTACCCTCCCATTGATTCAACTATAAATGGTCAACACACATTCGTATGAACCAATTGAATAAGATCTTTATACCTTTCACCTTTCCCACTAAATGCAGATTTGGTCATTTTCCATTGTATGCATGCGTGAATACACCATGTGGTATTAATTTGAATGAATCTAAATATCCATCTTGATGTAAATTTTTCAGGAGTTTCTCATTTAAATGACCTAGCTGGTGATAAAAAAGTTAGGTGGGGTATGTGCCATGAAATGTATCTTTTGTTATCGATTTCCATTTTTTGTATAATCCATCATATAAAGATCATTGTATAAATTCTCCATACAAAAAATTTTTAACATTGTAATAGAATAAACCTTAATTTCCAAATTTGAAATCAAATACATATTTATAAAATCTGGATACTAAAATAATGTTTTTAATAATAGAGGGATCATATTAACAACCCTTCAACACCAATATCATCCCAGTTCAAAACCTGAGGTTGTAGTCCCTGACAGATGCAACATCAAGTCTTGCCCCGTTGGATTCTATAAGATCCCCTTCTGCTTGGAATATCATTCAAAATATACTTGGTTCTAGTATTTGGATACATATGTGTGCAACTGATGCATGAATGATATTGGAACCTAGTTCTTCAGGGAATTTAAATCCTAGAACCTCCAAGTGCTCAATGTAACCAATGAGCGTTCCTACAAGATTCCTAGATAGCACAAACTCTCAATGATTACATTGAAAGAGTGTCATGGAAATCTCAAACCATTCGTTTCTTTCTCTCTCCTGTTAATGACCAAGGAGGTTCTCGAGCATGATATATGCATCCATGTTTTTGTGATACTACATGAGTTAACGAGACATTGATGTTAGCATCAAACATTGAAAAATGACCACATTATTCATATTTTCTCATAGACCAAGAACTATTCGTCACTCACATATTAGGTAGGCATCTCAGTTAATACTGACTCCAACACATAAGACTCTTGTTCAAAGCGTAGCATAATGTGAAGGCAACTAAACCATTCCTAGAAGTTATTATCATGGAGGATGTGGTCTTTATCCTGAATTTATCATAAGGATAGTTTGGTTGATTATCTTTCCATTTTATTCTAAAATTAAAAGATCATATGATTTGAACTTTGATTACAATTTATGAGAAATAAAAAATTAATTTTCTATAGTTTCCCACTATTTTATCAAGTCCTAATTTCCCTCACTATTGAACTCAGAAAATCATGTTTCCATGAAATTCAAGAGGAAAGGATCCATATTCTCCTTCACATAACCCCCTCAAGAATTGGTCAAGCTATGTGAATGTATTTAGGTATGGAAGACTTTCATTATTGTAGTCTTGCAGCTCCTTGATCCGTTGAGTGGACTCCACTATAAAAAAATCCATACTTGGATTTCCTCAACCCCTGCCTCAAATATATAAACAATTCTATCAATGGATACTTCTCTTCAAGTTATATGGTCATTTTAACCCAAAATCATTCATAATGGCTTCCTATATAAAATTAATTGTTCCAAAAAGGTTTGGTAAAACACATAGATTTATTATGCCATTCCATTAATCAAGTAATAAAAGGCTTAGTCTGACATTATATTTTTTTGAGACATTTTTATCTCATATGCATAAATTGCCTTATTATCTTTTTCACGTACCTGTTAATATTATGTGGATCTTACTTATGTTATTATCCATTTGTTGATAATATCTATGTACAAGGATGGTGTATTTATGTTCCATCTTCCATGTTTGTTAGTTCATTAATTATGTGATCATGACAACACATACATAATGAAAAACCATGAAACCGGAAGAAATAAACTAAAATAAATGGCATGATCTTGAGCTTTTTTTAATGGTTTATTGTCCAGATGTTGATAATCTAACCTTAACCTAGGGGAGAAACACTTTCATGTTTACAAATTTCTTTCAATTCACCTTTGTATCTCATTGGATTGTTTTAACATTCTCACATGACTTGAACCACCTCCACCATCTTGAGAGATCCATCCATTACATATGCCTTTTAAAATCACATGCATGTGAGGGGTAAAATGGGTTTTACATAAATGAATCCATGGGAACATTGACAATATATATTTATGAGTAGAGAAGAATCAGAGGCCAACAATTAATTTAATAAATTAATTTAATGAAACCAATCACATACAAAGGTATTGGGTAAGCTCATGATTATTAACATACATGCATTGAGTTACGCATTTAATAGAAGTAGCATTCAATTCATCAATAGTTATTATTAATATAAATGTCGTTCAAATTGTTTAATTATTATCTTTAATTAATCAATCCTTTTATCTTAATCCTTTTTTGAATTTCATTGAGATTATCAGGATAGTACATTAATTAAACATAGTGGTATCCTGGTGAATTATCATTCTAATCTACCCCACATATACAATATTTTCATACTGATTTACACTTATGACATTGGGAATACAAGATGTTTCAATGAAAAGTGTAACTACATATAGTATGATTTATACATGATATGTAGTTCTGAACATTACTAAAAAATTAACATTGTATCTTTGTGTATTTTGGTAAATTACATAACATGTAGTTATGACATTATGGTGTGTACTACCCTCACCATCAATCCTGAA
This sequence comes from Viscum album, assembly GCA_963277665.1. Classification (NCBI taxonomy): domain Eukaryota; kingdom Viridiplantae; phylum Streptophyta; class Magnoliopsida; order Santalales; family Viscaceae; genus Viscum; species Viscum album. Next base: position 559,412,718 of record OY728131.1, read on the forward strand.
GCACTTTCCCAGGGACTTGGTGGGTGAAGTATACTTTGTAAATTTTAGAGTACAATGAGTGTACATTGGGATATACACCATGTTGTCTCCGCATTACAGGGTTATCATACGGCTTATCCGATTATTGTATACATAGAATGGACCCTTTCCTCAATGGACTACATGCCATGTGCAATGGGCCACATGGAATGTAATCTGGTAAGCGAGTTCATATACATCTCGTCCAATATGCGGTGTAGAATTAACAACACTGTGTGCAATAAATTCACATGGATTGAGAAATTGCTGAATTACCCCCGATGTGTTGAATACTACTACATAGATTTTACTTTCCTGTCACCTAGGAAGAATTGTTGGTACCTCCGGATGAGTTCTCCATTTTAATGTCAATCAAAAATTCCTTTGTTTGTAGGAAATCTGTTTGAAATGTATAATGTGAGAACATATCTTGAAATTTAGGTTAGAATAATGATTAACCCTAACTTAAAAAACTAAATTATTATATAATAAATCATTAAAGATTTATTTAATAATTATAAACCATGATAAACTCAATCTGATATCTTTTGAAGGTTCTGGAGGCAGTTGAAGCACAATTGGTCCGGCGCCACACATCAATTTTGACCGTGATCAATGATTGTTCTAAGATCAATACGACATTGAACATCTGTCTACCTAGGATAGAATCCAAGATTTAGAAAAATGAGGAAGAGACATGAATCCATTAATAAGGATCTTGCGCATCATGTCTATAATTAATTTATGTTTAATTTCTAATGAAATAAAATACCTTGTTCTTCTGTACATTCTTCATTGATGATATTGATCTTCTAGGATGACCCTTTTAGATGGGCTCGTTGCGATAGCATAGATCCAAACCGAAATTTCTCTATTGGGTTCCACACATGCTCCATTGGTCTCCTATTGATTGCTCTCACTTTCCAGGTGCTGGAATAATGAAAAAATGTCTTCCAATAGTAGATCTTGACCACCTATTCGTCGATCTTGATGAACATCTCTCATTCCTGAGAGAGAGAGATGAGAGAAGTCGAAAGGAAATTCATGACATGGAATTCCTCTTGCACCACAGATTTCCTATACACCGAACAATAGACATACTTGTATATTTATTGACATTTCGATTTAGTAATAATATTTAATTGCATAAAAACAATTAAATACATTCATAATCATATAGAATATCCATGCTACATAATAACAATAGTATCATCATTATTTGGGTGCGCCAATATGCACAAAACAGATGGATAAATGAAATCTCATGCCACATAATAATAACTACGTTATAATTATTTTGGTTTGTTCCATATAGTTAAATAATTATTTTACATCCTTAAAATAATTATTTTACTACCAGTAAAACCTTTCCCACTTGATCTACTCTTCAATTTATTGAACATCTAAATAAATATTAATTTATTTATTCTCTTTTATTGGAATTTTTTTACACACAAGTAAATTAATTTTTATTTAATGTTCAATAAAATAAATAAATATATTTTTATTCACAATCCAAAAATATATATTTATTAAATTTATGAAATGATTTTAACTTGAATAAAATTATTCCATTTTCTTGAGAATAATATTTATTAGTTGAATTCAAATTGGATTTAATCGAGACCACCAGAAACACATTGTGTGTGACCATCAAGTATTATTTCTCATCGACATTAGGCAGACTTGAATAAATTCCAAAAGTATTAGCATGCAACGAATCAAGGAACCCAATATAAATAACATAATACCACAACACCAATATCCACATATAAATTCTAACTATGTAATATATTCCACTTATCTCAATATATCATCAATATAGTTTCATGACAGTGTCATGAACCTTTTTCTTGATATGTCGGTCTTTGGGTACCTAAAATTAACTCATCATTACACCTTGTCCATGAAATTTCATGAAATGATTCTATTTCAATCAAAGGGTTCACATATCAACATCCATAAATGGAAGGGACAAATATTTCCTCGTCTTACCCATTAATAACTTGTCATTCTTTACACAACCAATGAATCCTACATCCTGCCAACTGTCTGCATGATGGTTTTCATCAATAAAACCAAATACACGAGTCATAACACATATTAATGATAATAATGATTTCTAAGGACCATTAAAGACGCTTTTAGATGAGAATATATGATGACACCAAAACTTGATGAATTCCAACTGGTGGGTCTCTACTCATAATCTTCTATCTTATAGATTATAAAGTGTGAAATTATTGAGAATAAGTCTCATCTCCTTATGAGTACTTACACCTAATAGTCTGTATACTATGTGTCCCATCATAGTATATCATACAACCATAGAACAATATTTAGAAATATTGTCATATCATTTGAATGTTCTCATCGTAACATTAACTACTATAAACTTATCAGTGCGACAAATACAACCGAACATTATTACACTATAGTCAAGTAGAACAATGAACAATATGTAATAATATATTTAATATTCAAATATATTAAAATTTTATGTATTAAAAGTAAGAAGAGTATATTATATAACACCAATTCTTACAGTTTTTAGACCCTATTCTTGCATCCTGAATGGTACCAAAATTGTTATAATGTTTACAAGACATGATAAGGGCCAGATCCCTATAATAGATTGAAATGTTGGGACCTATAATGGAGCATGGATCAGGGGATGAGAAATGATGCCTAGACCCTCATAGGACTTGTCAATGTGTCTTTATTTTGGGATATCACTTGACATAGGCCACCTTTATGACATCACATATTTACTGATTTCATTATGTTTATTGTTTACATGTTTTGGATTCATATTGAGATATTAATTATTATTGGTTTTTTTATAATTTTGAGATTATTAATTTATTTCCATTATTGTGCTTCTAAAAAGGTATATTCTCCCTATATTTAATTTTATACCGTTGTTCCTAGTTAGAATCCTCTCCCATGTGGGGAGGCACACATTAACCCACTTAAGTTACCCAACTGGTGTATAGGCATGTGACTCCCAGGTTGGGATGTTACAAAAATATTTGGGATACACATCATGAATTACTGAAGATCAAGTTAACACCAAATCATTGCCTTTCAAAACATTTAACCTTAAATTAATTTTTTCTACAACCACATCAACTTTACAATATCTAGAAATTGATGTATTTTATAGGAAAATCTCACTCCATTATTTATCATGAATAAGAGTGTTCTTTTATAATGATTCTAAAACTTTTTGTTCACAATAATTTTTTCAAATTCAAATCATTAAAAATTAATAAACCCTTATTTACTACCACCTATGGTGACCACACCATAGAAATAAAAATATTACATAATTTTATATTAAAATTCAATACAATCCACAAATATTCATGCTTATGGTACATAAAGGATTTGTGTATTTATAGATTAGTCACATAAACATATTATTTCAAAATGGATCCTTAAAATATCCCATAATTTTTTGTAATCATAGTAATATTTGTAGCAATACCATGCTTAAAACATTTCTTCCTAACCTAAGAAAATATAGGAACATAATAATGGGTGATCTGAGAATCCTAGTTAAGGTTAACATAGAAGATATCAATCAATGTTCATTGGTGAGAAAACAATTAATACAATAATGATCATAATATAATATTTTCTTACCCATAGAATATATTATCATTTATATAGAGACATATAATAAGGATTTTTTATAGTAAAATAAAATCTTCTTAAGAGAATAGAATTATCTCTAATCAACCATGAGACTTGTAACAATATCCTAAACCTAGGAATGTAGAGTAAGAAAAATTTTATAATACTGAAAATTTATAAATTTAATTTAGGATTACAATATAGAGTGGTGGAGGTGGGGGTGAATTATTGTGGGATTATTATTTATTACATTAAAACCATTATCCCATTTTTGTACATATGTCCTTTATTTAGTGATTTTTTCTCTTATCATATGTACTTACGTTTAGAAAGAAATTAAAAAATAAAAATAGAATACATGTAATTTTAATGAGGTTTACCTATAGTGCAGAATACTATGTCATCAGTGTGTGCTGGATATTATCCCACTCAGCCAAAGATTCTTGTTTATTACCAAAATAATGAATGAGGAGGATATTCCCTAGAAATCCTTTTCCTAGAATTGAAAAGGTACAATGATTGATTAATATTTGAAAAACATGATTACCAAATATTTTCTTATCCCTTCTAAATTGATTAGTAATAAATATAACGTCTTCCTCAAATTAAAGCAATGAACTTAGATCGACATCCTCCATGTACAGTGATAAATTAGACTTCCTCTTATTTAGTAAAATCAATGGGATTTTCTATATGAATCTCTCTTTTAGGAAACCTATTATTAATAATTTGTCACAATAATAGAAAGATATTATATATTAGTATTCTCAATCTCTCTTCTATGACATAAAGGATTAAAAAAATAATTACTTGGTCAGTGAAATTATTCGACTTCTGATCTTCAAAAAAAATTAGATATGATATAATTATTTCATATTCGTTGTCGTCTATACACAATGTAAATACTTAATTTAGTATTATTATCTTTTTAGTGAAATTGATTACTTGTAAACTTTTACTACACTTCACTTGTTTTCTTTTTATTCATGAATTATTTCACCGTTCATGTTCATTGAATGGATAACTCAAGTCATATCATGCATGGATTTGAATTATATATAAAAGTATTATTAAAACTCTACGTGAACATTATTATTCACTTTTAATTATCAATATAGTTATATTTATGATTTAAATATTCACTCTTTGTATAAAAGATTTCATGTTCTTTATGGACCTAGTTGCAACCTAAATTGCTCACTACCATTAGAAATGAATGGGAAGCCTCATTTGAATTTTTTCCTTCACCAGACAATGACGCCACCAAACATTATCCTTCATGGGATCTATAAATTTTGATGAGACAATATATATGGATCAAAAATTATCATTATAATTTCCATTTGTGGAATGTTGAATTATTATACTTCTTCTTATGATAAATTAATGGAATATATACTATTATCTTCATGATTGAAATTTTATTAATGGTTTCTATATTATTTCAATAAATATATGAGCATGGAACCACTCTTCCATTGGAAGAAACATGAGGGATTCCCAAATGAATCTTGGTTTTTAATGTGTAAAATCTGAGCTCTTAGTTTTCGATAGATACTCTTGCGGTCTATACCTTAGTATTTATAGATTTGGAACCCACACCATTTTTCATTTGGAAAATTTGTAATGTTCAATAAAAATAAAAATACAACATATATTTTTAAAATCTTCCAATGATCAAGGATATTCAAGACAATGAAATACAAAAACAATATTTTACTTCGTGAACTCGTGTACTTTCTACATGAGAAAACCTCCCCTTCATGGAAAAAAATACCACATATAAAACTCCCCAATTAAATTGGAAGAATGAATACAATGATGTAACTTATCTTTTATAATATAAGATTCTCTATCATTAGACCATCAATTTCATGTAAAATGAGTATTTCATGCAAGAGATATTTTCATTTTTATATCGAGAATTAGCCCATAAAAGATCTAGTTTCTTTTGGTGGTCTGAATTTGGATTAATGATCCCCTCAACCTTGAAAAATCACATACCTCAAACCTTGATAAACTATGGATAAAGATGAGGGAACTGAGGCTGGAGGACTATCAGATCAGTTCTAATCAAATGGACATATAATATACATATGTTAATAATTGGTTGGATAGTAACATGTTGTTCCTCATCCAACATAACCATGGAATCATAAATTAGTTCTTTCAAATGACTCATAATGCAACATGAAATCAAGATATATTCATATATATATATATATTTATATTTATATTTAATGGTTCTCATGAAATAATGAAATATTTAATGGAATTCTCAAATTTCTCTTCTTCATCATGTTGTAAATGATATTGAATTATTGACACATGTCTTCGACATTAAATAACAACTCAACAATTGGTAAAAAATCAATACACATCATAAAAAAATGTATTTGTGACCATTGAAAATCCAATGATGGATCTTCTTCAATCATTTTAACTACATTAAATATTTATATTCAAAATATAGAGAGATGTTCTAGAAATTTTTATTTGAAATATAAAACAACCAATGAATCTTTAATCAAACATTAATGTTCAAAAATTATTTATAAATTTAATTCACATAGTGACTTGGCATCATAACTTCAATAATTGAAAATCATGATTAAAAACACCTTTTATCATCTAAATTATTATTCATTAATATATTCATATAGAAATAATGATCTTCAGTAGTTAATTAATTATTTATAAATAATACATTATAAACACAAATTGGACCATAAATCTCACCAATTAATTTTTTTCTAAATGAAAATATAGAAAATATTATAACATTATGTTATATTCAATTCATCACTCAATTTTTCATTTTCTTCTCTCCCCCTAATTGATAAAAAATAAACAATACATAAGGGGGGATTTTATCATTTCATTATTAGAGATTTCACAATCATTTATTCCACTCTATTTATATAAGTTATAACACATTGTATAAAACAAGATTGCAGAATTCATAGATCAATGTTATGAATTCTAAATATATGATATGTTACCAATAGTAATATAAATACATGTTTCATTCCTCAAATACTATTAAACTATTTCTAGGTTGGTAGTAACTTATTGGTGTTAATTCAATAAATAATATTAAAAATTATATATATAACTAAAAAATAAAATAATCAAGATACATTCAACATGAAAGTAATACAATCATATTTAAACAAAGATTACAAAAATTCTATTATAATCCATATGTAATTTTCTTGAAATCATTCAAAAAATTTCGACAGGATTGCTTTATTCACCCCATTGATTCATCAATGTTCACCCTTTAAGATAAGGCTTCTCAATTTTTTTGTGTATTACGATTAGAGAGTATTCCCACAAACCACATCAATGACATCATAGACATATACCTTAAAATGATATTTGATTTTTGTAAAATATAATTCTCTAGGAATTTTATTAGATTCTAACCCTCATTATATAATCTCAATAAACATTTATCAAGTTAAGTGTTAACATTTTTTGTTATCCTATATGTTAATTAGTTTGATAAACAATTTTTTTATCACATCCATGATGTAAACATTAAATATTTTAACCGGTAATGGAATATTTACCATGTTTATCAAGGTTGGTCTCTGATCTTTTATAAAAAATGTTCATCCAGATATCTGTAGGTAGATCAAACTAGGATGGTGACATATATTAATTTTTTAATGGATATTTTTTCTTGTATTTATAATAATATAATCAACATTTTATTCCTCCACCAAATATGTGAATCACCTTAAATTACCTTCATTTAATGAAAAAACACAACTTACATAAAAATAAGTTAGACCACATTTTACTTTTAATGATAGAATCAAGGATGATGATTGTTTCTTAACCCTAAATGCCTTTATTTTCATCTCTATGTAAGGTTGAACAACTCATTATGCATTTCTATATTTTATAGATGTTTTGGGTAGCATTGTATCATCACTTTCATTTCTATAAAATTTCTATGATTTGTTTTTATCAATGGAAATCAAGGAATATACAACACTTGGAAATTTATGGGTCTTTTTCCAAATCATATCCTCAGCTGGAGATATGAACAAACTATTATTTGATATGTTTCAAAATTATTTGAACCTTCCCAAAATGAAATAATAGAATTTTTTGTCACCATTCTTTGACAACCAATCTATAAATTCTAATTCATCGTGTGGAATAATATTTTATTTCTTTTATCGTCTAGTTTTGTTTATAGTTCATCCAATTTTATTTTTCATTTAAAATTTGCATACAAAATTAGTTATTTGTTATTTTTAATTCTATAAGCATTCCTGGGGGTTTCACCTAGATATTTATCTATTCCCTTTTCAACATTATGTATTTATTTTTATCATGTATTGGTCATCCTATTTTATTATTATTTTTTCTTCCATTCATTTAGATATCTATAGACTAGTTATAGTGATCCATGGTGGGAACACTTGTTTGAAAAAAGAAGATTCTTATTCACTTATTTTGAGAAATACTTTTGATGTTCATGGTAAAATATAGGAAATCTTCTTTTTGAATCGTTCAAAATTATAAAACCGGTCTATAGCCTAGGAATGCTCCTAAGGAAACTACCTCAATATCTATGGCTATTACATAAATCGTGGGGAATAAGGCCTATATATCATATTGGCAAGGTTATACCCTAGAAGATATAGCCTCTGGCACTCTTCTATGAATCATTGGAAAATTTTCAAGGATATAGTATTATTTCATGTGGAAGCCTATCCATGAAGTGGCCCTAGTGCGCGTGACCAACTGCTAACCTCAAGAAGCACCTGTGGCTACTGATCAGAAATATATTTTAAAATATATGGGGTTTCAAACCCATGTTACATCCGAAGATATTGGTAAAGAACACTATGCTATTATGAGTTTTATACATATAAATTAATATATATGTATATATATATAATATCTTATCCAACATGAACCGATCTATGGCCACGGTCCATAAGTGCATGTGGCTATTATTGTATTTGAAGGGGCTATAGCCATGTAACCTTTTCCCATGTTTATAGGGGTTCATAGTGATTTATTGTATCCATGACTACATATTCCTATATATATAGGTGTTTTTAGAGGGTATTGTGTCCATGAGATTCTATGTTGATGTATATATGTGTTTTTTGAGGATTATATAGCCATGGGATTTTATACCCATGGATATATGCCTTCTACCATAATCCTCTAGTGGTGGGGAAATGTTTCCTCCCACTTGGTGTATAAATATATATATATATATCCATAATAATCAGTGTATTTGGCTATATGATTCCTATATCTATAGTATATGTCCATGAGAATATCCGATGGAATCACCCTATAACCAAGAGCATTTGATATGATAGATTTTTGTATAATCTTTCAAAAATATTATGGAGCATAAATACCTATTTCCCCAAATATATTTCATTTTGTAGATAAAATTAATTTTATTGGTGAATATGATAATTTTTAGGTATATTTTATCAAATGAAAAAAATTAGGTAAGATCAAAAAATGTTCACAAATACATGGAATGTACATTTTATATACATGTTGTATACATTTTCCCAGACAGAGATCGACTAACCTGAATACAAACCCATGCTTCTTTCATGATTCCAACACCATGTAAAATTCTTTTACACACTATGTTCCCCCTTCTATAAGAATTTTTTGGAATGAGTTGAAACTATACACCATGTGGGATAGTTCTACATGCTGTATACCACCACCAATAGACCATCAACACCATCAAAGTCAAGGGTAGTCTGGAAGTTTCCCTACTGACGGAGAAAAAATATCCAAGATTGGTTGACTTGGTTAAAATCTTTGTACTTTTGGGTACACGAAGTGTATTTTTAAATACTATAATTAGTGGTAAGGGCCTCAAAATTTGAGACACTAAAGGAGTGGACAATGAAGGAGACACACAATGGGAGTTGAATAGAGAGAAAGTAAAAGAGTGAAGAGAAGAGAGGATGTGTTACTACTCTATCTTCCCAGCGATCATTAATCCAAAGATAATAAGAAGTTTGTTTCTAGGATTAATATTCTATTAGTAATTAGAAACTAAATTTTTATATTAATACCCCATGTGTTGGGATGTGGAGGATTATGGTTCGTTGTTAATCAATTTTATTATCGTAATACTGTTAGTTGTATTTCTCTAATAATTCTACAAAATTTCATTCTAAAAATCTCTAGAAACCCCATATGAGACCATGAAAGGAATTTCTAGGGTTCTTCAGAGGAATTAAAATAATGAAATCCCATGATCATTGGGTGCACTGATCATCTCAAAATGGCCAACAACTAATAAAATTAATAGGAATGAAATTTCAGACCAAGGAATTTTTCTCTATTGATTCAAACAAAACTCACCAAACCATGGGGTTATATTATATTTCAAACCAAGAGATCCAAGTGATTATAAACAACACCACAGAGTATGAAAATTGGTGTAACTATGACCTTAAAAAATCCTCATCCATGACTAATTCTTCCAATTTATAACTAGAACTAATTTTTAAGTCACTCATTGTATTTAAATAAATTCATCATGAAATTGAAGAATTAGTTACTCCATCATTGGAACATAAAACATAGACTCTAAATTTCGGCAATCATCACCTAATTAATCATATACTAGAGAAACAAAATTATGTGACTATCTATCCTTGTGTAAATACCCCGTACTTTTACTATAATGGTAATATGTTTGTGAATTTCAATATTGGGTACTGAATGTTACACGTTGACTGAAACTACACCAAATTTTGGCGTCTTTGCTGGGGATTGAATGTTAATTGTGTTTTAAAGAAAATATTTTATCAAAGAAAGTTAAAATATACATAAAAATTTCTTAATATTTTTCAATCTCATTACTATTTTTTTATTTTTTATCTTCTACATTTATTATTGGTGTGTGTTTAGAGTTGTGCAGAATCACAGGTGCATGAGTGACTGAATCACTTGGTCCAGGAGAGCCGAGTAATCGAAATCCTTCTGCTTGACCCAGAAATTGAATGAACAATCTTAACGGGACATCGAGAACTTATCTGTGATCACATCGTAAATGCCCCCATGGAGAATATAGAAGAGGAAGACTAAGTTTTCCTCTAAGAATTTGAAAATTATTTTATGCCTGATGAAAACTAGAACTAACAGCTAGCTACTGAAAATGATCGCAACCAACATCCCCTAGAATATATCATGGAGTTCATTCCACAAAACTGAAAAAGAAAACTGGATCCATTGGTTCTAGTTTATGACCCACATCCAAACCGACAGTATCATCCACTAAAATGGTTTTTATACAAGCATCCAGGACAAATGACTATTTTTTGTCATTAGAAAAAATATATGACCCTCTTTCTGAAGAACAACTACCCCACACCAAACCCTTATGGAGTATGATATTCCTTCCATACATGAAGCATATATAGGTATTTTCAGACCACTGGTGCAAACCAAACATTTTGAGATCAAGCCGGTCATCATGCAGCTCATCCCAAATATGGTTCATAATAGAGGTTTACCAAGTGAAGACTTCAAATCTCATCTCTATAATTTTCATGAGATTTTTGACACATTATGTTACCATGGGGTGTTTGATGATTCCATTAACAATTGTTTATTCCCCTTCAAATTAAGAGATAAATTGAAGGACTGGATTAATGGATTACCTAAACATTCCATACTAACCTAGGAGGAATTGTCCTGAGAATTTTTTTTGTCAAAATATTTCCCACATTATTTGATGGTGATGTTGCAGAATAAGATTCACAACATTAAACAACAATATTTTGAGTCATTGTATAAATACTAGGAGCATTTAATGGAAATGTTCAGAAATTTCTCACATCATGGACATCCATTGTTGATGTAAATCTATGTTTCTATAGAGGTATTATGATAAACATCAAATTATTGGTTGATGCAGTTGTAAGAGGAACAATGATTACAAAATCTCTAGAGGAACTCTTAGACTTGCTAATAGATATTTCAGAAAATAACATCCAATAAAACTCAAATTGGGGAACACAAATGAGGTGTATGCATCACATTGATGCCACTATAATGATTACTTCCCAACTTGATGTTCTGTCCAATAAATTGACATGTTGAATCTAAAAAAGATATCTGAAGTTCATGTGTTAAATCACCCAGCATGTAGTGAATTTGGTGATAATAATGTCTTGTGTGAATTCCCAGGGACAATTGTTGGTCCCTCAACAAGTGAGGTCATCTATGATTCTTAGAACATATAGAAAAACATTAACCCTTAATACCAAAACCAATCTTGGAATGATAACATGAATAAAGTCTTGTTGTGGAAGCAACAAAACTCTCAACCCCACCCCCAAATGTTGACCAGTAATGGCTAATAATATTATCAAAGTCCATATCCTAGACAACAGCATGTATCCCTCTAACAATAATGGTTTCAAAACCCTCATCTGGATCAACAACTTCAGTCTATATAACCTCAACTGGATTCACCACAAACTCAGTTGGAAAACCCATAAAATCTATAATAAATTTTGTTAAGGTTCATATAAAAAATAGAATTAATATTTTAGATTCAGGAGGAATCTATTTGAAGCCAGGAAAATTTGATTAAGAATATTTCCAATCATATATCTTCACGGTAACTTGATACATTATCAGTAAACATTGATAAGAACCCACAGGAGGAGGCTAAAGTTGTATCGTTAGGAAGTGGAAAAGAGCTACCCTCGAAAATAACTGCAAATCAAGGTGAGGTGAAAAATATAACTCCACCTACACCCTCTTCATGTATAGAAGCCGGATATGTGGAGTCCCCCTTAAAATAGTAACTATCAAAATATAAGTAGGCCACACATGGTAAGGGAAAATATGTGGTCAAACCTTATGAACCAACCTTACCATTTACCACATGACTGATGTAGAGGATGCTGGATCAATAGTTTGCAAAATATATAAAGGCATTCTGAAATAATCACATTAATATGCCTTTTTCAAAGGTATTGACACAAATTACAATATATATGATGCTCATGAAGGAAATACCCACAATAAAGATGAATATTGATGATTTGGGAACCATTTCTCTCACTATGGAATGCACATTGGTGGTTCAATACTCTCTTCCATCAAATCTCTATGACCTAATATTTTTTACAGACCCTTGTACATTTAGAAACTGTGAGTTTGGGAAGGCCATTTGGGACATGTGGGCTAGTTTCAATCTTATGAACTTTGGATTACTTATAAATGTAGTGCTAAAGGTTCTAGATGAAAATCAAGTGACATTATAGCTAATAGATCCCTCCATTTAAAATCCTAAATGGATACTTGGGCATGAGCTAGTGAATGTGGGATGGATGATTCTTCCTGTTGATTTTATTATACTTGAAATGTAGGAAGACCAAGAGGCACCTCTTATTTTTGGATGAACCATCTTATCTTTTGGGAAAAAAATTTTAATTTTTTTTCACAAAAGTGAATCGATCATCAAAGATGAAGATAAAGGGTATCCAATAATGTCCTCAATGCTCTTAAGAAAATTTCACATACAAAAAATGTGTAATTTTATGCTTTGACTACATTGATGGATCAAAATTGATACATGGGAGAAGACATGGGATGTTTTTCTATCACCGATGAACTAGATGTGGTAGACATCCTGGCTGATTATGAACTGGAGGAGTTGCAATTATCATAGGCTAGGGCAGTCATTATTTTAAATGTGGAAGTTTTCTAGATAGTCTAGAGCGGTCTAAGGAAGAACTAATTGTTCCCCCAGTTCTAAAATCCCCACAACATGAACTAAAACCTCTCACATTTTCTTAAAAATATGTTTAATTTGGATATAAGCATACACTAAAAGTTATACTCAATGCATCACCCTGACAAGAGTAATACCATAAACATATATAGGTTCTATTATGAAGAAAATAGGGTATTGGGGGGATAGTTTCTGATCGTAAATGGATCAATATTACCATTTGCATCAATACGGTGCTACTTAAGGAAAGATCCAATCTCTATTAGCAACCGCAATGATGGATAAGCCCTCCAATGAAGGAGGTTGTGAAGAAAGAAGTTATCAATCAATTAGATGTTGGAATCATCTACCCAATCTCTAACATCTGATGGGTGTGTTCTTTGCAAGTGGATCCTAAAAAAGGGATTAACATCGTGATTACCAAAGATAATATTGAACTAATCCAATAATAATAGTCACATGATTGAGAGTGGGAGTGGAATACTAGAAGCATAAAGATGCAGTAAAAAATATCACTTCCCACTTCCTTTCATGGATAAGATGTTAGAGTGATTATAGGGGCATGAGTCCTATGGCATTGTAGATGGTTATTCTAGATATAACCAAATTTTTATTGCCCATGAAGACCAATAGAAGGTTACTTTCACAAGCCCATATGAAACTTATTCCTATTGATGGATGTCATTTGGTATATTCAATGCTCTAGCCACCTCCCAATGCTGCATGTTTGTGATATTCCAATACATGGATGATAATATTATAGAAGTCTTTATGGATGATTTCTCATTCAATGGAAATTCATTCAATACCCAATTGTGAAATGTAGAATTTGTCTTAGAACGATAGAAACAAAATAATCTGGTTTTGAATTGGGAGAAATGAAAATTTATGATATAGAATGGTATCATCTTAAGAAACCAGATTTCTATGAATGGGATTGGTATTGACCCTCCAAAGATTCAATGAAATCACAACTTCCCATTCCATCTACATTTCTAGAAATGAAATGTTTTCATGAGCAGGTAGGTTTATATAGAAGAATTATTTATCAATTTTCAAAGATAGCTTAAGAACTAACTAACCTCCATTCAAAATTTTTTATCTTAAAAACCCATGAAACATGCATCAGAGAATTTATGATCTTTATGAAATGATTAGTTTAATAACCTATCCTTGTTTCCCAAAACGTGGAGGGACAGTTTGAAATTATGTTGGATGCATGTGATTATGATGTGGGAACAGTTCTTAGACACCAGCTTAATAAAATTTTCAAAACAATCTACAATGCCAGTAGAGCATTAAATAAATCAAAATCAAATACACGTCCATGGAAATGTAAATTCTAGTATTAGTTTTCTCATTGGATAGGTTTTGATCTTATTTAGTGCAATCAAATTTTATTCTCTACATTGATCATGAACCACAAATTGTTTTTTGAATAAGAATGATGCAAAGACGCTGGTCATTCATTTGGTGCTTTGGTTCCAAGGATTGGACATTGAAATCAATGAAAAGAAATGATGTTATAATGTAATCACTGATCATATAAACAATATGAAATTCCTCTGTTTGGAAAAATAGGATGACAATGAAGTCATGGAGTCCCAGCCAGATAGGCATCTATTTTTAGTTGGAGTTACACCTCACCCATGATATTCCTACATCACCAATTACACATTTATGATAATTGGTCATCTTGATAATGCATTCCAACAAATGAAACCATTTTTTCTCTAAGGTAAAAAAGATATTTCCAGGATGATCGTAGTTCATCCATTCATGTAGAGATGGGGTGATCTGCTGATGCATCCTAAAAGAAGAAGTTAACGCAATTTTGGAGTTTTGTTATTCATCAGGGAATCATGGACCAATCCAAATGATAGTAAAAATCCTACAATATGGGTTTTTTTGGCCCACTATGTTCAATGATGCCTGATATTTTTTAACACGATGTGATAAGTGTCAGTGAATTGGTAACATGTGGCATTGTGATGAAATGCCTCAAAACCCCATCATTGAAGTTGAGGTATTGGACATATGGGGAATTGATATCATGGGACCCTTTCTCCAATTATTTATAAATTCATACATTCTGGTTTGTATGGATTTTGTATCCAAATGGATAGAATCTACTACCATGACAGACAACACAACAACGTCAGTCATTCCCTTATTGAATATGATTTGTTTTCATAAGCTTCGATGTTCCACGGGTTTAGATAAGTGAAATAGGGATGAATTTTGGCAATTCATTGATGAGGAATGTGCTTATGAAGTATAGAGTGAGTTATAACATGGGGAAAACTTACCATCCCCAATCAAGTGGAAATGTGGAGGTATCAAACAGGTAACATAAGAAAATCATAGAGAAAATAATGAATGCATCATTGAAGGATTGGTCCAAGAAGCTTGATGATGCCTTATGGGCATACCAGATGGCCTTCGATACAATTCTAGGTATGTCTCCATTATGTTTAATATATGGAATTTCATTTAATTTGTCAGTGGAAACTAAGAATAAAGCCTATTGAATGGTGAAGGCCTCGAACTGCGCTATAAAGGGAGAAGAAGAAAAATGCAGGTTTGAACTGACAGATCTCGCTGAAATTCTGGGGGGGGACATCTGAGAATGCCAAACTGTGTAATGAAAAGGCAAAGGAGGTCCATGATGACATGATGTCTTGGAGTTCAATCACTCCTGGTGATGAGGTACTATCGGTTAACTCCATTTTGTGAATTTTTCCTGAATATTTGATGTCTTGATGGTTTGGACCTTTCTGAGTGATCAAGGTCTTCCACCATGGTGTGGTGGTAGTACCTGGAGAATATGTTCAACCATTTATAGTGAATGGGATGCGTCTCAACCCATATCTTCACCAGGAGGACATGGTTGGTATATTGTACACTATACATTTCAGATAGAAAGAGGCTGTGTTAAGTCGATCCAATGAACTAAAACAGTGGTGCTTCCTGGGAGGAAACTGAAAGACAACCTGCCATGTGTCACCTTTTCACATAGTGTGTAAATTCCACTTATAGTATATTCATATTGAACTATTAGTATAAAAATATATTACTTAAATTAATAAACATGGATGATTTTTGGGCCGATGGTAAGATCATTAGAATGTATCCCAGCCATCGTTGGTTCGAATCACTGCATACCTACCTTCAGTATAGAGTTCGTCCTTTTTGGACATGTTTTTTTAAACATTGTGTGAGGTATTTTCAAAATAAAATAAATATTTTTAAAAATACATTAAAAAACATGATGGGGATGGACTAGATATCCAGGGTCATAATCCATAGATCTAAAATCCTCGGGTTTGAATTCTGAAAACTGGTCTAGTTCAATTATTTTACATATCAAAAAAACCACACAGCATGAATTTTGATATATGTCTTATCCATAAAATTTTGATTCATAGTTAAATGGTTTTCAAAATATAATATTATAGGTGGGTGAAGTCGATAGAATGACAGAGTCTTGGCACATGATTCAAAAAGACTCATGTTCAATCTCTGCTAATCTCCCTGCTTCATCCAAATCATTCAATAATTAAAACCCCCATTATGCATTTTCTTCATCTCATGTAAAAATGCACTTATACATATATTATTTAATGTTAAAAAATATTCAACACTACATCCTTCACACCAGTGGTTGAGGGCTTGTGTTTGGATCGGGCGATTCCTAGTTTGAATCGTGTCCCGAGCACCGGACCAAAGGATGTAGTTTTGTTTATCAAATTTTAGAGAAGTCACCTTTCGATCTTGTGATACACTACATTTATAGTTATTTTTGTTTATATATTTATTATTATTATAATAAATTCTATATTAAAAAAACTCATGAACAGTGTGTGGGACCTACCTCACATCATTTGGTTCAGCTATAATGGTCGGGTATCCTACCCAACCTGACCCTATGTTGAAACCCTCATCCCACCCCCCCCCTCGTTTTCTCTCCCAAATCATCAACCCTACACCACTCCACCCTCTCCAATATTAAATGTTTTTCATTTCTTGTACCAATTTATTCAAAAATTTGATCCTCACTCAATGTATATTGTTTGAAACAATTTATTTCAATGTTTTGGTCATGTTTACGTCGATTTGTAGATTGGTCGACCGTTTGGCTTTGACCCGCAGAACACAGGGTCAATGGAGAACACATTCCATGTACATATTGTATGCATCCACAAATGAATTTTTATTATAATATTTAATTCACATGGTGTGTATGTTCAGTAAACCCCATTTATAGTGCCTCTCCTGGCCTTATGAACTATTACATGTCCAAGTCAAACGGCCCAGATCCCATGTATTCACACATAGCATGTATGTTCGGCACATGCCATGTACCCCATCTATGTAGGAGAATGAATGATGAAGGAGTACATGCAATTGCAATCCATGTTTACCACATGGCGTGTAAACCTTCCACATGGAATTCCTATTATCGCTTTACCTTACAGAGAAGATCCATGTATATACAATTACACTGGCTCAACCTCATGTTTTATTACACGGTGTGTTCGACCTTTCATACATCGTGTACTAGCTTTTCCAGAACACATACCCACTCAATGTGTCTATCTAGAGTACATGGGTTCTTACCCAGATCACACAACATGTTATGTACGCTAGATGCACATGCCATGTCCTTTTATTTTTTTTAATTTCTCACATTTTCGTTTTCTTATTCTTCTTTTTTCTTTTCCTTTATATATTTTAGATATAGAACATGATAATACTTTGAGTGGGAAGCGGCCTACATCTACTTCGGCTAGTGAGGGAACCCATCACTATCTGATTCGTATTCATCCTTCCAAGAGACTAGAATTAGATTTACCCGTTTTCTAGCCACCAGTTTTGGCAATACTACCTCCTCTTCTCTCAGTAACCCCGTCAGTGGTATCCTCTAGTTGGGTAGATTTCGTGACATCCACTACTTCCACCATTGATCCTCCTACAAATTCTATCTCACCATCCACCGTAACTAAGAGCTAAGGTACTAGAGCGCCCAATTTTATCTATATACCCTCATAGTAGAGCACATCATTAGAAAAACCCCTTGTGCTAGCTACAACATAGGACGATCCACCATCTTCGACCACTACTATCCTAGCCAAACCATCCCCTTAATCCCCAACATAGGCAGCTCAGGCCACTGCCTGAACTAAGCTTTATCCTTGCCTGATTTTTTCATAGGGACTCCCTACCATAGACAGATTACGACAATTTTCACAACTGGTGATACTTCTGAGCTCTTGATTCTTGGATGTGATCATTCAACATCGTCTCGACAAGTAGATGGAGATCGAAGATCTCTTTGGACATACACAGATTCTCAAACACTCATGATCATCACATCATCCTAAAGATATTTATTTTTGGAGTTTATCTTGTCCTTCGAGTTTGATGAACCCTCCTACCACTAGACTTCAATTTATACTATCACATTACCTTTATTTCTCCTACGTGGCTGAACCTTTATGCTGACTATGCTTGAGATTGGATATGAGTGTAGATTGAGCAGATTCTTGGGTGTCTCCATCAACCTCATGGTCTTCATTTTTCTACAACACTTGCTCCTCCATGCACTCCTCAGCCATCCGTAGCACACCTACCACTGGAAGCACTTTCCACCAGTTCAATTCGGTTTTCCACTTCCTGTGGCTGGTACTACTACATCTATCTAGTATGTTCCAGTTCAGATGACCACTTAGAGCTCAGAGATAGTGTCTCTTTCTTCCTCT
Source organism: Viscum album (assembly GCA_963277665.1). Taxonomy (NCBI): domain Eukaryota; kingdom Viridiplantae; phylum Streptophyta; class Magnoliopsida; order Santalales; family Viscaceae; genus Viscum; species Viscum album. The sequence continues at coordinate 559,431,903 of OY728131.1, forward strand.
ACCGCTACTCCTATCCTACTGAATCCCCCTTTTAAATATCTTTCCTCTTCTAATACCACACCGTTACTAGTTTTTTCACACATGTTTTATTATATATATCTTTTTTTCTTATACATAAGGTGTGATATTGTATGTGAATGATTATTTTTTCCCATTTCATCCCTAATCGCATGAACTCTATAGTGGTCAGAGCTTATTTTTCAACCACTTATCATTTTTTGAGCTGGGCACTAGGGGGTAATATTTTGGAGTTTTATTTCATTCATATTTTTTTCATTAATTATTTCACTACATCATTTCATCCTATACCATTGATGTTTTGAACACATACTCTACTTATCCACGGTGTTTCACATGTCAGAACATGTACCATATTAAGTGTGTGGTAGAGTCAATAACTAAACATGCCTTTTCCCTTGAACTGATCTAGGAGACAACATTAATAGTTAAAATATTTTAAAATGTGGAAATTTTATGATTAATTATAATTATAAATACTAAAAATATAAATGGGATATTAAAAGTTACATTCTTATTACATATTTCAATGTATTTATAAAATATTGATGATACATTATTATTATTGATTAAAATTCTTGTACATTTAAATTTATTAGATTGATCATTTGTACTCATGTCAAGTCCCGATTGATCCCTTTACTTTTCCCAATCCTGAGAGGTATTCTAATCCTTTTTGATATATTATATCATATACCCACATTCTTGAGAGTTTATTAAGATATGAATAAGTTCCAAAACATTTGACTCTTTCACTTCATAGATGATGAATTTTTAATTAAATTATAATGATTGAAGTATTTGATTGTTTTTCATCCCCTTTGATGTTGATACTAACCCTAAATATGATTTTCATAAAAACTTTATAAACCATGATCATCATTGATAGGAAGCCAAATTACAATCCAAATGATGCTTCCTACCATAATTATTTCATAATATTTCATTATTATTCATTTGATCTTTATGAAGATAGATTTTTAGTTATTCATGGTAAATTTTGGTAAAAATCCTTAAAATTAAGTGTGGGGGAGAGTTACACATGTTTATTAGGATAGAAGGGTTCCAAAACCACTATTCATTTTATTCTTGGTAGTCCCAATTGTAAAAAAATATTGAAATATTGAAAAATTAAAAAGAGGGACCATATTCATTCAGTAATATATATTAATTGTTTATAGATCCATGATGATAAGTGAATATCACAGTGATGATACCCTTTGATAAATCTTCATTGGGGATGTACTTCTATTGATCTCTATTTCTAAATATCATGAAATGTTATTTAAGAATTCCAAGTTTTTCTAAAGTCGTGTGATATTATTTTTTACATCATTAACTACGTAACCAAAGACTCAAAAACATTGGAAACTTATAGAAATCCTTCATGTTGTTTGTGATTTGACTTCTAAAGTGTATATTGAGAAAACATTCAATACTATGAATTGATTTCATATACTAAATATTGATTTTAACTATGATTAATTGATTTTGAGAGATGAGTGTGGTACTTTTGGTGACGTAAATAATCAATTGACATGTTTATTTATGAGAAGTTGAATAATTGGTATGAAATAGGATGAAAATCTATAATTGAATTATATAGGAAGAATGAGTATAATATCTTTTCAATGGAACTATTTTTTGTTCCTTTTAAAATAATTTTCCATTTATATAGTATTTATAAGTATAATTTGTTGAATTTTTACTTTTTAGAGTATGGATTTTGTTTATTCGATGTTGAGATTTTTCTTAAATGTATGAAAATGGATATGTGTGGGAGAGTTTGATGTTATCATTTTTGGTATACTCTTTCATACGTATTGTTGATAATAAAAATATTTTTTCACCAAATATATTTGGTTTTGTGGATAATATTATTTAAGTCGGTGATTAAGATGATTTTTCGGTAATTTCCAGCCTAAGACTCAAATTGAGGAAGATCAACAAAAGGTCACAAATATATGGCATGTATATTGTATATACAAGTTGTTTGCATTTATCTAGATAGAGATCTTCCAACATGATAACACACCCATGTTTTTTGCCAGATTCACATTCCATGTACAGTTTATTTACACAATATACTCTCCCTTCTAGAGGAGTTTGGTGGCTGAATTTGATAATTCAGACCATGTGTGGTGGCACTACATGTTGTTTACCCTAACCAACCTACCACTGACACATTCAAAGTCAATGGTGGTGCAGCAGATCACCTAATAGTGTAGAAATAAGAGACAAGTCTATTTCACTAGGTTACCCCACATATACAATCGAGTACACTCTGTGTATTTGTAAATAATATAAATTGAGGGTAGGCCCTCCAAATTCAAGACATGGAAGTAGGGGACAACAAATGAGACAAATAATGGGGGAATAAGAGAAAGAATGTGAATGAGGGAAGAGAAGATTAGTGGGAATGCTTCACTACGTCCTCAATGAACTTAAATTTAATGTTGTTTAAATGTTTATTTAAGCTATTAAGAGTATATTATTCATTAGTAACACCATGTGTAGCTAAATACCCCTATATTGGGGTTGTGGATAATTGTGGTTCATTGTTAATCAATTTCCCTATTGTATTTGTGTTATTAATGTTTCTCTCATAATACCTCGAAATATATTATAAATACTTCTGGAAACACCGTATAAATCCATGAACAGAGTTTCAATGGATCTTAAGATGAATTAAATTAATGTACACCCATTATCATTGGGTTCACTAAACATCTCAAAACGGACTACAACTAAAAAAATTAATAATAATCAAACTACAGATAGATAAATTTGTCCTTATTGATTAAAACAAAACTCACCAGACAAAGGGGGTCTGTTATATTTAAAACCCATAGAGGTGAGTTATTATGAATAACACGACATTATAAGAAGATTTATTTGTTGATTTCATTAAAAAACCCCATCCCCGATGCATTCTTCCCATTTATCACGATAACCAATTTTTAGGTATTTCATTGTCTTTAATGAAATTCATTAAAAATTTAATAATTGGTTACTCCATCATTGGAAAATAAAAAATCTACTCCAAATTTCAGCAATCATCACCTAATTAATTGAAAACTATGGAAATAAAATGCAGTGACTTTCTATCCCTATAGATCGACCCCACATAGGATCTATATTAGTAATAAGTTTGTGTTTTTCAATTTGGGATGAAAAAAGTGTCACTTTGGATAAAACGTCACCCAAATTGATAGTGGAAACAACTTATAACCATGGGAAACACACATGTTAACATACTATAACAACATTTTTCTATAGATTATAACTGCATGTTAGATATAGCCATATACATTTCTGAAAGTAGAAATAGTCGCATTTCTATATATCTATTTTTTAGTAGTGTCTTATTCTGATTATTTTACAAGGTAGAATTATATATATTCTTCATCTTATGTATCCTTTTATTAAATTTTTTTGTTTTCATTCTTATACTATTTATACTTGAATGGCTATTTCCATGACCATGTTCATTGGAATTACCAAAAAGGATCCTTTTAATTTTAAATATATTTATAACTAGTCATCTCATTCATTTCATCTCTTGTATTAGCATTATCACTAATTTTCTCCCATTTGATGTGGTCATTGATTGATTTTTGGACAGTAACATATTATAAAAGGAACATATTCCATGAGGCTGAATATTTCAAAATTCCAAAAGTAAAAAAAAATCATGATTTATTCTTCTTAGTAATAGTCTGTCCTAATTGAAATGATTTTTGTTACTATTTCATTTCATTATTGTAATAGGTTTCTTTAGGGGATCTATTTTTTGTACTCTTATCTTTATTAACTATAGCTGTATTAGAAGTTCATCTGATTTATTCCTTAACTTTATCATAAATTTTTATTTTGAATAGGTACTATATATTCAACTAGAATAAGCATAGAAAATATTATCAGAGCTGGATTGTACCTTTCTCATTGAAGATTCATGTGATTTATAATTATATAATGTCAATATACATTTACATTAATTATAGGTATTTCCTTTTATGAATCATATTTATATATTTTCTGGAATGATCTCTGGTATTAGAAACTCTTATTTTATCTTTTCATGATTACTTGTGATGAGTATTTTTAAAATTTACTAATTTTAATTCAAGATCTAAAAATTTCATATTTTGGATGTTTATCACATCCATCTATGATTTTAATATATTTTCAATTTATATATTAATAATTACAACTTTTTCATAATGAATCGCTTCCATATCCAATGTCAAAGTTTCAATTATTTTGTTCTTATTTTAATTAATTTATATATTAAAATTCATGTCATTAATGATATTATTATGAAATACATTTAATTCATGGAAATATATTAATAAATCACAATGGATTCATCTATATTATGCATTTATTCAAACCAATCCATACCAAATTTAGAAAATTATTTTTAAATCTCATTAATATTTACACTTTTGGAATTACATTATTTGGAGAGATCCACATATGTCATGACCCTTGGATCCAGTGCACTCTCTCTCTCTCTCTCTCTTTCTCTCTATTGAAGCATCTTCATTAAGATGAGTGGTATTATCATTCAATGTTTTCATAGAATATCAATTATATCGACTAATATTTTACATGTATTATTTTTGGATATTGTATGTATTATCGTTGAGACATGGAGCCAAGACAACATGAGATTATAAGACTCAATTTTCCCAGAATAAATTATTAATATATATTAAATAAAATGTGTTTTTTGTTTTCTTGAAAAAAAGTTGAATAACATCTATATGGGGGACTGTCACTAAAAAATGTGGGCATTGTTAAGTTTATAATGTGGGATTTACCCAAGGCATGACATAACCTTTTTCAGTACATGTTTTTTTATAAAAATTAATCATGGGTCATTTAATGAATAAAATTATAAAATAAATTATTTATTTTTATTTTGTTGACACACTGAATAATTTGTATTCAAGTATACTATTTTGGTAAAACATTTGGGTTACTTTATAACCTTGGAGACACTAGAGAACCCATGGAGAGAACATTGGATGATATATCTCATATGAACATCAACCGAATTGAATATTGGTGATCAATGTGGAGTGGGAATAAGATATCTTAACAACGAATTAGATTTCAGCTTGTTCTTCATCAGTTAGTGATTCATCTCATGGTGAGACATTTGTTGTGTTTTGTTCTTTTTCAATTTTATTTTCCTTCAATGAACACTAATCAATCAACAAACATATTGATCCATGATTTGATATTCTTGTGGTATTGGTTTATTTGCTGCATTATTTTTAGAGTCTCAATAGTTTGTTATTGATTAGATGCTTTTCATTCTAATGTTGATTGATCAAGGCCAGAAAAACATTGGTAAAGTATTTTTTCTCATGTTTTTTTTGATACTTTTAGGAATATTTATTATTTCATCTTGGGTGTTCTTCAATAACATCTAGTTTGACGTCAATAAAAATATTGATTGCAACACACTCAATCTTGGTAAAAGGATTCAATAATTTAGATATGTGATTGTCCTGACATGATAGTCGTGAAATGATGGAAATGGAATCAGATCGAACAATTTTGAAACATCATTTTCATTTTTTAAAATGTATAGTGAATAAATCTATTCGATGGAATTTTTCAAAATAATCATAGGGATATACGTCTTTGATTGATGATGAAATGTCTCATTAGGGCTTGATTCATGATTTTATTGTGATTCGGGTTTCTATATCAAGGACCAGAGGAATGGAAGGAGACACATGAAATGGTTTGGGAATTTTGTAAAATCTTATAACAAATCATGCATTATATAGTTTTACACAACATATTGGTCCTTGTCAATAGTAGCCAGGGTTTGAGAAAGAAGATAAGTACCACACCTTGTGTGACCTTCTCAAAAGTCTTTTGTTACCATTTTTTGAGCTTGGTGTGTACCTTGGAGGCTAAAAAGATGTGGGGTATACTACAAGGGCCCGAGAACACCATGTACTCCCCCACAGAGACTGCTTGGAAAGGTGTACATTGGTATGCCAATGTACTAGTACATATGACGATAACACGGCAGCCGCATGCCATGTGTTGTTACATTGAAAAAGACACAAACACAATCTATTTACATGGGCGGGACCTGGTGTCAACGTCACACATCATGTAAGCCTTCTACACACCCTGTACTCCTCAAATTTTTTCTCAGAGGCATTTTCCTCAGTATCTAGCCCTGATTGTTTAGGTTATGATCCCAATATCCATTACCTAAGGGATAATATATAATTTCTTCCTACTCAAGGGAAATAAATCCCTTTATAACAACATCTTGGATAGATTTGTTTGAATCATTAATTAATGTTCAAAGTGATATCATCTATTCATATTTATGCACAAGGAGAGGTACTTGGATTCTTTGTGAAAACATTATTAGAGCACTAATCCTTTACATAGCATGTTAATCAAGATTGAGTTGTTTGTACACCCGATGGCCTTTGGTGTGACCCTCATCAACGTATTTTATCTCATGAAGCCTTCATCATTTACATAAAATGGAGATTCCAAAGGAGCATTTCCTGTAGAATGAACATCATCAGGGCTACCAGAATCATGGAGTGTGTTCTCCAAGATGAGTGTCCTGTGGAATATTCATGTTTGGATTCTATGATAGAATTATGGTTTTGAATTTAAATCTAGAACGTATTTATTTTTAGAGTATACATGGATATTAATGTTATATGTGTTGTAGAATTATACATATGTCAAGCTGATTGTATTCTATTCAGGTATTATTTGTTGTTTCTAGGTGTTCTTTTGGGTATTGGTATACTTAATCCTACATGGTATTTTTTAGAAAATTTCATGTCTTGTGCAGAAAATCATCCTTTTGATAAGGTTATAGATGGACTGAGACCATATGGGGCTTAGTGAGACCTGATAGATTGAGGTTGTTCATGTGTATCTTGATTGTACCCTCCAGTATTGCTTCTAATTTGGACTTGTTTTCAGTCACTTTTTTGTAGGTTTTTTGGCCCTATTTAAATTCATTTACATCCTATCATACTCTATTATTCAGATAAATATTTATACATTAATGGTTGTTCAATTTTATTAAAATTTCATCATATCAAGGGCTTGGAGATTTGTGACTGTGTATTGGTATATTGGATAAGGCCTCCCATGCTAGTGATATGCCTACTCAGTGCTAGTCATCACCCCTAGCCAATTATAGGCAGGCTTGCAAAGTCATGGAATGGTACTATTTGGGATGAGTTGTGATAGAGTGCTATTATGGGAATCTGTTTAACATTTGGATCAAAGACTGAGATAATGGTAATTTGAAATAGTGTTTTCTGTTTCGAGTTCAGATTTCAGTCATGGGTCTCTAATGCTAGTGCGGTGGTTGATGTATCCATCCACCATGACTATTATCATATTATTTTAGAATTCGTACATGAGAATGCTAGATTTATGTAAAAAATGGTAAAATCATCATATATATATGAGGTGTTGTTTTGATGTCCTTCTTGATTCAGCTCCTGGGACACACTCATTGACCGTTGTATATAATTTTTATATTCAAGATCCCTTTACCATGCCTTCCAACTATGTTTTAGCATCCGGATCATAGTGATGAACCATTAGTTATAAGGCATTAATACAAGGACTAGTTCTAAAAAATTTAACCTTCATGTGGTGCACCAACTATACCACCACCTTTTGAGTAGTATATTGTACCTATAATACCATTTAATGTGGTGCGCAGGCTGACCACACTTCTTGAGTTTTAAGGATAGAGACCCATTATGTTTTAAGGCCTTCTTGAACCCCAGTTAGATGAGTACTGTCTGAGGTAGTGACCCAAGTCTTACTTATATTCCGGAAACCATCATATCAGATGGCGGGCTTGGTGGAGAGCCTTCTCCATGGCTCAATAGGGATATTGCGAGTGTTATTGACCCAATTTTTTTACGAGGTTCCTTTTTCATGGTAAGATTTTGAGTTAATTTTTAGAGGGGAGTTCTCTATAGCTATGTTAAGGGCTGTAAATATCCATAAGTTTCTCCAACATCAGCAGGGAAATAAAACTGTCATAGAGTACTCATGTAGTTATAGAAAACTATCCAGGTACTCCATGGATATGGTTTTTGGCCAATTCCTTAAGGCTCTGAACTTTGTGGTAGGAATGAATACTTAAATCTAAGAATATGTTATCCCCTTCATAATTCCCACTTTTTTTGGATTCTGGAGGGAGATTTATTGGTTGAGGGATTCTTTGATGAGTAGAGAGAGCGAGTGGTTACCATTTGTCGTATCATAGGAGCAGAGACCTCAATAGTATATAGATAATATCAGTCCCTGGGACCTTGATGTGAGAGATAGTTAAAGAGGTGGTCCCAAGATAGAGGTTCTATAGATTAAGACTCATAGTGGGGGAACATTTATAATAGAGAGGGATGATTCTACACTTGTGATGGATGGGGCCATCTTGCATGAGATTTCATGATCGTCGTACAACTTAAATATAGACAATGCACGAGTCATTGAGGTTGATGCAGTAGCTGAATATGGAACGTTTATTGGGAGGAATACATGGTATATGAGCTATTTTAGTATTAGGTTGTTATTTTTTCTATTAAATGTTACCACCACCACCCTAAGGTGGTCCACAATAGACATATAGAGCTGGTGGACATGGGTGAGACCACTATAGGTTATCGAGGGTTATGATCTTGATACACTAGGCATGATATGAGGTAAGATCTGTGTCTTTTCCACAATTGGAAAATTAAAAATTGACAATGGTTTTATTATTTTATTTCCTTCCAAATATTTTTTTCAAGACATAGAAATTCTAGTTGATCTTTTGTCTAGAAAGTTCTGATTGGATACTCATACTATATATGACTCATTAATCACACACTTGTGTCGAAAATGATAGCAAACATTATTTGGTGAAGATTTTTTTATAATCTCTTCATACTAGTGATGAAAACATATGAAATAATCTTAGGAATAGAGTAGATATCCACAGTTGATGCCCAGGTTGACTATTTTAGGAAAAGGATGTGGCCTGTTCACAGTTATGTTAATAGGTTCTCCTATGTCAGTGAAGTGTAAACCCAGTTAGTATATGATGAGCATATTCCTATGATGGCACAACTGATCACATAGAATATGACTAGACTAACACTTTGTGGAGTTGGTGTTATTATATTTCAGTTCCATTAATTATTAAATGTGTATGAGTACGCATTCCCTAAGGATGTTCCATGTTTACCTCCCTACTGAGAGTTATAATTTTGTATCAATATACACCTCTAGGTTTTACCGATATCGACACCAACATATCATATGGACCTACAAATATTTAGTAGTCAAGGGCCAAGTTTGTGGATCTATAGAAGAAGGTATTTGTAAGACCTTGTGTTTCACCAAGGGAATCACCAATTTTTTTTTCCCTGAAGACAGATGGGAGATTGAGGTTTTATATAAAACAACGATGCTTTAACAAAGAGAACGTGAAGAATAAGTATTCACTATAGATAATTGATGACCTCTATGAAAAAATTCTAGGGGGAACTGGGGTTCTCGAAGGATGACCACTAGTTGGGTTGTCACCAACTGTGTGTATTGGATGGGGATATACGAAAGATGATATTAGAATGTTTCTATGTTCTCTACGAGTACTTGTTGATTCCACTTGGTGTGATGAACTCCCCATTAGTGTTCATGGAACTCATGAGGTGAATTTTTAAAATTTTATTAGACCAGTTCATAGTATTCTTCATCAACGATATCCTTATCTACACGATGTCTGAGGTGGAGAGTATGATACACTTGAGGATGGTTCTTGATACACTAAGAGCACTGTATTTGTAGAAATCTCTTGAACAACTAGTTCTAGATTCAAGAGGTCCATTTTTTGGGATATTTTAACATAGTTGATGGGGTAGCAGTGGACCTATACAAGGTAAAGTTAATGATAGCTTGGGACTAGAGACTCAGAAATGATTTCTCCAAGATATCAACATCAATGTAATCTTTTACCCAAAATGGGTATCCATTTGTGTCGATAGAGATGTTCCCAAAAAAATTTAGATGTTGAGGTGGATATTGATGAGTACTCCACAATTTAGATTTTAGAGGCAATTTTCGAGTACGCAGTGTTCTATGGTGCATCAGGAACTAGGATTGGTTGTGATCTAATGAAAAGTAATGTAGTGACAGTCCATGTTTCATGTTAGTTGTGATGACATGCGAATAACTACATGACACATGATCATGATTTATTAGGGGTATTCATCGCACTCAATAAGTGTCAACACTAACTAATGGTAAAGTGGTTTATAATCAATTTTGAACAAAAAAATATCATTTATATCTTCCCTCAAAAGGGCTATAAATTGATATGGATGAGACAACTCTAGTTCCTCAAAAATTATGAAATAATATTTTCTATACCCTTTGTGAAAGGAATATGGTAGTTGATCCTCTCAGTATGAGGTCTTGATCTATTTTTTTGAACAAGGTGTTAGAGAAGTTGGACTCATTACAGATATACATTGGGGATGGGGATAGGGTATCTTAACTATAGTCGATGGTTGTTATTACAATGATATATGGAATTAGAATAAGGGATACTAACTGTGAGACCATTCATAATCAGTTATCTACAAGACATGTTCCTAATTGATTTTCTATATTTGGGAATCATGTATTTATTTTTAGATAAAACATAATGTTACCAGTGATATTTTGGGAGGAGGTTTTGATATAGATTCATGAAACACCTTTTGAGGTTCATCTAGATGTGGAATTGATGTACCAGGAGCTCCGACAAAGGAATTAGTGGGCTTGGATGGTGAAGGGAGTTGCATAGTTTGTATTTCGATGCTTACTTTTCATCAAGAGAAGATCGAGCTCCATGTTCAAGTGAGTTTAGAAAAACCCCTTCAGGTGAGTGAGTGGAACTTGATTGGGATATCAATAAAATTCATGTTTGGAATACCACATATGTCTATGGGACATGATTCCTTTTGGGTGATTGTATATAGACTCTCCAAGTCGGCCCAATTCCAAACTATTCACGATCAGAGTTTAGAACAGTAATTGGGATGATCCTATGTATAAGATATCATCTGAATCCATGGTAATCAATTGATGACCACTTCTAACTATGATTCTTGCTCCACATATAATAATAAATGGTATTACCAAAGGCATTTGGATCAAAGTTAAACTTGATCATAGTGTTTTATCCATTGAATGATCATATGACAGAGTGGACTAATCATGTTTTGGTGGACATGTAATAGTTTTCATGTTGGGATTTTTTTGTAGTTGGGAGTATAGACTACAACTGGTGAAGTATTCCTAAAAAATATCCATTATTCCCCTGTTGTTATGGTAACATTCTAGGATTTGTATAGGAAACCTTAAAGGTCATTACTTTTCTGGACTGACTAAGGAGAGTCAAAAGTCAAGGGCGCAGAGTTGGTGTGAGAAACTATTGAGAATATGCCGATCTACCCGGAGTGGATGATGATTGCACACATTTGATATAATTACTATTATGATATACTATGAAGTCCATTATTGTATGAAGAGGGAGACCATATGTTCCTTTGGGATTCATCTCAAAGTAGATTTTAGATATTTTTATTGGGTGACAAGTTGTCCCCAAGATTCGTTGGAACATTGTAAATACATTGTAGAGTTGGTGAGGTGATGTATCTCTTATACTAAATAATATGGATAGACTGGTTATATAATATATACCATGTGTAACAACTGAGGAGGTACATGCATGACCTACCACTCATTAGGAATTGGAGAAATTTGGACATGAAGGACATAGGAACCATTACTGACTACTCAAATATGATTTTGGATCAGAAGGAGAAGATCATAGATTGGTAAGTGATTATGTAACACCCAATTTTTTTTGAAAATAAATGTAATAATGATTTCACTGACTCTTTAACACTGTGTTAAATCCTTGAATTTAAACATAATTTTCCCACAACAATGATTTGTATTTTGAAAATCTGACATACATGGTTGCATTCACTAAGATACTTAGAGTCTGATAAAGAAAACATTGTATTTTTTGTGAATAGTAACATACCTTTATGAATAGTATCCTGAATATTAATATAACCATTATGAATATTAAATCATATAATTATTTTATTGTGTTATTTTTATGATCTTGATTAATTTTTCATTTATATAAAAAATGAATTATAGTTTTAAAATTGTTATTTTTTGTATAAATTATGATTTTAATTTAAAAATAAATTAATCATATATAGAATATTATTGTAAAAAATGGAGTTTAATTTATAATTTTTCATGTCCAAAAATTGTTATTGTAAATTTATGGGATATTTCTGAAATACTGGAATTTTAGGTGAATAGTGAAATTTGCTAAGTTACAAAATAGGTTAAAAAAAAGAATATATGAATCATGATTGAGTCATAGATGATGTTAATGACCATTGGTTCTAACTAATGTGAAATTATTATTATTTGTTGTCTCAATATTCAATACTATTGGTATTCATTGGATAAATAATAAAATATCACGTAAAATAAATGGAAAACCTTCCTCTCCTCAACTATAAAAACCATCCCATAACTGCTTCTTCAATTCATTCATCTGGTCCTTAAACCTCCTCAAATTACTACCCATATACTCTTCCAGAGTCACTACCCACGTCTAGGTTCTCTTGGTCTTTCCAAAAGTCCAAAACACCTTCCCTTATGGAGGTTTTCAAAGAATTTATTTGAGGAGGTAAATTCATATTCAATTTCATTCAATTTCATTTCATGTTCCTTTTTATTATTATTCTCTCCTAACCTCCTATGTCCAATTGATCCTTATAAAATAAGTATCATCCATATAATTGAATTATTCCAAGTTAATTTAATATCCATTATCATAATTCTTACACACTCTCTCTCTTATAAATGAAATAATTCTCTATGAGGTTCCAATTTACATCCTTCATGAATGACAGAGTTTCTTTCTTCAATATCCCCTTCATTACATGTCATGAAGCCATTTTTATGGTTTAGACCTACCATAATATATTTTTTTATAAACTACCTAATATTCAAGAACTAGTGTATGTACATAGTCTTAATTTATAAGACAAAACTAGTTCTAATAATCCATGTACCGCCAAATAATCTAAGTGATTATCATTAATATTTCACCCAATGATTCATACTCATACCCTGTAAAAAATTATATATATAACAATTAACACTTATGAAAGTTCATAAATAATATATTATTTCAATTTTGGATAACTACATCTTTTCCACATGAACCTCCATACTCATATACAAATATACCGATCAAGAAAACCATGGAAACGAACACTCCAGAATGATGGAATTCAATCTTATAACATATCAATAAAGAAATAATGGAAATAACAAAATTTTTATAAAATAAATACATTTATAATTGTTTCATAATTAATTTATTATTTTTCTAATATCATAATCTAGGACCATTATTTTCAGAGAGGATCAAATTCAGACTCAATGTACAGGTTTTCCTACCCGAACCTCCATTTTAATATAGGTTACTATTTACCTCTATTGATCTTAATTATATACTTAAATATTCTTATTAACTTCTCATAAATTATTGTCGAATTATATGTTTATGTTTACAAACAAAAATACTTCTTTATTTTATGGGATTTAATGGTTTTAAAAGGAATATTCAAAAATCTTTACAAAATACAAGCATGTTTCAATGAAATTTCACGAATTATTACATATTTTAATGAGAAATATGTAATGTATAATTTGAAACTATTATCATTATAAAATCACTCATTTTATTATGATAGAATTATCATATTTTTATTACAGTTTTATACAAATACTTATCTAAAGGACTCTTCTTTTCAAATTAAAGGTGTATATATCATGAGAATTACTTGATGATTTTATAAAAGTATATTAAACTATTTCAACACACTTGTTGATTATTATGTAAGATATCATCTACCACATTTAATTGAATGGTTTATTATTATTTTAACTATGGTTGATCTATCCTGAAACTATTCACATATTTACTATGAATGGATAGCATTTATTCATAATGTTAGGGGAATGCTATTTAGATTTCATATATTAGTTTTAATATGAATTAATACATTGTTCTTGTTTATACCCAATCATTTTAGGAAGGAATTGGTCTTCCATGTGATGGGTGGGGATTTTTATAGCCCCACGATGCATTAGTAGGTCTCATGAGACAAATATATATGGACTTTCTCGAGGACTTTCTGATTTTTTGATATGGTTTTGGGTAAGGCCTTAATCATTTTGAGATGAATGGACAAGGTCTTGATGATAAGATTCAGAATGTCCATCATTTGGATTTCCATCAATATGAAGCTAAATATTCAATGTTCTTGAGGTTATTTTACTAGTAGAATACCCATGGTTATGTTTAATTATGGAAATATTTACATAGAACACATTCTTGCCATATTATGTTCACATTTTTCTTCTAAAGTCATCTCTTTTTAATTATTCACCATGCATAATGTTTATGTTATATTCCCCTATATTTCTTTATCTTACAGAGCATTTTATCTCACCACTTTCTTATATTTCATATCTCATTACATGATAAATTTTTTTATGAATGACCTATAGGGATGAACTTATTTTTGTGGATGCTCCCAATAAAAATTCAATGTTGTATTTCATTTAATGTTGTAATTTTGAACTTATCTATGTATATTTTATACAAATCTACAAAACTACTCGGTCCTTCAGGATGCATATTCCATATTTTTATGCCAATTTAATAAAATAAGGCATCAACTTCGAGAATCTAAGGTAACATATTTACAGTTGTTATCAATATATGTTTACATGAAAATTTAGAAACTATATTTAGAAATCATAGATTTTGGAACAAACCCCTACGCTAGTATATGTGGATAAACATCTAAGAACATCCTGATATTTTGGTAACGAATAGATTATGTGGATCCTTCTAGAAAATACATCCCTCTCTCGATACTACATGTGGATGTGGCTCTGGCACATTTGTATCTAGGACTGAAAACTCTGACAATGTACATTGGGATTGAATTTAGGTATCTTAGTAAATGAAAATGTTCCTTACTGCACATCTGGATTGTCACTCCTATGGTATATGATTAGGATAATTCGTATTTTCTTTAAAATCCATTATGAAGGATTTAAATGTCATATTTTCTTGAAAAAAATAATGTTTACGCTTATGGGATTATCCATATATATTATTTCAAGTTATGATAAGTATTTTTCTAATATGATATTTTACATTATGATTCATAACCTAATCTAGTGTATGATATTATTTTGAAATGGTACTTAGTGGATGAAATAAAAATTTCATGAACATGTGTACCCTGTGTAAGGGTTTCCCTCCTATGAAAGATAATGTTGTTGGAATTAGAGCTATGACTGGTGCTGAGGAGCTTTTAACTATACTGGGAAAATTGAATTAGGTTATGAACAATATTCTTTCCCGTATAGAGAATACAGATCCACAACGTGGAGGATTAATGATAGATCGTTTTATGAAAAAGTAACCTCCATTATTTAATCGGACAAAAAACACATTCATAGGGGAGCAGTGGATATATTATTTAGAGAATAAATTCCCAACCATATGAAGTAACAAAAGAGGGAGGGTTGTCATGGTAGTTTATCGTCTATCAGGATATGTTGATAAATAGTGGTCACTACTTCAAAACACAAAAGAGGAGTAAGGGATAAAAAATGGAATGTAGTTAATTTAAGGAACTTTTATAAGGGAAATACTGTCCTCATTAACATTGAAAAGTTATAGTAAGGCAGTTTCTGAATTTGAGGCAAAAGGAAGGTGAGAATTTTGAAAATTATAATGAAAAATACTCAAGGTTATAAAGGCAATATTTGGACTATATACCTAATCGAAGTAGAAAGATTGATCTGTTCTTTGATGGCCTAAATCCATTCCTCCGGCAGGCATTGGTAGCCAAACCTTCTCATTATACTAAGATATAGTCTCATGTTTTATCAAGACCAAAATGTGTTCTCTAAGTCTTAGGACTGTAATGGGATGAAAAAGAAGAATAGGGTTGCTGAAAGCCCATCAAAAGGAAATAAGAAATTGGGAAGAAGGTAATATGTCACTTTGTAACCTATGATAACTTTGGATAGAAACATCCCGGTGTCAGCGTATAAGGAAAATGGGTGTGCTATATGTGTGGACAGAAAGGTTATAATAAATATGTTTCATAGGGGATGAAAGAGTCTATTAATGTTCAATTCAATAATTTTAGGGATATTGGAAACTATTCTAATGACTTCCCAAAGAATCAAGGAAAACTTCTTCATAACTAGACAAGGGTGAAAGGACAAGCTTATGCGATCACAACTACTGATATTGATGTTCCTAATTATGTGGTGGAAGGTACTTTAATTGTTTCCTCAAACTTATATAGTGCTTTATTTGATTTTGGATCATCACATTCTTTCATATATTCCTAGTTTTCCAAGAAAATAAGATATATCAAATTTGATTTAGTAATGGAGTTTTTAGTAAAAACATATATAGGATTTATCATTGCATCAAATTTATGTTAGGTAGTACCAATTATGGCATATAAAAATTATTTATTGGTTGATTTAATTGGCATAACCATGATTGAAGTTTATATAATTATCATAATGGATTGGTTTTAAACAATGATGTAAACGTTATTTTAAGAATGAGGAGGATAGACTTTATACGGATGACGTGGAATCCATTATCGATAGGGTAGAAACATCATCATCTGATTCTCATCTATATCCACCACCCATTTTCTCTAATAAATGAAACTATTGGGGAAGAATGAAATGCAATAACTATTCGTGAGGGAAATAATGTTCAAATAGAGGATGAACCTTTTGTCCATGAATAAATTGATGTCTTTCTAGAGGATTTATGTAGACGTCCTCCAGAGAAGGAAATTGAGTTTTCCATTGACTTGATTCTTAATTCAAGACCCATATCAATGAAAAATATAGAATATACATTGTGTGATTAGTATAACTATTGAAACACAAATAGGAATTTAGTGATAAAGGATTTATTTTCCCAATGTGTTTCTCCATGGGGAGCCCCTATTGTTTTCATCAAAACGAAATATGGATCTATGAGGTTGTGAATTGACTATAGGGAGATAAATTCTATAAAAATAAATAAAAAGTATCCCCTAAATTGGATTGATGATTTATTTGATTAACAACATGGAGACCAATATTATTTGAAGATTGATCTTCAATATGGATAAAATCAGTTGCGTGCGAGTAAGGAAGATATTCCAAAGATATAATTTTAAACCATGTAGTGCAATTATTAGTTTAAGGTAATGCATTTTGGACAGATAAATGAAACCAATATTTTAATGAATCTAATTAATATAGTTTTCAAGGAATATCGAAATTATTTAATGGTGGTATTTATTGATGATATCTTGCTACACTCCAAAATCAACTCGGATCATGATAATCAATTGCACAGTATTCTGAAGATAGTTGGTTGAAATAAATTATATGGGATGTTTAGAAAGTGTGAATTTTGTCTTCAATCAGTTTCTTTTCAAGGACACATTATCTCTAAAGATGGAGTACCTTTTGATCCTGTGGAGACAATGGTGGTGTAATAATGTCCTACACCAATGAACCTAAAATTTGTTACATTATTTTATTGGTTTAGGAGGTTATTATGAGAATTTTACACAGAACATTATCTATTTAGACAACATAATGACCAGGAATACATGTAAAGAGTTTATGTTTATATGTACAGAAGAGTGTGATGACTATTTTGAAGAATTAAAGAGGGGATTAGTGAATCCTCTTATCTTACCTCTTCCATATGGGAATGATGGGTTTGTTATATGTAGTGACGCATCAAGGAAGGGAAATATTTGTTTCCTAATAAATAATTATTGAGTTAAAACCTATAAATCAAGGAAGTTATAAATTCATGAACACAACTATACTACTCATGATCTTGAAAAAAAATTGGTAATGTTTTCTTTCATTACATAGAGACATTATTTATAAGAAAAAATGTGAGATATATTTGGATCATAACAGTATAAAATATATATTCTCATAGAAATAAAATCAACATGAGCAAAAGGTGATGGCTCTAACTACACAAGGATTATACTTTTTCCATACACTATAACCTAGGAAAGGAAAATAAGCTTATTGAAGCATTGAGAATGAATTATCATGGAGTTCTCATCAAAATGATGATTCAAAAGTATTCTTTTTACATGGATCTAATGAGGTAGGATATAGTAATTATCAACGAGAGAGAAACATCACTAGTTTTTGAAATGGATTCAAAGCCATCATCATTGGAAAGAATTAAAGAATAAAATAATTGAGATTAGAATCTTAAAATGAAAATTAATGTTTTGAATTATGGGAATTTGGATGAATTCATGTGTGAAGATAGAATTATGAAATTTGGGAGGAGGCTATGAGTTACATCTATACCCGAGTTGAAATTGTAGATATTTGATGATTCTCATAGCTCAAATTTCTTCTTACACCCTAGTAGCACTATAATATATATTGATTTTAAGGAACATTTCTGGTGGGACAACATGAAGAGGGAAATTGACGATTATGTTTCCTGATATTTAGTCTGTCAACAAGTGAAGTCTGAAAAACCACATCCTATAGGAGTCATGCATCCTCTACCTATAACTACAAGGAAATGGGGTGACATAACCATGTATTTGTTTAGTGGATAACCCTAAAATACAAGAAATAATGATGAAATATGGGTAATAGTGGATCGACTAATAACCTTTACCCATTTCCTACTTATAAGGGAGCATTTTCTACTTGAGCGCCTAGAAAAACTCTTTATCAATGAAGTTGGGAGACTTCATGTAGAACCTATCTTAATTGAAACTGAACATGATTCATGATTTATATAGAAATTCTAGAGAATTATTAAGAATTCTTTGGATACTGATCTTTGATTGAGTACTACTTTTCACCCACACACTATTGGGAAATAATAAAGGACAATAAAAACCTTAGAGTACATGTTGAGATCATACCCATTTGACATTCAAGGTATGTGGGATCAATATTTACCTTTAGTGGAGTTTTCATACAATAATAGTTTCCATTCATGTATTCCAATGGCACCATATGAAGCATTGTTTGGAAAGAGATGATGTACACCAAACTGTTATGATAAAGTTGGGGAAAAGAATCATGTGGTCACACAGCTAGTAGAGGAAACAAAATAGAAGGATAAGGAGATTCAAGGCCATATCAGTTGATCTCATAGAAGTCAAAAATCAATGCTAATATTCAATGGAAGGATTGGGTGTTTCAGGTGGGAGATCTTGTTTTCATAAATGTATCTCTCTGGAAGGGTTGCATAAGATTTTGGAAGAATGGGAAATGTAGCCTAGGTATATAAGACCTTTTAAAATTAAGGAGGAAATTTGAGTTGTTTCATAACATTTGGATATTCTACCAAGCCTATCTAGTGTATACAATGTTTTCCATGTCTCATTGCTAAGAAAGTACATGCCAGACCCAATGCATGTCCTCACATCTAAAGGTATGGAATTGGAACATGTACATTCTTACTGTGAAGATACAATCCAGGTTTTTAGACTCTGAAGAACATGTTTTCTGGAATTAGATGACATTACTAGAAAATATACTAAGAATAAATCATAAAATCATAGAGGCAACATGTCAGCCATTGTAGATTATAATGAATAACTACCCAAATATTTTTTTGAGGTAACATTCTAGAAATTTTGATAATGAAATTTTTTGTAAGGGTGGGATAATGTAATACCCAATGTTTTTTCCAT
This sequence comes from Viscum album, assembly GCA_963277665.1. NCBI lineage: Eukaryota > Viridiplantae > Streptophyta > Magnoliopsida > Santalales > Viscaceae > Viscum > Viscum album. The sequence continues at coordinate 559,451,828 of OY728131.1, forward strand.
ATAAATTTAATAATGAATGTACTATGTCTCTACAACTAGCTTATAACCTAGAAAATAAAAATTATTTTCCACCTCTCTGATTTGAATTTTGAAAAATTGACACAGGGTTCCCTTCAGTAAGATATTTGGAGACTGATAAGAAAAACATAATTTTTAATGAATAGTAACATACCCTTATGAATAATAATATGACACTTATGAATTTAAAATCAAATAATTATTTTATTTTTTAGTGTTATTATCATGATTAATTTTTTAATGTGATATAAAACGAATTAAAGTTTTAAATTTTTATTTTTTGAATAAATTATGATTTTATTTAAAAATTAAATCATTCATATTTAGATAATTCTTTTAACCAAATGGATTTCATTCTTAATTTCTACACATCTAAAAATGGTTATGCTGAATTTTTTTGAATTTTTCTAAAATAAATGAATTTTTGGGGAATATTAAAATTTGGCAATTTACAAAATATGTTAAATCCAGGAATTTATTCATCATGTTTGAGTCACAGATAATGTAAATGAGCATTGGTTCAAACTGACATGCACTTCTAACTTTTCTCGGTCCCAATAATCAGTACTATTGGTTGGGTTTGACAATATAATAAAATAATGAGTTAAATAATGGGAAATCCATCCTCTCCTCCAGAATAACCCCCCCTCCTCACTCCATCTTCTATTCATTTCTATAATCCTTTAATCTCCTCAAATTACTCCCCAAATAACCTTCCCTAGTAACACTCCACGTCTAGGTGCTCTTGGCATTTCCAAAATAGAAAAATCCATTCTATTAAGGAGGTTCTTAGGGGGGTAATTTCAAGAGGTAAATTCAAATTATATTTTTTTTGAATTTTATTTCATGTTCTTTTCTATTGTTATTCTCTCCTAAGATCCTATAAAAAATTTATCCATATAACCACAATATCATTTAAATACTATAATAATTCCATGTTAATGTAATAACCATTATCAATATTCTTACTCACTCTCTCTATTTTATAAATTAATTCATTGTCAGTGAGGTTCTAATTTACTAACTTCATGGACGACAAAGTTTCATTCATAAATTTATCCATAATTAAAGGTAATGAGATTATTTTTATGGTTTAATCAGTATATAATATACGTATTATAACCAACATGATATTCAAGAACCAGTATATGTAGATATTATTAATTTATATGACAAAACTGATTGATAATAATCTAAACACTGCCAAATAATGTAAGTGATTTTCATTAATATGTTATCAAAAGATTAATCCTCATACCATTTATAAAATGATATATATTACCATTAAAACTTATGGATGTTCATAAATAATGTATAATTTCAATTCTATATAAATAAATCCTTCCCTACATGAACATCTATGCCCATATATAAATATATCAATCATGAAAACCAAGGAAATAAACACTCATCAACGACAGAATTCAATCTTACAACTTATCAATAAGAACATATTGGAATTAATAAAATTGTTATAACTAAATAAATTTATAATAGGTTATAAATTAAGTTATTAATTTGCCTAATTTCATATTCCTGTACCTTAAGTTCATGATCAAACACATTCAGAGTATTGCTATGGGTTTTCCTAACCAAACCTCCATTTTCATTCAAGTTACCCTTTTTCTCTCTTAATCTCAATTAAATTCTTAATTATTCTCATGTAATCCTCATAATTTATGTTTTAATTTGATATTTATGTGTTAAAACAAGAATTATTATTTATTTTACAGGGTCACACATTTTAAAAGTATCATTTAAAATTCCTTCTAAAATATATGCCCATTTCAAGGGAATTTCTCAAATTATTTCTACTTTTCAAGGGAACTCTGTAATATGTTTTTAGAAACAATTATTTTTCTAAAATCACTCATTTTATTATTAAAATAAAATCATTCATAAAATCATGTTTTATAAAAATACTTTTCCAAAATACCTATTCTTTTCCAAATTAAATGAGTATTTATCTCAAAAATTACTAAATGATTTTATAAGAGTATCTTAAACTATTTCACCACTCGTTTTGAAAAATAATTATTATATAATGTAACATATTTAATTGAATTTTTTATGATTAGTTTTAATGTGGACGTTCCATCCTATAACAATTCACCAATTTACTGTGAATGGAAAGTGTTTATGCGTAATGTTCGAGGAATGTGGTTTAAATTATATATGTTAGTTTCCATATGAATGTATGTTTGGTTTATGTTCATCCCTACTCATATGAGATTTTAATTAAACTTATTATGTTATGAGTAGACCACACTATATCCCCTAAATGCATCATTAGGTATAAATAGAGAAATAGATATGGACTTAGTCGAGGCCTTGAACATTTTTAGATATTATTTTGGATGAGGACTTAATTATTTCTAGATGTATTGGCCGCGGCCTTTCCATTATGATTTAGAATTTCAAAAATATTCATTTACCTAATTATGATGATATAAATTTAATGTTAATGGGGTTATTCAACTAGTAGAATGCCCATGATTATGTTTTATTATAGAAATATTTACTCAGTTCATATTTCTATGATATTATGTTCAAGTTTTTCTTGTAAAGGAATCTGTTTTCAATTATTAACCATGACTAAAATATATTTTATATTGCACTATATTTCATACTCTTACTGATTGTTTGATCACACCCCTTTATTATGTCTGATTTTCTCTGGACATAAAGATGTTTATTATGAATGATCTTCCGAGATAAACTTAAAGTTTTGGATGTTCCCAATAAAGCATATATGTTATATTTCATTTCAAATCGTAATTTTGAACATATATATGTATCTTGTATCGAAATCTAGAAAACTACTTGGCCCTTAATGAAGTACATTCCTTGTTTGTATTCCAATTTAATAAAATAAGGAATTGAAACTTTGGAATTGGGATTGGGTCTTTACATATTCCTTTAGATAATGTCTGGTGGTATCATTGGAATATCTCAGAGAGTACGTGGGAGGGAGAGTCTCAGATATGTTCTCATTACCAACATATACATTAGTAAGTGTTTATTTTTCTTTTTAAGATGAAAAGACCCCAAGATGGGTGAATGTGGAAACACACATTTTCCATGTATTAATTATGGATATTTTATATATTATATTCTAGACCAGGAAGTGAGAAGATGTGTGATTCTGAGGTCTGGTGTGACCAAAATATAATTTTCAAATATATTAAATATATTAAATTATATTTAGGCACATTTTACTCAGAAAGTGGAGTATATTCTAAATGAGGTACCATATTAAAAATTTTAGGGAACCGTTGTGTTCAGAATAAATGTTTTAGCTTTGGAATAAAATATCTTTTTTTGGTGTTGGAATATTATGGAAAAGTCATCAAGAGAGTTAAATGAATAATATAATTAAATAAATTATTTAATTTCTATTTTTTTGAAGTAGTGTGATCTCATTGTATAACATATAAAATTAGTTCTTTAGTTTTTAATAGAATTTCATCTATATAGCAGAAACTTTAGGCCATATCTATATAGAGCCTAAAATCATGAATTTTAAAAGAGTGTTTTGGTTATGAATATATAAGGGGAATGAGATTTTGGGAAACAATTGGTTTGATGATTAAAGATGACAACAGAAAATGAAAGTGATGAAACCAAGTATAAATGATCATGATTAATTAAACATGATCAACCCTGGGATGTATTGCGATGCCCATCCTACATTGCTTTAGGAGAAAGGTTATATAAATTTTAATCCCTATTTTTACAACAAGTACCACTATTTTTCAAAGTTAATTCTTGTATACCTCCTAGGGTTCAGTTGAAAACACACAATTATTCATCAGACACCACTGATGATTTTACGATTTGTGTTCGACTTCATATCTAAAACTAACCAAGGTGAAATCGATTTGGTGTCTAGGTTTCTTTGTTATTTCTTTTTGATACCATTACATAAATGTAAATGTAATATATAGTGCCTATGTGAGTCCAATTGACCAATATAAACCACACAAACACTACAATTTAATGAGGGGGAAAAGGGATGAATGGTGTGTGAAACTTCATATAAAAGGGTACACCAAAACATGATCATTTTATTATGACTATAACATACCAGTATATTTCTAAATTAAATAAGAATATTGTATGAATAAAAAATCATACAACCTGGAATTAAAAAGGTCATTCAATATAATAAAAAATGATGCTCGGGATTAAATCACATTCCTCCCCAGGTGATCAGAGGGGGATTATAAATACATGGGATGCGAGGAAGAAGAATATGTTGAAGTATCACATCCCATAGCCTCTATAATTTATTAGGATGATAGGAATATACATTTGGGACTCCAAAATTAATGAAACTTGGCTCCTGGTCGAACATCAAAATGTGGTACCCAATATACTAAGTTATAGGCAAAGTGGGAAGTGGTTTTGGGAACCCTGATTTCAATATTATTCTTGGTCTATGGTTTTGGAAAGTTATACAGTCTTAAATCACATTAGAATAAAATAAGATTCATTTTCTGACCCCTTTTCCACCTCAATGTAAATTTTGGAGGGCTTAAACATTATATAATAATATATATTTGTCCCCATACAGATTCATTTTATTGGATAGGTTAGTACATATGGGACTTTTAATGGAAGAATTAGGCTTGGTTTACATCATATTAAATGTAGTGAATTAAATTTTTTTCCTATCTACAATGCTTTATCCCATTTTGATTCAGGTATAGTAGAAATTTACGTTTTTGTCCACCGGTGTTTTCTGATCCTTTGCCGATTAGCCCATTTTTTATGGACTTCATCACAGGCCCTAAAACTCACCTCCACCTACAATGTAATTATCAAAAAAAGTACTATTTATATTTTTAACAGTGATAGACACAAAATAATTGAATAAAAATGAAGGAGAAATTAGTTACTGTACATGTAATTTTAAATAAAAAATTCAGTTTAATACATTGGTATAAGGCTGAAATAAAACTGTGAATCATGGTACGATCACACCCCCACACCAAAACATTTTCACTAATAGAAAAAATATAGTATCCTAATAATGTACCATTCCTAAATCAATATTGTGAAATCATTCAACATTATTTTGAAATCAAATTCATAATTTCTTGTATATGGAATCAGTTTTCTTATCAATTTTTTTTTCACATTTCAATATGTTCAAATTAATTTTTTCACCCTTGAAACATGTCGGAACTTACCTCACCTAAAAGTTTTCCCTCCTCACTTATGGAATATATGAATGTGTATTTATTCCCTTTTCCTAGAACTCATATGATATTACAATATGCTTTCCAAAAATTCCTATTCTCTACCAGTAGAAACTGGTGTGCTACTCAAGCGGACATCCAACAGGTTGTTCTGAGGTCCAATGGATGGTGGGATATAATGTTTAAAAATATGTTGTAGAAGAGAAGTGTTTAATCTCTTATGTAAAAAATGTGTCATAATTCAGAAAGTGTTCACAATGAATTTACACATTCAACCCATCACAAATTGGTATACCTCCAACTCACTATCCCCATTGTCTATCTATAGGGGTCACAACCCATGTGAATAATAAGGAGTATGAATCATATTTTCTCCATTTTATTCTTTTGTTCTATTTTTTTTCAATATACATAACAATTTCTTTTCATATATGTTTTTTTGGTGATAAAGAGGGATACATGTCTAAAACAGTGATGTAATAAGGATTATGAACCCCATGCCTATGGAAAATCTGGGTACCCTTTATATAAACCCATAACATTGATTATCTTCCCATAATTAAAATGGAAACACCCTCTCTCCCACACTTTCTTAATGTAAAAAAATAATATACATAATAGATTGGTAGGTAGGGATAAGGTTTCTTGTAATGTGGCTACCTAAAATGAATTTCATTGTCTTTAATGTTTAATATGTTTAAAATGTAAATGTGACTGAAAATAGAGGATAATTTTACAAAGGGAATTTCAATGAATGGTTTCCTCTATTTTGAATGTTGCATACTTGAATCATATAGATTCAAATAGAATCAAGGTAAGTTCAAGTATCTCTACATGACCATAGACTCTCAATTAAGTGATTAAAAGGAAGAATATTAACTAATGGGTGTAGAATGTCTCTCTTGTGAGGGATTAAAATATTGGAAAGTGATAATGAGGCATGGGATTCAAAAATCCATTAAACACTTAAGAATTATTTTAAAAATAAAATTCTAGATAAAGATTCTATATCAACATCCATTTTAATGACATTTGTCCAAAACCAATGGATTTTTTTTGCAGAATCGACTCAATCATATAAATGATTTTGGATATTCTTTTTAAGATAAATTATTATATAAAAACATAAAATAAGGAAAAAGAAATCAAAAATTAAAACTCATTTTTTATTTTCTATTTATTCTACTTTTGGGTAATTTTTGGGTTTTTTTCAATCCTAACCATGACATGTCATCGTCCCCCACACCGAAAACATACATTTTCCTCAGTGAAAGTATTTTATATAAATATACAAGTAAATAAAGGTATAGAAAATTAATAGACTGCTAAGTTGTGTCATATGTGGAATCTATCATTTATATATCCTCCACAATATGCTTTGGAAAATCCACATAGAAGTGTTTGATCCTCTTCCCTTTAACATTAATCCTCTGTCCACTCTTCCCCTGAAAATCCTATATAGCAACAAAAAGGAATACATATGAAACATTATAAGGACCGAGACCTCGAGAACGACAGTTACACAGTTGTATCATGAGCCATAAATTATACATGATAACATTCTCACCAATATAATACTCATGATGATGAATCATACAATCATGGATAACCTTTGTATTAACTTTATAGATCCAAGAGTTCCCATATGCATCACATAAAATTTCTTCCAACTCTCTAATCTACAGATTTCTATGCTCACATGCGTATTAAATATTCATATCACATTGTTTAACAGCCCAATATGTACAGTGTTCTAGCTCCCCCAGGTGTTGACAAGTCTTTCCAAACACAATCCTTTATAGTGATATTCTCATTGGTGTTATAAAATTTATTCAGTACACCCAATGTTCATCATCCAAACACAAAATCTAAGCATTCGAATTAGGTTGTACCGATTTTTACAAGATTCTGTCATCTTCTAAATTTGATAATTGTGTGGGTCTATTAGATTGGGGGTGATATTCTGTGGAGACTTTATGAACAACCCCATTCTTACCAAGAAAGTTTTTCATTTTTAAAATTTAATAATGTGAACCCAAATAACTAAATATTAATCTTAGTAAACAAGTCCTAGTGGAAATTTAGGACCACAAAAAATCAACAAAAACTCGAGAGTCATGGTTTCTGGGGGCCTTTTCTTATACCTATTTGTAAAAATAGTCAGCATCCAAAAACATGTAAAAAAAATGATTGTGGAAAAGTCCCCAAGAAGTCAATTCCCCATGAATCAAATATATCATAAAATAACATGGGTTGATGGTGAATTCCATTCCTCTTAGAGATATTACATATGATTTGACATCTACACCACAGATTGAAAAAAAAGATTTGAATCTCAATATAATTTTGTAAAATAAATTTTGCAGTCAAGGAACTTTGGAGTTGTACGTTGAAAGCCAAAGTGTCCTTTATAATCCAAAGTGTGGAATATGGTCAAGACATATGTGATCTCATGGTTAGGGACACATCGATGAAAAACATGATCACTAAAATTTTTCCAAAAATATGTGTCATCTCAAATATACAACCAAGAATCATGCTTAGGTCTCTATGATTGTGAAGTGATAAAATTCGTGGGAACCCTAGATGTTGTGAGATCATTCACAATGTCTGCATAGCAAGGGGTATGGTCAAAAACATCACAAAGGTTACCATGAGGGAAAAATTATCCAATTGGAAGAGATGAGTCAACATGGTGGTCCAATTTAACTAAATCCTATAAATGTGTTCACCTAAAATATTTTACACTCCTCTCTTATCATGAATCTCAAGGTCAATCTACTGGAGGAGGAGCATCCAACGAATTACATGAGGCTTGGCTCTAGGTTTCATTATGAGGAAATGAATGGCATCATTATCTGAGAAGACAAGGACTTTTGACCCAATAAGATATGAATAGAATTTTTCCAAGTAAAAAATATAAAAATAAGTTATTAATCAGTTGTTGTGTTGTCTTCCTAGGCATGGTAAAGGGTACTTGTAGCATATGCAATGACATGGGGATCCTTTTCAACACATGGTGATAAAACTTTCCCAACTAATGAGTTATATTCATCACACATATGTTCGAAGGGGAGATCTCACCTTGGTGGTTGGATGATGGAAGGTGATATGAGACTCCTTCTAGTTAATTGAATGAATCCAATTGTTTTTATAAAAAACAAATTTATAATCCTTTTTCATCAATCAAGATAAGGGAAGTGCGATCATATAAATGTCTTTAATGAATCGACGGTAAAAACCTGTATGACCCAAGAAATATCACAACTCTTGAACAAATTTTTGGCAAAGAAGATATGAAATTAATTCAATTTTTGATTTATAAACTTGAATTCCATCATTTTAATAACATTTCCATGTATTATTCCATGATCAACCCTAAAATGCAATTTATCATAATTTAATATGAGAGCTTTTTCAATGCAATGATGGATGACATACCCCCGGAGTGAGAGACAGTCATTAAATAAAGTTCCATAAACTATAAAATAATCTATAAAGACATCTACACTTTTATGAAGGTACATAGAAAAGACACTCAACATACAATACTAAAAACAACCAGGAGCATTATGTAGACCAAAATCCATCCTTCAGTACACAAATGTGCCAAATTCACATGTAAGTGTTGTCTTTTCTTCATCCTCAGAGGCAATATGGACTAAAAATAACCAGAATAGCCATTAAAAATCAATAGTGGAACTTACCAGCCAATCTTTCTAACATCTTCTCAATGAAAGGTATAGTAAATTGGTCTTTTATTGTGGCTTCATTTAGTTGATGGTTGGCAATACAGACTCGCAAACTATTTTTCACACACGATGGAAAAAATTCATTCCTTTCATTAGACAGTACCGTTCTTTTAATTTTTTTAGGTATAATTGGAACTGGGCTAACCCATTTACTATCTGATATTGGATAAATGATACTAGTAGCATGTAATTTATTGACATTCAATTTTTCCACTTCATGGAGTGTGGGATTAAACCAGCGTTGATAATTCCTTCTTAGCTTAGCATCATCATCCGAAAGTATATGGTTCATAAAAATAAATGGTCTAATCTTTGGAATGTTACACTATGTACATCCTATCATCTTTTTAAACTCTATAAAAATATCAAGTAGTTTTGATTACTGCTGTTGAGAGAGTTAATTGGAAATAATTATGGGAAATTGGTTAATACCCTCAATATAGTCATATTTTAAATTAGATGGAAGTAGTTGTAATTCCAAAACTGGATGTTTTTGTATTAAGGGAGGGGATATAGTAATTTGAGGTCCATGAAACTATCTATATGATCACATTTATTGTCTAATGATAGTGAATATATTGAAATGATATTTTCATAATCATTAATGGTCATGGGTACATCAGAATGAGAACACTCATTAATTAAAGCACTAAATTTAAACTTTTCAACGGGGTGTTTTAGAGCCTCAAGGATTTTAAAACTTATATTTTCTCCCCCAAACACCATGGAAAACATACCATTGTAAACATTGATGAACATATTTTTTTTAGGAATGACCTCCAAATTATTAGGGGGGAATCTACTTGGGTTTGGGAATCCTCCGTCTAATGAATGTAGAAGTTTACAGGGAAGATGATATTCTTAACTTTTATAAGGACGTCCCCGACCACTACTGATGGGTGTCTTGTGCTTTGGTAGGAAATTTTCACTATGATTCCTATCAGTTGATGCTCTCCAACTTGTAGAGAAATATACATGGAGTAAGGTATTACATTAATTGAAGAAAATGAATCTACCATAAAATATGAAAATAATGTCTCCCCTATGGTGAAATGTATCGTTAATTTTCCTAGATCCTTGCAATTGGATAGAATTTCTAGTTGAATCATGGATCATACAATCCTTCCTAGTTTGAATCTCTCATTCCACCTTAGTCTATTTCTATGGGTGCAATGCTATTTAAGAATGTTGAAATATTGAGGAAATTTTTAACAACATCCAATAATAGAATGTTAACATGAACCTTTTTAAAACTATAAATTATTTATTTATCAATGTCATGATAAAAAACATCTTAGATTTATAGACTGATTGGGGAAAATGAAGAAAAATGGATTTTTAATGGTAATCCTCAATGATAATTGGTTTATACATTTGTTTTCATTTTTCTTCACTGGAATCATTCATGGGTGGAGAAAGAGTGTTTTCAAGAGGGGTTATACTTGTTGAGTAGAATTAGTAGAGGGAGAATCTTCTTTATAATTATGAACAATAACTTTACATATATTAGAATTATCCTTCAGATTAGAAATGATTTGGATGGTATTTTTATATTAATTTGCATCTTTATCTCACCGATAATGTTTTACAATTGTCCTACTTGAGTTCATAGGTCTTGAATATCCGATTGTGTGGTCTGTTAGAATTAGATTTTCTGGGTTTCCATTTTCTTCACCATATCCATGAGTCTTGGATCAAATTTCGGTGGAGTATGATGATTTTTTCAAGAAGGTGAAGGATAAGAAGGATTAATACCTTGACCTTGTAGATAAAAATTCTACTTGGGGGATCTTTAGTTTCCTCCTTGTTGGAATTGGGGTTGTTTTTTCCATCCATGGATTGGATTTGGCCTGAATTGTTCTTTCATGCAAGGAGGTCCTTCTTGGAATGGATGCCCTGATAACATAGCTGCAAAAGACTCGGGTGAATATTGATGTTGTGGGAACATGTCATAAAAATGAGTATTGTCAGAACAAATAGCACAATGTAATTGAATTGAAGAAGAGTGTGAGATACCTTGTTCTTAAGATAATTTCCTTTGAAGGGTATGCATCTCATCATGTTTGATATTTATAATTTATTCTAGGGATGAATGAATTACAACATTTAGGATCAAAATTTAAAGGTAGATGTAGAATTAAGATACAGGTGAATTGTATTCTAAAAACAATTCATTTTTAATCTTAATAAAAACTATGTTTAACAAGTATAAACAAGGTAGATTCAAAAGACCACTGTTAGTTCTATAAACATTCAAGGTTTTGGAAATATGGTTCTAGAAATAAAAAATAAGAATATTTTACAAGAAAAAGATTATAACTTAAAGCATATAGAATCTTACTTATCATAGTATAAAAACGAACAAGAAAGAATAAGATGTCTATAATTTCTTCCTTTATCAAAATTCAGTGGAAATAAACTTGAAACAAAATGAGTAACAAGTATGAAATCATTTAACCAAAATAGTGGGGTATCCAACAACCTTTTTATAATGTCACCTTGATTTATATTTTCAAGAAAGAATATCTTACCCAAACTAGGGTAATCCATCGATAAGAATATCATAATCTATCTTTATATCCCTGCAAGGCCTAAAAAATTGAGTTAGTCGGCACCTCTGTCTTCATATCCCTGGATGTCCTCAATTGTACATAGAAACAATCAGAGTCACAAGAAAACTAGCTGAACAAGGTGTTCAACACACACAATGCATGAGAGTCTCTCTCTCTCTCTCTATAAATCACATCAGCAGATTGAAATCTCATGATTGGAGGATCGATTTTCTCAGTATTGAGCTCTTTAAAATGAGATCCCATTTATACGCATTTCTCTAATGGTCGGCTCCCTCCCTTCTAAAGTTGTGTGCCCCCTTCTGAGAATCCATGTGATCTATAGTACTGGGATTTCATGGGGAAAGAACTGGCTATTCATGTTTACTCTAACTGTGTTCCTTTCCCATGTGGTGTTTGGGGGTGGTTTAGTGCATAGGGATTTATTTTCACATGGTTTTTCTAACCATTAGCATAAATCACACGGGGTGTGGTTGTCTTGGGAAGATACTCCTCATGGTTGGTACATGGTTAACCAAAACTTGTAGCCTATCCATGAACCTATTAGAATAGGGAAAAATTACCATTTCACCTCCCCCTAAAATGGGGTGTTCCCGATTTTTTCTCCATCCATCCAACATCTCCCTCTATGTTCTCCCCTTTCATCTCTTCTTCGTTAGGAGGGATGTGCTCCATTATTTGTCACACTTGATAGTTGTTAGTTTCATTGGAAGCATTATACTAAATCTTTATATCCAATTGGTTCATTTATTTCTTTCTGTCATTGTATTAAAAAGTGTATCCATGTGAGATATTATTCACTACATGTTGGGATTTGGTTGATTTCCCCATTTTATAATGTTTCGAATCAATTTAACGACATAGAGTGTATGAGTGAATCTTCCTATGTAGGGTTAGTTGTTCTACATGTCTTCCCTATAAACTTTGGTAATTTATATTATATTATAGTTGTGATACACATCATACATCATATCAAGTTCTTTAAAAATGTAAACATCCGTAAATTAAATAATTAGACCATACTAGTGATTTTCCTCTCCCCTTAATATGGTGACAGGTTGGAGAAAACATCTTTCACTACCATATAAATATGGATTGATTAGAGTTTTTATAATTAGTATTGTTCAAAATTTACTAAGCTAACTGTATAGTCATGTTATGTATTACCTATCAAATGGAATGATTTTTATTATTGAAAGGAATAGTTAGATGCTTTAATATCCTTTCATGGAATTTATTATCACATCTGAAGTGACTGGAGAAAATAAATTAATATGATTATTTGTGTTATAGAATTAATAGTTACATGCCCCTATTTATCATTTCTAAATTAATTGGTTGTGAAATGTATCTTGAATTTTCATTGGCAGGGGTTCTTGAAATGGTATTCTAATGTTATTATAAATTATTTTGTTTATTTTCATAGTCTAAATTGAAAATGATATGAAATATATTCATTGAAAATAATTTACATTATGGAATATATATCCTCCCATCCTATAATTAAATATCAAATATTTATTTAAATGATGGTACATTACCCCTTGAGGGATAATGGGATCCTATTTATGAAATTCCTTGATTAATGCTAATCATGCATGTGGGTTACCTTACACATGATTATTATATAGGGACATTAATTATGGTTGTTAAAATTGGAACATCATATCCCCTTGTTTAAGGTTGTGGGGCATGTAAATTCATCTCACTTGGGTTGATGGACATGATGTTCCACTCCCCATTTGTAAGGAGGATGTACATGACATTCCACATCAATTCGGGTTAATGGACAGGGCGTTCAATAACCCCTTATTCATTATGCCAGACATGGTGTTCCATATCCGTTTGTCAGATTCATAGGATTACTCCCCTTATTAACTATGATACCCTTATTATATATTTATTATACTTGCACTATTAGGTATGAGATCACAATAATTTATATCCTAGATCATTAAAAATGACATCACTTATTTAAAATTTGAGAATCATAGTAAAAAAGTATGCAGATTACCGAAAACTAAGCCATGGGTTCATACTAATTCATGTATATCTATGTATAAACATATATCTCTTGTATTAATACAATATGTAATACATTAAGAGACATTCCAGATGAGGCTGAATTTGATATAGTCAGCCGAGTATCCCTTGAGAAACATGACTGCGAATTGGGTTTATATTTTTACTGAACATCATAATTAGATATATTTGCACAATAATTTATTTGATAATCATGACCTAGAGTGTAAAAATTCTATGAATGATGACCAACTAATTATTTCTTACACCCTATTCGGGCTACTGTTTGGTACTTGGACAAGCCTCATGGTTTTAAGTAAGGAATTTGGACTATGCACTATGCTATTTTCCATTATTCTCTCGAAATAGATATGAGAGATTGAGAGTAGTAGATGAGAATTTACATGAGCTATCTTCTAGATATTTAGTTTTTTATTTTTTTCCTTTCTCATCTCAGTCCTATTTATTTTTTTACCTACAATATTACATCCTTTATATTTTCATATCACATTCATGTACGGATGTTTATTTATATTTTTCATGGTTGTCAATTATTATAAATCTATTCCATTAACCATTTATCAATGCATTCCACTAATATAAATTTATATATTATTATTCTACTAATCCAGTGGGTATAGTCTCTCCACTATACCACTTTTATTCCTTTGGTACTATTCGGAATCCTATAGAATAGGGGGAGGTGCGCTTGAGGCCATATTATATATCGACCCAAGAAACCATTTCTATGTATCATTAGACGAGTAGATACAAGGTGGTATAAATGACCATTTTCCTATTGTATTACTATTTTGAGTTTGTATGTGAGATAATAGAAATTTCTTTAAACTTGGTAAATAGTTTGTGTCTCGGTCCAACTTATCGACGCATGCAGAAATGATAAGGATGTAAGGGAAACGAATTCTTTTCATTATTACAATTGATTATTATTTCACCCTGGGTGATTGTTGTAATTCCAATGGATATTAATTTATGAGATTTTACCCATTCATGGGTATGAAAAGGATGTATCATTACTTGAATCTTAACAAGTACAAAGACATTAACATTCCATGAATAAGCCATCCCATATAGATCTCATTATTGAATTCATCATGCTTAATTTATGTTCCTAATGTGATTCATTAAAATTCATTTTATATACCATGATGTGTGATTATCCAGCTTGTTTATCAGCATAACCTTCGTTGGAAATTATTTAAAATTATTGTTTCTATACCATTCTTTCCTGTATAATATTCTTGGGTGATTTTGTAGAATTTAGAAATGTTTTTTCGGGTTATATTTTATTTTGGCATGATTGTTTCCGTGTTTACTAGAATAATCATTTTCTCATATCATATGTTATTTTTTTAATGGAATATGTTCAGTCAAATAAGAATTATTCATCATCATAAATGTCCTTTTATCTTATATCATTATGGTTTTATATAATCTGAAAAACTGAATTTGGCATTCTTGAGTCGTAGCCCATTGGTTACATGAGATGAAACTATTTAATCAAAGACAATATGGGTCCCATATAAAATTTATAAAGAGTTTGGTATTTTATAAAAAATAAATAAAGTTAATATAATTTAACAATCATATGTGGACCAATCATATTTTGAGACCAAAGGTGAACACCTATTTACGGATTCAATAATTCCAAATAATATATATAACAAAAGTAACCATTATAATAGTGGAGTGGAAATTAATCTTGCTAAAACTATATATATATATCTATATTTTGAATTTTCATTCTTAGAGAAAAGGGTTTCCATTAATGGATGAGTTAATTTCAATTTACAAGGGATTCTATCAATATATACATGGGCATTAATTCCAGTATGAATAAATTTTAAAAGGAACAACTATTCCCAAATAGGTCAGTTGATGAATATTTCTGGAGATATAAACTGAATAACGGTGTGTTTAAACGTGAATAAAATTACTATTATGGGTAAAATTTCAATGGGATTCTAATTGTAATTTTTAAATCATTGAGTCTATAAATTTGGAATGTATGCCCATATAATTGAACCCATAATGAAATAACAGGACCATCATAGGACACCTTGTTCTTAATATGCATATGTACCTGACCCCTTGGGGGTATGTTTACACGTAGTGGATAATATTCAGAGTTTATACATTTCTTTTAAAGTGTTACATATAAACATATAATGGAATCATACTTAACAGATCCCATCAATTTGTAAAATATATTTAACTATATTTTGAGTTTTAATGATGAGTGGTTTTATCTAATTAAAATTACAATTAAAAGCTATAGATTATTTTACTGTATATAATATAAATTAAATTATTTTTTTCTCTACAATTTGTGATAACGTTTTGTTGAATAAATGTTTAAAAATGGTAAACAATAAAATTATGAGATTATTTTAATCCAATGTTTCATGAAATCAACAATATAAAGTGATTAGAATGGTTTTACCTTTAACCATATACATAACATCCCTTATGATGAGATGATTAAAATGTTATTATAAATGATAACTAGATTAATACCATAAAATGGAACCTTATTAGGGTGTAAATAGTGAGAACCATTTTTCATGGGTTCATGTTATTTTTAACTTAAGAGATAATTGAAATGGGAATGTGAGAGTCTCCCTTAGATCTTAGATAGAATATTCTTAGGATTCTTGAATATAATGTCTATGTGGTAGAGCCTTATCCAATTTTATTTAAGAATATATTTAATGTTTTACACATTAGGTTTATGTATGGGGCTATCATAGTTATGTTATCACACAAAGTGATAAAAACCTGTAGACATTTGAGCCATGTTATTGAGCATGGTCGGTGCTCTCTTTTCACTGAATGAGTAATATAGGACTTGTAGATGATAAAATAACACCCCTTGGAAATGGGTGGTTGTATAGTAATTTGAGCCTCTAGGGGGTATTAAAATTTGTAGATACCATGTGTGATTCAACTCATTATCCATTTATATAGGCATGATAGCCCTCAGGAAAAGAATAAAGGCCCAATAGGTTGATTCTTGGGAGCACACACCTTTACAATGATGTTGACCTATTTAACCCGGGTAGTTTGATGATCTTTTTCCTACCTTTTGTTTTTTCATATTTATATTGAGATTACCAATGCATAAAACATTATGCAATAGATACCCTTTAGTGGGATTTAGTTCTCCTAATAGAGACATTATGCATAGGTGGGAGACCTAGAGACCCATATTTTTTACAAAATCCTTAATATGCTAGTATATTCATTCTTTAAGGGAATCCTACTAATGAGGTTGGGTTAGAGTGAACGTATTCCTTTTTTGGGGTGAGGGATGTTTATTATCATTTTGAGACTGATTAACAATGAGTGATAATGTTTGTGATTTAGTTACTGTGTTGTATTTGTTTTTTGAAAATCATCGGGATTACTTATGGATAAAGAAGGGATATATTGTGAATGTCTACATGGTTTACTAGACATGATGACTAGTGATTTCACATTGAATCTTTAGATTCTACATTGACTCCAGAGGACATGCCATCATTTAGTAAATCCTAACATAGGAGAAGTGAACGACACTGAATAAGAGTCTTATGAGAGTTTTTGGTGTGTTAGAAACTGATATTCTATATATCATTATCATATTGACCATGTGAATAGATGACTCAAGGAATGTGAGTTAGGTCATGAATTGTATGGTATGGTATATACACCTAATCATAATGGAATGTTTCATTTACAAAATTTGTCCTTGAGATCTGTTTAAATTTGAATGTTGGTCACTGGATGGGTATGAGCCGAGGGCTGATGTTTTAAAATTTTGATGCTTATAAGAAAGGATACATGGGTATTTTAGTAAAATTAAAGGATGTTCCTAAGGATGAGAAACTTCCTAGCTATTCAAGTTTTTATATATGGAATAGTGGAGAGAATGGGATATATTAATCAGAAAATCATTCATTGAATAGATAAAAAGTATGAACCTAAGGCGAGGAGTGGGAAAATGGTCACCTAAGGGTGATTATGTTGTGATAATGGTTATGGGGCCATGTGATTGGTTGTAGGATGATTATTTGGCTCATGCATTCCACTAGAAAATTGAACATTCTATGGATATTTTTTAGGAAAATTTCAATTATGGATTCAATTATGTAATTATGTAACTTCTAGATGTTAGAATTAAGAAAAATGTATTTTATGAAAATCCATGCATATTAGATCATATATTTGTCAGTGTTGGTGATATAGAATGTTTATGGTTAAATCACTATATGGTTTTTCTAGGATACATCATCTAATGTTAGATAATGGCTTCAATGATCTTTCTTTGGAAGATCTCAATATTCTTTGGGGTAGTGAATTTTAGAAATTTTGGCTTTTTTTACATGCCATATTATAAAGTCGATAGTTTTAAAAAAACGTTTTCTGGAGGAGATCCATCATTAGTTTAATCCAATGGTTGAATGTGGTAAGTAATGAACCACATGAGGCTTTCATTTAGAATTAGATTGATGTATTTTAAAAGGTCATAAATTGCTCATCAAATAAAAACATTACCGACATGTTTTTGTTTTCTAGTGGGAGTTTGGAACTTTCAATCATATCAAGGATAGATAATAGAGTCCTTTTGATACTCTTATTAACATGATGGTATTGTTTCCGGGACAATGAAATTGTGTTTCATTTGAAAAATCCAACGATTGAAGTAAAATAACTCAAATTTCTATTGAAATTCAGAACCTATGGTGGGGATCCCTATAAGTAGTTGATGAAAGTGATAATGATTTGATCATGTCTTGAATTCGGTAGCCTCATGTAAGATCCATTTTGTGTTTTTGATAGTGGTTGTGAGAACTGGATAATTTTTTACTGCTTATGTATCGTTCACATAAAATGATGTTTGGAGGTGCATTGGGAATTTGGAAACACAAATAGGATATTATAGAATGTGATGATGTCATGACTAGGTCTATTGATGTATTATTTGTATCCCTAATACTTATCCGGGTGGATAAGTTTATGATGTGTAGATTTTAATGTCCCATGATTTGGAGAGGCTCAAATTTTCATGGGATATTGAGTATTCATTTTGGAGGGTGGGATGAAATTTAAACCTTGATTTTCATTGGAATTATTAGAGTTGAAACAATTTAATGTACTATTTTTGGATGGGGTTTATGTCCTAAATGGTTTATCATATTTTTATATTAATTTTGGAGGGGTCGGCATTTGAAAGCCCATCTTATGGAGAAGCAAAATAGGGAACTTGATTTGCTAAAACCTTGAGGTCCCTATGGGGAAACTAAAATATCTAGTGAAATAGAATATAGAGTAGAATGCATAGGCTAAACATATTTATTATAACCATTCACTTAGCTCATGCGATGTATGTTGGTGAGACGGTTCTTAGGGACCTATTTGCACACATTTTTTCTAACTGTTTGAATTAACTCTATGGTTTGTGGGTGTTTTAAAGAGAGGCACCACATGGTTTTCACATAGTTAGCTAATTTTTTTGGAATAACCATTATCCTCTTAAAAAAGATAAAATTTATTATTTTCCCTCCTCCTTTAGATGTATTTTTCTCCGTATTCATCCACCATTCATCCAAAATCTCCCTCCACCTATGCTTCATTAATCTCCTCTTACATTGGAGGGATATCCTCAGTTCTTAGTCCAATTTTATCATAATTATATGTGTTGGATGTGTAGCACCAATTCAATGATTTTCTATGGTTCAGTAATTTTTTTTCTCACCATATCAAATATTGAATCCATGTGAGATGTTATTATTTATTTCTTGGTCAATTGTTTATTACATTATTTCCACTCATTCCATAATAATTCAATGACTGATGATGGATGGGTGATGTTTTCTAATAATGAGGTTGGCGGTATAAATATATTTCCAATAATTTTGTGTTGTTAATATATCATTTTTTTCATGATGAAATCTATATATCCTTCATATTCCTTTAAAATTAAAAAATTCCTTAAATTAAATACTTAGACAACACTTGCGATGTTCCCTAACCCCCATAACATAAGTGGAGGCCGAAGACCTCAACCAAAACCACCGGATAAGGATGTATTTATTTTAATTTTAATAATGAATATTTTAGAACAAGTAACCAATCAGCCCCTGTGAGTGTGGTGAGTATGCATTTTATATTAGAATGTCATAGATATATTAAATGATTCATTATAAGGTTAAATATTCTTACAAGAACCTTATAATCACTTCTGAATTTACTTGAGTAAATAAAAAATATATAATAAATATTATTATGTATTATATGGTTCCATGGACCTCATTCTCTTTATAATTGGATTATTAGTGAAATGTATCATGATTTATGAATGGAATTGGTGACAGACATGGCCATCTATTATGTTTATAAACTAACTGGTATAGTTTTATTATCTGGATTGATAATTTTTTAGATTATATTATATTTCAATAATTTATATTATGGAATGGATGAACAAATTTCATATAATTAAATATAAAATTCTATAGGTGAATGAGGTTACACTATTCTTTGAGAGATTCTGAGTTCCTAATTACAGATGGCCTCGGTTAATGGATCATCGGTCTACTGGATTAATATAAGCAGGATTAGTATATAGTGCCTCATTTATGGTTTTTAACGTTGTGCCTCACTCCCCCATGGTTGACAACATTGGTAATGGTGATTTGTGTCACCTGGGTGGATTGAAAAAATGTTCCATTCCCCCATCAATTAGAATATTGATAATTATTTTCTATATCAATTTTGGTCGATGAACCTAATGTTACATGAAACCTTATACTTGATGTTAGACATGGAGTATTGTATCCCTTAGTAAGATTATTTTGCGTATTACCTTTACTATATATGATATACATATTATATCATTATTCAGCTTGAAATATCAGGTATAACTTCACTATAATTTATATATAATATTGTTGGGAATGTAGTCCCTTAATTAAAATATGATACCCACGTGTTATCCACATGTAGACTTCAAAGAACTAAAGCATGTGTCCACACTGGTGCATATATATCTTTTCAACTATCTAAAACATGTATTCATATATATATATATACATGATGGAACACATTAAAGTCATTCCAACTATTGCTGGACTAGGTATAGTTGGATTTGTATCCCCTAAGGTACCTAATCATGGAATGTATTTATATTTTTACTACACTGGTTTATTTAATATAACAACACATTACATAATTGTATATTCATAGAATATATTTCATTAGACGCTATTTTTGGTGTCCTTTTGATTAAATCATACTTCTAGTTCTAGCCACCATTTGGTACTCTAATATACCTCAAGGTTACATGCTAGGATTATGGATTGTACACTGTGTTGATTTTAATTGATTCATGGATTAGAAATAGGAGATTGGGTGTTGAGGTTAAGATTATACCATAGATTCCTTCTGGTATACGCTTCTGTCTATAGAGGCAATCTTGAGGCCATGTCACTACCTTGATTGGTGAACTATTTTAGTGGCTTCTATGTCATAAAATTATATTGTTATAATGGGGCCTACTCCCAAACACCACACCTCACCACATAGAATCTCCTATAGTGAGGTCTAATTCTCTTCCTATACTCACCAACCCTCATTCTCACCCATCTCTGCTGTAAAATTTTTAAATCTACAATAAATTTCTTGTTTCCTTTTCTAGATAGCTTGGATTGATCTCCCATATGGTCAATATTTCTCCCACATGTGTGAAATCGAGCTTGTCATTCATGTATGGTTATGGCTGAAAAATATTGTTGACTAACACCAAACACAAATACTTAGTAATTACTATGTATACAACATCGAATCCATAATAAAATCCTTCTAAAACATGTACCATCCTGAAACAAGAAATAAATATATATATTTTTCATAGTCCTCCTAATGTAATAAAATATTTCATAACCTTCTTAAATTCAACTTTTTATCATGTAGTAAACAATATGTCATCATTGAGATAAGTCCATCACATTAAATAATTGTTCAAAAATAATTAAAATTTAAATCCAATTCCTCCAAAAATATTACATGCGATATTTGAACATCTATGGATGGATCTTCTTCAAATTTTTCAACAACATCAAATATTTCTTTTACAAATACAATGATATCAACTATAAATATTCCTTAGGAGTACAAGAACACATTCATGATTCTATAATCAACATTCAATCTTCACAAAGTAATTATAAACATAATTAAAATAGTTTCATGGGAACTTCAATTAAATTTTAAAAAAATATTCGTAGAAATAACAATGATCATCTAAGATAATAGTATATAAAAACGTTTTAATTTAAATCAATTGATTCATATATTAATCACTTATAGACAACAAATGAAATAAAAACACAAAGTGGCATCATTTATAACATGTATAAATAGATCCATGTTCACTCGATAAATTAAGGACATGAAATTAGGTCATTTCATAAGCTTATGGGTAAGAAATTAAGCCCATGTATAAAATTATATACATGAAACATGGTTTGTGTAGAAACATATAGAAATGAGACAAGGTAAATGCATAATGTTGTGAACATGAAATCTACTTCACACATAACATGGTTATTTCATGAGTTATATTGGTTTTACCAATACATTATAGTTATATAAAGGACCCTCATTTCATATAACATTAATCCATAAATATTCTATAATATCATTAAGTAATTCAAAAATTCATCATTTCCTAAACAATAGTCAGTAATTGGGTTTCATTCCATCATTTCATTATTGCATAACCCATGGAAGATAAACATATCCCATGGAATCATCCTTGAATTATAATAATAAAATCCATCTATTGAAATAAATTTTATGTATTAACAATATCAATTACACATTAAATAATATAAATCCATAAATGATGAATAAATAGAGAAAAAAAATTTGTGAAAAGATCATTGGGACTGTTCTTTGAAAACATGAATCAAATACTATTTTTTGTAGAATGTTATCTAAAAAATAAAAAATATTTAATAAATAATTTTACATTAAAATAGTCATGAAAACATCAATTAGATGACTTAAATATAAAAATATTCCTGACTGGTGGACAATTTATTCATTTCATTTATGTTAAAATAAATATTTATTTCACATTTTTTTATAGAAATGTCATAAATACCCAGTCCAGAAGACATTGTAACATATCCATTATAAAAAATTGAATATAAATTAAATATCAAATAAAATTATTTAAAATGATCATTATATAATAGAAAAAAATTCATAAAAACATTTTATAGAACATAGATGTGGAAGATAAAGTAGGGTGACTATAGAAGATATAAAGTTTATTATTCCACAAAATACATTTTCATGATCATTTTAAGTAGAAAATAGAGAAAAATATTAAGAATTATTGAAATCACAAAAATAAACAAAGAAAAATAATATATATTAGTTTTAAATAAAATTGATCAAATAATTCCATTCAGTTAAAATTTAACATAAACAATTTTTAAAATAAATGAGATTGAAATATAAATCACTTCTCTCATTCGAAACATTTCAATAAAAGCCCATTGGATGAAATAATATTAATTATTACATTAAATATTATTATTTATGAAATATTAATACATAACATGTTTCTGGGGAGGTATAGACACCTCTAAAATGAAGAATTGTTCATAACATAACATATTTCATAAAGAACATATTTTAAGATGATAAACCATTATAGCTTTGGTAATATCTAAATAAAAGCATCATAAAAGGGCACAATTAGATATATTATTACAACCCCATTATTTTATATAAATTGATCTTATAATAAACCCTTGTGAATTATATCCACAAAAAATAATGAATTTTTAAAAATGATATATGTCTTATAGATATTAACGTTAGGTGAGAAACCCTTACCTAATGTATCGTTTTTATTCATACGGGTTCAAAACTCATGTATAATAAAAATTTATTTCACATAGAATAATTATAAAAAACTATAAATATATATCATAAGGCATAATATTTAATTATTTCATTTGATCTTCTATTTATTAAAAATTATTTATTAAAATCATAGTTTTGGGTAATAACTGTTTCGTTTTTCACTCATATATATATTTAGACGTTCAAGTCCATGTACAATTATTGATGTATAAAATTATATTGAATTAAATTTTTTAAAAATATTTATATCTAATAATTAAATACATATTTCTAACTATTCATATAAATTTGTTTTGAGAAATGAATTACAACACTTCTTGGAAAGGGTAATCTATATATAAACATGACTTATGTTTCAACTATTCAATAGATGAAATGAAAGCAATGTAAATAATAATTCAAAATTATTGAATAATTATTGAATTATAAATTTCCAAAATATTCATTAAATTGTATCTTAATTATAAATATTTTTATAATAAATAAATAAGAAATCACATCACTTAATGGAGGTGGTAGTCCTAACGTACATATGAACGATGTTATCATTTTCCATAGGATGAGAAGGTAATATGTTAGGTATATTATTATAATTATAGAATAATTATTATTTAAAAAATATCACATATAAAAATTAATTCCACTATAATAACCAACAATAGATTTTGATGATGGGAAATGAATCATCTCATTTTATGGAGAGGGTTGGCCACACATATTCATGAGCAATACTTCCATTTATAATTTGATTGAGACGATGTGAAAATTTATTTTCATTTAACAATTGTATAAAATCCATATATATATTTTCTATATTCATAATTTTAGTAAGGATATAGAATATTTCTAGCAAGTAGATGATGAAATACGTTTTGAAAGAATACGGTATGATGATTACTAAATTCTTGAGATACCCCTTTGGCTTAAACCATAATCCTTAATAGGATGGTCTTAGTTCAAAACCCAAAGTCATCGGACTTGTGTTATGAATATAGAACATTATTTGGGTAATTATTGGAAGATATATATTTTTTTAGACTTTATGATTAAAGAAGGAGAGGATGTGGTACTTCATTAGTGAGTATAAGGACACTCTTTGAATTAAGTAAAATATTTATATATAATATATATAATATTCATGAAAAATCAAACCAAGGGTCCCAAAATTCATATGCAATATATGATAGGGTATATATAAAATCAAAAAGTCATATATATACTTTATTTATAAATATTTTAAGACTTACCTCATAGTTAAATAACATTAATCCTATTATACCCTTGACCATGATAACATAAATTTTTTCTTGGACAACATAATTAAATAACTAAAAATAAAAGGGGAATTATTAAAAAAATGAATTTAAGACTAAAACATTTAGAGGAAAATTTTTAAGACAAAAAATAAAAAGTCGGTTGAAATTTCACGTTGTATTAGTAATTATAATATATTAAAAACAATTATTTAGAAAAACTGAAATTTAAGAACACGAATTAATTTAACATTGTAATCCAGTAAGACGATTAAATAAACAAATTATTCCTGGTTAATTAATAAGAAAATATACATTTTTTATTTTTTATGAATAAAACCCCTAATGTAATCTTCCCACCACACCGTTAAATGAAAATACCCAAACAATTATTTTAATTTGGATAAAATTTAATTTAGGTGCCTAAAACCCATGCATGGATTCCCAATTTATAATTAATGTTTTAAAATAAATTATTCAACTCCTAAAACATATATATTGTAGAAAACATCACATAAAATATGATAACTACAATTATGATGGATATTTTTAGAGATTTAGTATTTAGTGTTCACCCTGTAATACTTGTTTTACCCTAATTGAGTTAGAAAATCATTACCATGTTTACTATACATATCGAAAAGGGGAATAATATTTAAATTTTTAATACCTGGATTCAAAATATGGATTTAAAATTTCAATGATTTATTTATATAATTATATGAAAGAAATTATAAATTAAAATAATCAAATAAAATAAAATAAACTAAGAAAATTCATTTTAAATAAAAAAGAAACTTATAACAAAATCAAGTACAATGAATATTCTTTTGTAATTAATAATATTATTTATAATTCAAATAGTATTTTTTATGACAACATTAAAAACATAATGGTGATTTTAAATTAAATAATTTAATGAAAATAAATTATTTATTCAAAAAAAATTGTAATTATAGCTACTCATATGAAAATAAATATTAAAAAATGGGAAAATCTCAACAGAATACTATTATGGCCGACTAATATAAAAAAACATACACATTTTTTTATTTTATTTTTTAAAAAAATTTATATATTTATTTTAATTTCAATGAACATAATTAAATAGAAAATCAATTCTGAAAAAAATATCTTTTTGAAGCATAAAATTACTTAACTTAAAAATTATTACTTATTATTTATTATTTATTGAATAAAAATTCATTAATTAAAACAAATATAAATATTATTTATAATGTTTTATTTCGTATTATTACATCCAATTTTATGTTTAGGATATAATGGTTACATTTTAATAATAATATATCTATATTATACTAATGTTCATTAAAATCTAAATATAGTGTTTAATGAAATATTTTGAGCAGAAAGTTTTTAAACCATTTTTTGGGGTTTTAAGACATTAATATTATGGTTATAGCTTGATTTTATACCACCTTTTTTTAATTGGTTGGTTTAAATTTCAAGTTTTATTAAAATATGTATTTGAAATAATTATTTCAATAGTAATAGTAATTCACATTTTCTCATTATCAGTTTAGAAGAATTATTTTCAAACTCCAATAGAGATTTTTAAAAAACTACTCATTTTATTTATAAAAAATGGTGATTTGAGAAATTTTATAAAAGGGGGAAAATATTTTTATGGGTTTTCATAGACATTGAATTCAACATTAAAATTATTCAATGTATTTTTAATTCAATTGGTTGATCCACTTTTAACAGATAAAATGGAGTATTGTTTTAAATATAGTATAAAAATATCATTCTTTTTTTCTTAACACATTTAAATTTGAACCTCTTGTATAAATGTGGTTAAAATTAGAATTTAAAAAATTTATTATCAAAATAATATCATATAATCTTTCATAAAATATTATTGGAATGTTTAGCTCACACCCCACATACAAAATTCTTTGTTTGCGTAGCTCTAATGGTTTATATATGATCTTAGGTTATTATACATTATTAGATGATACACTTTTTGATACTCTAATTGATTTTTTGTATCTATTATATGAAATAGTGTTTGTTGAGAATAATATTATAATATATAAGTTCTAATGATTGGTTGTGTTTATGGTTTATTTTTTGGATGTTTTATTCCAGACAATTTGGGCATATATTATTATATTTTCTTCACTTATTTTTATTAGTTTTAATTTTGTGTCATCAAAGATATTTAACAAGTAAAAAGTGATATTGGATATTAAATTGAATATTACATGTTAGGTTTGTTTTAATATTGGAATTGTTTATTTTATATGCATTGATTTTGTTTTATGAACACACTATTTTACATTCCCACGTAGTTTTTGCCAATAATTTATTGTTATTTGAGGGAAAATTATTTCAGTTTTTATTATTTTTGTGTCATGGTTCTAGTCACCGAACCTTGGGGATGTTAAATGTTCTTTTGGAATTTTGGATTTCTAGATTGGGTGGCATATAATATTAACCTGTATTGGTTCATTACAGATATATACCAGTCCTCACTTGTTATTTGATGAGTTTGGTAGGAAAAGATAGGATTGTGAGAACATACGAGGAATGACATGAGTATTTTTCCAATTACCACTATTCATTATAAAACATTGTTTTACATAGGTATTCAAGATATTAATTTTTTTAAACTGATGTTGAAATAGTTAGTTTCAAATTCTGGGTGTTCTAATCTAATTTTTAATTTTATAAGTTATTTTTAAAATTCTTGTGTTTTTGGGAGGAAATAGAGGTTGAATATAGTTTACATTATTGGAATATAGTTGAGAAAACCATTAATATCCCATGAATATGATCTTAGACACCAGTCAGTAATTATTTCATGTTCATCTAATTTTATACCAAATTGTTTGACTGAATCATACATATTGTTGAAACAACCTGAATGATGTAATTGAACACATGTTGACTTAAAATTTTAAACGTATTGAAATTGATACCATTTTTCTAGAAATATAATCTTTTATTAATTATTATTTTTGTTTCATGGATGAGTTATGTTATTTTATTTACTGTCATATGAAGGTTTTTTAGTGAAAATGTCATTTTTTGAAATGTTTGGATAATATAATAATGTTTTATGTCTTATTTATAAATTGATCTTGAATTTTTTGAGTTTTTCACAAATAGGTGTTTTCAAAAAGAATATTTGAAGAGATTTGAAATGATATGGATTATTTTTAGTGCCTTTATATTTCAATAAATTTCTTTTAAATGATTCAAATGGTTTTGGGTGTAACAATGTTGCTTTATAACATAATGTACACATGGTTTATTAATTTTGGTTTTTATAAAAACCCTTGTACTTTTATTTATATTGATTAGATTGAATTTTGATGTATGATTTATTGTGGTTTTTTATTTCACTTAATCATGAATTTCCCCCTATAGTGTCTTGATGAATGATATAATATTTGTCCCAAGATATGGCATGTAGGATTATTCCCATCATCATTTATTTATAACCTTTTTGGTTATGAAAACTATAAAAAATATACAATGTAGGCACCAAAACTATCTCATTGACATTTTTTGTTATTTATTTGGGGCATACCCACATTCTTGAATGGATCATCAATATAATGATTGAACCTACATGAAATCACATGTTCATTATCATGGGTTTTTTTACTCACACACTCCATAGGAAACATCCTAGGTGGTCAGTCATCCAGATCACTACTCCTAAATAGACCAATTTAACTATGGATTTCTAATTAGTTGGTCTTCCAAAATAGACCTAAGCCCAGTCTCCATGTTCTAGTGCTAAAAATACTATATAATTTTTTTATAAATTTATTAACTAAAAAATATTTATTTCGACAATATTTTAGGTCTAGTGATTTCTTGAATTAGAAAAACATATATTGAAAAACATTAGAATGGAAATTGTTTTATAAAAATTATACCACACATTGGAATCTATCTTACCATTATGTTCATTAAACTCGTTAATTGTGTTACTAGCCAAATATTCTTTAAGATGTCACCCAGACTAGTGAAAATAATTTTTTTAAACTTGGGGTGTGCATAAAATTTCTATGTAAGGGGATTTTAAACAAGAGGTTATTTTTTCTCATTTTAAATAATTTAAATATTATTTCATACCCATTTCGTTTTTTCAAATATTATTACATTATAAAAAATTATATATAACACATAATTTTCTACTAAATAATATTCCACTATTTTTATAATAAAAAATTCATAAAAAGTGATACCTTATAAAAAATTCTTGAAAATACCTTACATTATAAAAACCACATTATTTATAAACCAAATATCTATATAAATAAATCCATTTTTATACATTCAAATTTGAAATATTTATTTTTGTTAATAATATCACTTTGTGTAATTTAATGACACTAAGAAAAAATTAAGAAAACCATATGGACACAAACATATTTGAGGTCCAATGATTACATTTTAGAGAAATTTTCCTTCATATTATGTATTCTCTCCTCAAACCTAAATATAAGAATAAATACTTACCTACCAAATTTCAATTAATCCATTTTTTATATATATTTCCTATCACATTATAAATCCATTATAATAACCATTCAAAAGCATCACATATATAAAATGAATTTTTAGAGAGGAATATAATAAAATACCTAGTAAACATATCAAATGTTACATAAAATTTAATTATTTACTGTTATAATGAATATAATTAATGAAAAAGTCATGGAATACCGTTAAAAATAACTATTGGATTGTAAACAAAATAAAATGAGATTCATAAAATATTTGGAATGTCAATGGTGATTATATTTAATGTACAGACATATAACCATGAATGATTTCCATATATTAAAATGTTTATTTCATATAGAAAAATAATAATTTCAACACATTGAACGTAAATTTATAATCTGAAATTGAAATTTCCAAATATCATAACCCTTTTATACACTAAAATGGAAACATTAATAACTAAAAATATCATATAAGAAGTACTTTGAAGAAATAGTTTAAATAAAAATCATAAAAAATACTCCCCTATAAATATTATTTTATAAAAATAACATAAATAAGAAAAATTTTATAACATACCTTATAACATCAATTATAGACGGAAACTACATTGAGTTCAGAAGCATAGGTTGTTCTAGAACCACATGTAGTGTTGGAAAATAGAATGATTGAATAAAATATGGGTAATAATAATTCATAGATACTAGTGGTTGGGATTTCCATATTGTGAATTGGATTCCATTATATGAAAGATTGAAAACTGAAAGAATATTTTAATATTTCCAAATTAACTCATGATGTCAATCCAGTTCGTTCCCAATGCAAAAATAAATTTTATATCTAATGAATTCATTTGGAACCACGGTCTTGATAATATTTATAGAAAATTATGATATTTATATCCTATATATATCATAAAGGATTCATTTATTCTCATTTTGATATACATTTAGAGTTGTTCCCACATCATTAATTTCATAAAAATTTATGTATTTACATAAGATTTAGATTCAAATATTCCACATTATTTAATAAGCATATGATATAAATAACTAAATCGATCATTTACTAGTTTTAAAAAATATATCTATATATATAATGAATTAACCATGGATAATATGATATATATATATATATTTCTATATATGTTTATATACACATAAGTGGATGAACTGAGTATCTTGGAATATTCTCTTGGAAGATGAATTTCCTAAAATGATGTGCTTGAGAGAGTTTTCCATGATTGTTTTATTGATCTGATATAAAACATATATATATATACATATATTCTAATAAACTGTTACTAGAGTAAGGCATCGAACACTGTAATCCAATGGTGATATTCCTGATCATCATGATATAATTTCCATGACAAATCATTTACCCGAATAAGTAAATATATAGTTACACAGGTTTCACTAGACCTTCGATGGTGGTTCTATAATGTTTATTATTATAGATGATAAATATTTGGATCTATTTATATCAATTCATATATTTTCTATTTTATTATATCTCATTAATCCATAAAATGTTAAAATACAATATAATTATCATCATAAAATTATTTATTATCCATGTATATTTATTTCAATTTTAAACATAATTATATATTTATTATTAACATAATTTCGTATAAAGATCAAAATATTTTCAAATATTATTCCTGTTATTTTGTAGTTATTTGATTATCGATTTTATTAATAACATTACTAGTACATTACTAATGTTTCAAATTATATTCCTAATATTATTTTAAAAACAATTTACTTACCGATTTTTTACAATTTGAAACTCATACATAGAGTTATAACAAAACATCCATCTATGAATATATATATATATAATAATCATGAATTGGTACTATACAATTATCTATTAAATAATTTATTTGAACTCCATGAAATGGTACCTAAACCAACAGATCAAAACCATAGGTATATACTGGAAATCTATTGGCATATCCTATACCAAATTGTTTCAAAATTGTGAGGAATATGAAAGAATGTATTGAACTATAACAATGGTTTTTTAGAACCAATGGTACAGTTCTCCAAGATCTACAATCAACCAATATTTTTATGAAAAATTGGTATGCCCATCACAAATAGGCCAAGAACCCATGGTTTAATTAATCCATTTGTAAAGGTATATAGCAAGGGTTTTATAAATAGTTTGTATAACATTCCCATACCTTGTGAACCAGATGCATCCCCTAATATATCTCAAAACAAAAAAATAAAATATTTTCACCAATAAAAAAACCAATACTATAAAATATAACAAAATCATTAATTCATTAATTCATTAAATTAGTGATAAAAAATTGAAAAACATTAAAACAATGAATACACATCCAATCATCAATAATCATGTGTCCAAAATAACAGTTAAAAATGTAAAATATAAATCCCTATCTCATTATCATAATAATGATCATTATCATCACCAATATCGTCATCATCATCCCCACCATAATCCATACAATTTTCATTGTAATAATCCTTAGCATCACCATCACCATCATCATATCAATAGAAATCATCATCCTGAACACCATTGGGACCATCATTTCCATCACCCATCATATCACATAAAAAATGAATCATCAACATGTATATATCAAAAATCATACTATAATATATTTTATGTGATTTATGTATGGATTACATGACATTCATGAATTTTTATTTTCGATATTAACTACATTAACACACATTAATGGATATATTTTGGCCTCTATTATAACTATATAGTCCTGTTATTCCGTTGAACAAATTGTTTATAACATAAAGCTACCAAAAATAGAAACTGAAGAGGGACAATATATAGTAGGAAAAAAACATTTCCCTTTTCAGTAGTATACTCTACTAGGGTTCTCATCTGTAAATACCTTGTGAAAATGAATAATTTTCTGAACGTTTTCATCTTCGTAGTCATCAAGGTCCTCAAAAGAACATTGTATAAAATATAATTGATCTTATTAGTTAAAAAAATAGATATGAAAATTTGATATAAACAATTTAAAACATACAATCTATTATCTTTTATGTTCTTTTAACACCCTTCCATCTTTCTACATTCTACTTGAGAAGTACAATTTTTTAAGGAACATATCCTTCAATATTAAACAGTTCCCTCTTCAATGAAAAAGAATATTATTAACATAATAAAATCACGATATTCATCAAATATTAATTATATAATAACATACCAATCAACCAATTAAATTATTTTTTTAGAAATGGGACTAATTAAATTCAAATATATTATTTGGATCATTGATAAAATACTAGGGGGATTTTAATATTTTAAGAATTTGAAAAACATGATAATTTATATGAATATTATATAATGTTTTAAATCCAATAGTAAAATTACTTTATGCATTTATATTACACATATAAACCCAATTAATGAATCATACATAAAATGGAATTATAAAAAAATAGATTTAGTCTCTCAATATTTAGAGATTCTAACAAAATTTAGTGGGATATACCAATACAATACAACTAATTAAAACATTATAAATCATAAAAAATATGAAAAAAAATTGTGACATAAAACATAAATAATAAGTTGACTATAAAAGTGATATTTCTAACTAAAAATCATATTAAAAACATTTAACTATGTTTGAATGGTTTGAAATAGGTTTTGTTGACACTAGTGATAAATTACACCAAGATATTTGAGGGTTTAATCCTCTTATGAGAAAATAATAATCTTCCTTGACCCATTAATAGATATATATTTTTTATATTATCCAATTTTTAATAATATTTTTTCATTGTGACATTGGTGTTTCAGAACTGTTCGAGAAGATCAATGCATAATTTTAAAGGGAATTTGCTGTGCCTATTGATATTCAGTTTCAAACATCAAATTTTTTACGAACTAGTAAATCTATTTTTATTCCTCCAAAAATTTTATATGGATTCGATCCTGTTTTAATTTTTTAAATGAGACTACATTTACAATTCCAATTTTATTGGATATCTTGGTAGTGCAGGTAATTTTATCTAAAACATAGTATTATTTCATGAATAGTTTCTAGTTAATTTTAGAGGATTTCATTATATGGTATAGGGTAATGATGCCCATATTAATTGATTCAATTTTTAAGATAAAATGAATATTCAATTATCCGATATTCTATTAAAGAGGATACATTTCTTTAAATTGGAAAATGACCATAATGATTAATGTGATAGTCTATTTTAAATGCCTATAAATTTGGATATACATTGAATGAAAATAAATATTTTAGTGCGAGATCATTTGATGAATCTATTAATATTTGGCATTGGATAATATTTTGATTGTACTCTATCAAAGTGAAACATTATCTTATGTGTGAACTATTTTTATGGGACTCAATACCAGTCATCATGTGTAAAGTGATTCAATGTGGAATTATAATACTTATAGGAATCTTCAACAATGATCAATTTTTATGAATTCTTTTAAGAGATTTAATATAAGGGAATGTGTTATTTTTTTAAAAAATTAATTAATTTTATATTCTATCATTTTGTTCTACTAATCCTTACAATTATTAGATTTTTCATGGATATCTAAAACTTTTTTTATGATTTGAATGATGATGTATTTTATATTGTGGAAATCGTTTGTCAGGGAAAATATATTAAATAAGTGGGGGAGGGTGGATTTTTTTTATTTTTATAGGGTTTTCTTACCCTATGGAGAAGTCTATTTTTTCAGATGGGTCTATTATTTTAGTGATATATACTATAATTTTAGTGGTGTTTTGAGAGTAGGATAAAATAACTCTGTCACCTCATTGCAACAAACATTGTTTTTGAAATTTATTCTTCAATGATTCGAGCTATATTTATCTATATTGAGATAGAGTAAGAAATCTGATGTAAAATGATGGTTCAATTTGAGCCTTTATTTTATTTCCACACCACTCTCAATAGTTCCAGTCATCTTTTTTGGTTTGTAAAATATTTACATTGTTATTGTTCCATTCATTTAAAGGGTACCATTAAAAATATATAATATTGTTCATAAAGGAATCCAAAACTATATTAATCTATTCATCCCCAGTCTAAGAGACAGTCCATTGTCTAGTGACACTTCTTCTTTAGAGTGAAAGTGTGTTGATTGGTGGTGAAATCTATCTCAGAGTCTGACTACCTCTATTTGAGGGTGTTTGCCGATATATGTGGATGAGTTGTTCCGAGGACTTGCTCCCCATGAACAAAGGGTTTTTGATAAATAATTTTTACACATTAAAGATTTCCAATCATGGTATTATGGTTGTAAAAGGAATAATCACGATATCTCAAAGATTATGTAGTACATGAAAAATGATGTTTTTTGTATCAAATCAAATTATCAATGTTTCATAACAACCTCATTTAGGATCTCTCTTCAACTTTACGTATTGGGGTCATTATGAAAGTGAAATATAAATTTATGCTATAAAATATTTTTGTTCTTTTTTTTGAATATTCTATGATTGAAAACCAATATGAGGGATTCTATGTAAATATACTAAGATGAAATATGAAGTAGGGGTATGGAAATAATCCCTAGGTTGGGCTAGTAGAGGATTTTTTTGGAGTGGGTATGCTTGAATCTGATAATGAACATCAAGGGGTACTAGTTATTTACCACAAAACCTATGAAATATTAAGTGGAAACACATTATTATCATTATTTATATTTAGTTATAATAAATTAGAAGAGTTTGGAATATGATTCTAAGTGAAATTGTTTTATAAATAAAATGATAATAGGGGCTTATAATGGTTATTCTATGCTATCTAACACGATGTTTACTAGATCTGTGGGTAATGTCATTAAGTATAAGGATATCATAAATTATCCTAAGAAAATGGAATCATTATGAATGGAAAACAAATATCTACATCAAATTTATGATTTAGGTTGAATAAAATATAATGAGAAAGAAATAGATAGCACTATGTTTGTCATCATGATTAGGGATGAAGCCAAAGAACCTAAAATTTTTGGTAGTTAAGGGAAGTGATTTAAAACATAGTATCTAATTGTTTTCTATGATATTATAGTTAATCAAGATTAGCAGGAAGATAGTGGGGTAGTGGAAGGGATAAGGAAGATGTTGCTGATAATTTTTCATTATAATTATTATCTATTTAACATGCAATGTGCACTATATTGTTCATCTGATTTCAATATTACAGAAAAAGAACTACATACCCTTCATATTTATATAAGATAAGATTTCAGAATTTATATATTATATTTGTACATTATTTCTTTGAATATATCCAAAAAATTGATAACTGATAAAGGAAGAGATCTGGGGAACATAAATGAGTTGTTGATTTAGAAATTAATATGAAAGTCAATGGTAAAATTAGTGGTTGGGAGTGTGATGCCTAGTGTGCACTATATGATAGTGGTATGGATGGAAGTAATTACTATAGAGTGTTCCCGGGCCATCACCTAAAGAAAGTATACTTATTTTGACAAAAAATCCATCAAGAAATGGGTTTTGAGTTTTCAATAGATAAAGAATCTATAAATTCATATTTGTAGGAAACAATCATTGAATAGAGCCTTAAAGAATGAGTCACCCTTGAATCAGTTTTGGCCAATTCACTAAAGAAGAAAATACAAAATTTTTATATTAGAAACAATTTTTTTTGGAGAAAATGATGTTTATGGATCCAAGGAAATGTAGGATTCAGGTTAAGTTACTATAGAAGAAGAAACATTGGAAGTTGAGGCAGTGAATTCATATCCAAAACTACCAACTGAAAGTGAATTTCAAGAGTGTAATAATCTAAATAAGTAGAATAGTTTTTTGGAAGATGTTGAATTCATTAATAATGATCGGGAATAATTAGGGACTATTAATCTAACACCTAAAAGTGACTAGAAGGGACTCAATAATCGTTATTCATCTTTTGAATTTATATTCTAACTTGAATGGATGTTCAAATATCTATAAAGAATTTATTTTTTATTCTTTAAGAAATTGGAGATTAAGAAAAAAAGATACGTAATGAAGTAAAAAATTCATGTTTAAATTCATACTATATCTATGGTGAAAAGATAGGACATATTAGGGGAAACAATGTAGATGAACTCACTAATGTTCCGCCATTTAGTGTGTTTTAAATAGAAGGTAAGAATGAATATCAATGGGTTATATTTTATGTGGATATTCATAATTATGTATTCAAAAAATATTAGAATGATATGGAATCTTTAATAATTCAGTAAGAATAATATATAGATTAATATATTGATAATTATAAAAATTTAACTTATTCAATGAATTATACGATGAAAAGGAATAAAAGTTCTTAGAATTTATACCTAAATAAACACAAGTGTGAAATAAAAAATATATGCATCCTCCAAATTTTCTTCATCATTAACCACATCAAATTTTGGAGGTATTATTTTGATTATTTTTTTTTATTCTTTTATAATTATCCAACAAAAATAAATTTCATGAATAAAAAATAGAAAACTAATATAAATCATCATAAAAAATTTCAAACCCAAAAATTTTTATTAATAAATTCAATTGAGTAGTCTTCAATTGAAAAATAATCTTCCTAGTAACATGTTTGTAGACACACATTCAGGATAGATATATCCTCTAAATCGGTTCTATTTCTAGAAATTGAATTACTATAATACAAATGCTCATATACCCTTTATATCTTTCCTAATTCCATGATCTGTGTAGACCTCACAACATCACTATTAGAAAAATTAGAAAAAGGATGCTACTAGAATAATAAATCTTTTTTTATACAACAAAAATGTTATATTTTGTATAACTAATTCCATTACTTATATTTGAACCCAATAATTATATTGTAATTCATTTTTAATGGGTATCAAAGAGAGTGGGTTGAAGTGAATAATGTCTAGGAATATGGATGGTTTCACAGTAATTCTCATTCGATCTAAATGGCCCGAAGGCCTTCATTTTTTATTATTTTTTATAATCCACATTTCAAGGGGTAAGGTGGAACCCTTACAAGGCCCGAAGTCTTAGTGACAATTACATGACATGTATGACTAAGAGGGAATCACCCATACATGACCCAAAGTCCATCATTCACTGTACTCTGTTTTATTGATCATTCTGTTATCCTAACTCTACTAAACCATTAGATGTGTTTGGTTATAACACACTTCATGCATGCATGTAGCACCATATAGCCTAGTCAAAGAACATGTTTTGAATTTAAAAATCAAAATATTTTATAAATAAATCTTATAATGATGATCTATAAGGGTATAAAAATATAATGTTCTTTACACATTCTTGAGCCAACATGATTTGTGGGTACAGCTGGATCCTAGGACCCTGATGGAATGTCAAATATTAAATTATCTTTGGGGTCCAATGTCTACTCATGATGCTCAAAATGTGTCGGAGTATAATTTGAAGGATCATGAAAGTAAAATTCAAGGGAAAATTAATTAGAAGGAAAAAAATTTGGTATAAGTGGAAGTGGAAAATTATAATATGGATGGGGAGTTTGTGCCATCATTATCTAAATAAAATAAATAAAAGGATAATCAAATATGAATAGTGGAAATATTATAGGTAGTCCTAATATCCCATGTTCCTATAACAACATTATGTGAAAATAAATTTTTCTAGATTGTATATTATATGATGGGATAGGGTCTGGATTGGAATATCGAGTGGTGTAAGTATCTCAAGTAAAAACTCCCCTCACATAATCTGGTTAACCACCACTTATATTAGGTATGATGTACAATAATTGTCTCCCAGGAGGGGGAACCTAATTAAAATTTAATAACGATATTAATGAAATGGAATTGTATATTATTGATATATATATTTCAAATATAATAATCTTAATAGGATATAGAGGAGGAAATCCATTATCTCTCATATGGTGACTATTTTATGAAATCGTATTCCTTTATCCTTCTTAACTGTTTTTTATTTCCAAAATTTCAGAAAAAAATATTTATTTGATTCAAATATCATAACTAATGTGTAATAAAAAGAAGAAAAAGTATGTTAATGGACTTTCAAAACATAATATATTTTTTATAGGAATAATAAAAACTTTGGAATTATAATGTTTAATATTTTTATAATATAATTTTATTATTCTACATTCAATTCAATACAATTGGGTTTTTGTTTGTTCATTTGGTTGATTTTGGTTAATTTACTTGGCCATTAATCCATTTTCTAGGCTATTTCATTTGGATCATATTTTTGGTTAGGTCATTTTTTCATTTTATTGGATACTCCATTAGTTTCATTTTTTCTATTTTCATTCTAATTATTTTAACATGATAATGTTCTATTAATATTTTTTTTGTTCTCATTAGATATTTTTAGTATATTTTTGTTTGTTATATTATAATATAGTTCAATTATAAATTATAAAATTCTATTAAAACAAAAGCAAAATTATTTTATATTGAAAATTCACATGATGGTCAATGTACACACAAAATATTTGTGACCAATAAGAAACAAAATTTTAATAGTATGAATCTAAAAAACCCAAATCATCCTAATCCAAAATTACCAAGAACATATATGGTCGATTCTAATTGTTTCCCAACATATCATTATGTTCATAATGAACACTAAAAACTGAATGACTAGATTAATCATATGTGATGAATTGATTATGTCTAATGGGTGATGTGATTGTGTTCATTTCTTCTAGACCATCATCGAAAATATTTCTTTGGATTACATAAATAATGAAACTAAATTTAGGTCTATGAATATCGTTCACATAAAAATTTGTTTTTAAAATGATGGAAATATATATGGATCATCAGCAACAAGATTACAAGTGATGTTAGTAACTCTAAATCAATAATCATTATTAAAAGAGATATAAATTATCATTGAATGAAACAATATTCATTTCATCATAGTGACTCGACCATGAGAGGAATTATCCAATATTAGAATTTTCTCGATAACTCAATAATAAGATATATTTTCAAATCTAGGTATAATTTCTGATGTACTTACATAATAGTTTGTTTTGAAATTTACACCAACATGATCATATTTGTTTCTCTTTTTCATTGATATTGTGTTGATAATAAATTTGTTTCAATTGATCAAAAATGATTTTCATTCATGAATGATAGTATCAAGACCAAAATCCAATTATTT
The DNA here is from genome assembly GCA_963277665.1 of Viscum album. NCBI lineage: Eukaryota > Viridiplantae > Streptophyta > Magnoliopsida > Santalales > Viscaceae > Viscum > Viscum album. The sequence continues at coordinate 559,491,251 of OY728131.1, forward strand.
TATATCCTCATAGATGTATTAAATAAGGAAAAACAATACGTAATATAGAAATAAATATTAAAATAAAATATATATTTTGTTTATTTTATTATAATAATACTTCTACATTTAATTTCAACCAAGAAGAAAACATACTTCTCTAAAAATTATCTCTCTTTCTCATTGATAATGAATGGTGATTTCTATTTATAATTTTTTTATATTCCATATAGAAAGACATTTAATGTATTAACACATATATTAAATTACATGGGATGAGATACCATATACATGTTAGATTTATTTATATAATTTGGTCACTGAAAACATCATAGTTAAAGAAAACTCTATGATTTTCGACATACCATTCTTTATATATTAGTGTTGTTAATGTATATGATCCACGAATTCCCCCTATTTTGGGAAGTGATGTAAAAATGGGTTAAATTTTTTTATACTACAATTAATTATTACTCATTTCTTGGTTCCTTATTTTTGTAACATCAAAAAAATAAATTGAAGAAAAATATATAAATTATTTATCCAAATAACGATTGATAATATAACCTTTATGATGATTCACGTTCTGAACATCAAATTTAAATGACTGCATATTTATTTCTGTAGGATACATCCAACAAAATGAAATAGGTTCTCTAAGAAGTATTTGATTTGGAAGATGGATAGTGAGAGGAAGCATGAGGAAAAATGAAGGTGGAAATATTTTCTCTAACACAGAAAAAACTAATGTTGAAACTTCTTACAGTTTTTAAGAGAAATAATTTCAAAAATAAACTAGCATATAGAAATAAATAAATATATCAAAATCCAATAACATCTACAGTTACATTATTCGATTGTGGAAAAAATATTTCTATTAGAATCAAATCTTATAGAAGGAAATAAAAATAACGAGTCTTCAAATATTTTATCTCCAACTCAATACAATTTTCCTATTTAGACATTTTTCCTGAATAGTTATCCAGAACAATTACATATAATAGTACTTCCGTAAAATGGTTTTTTATACATGTGTCAAAACATGAAATGCACAAAAACATTGTAATTATTTTCCATGGTAGACCCACTATGTAGTTCTGTTATAATACCCCAATCCACCATGTCAAGATATGATTGTAAATCATATTTTGTCTTCCCATTGACATTAAAAAGAACTGAAGGAACCATTTCACACATTTTATTCATGTGAAATACATCAAAATAATGATTCAACAAATTGGATAACCAAAAAGGTTACTCAATGGAGAAACATTATTTTTCTAATTGTAGTTGGATTTAATGGAAACATTCGTCCTCTTTCTAGATTTAATCCGACCTTTTAGGAATGAAAAGTTGTCATCTTTTAATTTTTTAAGAACATAAGTTCCATCTATAAACTGTGGTGGATTTTTGGTCTCCAAGTTATTATAAAACCTTCCCAGATTATTCCAATATGGATTATTTTATCACAAGGTCAATTGATGTATCATAAAATTGAAAATAAAAACAAATTTTACACTTCTAGATCATGTATTATTCATTAAAATAAATAAATAATGTTTTCCTTTTGAGATCTAGCCATATATCATTGCCTAAAGTACACAATAATTTATTGTCGACATAATCTCATCATACATATAACATATTTATTTTGATCATGAATAATATTTTTTCACACCTACATTCCAAATATGCTTCAAAGATATTATTAATTTTTGGATGCTTACATCTATATGATTTCCCATATCAGAAGACATAGTTAAGAGTACACTCATTAAAGTGAATGGATTTTTCATAAACATCCATAAGGGAAGGACATAAATATGTATGAAATTTGACCTTGGTCATCCGAAGAATGCTTCATCCCAAATTAATTAAAACTGTCACATGATAGATCCAACCCCAAATTATGCACCTCAGCTACAAAATCAACAAATTGAGCATCAAATATCTACTATGATAATTCATTAGTATGATGAAATAACTAAACACTATCCTTAATTCTCCTAGTATAATGAAATCATATATTTATTGATATTTAATCAGAAACGAAAAGATAGTGTAGTCTAGGAATCAATGGACAGGGCCACATTACATTCTATGACACACAATATGGTCTTCCATTAGAATCTTGATTCCATTTAGATGTGTAAAATTTTATACAATCACTTCGATCAGCGGTTTCCTCCAAGGATAATTTTAAATCTTTTTTTGGACAATATGAATTTTGGATTTTAGATAATACATGTTTCACAAAATAATTCCATTCCATATACTATTTCAATAGAATATATACATAATCTGGAAGCATGTACATCAAAATGCTAAGAATATGTTTGATGTTATTATTATAAACCCAATACATGCTTCTCCTATTAACTATATAGATTATAAATTCTATATTTTTCATTTTAAAACAATTATGATATACTATATTTGTGGGGGAATCATTATATTTTATCACCCATTATAAATCATTATTTTCGTTACATTCATTTTGTGTGCACATATTGATGACATGTTTTATTTGAACAATTTATTTCTCTTTATAGAGATTAAATATAAAATTGAAATCTAATAATTTCTTCAATCCAATCTTATCATTCAAATAATAGAAATTTTGAGAATGTTTATTCTCTTAATTTATATTCTAGGAATATTAGTTTTTTAGAAACTTATATTTAGTTATATGGTAGTTACTATTTTTACCTTAATCATGGCCTACCAATGCATGTATGAAATTTGTAACATAAAAGTCCTATATCTGAAGGACTAGTCTTTCAAGTATTTTTTGAACATTTTTTAAGATACAATATGTTCCAACCTAAAACATATATACATTCTATTACAAAATGCTATATTTCCAATCATAAATGAAACAAAATATAATTGTAGTTAACACCAAAATATATTTAGGAAATAATAATGGTTCACTTTATTAAAAAACATAACTAACAAACTAGTCCATATGAGAATTATAAAATAAATGAAAAAAAATACTATTTAAAAAAATAGTATATATTTAAAACCATGATATATAATTTCATTTTTTCAATCATTAATAAGTATAAGTAAAAGTACAAAAAATTACAATTTTTTTTTCTCTAATTCAATTCACATTGGAAATTATGTTACTTTTAGTATATAAATTCATGTATAAAAGATTATTATATTTATGTAATAAAAAATTTCACCAAATATAAATTCTGAATTTATGTTACAGAGGGACATAATTCGTGGATTATCAAAGTTTGGGATGTTAAATTCATTCCTTTTTACATTTACATATCATCCCATGTAACATACCAGGATTCCATGACACGGTTCTCTTTGAATAATACAATAGTGTGCAATTTAAACAATATCGAGTTCATTCGCACCACGACCAGTCAAACTAACTATATAGAAAGCGGTTATGAATATTTCTAAAAACAGTTTTATTTTTAAATATATCCCATATAATTTTAACATTCTTATTTTGTGTTCCTTAGACATAATATAATGACAAATTCAATTTTTCTTATAAAAGATGGTTTTCCAAAAAACGTAGTTTTTCCACCTTTTAAATGAGAACCCTTTATAAATCCAATATTTGACACTTTTATATGTCATATTTGACAATATAAAACTCTTTATTAGAATCAGGATAACAAATATTACTTTGGGTAAATTTTTGGTATTTTTCTGATAAAATTCATTTTTTATGAATAGTGAAAAATACTGTATTTTAATTCAGAAATCCATTCTAATATATTTAATTTTTATGGTTATATTATCTTTTTAATTGGTTTTAAAGTTTAATTATATTTTATATTTACCTTTTAATCCAATTTTGGTCATTGTACGTAATTTTACTCAGAAATTGGACATAAACAATTGTGAATCTGTTGATAGTTATTATTTGTTAAAAAAATGCCTTTTGTTTTTACATCAGGAATTAATTTTAAATTAAATGATGAAAATTATATGTTTATAATTTGGTAAAATACCAATAATTTTTGAATTTGTAATATAAAATATATCTTAGGTGTAATTGTTGGTATTTTTCTAAAAAACATCAATTTTTGTGAATAGTAAAAACACTAAGTAATAGTTAAAAACTGACTTTTTCATTTAAATAAAATTTTACCTCTTTTGTGAATTGAATTTTGAAAATCTGAAAAACATGGTTGTTATTGGAATGTAAAATTTGGATCAATAATATGAAAATAATAATTTTTAATAGTAACATTTGACTTTTATTTACTGCAGTTATAGGTAAATTGGGTAATTAAATTTAAAAATAATATTATAATAATAATAAATTACCCTAACATGTGTCGTAATACTATAAGTTGATAAATTTCAAACCATGAGCATCCATGGGTTGATTTAGGGACCCCCTGGTGCCACATAAGAGTGATAATGAAACATTATATTAATTAATTTTAAGTAATGACAAAAATGATATAAACATATATATATTGGTAAATAAATTCTTACATGCAGTTATATAAGATATAACATCAAATTTAAATATTAATTTTAAATTTAAAAATGTTTCCAACATCATGATTTTTTTATAATTTTTAGAAATCAAAAAAATTAATATGACACAATAATGATGCAGTGTTTACCTCATTGGTGAATGATTTAAATAAATAAGATAATAATGATTAAAAATATATCCAATATGTGTCCAATTCTTATTAGATGATTTTATTTCGAACAAGAGACTTCTTATATTCAAATTTAATAAGTTTTGAACCTTTAGAAACCTAAAATCATTATATAATAAAAAAAATTCAAACATTCTTAAAGAGATCCCCCCATACAAAAAGCCCTCAAATCTAACATGTTACTCACACATCTCAATCCCTTTGGATCATCCAAAATCTATACAAATAATATCTCAAGATCCCCCTCTTCCACTCAAAATCCTTTCCTTAGGCATAAGGCACTTCATGAAATCTGGTTGGTTCAAACCAAAGAGAGTTACCCGATTTAAAATTAATGTCTTCTCTTAAGTTCTATTCATTTGTTTTTCTTATCCAACACCTAAACTCTTTTATTATTTTATTTTATAGCAAAAATAGTATCCCCAATATTATTGGTTTTTTATATGATAAGTATTCGTACTACAACTACACACACCTTTTATTAATGGGTAAATAACATATTGTTTCTGTGGACAACGAACTACTATCTCACGATAAGATGATTGTTCAAAATTCTCCTACCACCTCTTATGGTGGCCATTAAGAGGGAACTATATTTACATGTGATATTTATTATATTTTAATTGTATCTATACTTCATTATTTTTCATTTATATCATTCTTTTATTGTTTCCATAATGTGTAAATGCGATAATTTAATTTGAGGAACTGCAGACTACCAACTCCTCAATGTGATATGACTCATTCATGCCATACATGGAACATATAAAATATGGAGTTAATTACATTACATAACAAAGATAATATACTAGATTTATAATATAACTATCTATTCTTTTCATTCCTATAAATATATAATAGAAATGAATGTAGTGTTCCTGCGTATTTTCGGATTACCATCTCGATGATCGGTATGTTACATTTCTTAACATCAAATGATATGGAATATTATCAATACATATAAACTGGAAATATATGATATACATGATATCTATATCATTAATATAATCTTAAAATAATGTAATTTTGCCTAGATGTACAATTTGTAATTATAATAACTTCATTTTTTGACTACTATTCCGAACATCGACAAAATGTCCGATATTATCTCTAAAAATTAACTAATTGTTATAGCAATGTAATAAGTGATATAAAAGAATTAATGAACCTGAAAATTTTTCTTATGGATGTATAAATTAAATTAATTTTATAATTCCAGACTAACACGGAACGTATGAGTCATGTCAAACACGAGGTAAGGGGTTTCTTATCTCACTTTTAATTCTGTGAGATTTCCATTATTCGCCAATAATTTGTTGCATGTGGTGTATTGTGTACTTCCATTTGATATGTATTATCATGGTTCCCTTTATATTCATGGTATTATGTGATTATTTTAGTGGTTATTAAATTTTTTTCACATGACACGATTGATTACAACACGGTAAGGGGTTTTCACTTGACTTTTTACTATTGTGAGATTCAAGCTATATTTACACTATTTAGTTTTGTGTGGTGTATGTACTGCCCTTGACTGTATCCCTTGTTTAGTATAAATTAATTTATGGGTATTTAAAAATTAATTTTCTAATCCTGATTTTATGGGGTGTAGTTTTATAAATTTCCAAATCAGTAAGGGGATTTCTAATTTAGATTTCCACTCATTAGGTTTCACACAATTATCATTGATTATTTTACTCCATGTTTTTTTGTGAAATAATTATTTATTTATATATTTATGTACTAATTTTCACTCCACTTTGTGTGGATATACTTTTTATTCACATAATCACTCCATTGAGGAATTCTCAAGTCATCGATATGAACTTGATAAGAGTAATCTGAACTAAATATCCATTCATTAAGTTAACCATCCAAGTCATTTTTGTTATCATTACAAGGATATGTGTGAATGTACTATGATATATTTACAATTAATATACTATCATATTGAGTATATTTATATTTTACAAACATAATTATATCATTTATTTATCCTTAACCTAAGGATACAACCATTATAAGGGATTTCATCTCAATTTACATTCTATTGAGACTTCATTATTATTATGCTCCAATTCACTTTTATATGGTGTATATACTATATGTTGACATATTATATTATGAATTACTTTATTCTCATGATATTATACCTTTTTTATAACCTAAATTATTTTTATTCAAGCTTCTCTCAGTTGGATACAAACTCTAACTAAAATATCTTTTTAAATTTTTTGAAGATTTATTCTTATAAATCATTCTCCTTAATGTCCATGTTTTAAAAATTATTTAAAGGATTTATTTATATTAATATAAATTTCAGGAAATTAAATTTCCAGTAAAAGGTTTCAAAGTTTTATTGGACACATTTATTCAAAAAAACTCTTCTAAACTACTTCTTTGTTAAATACTGTGAATTTTAAATGTAATCATGAAAAAGGGGATATTTTATTCAAATAGTTATAATGATTTTTTTCATCAATGTCAATATATTTCATTGTATTTTATTTTATATTTAGGTTTATTTATTATAATACAATCATTGATATTGAATTGAATATGTTATGTTTGATAGTGGATGTTCTATTTTTATACCAGTCATGGTTTATGGTTAAAGTATAAACATTTCATATGATAGTTTTCATAAGAATTCTTATGTTATGTTTCAAACATTTCATATGAGGAATCAATTGGACTTAGTATGTGATGGGTGGAGCCCTCTATAGAACCTCTATGCATTGGTAGGTCTCATGAGATATTCTTGATTTTTTGTACTAGGCCTTGACAAGATCATATTTGTAGTCCAAGAATGAGGCTTTGACTATGTGGTCATGATGCACGGAATTATGCATTCCATCATTATGGAATTTGATATTGATATTACATGTGATTAATAAACGTGTATAATATCCATGTGAATAATAAAATTTCATTTTTTGACTTAAATTTACCATATTACGCAGAAGTTTATGTTTAAACGGCTTGTGTTTTAGTCTTGTACATTGCCGTAAATGTTTATGCTTATTTATGAATGTTTCCGCTATATTGTTGTCCATACTTGTCATTTGAGCCCACCCCATTCTATGTTTTATTTTTACCAATATGTGTTGAATTATATTATGATTGTCCTATAGGGATATTCGAAGGTGTTTGAGTGCGTTCAAAGAAGGAACAATGTTGTTGTTTTTCATTACATAGTGTAATGTAAAACTTATGTATGTATCTTGAACTTCCAATGAAACTAAACTAATCTGTCTTTCTAGACATGATATATTGTGATCATACCGATTTTATGTAATAATGCACCGAATATGGATAAAGAGGATCGGTGCATTAATGTTGGTATTAGAGGAATAACAGTACAATCCTTGGAAGAAATATTTTGAAAAATTCAGATTAGAAAACACTACCCAAAGATAGTCTTTGAGGATTAGTATAGAAGACCATAAAAAAAATTGTTTTTGCAAAATATTTTGTCGTTTTTCCGTCAAATGCACCCATTTTTTGATATGAGCATGTAGAGGTGGCTCTGGTTCAGATGTACCTAGTAGTTAAATCTCCAACTAGGAGTTTCGGGCGTGACTCGGGGTATCATGGTAAATGATAATGGGCCTTGCTGAACGCTTGGTTACAAAACTCTTGGTGGATGTGCTTATGATAATTCACATTTTAATCACAAACTGAATTGAAGGATTTTAATATAATATGAGAGTAACTAACCTTGTTTAATCATAAGTTGTTTTAGATTGAAAATAAAGTTTCATGATATTCTCTAAATGATTTTATTACTCACACTATTCTTTATTATGTTAGTAAATGGATGGATTCCAAGAAAGTCATAGTCACATTGAACATGATGTACAACATAGAAATGATTTTTGAAATGAACTACTAATTAAATTTTTGGTCGGTGTAAATGAAATGGTGTTCATGTAGAAGTCGGTTTCCAAAAATATTATCTACAATATATACATTAACCAACCCCCAAACTAATAAAAACGGGAATAGCGGACAATGATAAGACCTCCAGTAGTGGAAACTATGGAGAAACGAATGATCAGATTCCATCATGCTAGAAATGTTTTAGGAGACAGTTAGGAATGTATCTCAATGGAACAAAGAAATTATTTATTTGAGGGAAAGAAGGACCACATGTAATGAATTACCGAGGAAAAATAAAGAGTTCTATATATGAAAATAAAAATCATCATAATAATCCAATTAGAGTCATTTTTCATAAATGTAAGGGACCTTGTCATTACCTATGTCAATGACCTGTTATATTTGATATCCTCTAGGTCAAAGAAGAACCTATGTTGTAATAAAGTGGTGGATAAATGTTTAAAGGTATTAATGATCTTTTTATGGGATTACTTTGGAAGACTGTTATCTTATATGTGTAACCATATATTTTGTTATATGTAAATGCTATTTGAGGAAGAATTATCTTTTCATTTTTGGATATTGTTATACAGAACCATTTTGGGTTATATGATCCTTGAATTTGAGGAAATTACATGTTATTAATTTGTGGGATGAAAATGAGAGGTGTGAGACAAAATTTGTGGTTAAATTTTGTTATGGTTATTTTGATGAATTTATCTCATTTTGGGAAATGTTATAAAATATTGTTTTTGAAACAGGTCAACATGTAGACTGTGTGACAACCCATAGTGTCAGACAAAGCTATGGGAATCGAACCCACAACCAATGTGCCATTGAGATTTATCACATACCACTAGACTACGTGAAGTCCTTGGTTAGTGTGAGTAATGTTTTTTATTTAAATTAGTTTTTTATCAATAATATGATGATTTGGGATCTTATATTTTATCAAATGGATATCCATTGAATAGGAAAATGATTTGTTAATTAAGTGATAAATTTTATTTTGGAAGGTGCACCCTCTATTGGAACACTATATGACTAATAAAAATATAATACTATTGATTTTCATTTTATGAGTAATGGTGGATTTTTTTTTATTTTGGAAGAATATATTATTTATAGAGATTAAGGTTGTTAATGGAAATGATTAGACTATCATAGATAATATTTCATTTGTTTAATTACACTTCGGTATGGGACTTTAAGAGTTGTTGATGTTATTTGGAGATAAATGTTGAGATTTATTATGAAAGACTATGTGATTAAATTCATCTACGTGTTGGGTTTCAATCTTAGTTTGGATTATATTGAATAATTTTAAGGATAATTGTTTATTGAAGGTTCTTTATTGATCGTTGGGTATTGTTTGTTCAATTTTTTTAAATTATGATTAGTAGTTCTTTCTATAAAAGATTATCCATGTTTTGGATCATCTAATCTTGTATAAACCATTTGGTTTTGGTTAATCTCTAATGAAAATAGAAATATATAGTTAATCATATTTTGGATTATGTGATTCTCCAGACGTTGATTCTAGCACCTCAGGTGTGACCAAGACATCTTGAATACTCATCATTTGCAGAAAATATGCTTTAGTGGTATAAAATTATTAAAGGATGAATCAATAATTCAAAAGTAAGTATATATCATTATGTTCTTAGTCATTCTCATAAATAAATTCCTTAACATTATGAAATGAAACATTAAATAAAAAAAATTCTGATTACTTTTCCTACAGGGAATCCAATGACTGTTTAACCCATCACATGTTAGTGGTTTTCTTGTTGTTAAATTTCTTCTAATCATGTTTTATATCACTCTCCATACGTACTTGACACTAATTTTATCTTCTATATCCATGTTTTCCTACATGGAATCTATGTATGGGTTGTCATGGGTGACCATTGTTCTTATCTTTCTTTAATTTAACGTGATTTTTTTATTGGCTCTTTTTTTGATGTGGGACATTAAATAAAGTTTCCAAGCCCAATCTTAAAATTTCAAGGACACAATTTACAAAAGGATGGAAGAATATAACACCCCAAGCATCCACGACATGATTTTCATTGAATAATACAACATCGTGCGATGTTTTCAACACTGATTTCAAGCGCACCATGACTGTAAGAGCTCGAACCAAGTTACCCAGAGTCGGTGCAATATTGCCTGAAATTGGAATGACCACAAAAGGTCAAGTCTCAAAAGTCTGATTAGTTTAGTAGCCTTGAAAATACTAGATACATTCTTAAGTTATACATTACATTATGAAATGAAAAAAATATATCAACCTAGTCTCCATAGGCCATACTCATATCCCTTAGACTATCCCTGCAGGTCAGTCATTATATACTTATTCGTATCCTGGGAAAAATACAACATAGAAATGGGTGAGATCAAATTCTCAATAAGGATAACAATATAAAGGAAAATTTCATAAATAAGTATATACATTTAAGGAAATGTAGGAATAAAACAAAATCCTTTTAAACATGAAAATACTCATAATATGGAATAGATAAAATCAAATAATTCCATTTACTTATTCATATTGATATTCTACAAGTCGAATAATCACATGCAATATCAACTGCGACTTTCATATTGATGGAATGCATAATGAATGACTTCAAAACCACATAGTCAAGGGATTTTTCCAAGACTAAAAATAATATTTTGTCATGGACTTGTGCCAAGACACTAGTTTGTCTCATTAGACCTACGGATGCATCGAGAATCTATAGTAGGCTCCACCCGTCAGTTACTAAGTCTAATGCATTCTCTATACGAAAAGGTTTAAACATAACATAAACATTCGTATTAAAACTAGAATTCAAAATGACAATACATTATCTATAAACCATGAATGGTATAAAAATAACTAATCTAAAATCAAACATATCACAAAACCTTCAAATCAATATGGAATATTTGTATCATAATAAATCAAAATCAAACAAGTTTGAAATCCATCAAAGGATATTGACATAGATGAAAATGATTTGTAAAAATGTTTGATACAAATATCCATTTTTATAAAAACATTTAAATATCACACAATTTAGAAACAAATACATTTGAAGGAATTTTTTAATACATGTTTCCCATTCCACTTTGAAACTTTGGAATAGAATTAACATTATAAAAACCTTCATGTCCACATAAATAAAACATTAAAACCATTTTGAAAACATGGAAATTAATGAGAATGATTTTGAAGAATAAATATTTAAACCATTTTAAATGATGTTATATTTAAGGACTCCATTCCATAAAACCATCAAATATCCCTTTTGAATATATTTTTTGGAAACATGTATGTGGATGATAAAGAGGTACTAGTAGATACTCGCGTAAAAAAAACCTCAAATAATGAAGAGATTGTAGAATTAACCCTTACCGAGTATATTTCCTTGGTGGATGGTAGGTTATCCTCTTTACATAATGGTGAAATAATTTTTATTAAATTATAAACGAACCATATACTTTAATATGATATCATATATGATCTTCTAATATTTTTTTGTTAATGATACTTCAGTATTATTATTGTTTGGGGTGTTAATGGATTCGTTTTCCATTATATGCTTTGATACGTATGAAATGTTTGATATGGACATGATGAATATTATTCATATTCAGAATTATATTATGTCTTTAAACACTATTATTTTAATCATCAAAGAATCATTAGTCTTGAATGGATATTATGGGAAATGAATCTCATTGCATTCTAGGAGACGGTAATTTGTAAGTACGTACGAGCGACAATATCATTCTTGTCATATTAAAATCGTATAAAATTGGATGGTATATCACATATAAAGAATCATTATCATGTTATATTTATTATTTAAATCATTTATACTCAATGTTATACCCATCCAAATGATTAAGTGTTGGAATAACATTCTACAACACGACATGGAGACTGTAATCTGTACGTACACATGTATGGTGAATTTATCATTTTTAGGATAGATATAACAAAGAATATGGTTGTACCATTTTAATAATAACATCACAGTATATAGAATATACTGGTGTTATTATTTTATAATCAAAACAACAATGAAAGAGGAAGTGGAAGAAGAAAATACTATAAAAGAGATGATGAAATATTAACATCTTATTCGGGTTATTCCTTTTGAGTTGACCCAAAGGTCACCATATATTGAAATTATGACTAAAGTAAGACCTATAGGATAAAGGGAGGACATATTAGAGGATATTTTGGCATGCTATGTCCTATCCAAATGGCTTTTAAGGTGTGAAGATTAGAGAATATGAATTTCCCTTTTATAAGAGAGATGAGAGTCACTTTAGGAAAAGCTTGAAATATTATTTTATAACAAAATCATTTTCGGTTTCTAATGTCATAAAAATGAATTATTTAAATAAAATGGTGGGTATGGGTTGAAAAAATCACAAAAAATAGGTTTTATATAGGTTTAGGTCATCGTATTAACCTTCTCTTTTAGATTTGACTCTTAGTTAAATAGTTTGACATTTACTATGTCTCATTGTATTTTTATATTATATGGTTAATAAACATACTATATTCATTCAAGAGAACCACAAGTGGTTCATTAATGACATTTATAATATTATTTATCCTCTTTGGATGAACTTTATATTTTTAGGAATATAAAATAAATTAATAATATAATATTTTATCTAACCACTTTTTTATGTCAATTTTGAAACTATTATGTATTTTGTTTTTTTTTAATCAATAACAACATTATTACATTGAAATAAATTCATTTTTTCAATCCTGACATGTTATATTATCGTATAAAATTAGTTTAATTCCTTAAAAGTTCAGTTTACCATTGTTTGGATATTTATAATATCAATTATTTTCATATTTTATTTTGAAAGTAATTATTACATCATCATTGTGTCATAAATAAATTAAATTATTTAATGTCTGAAATTTATAAATAAAATATCATTATTTAGGAAATATTTTCTATATTTCTAATGAATATTAATAGTTGAACTTATATTATGTATTATCATATATTAAAAATGGTTTAGTTATTAAACTTTGAATTTAACTCTTTTAACTCCTCTTTAAATAAAATAATAATAAATGATCTAATGTAATCAATGTAAACCTGAAGGATCATATTTTATTCCCAAGGTTTTTTTGTTGAATTAATCTTATCCTATATTTTTATAACATGTGTTAGGTTAATAATAATATCAATTTTAACTTTAATTACCATATTTACTTTTAACCGTGGTAAATAAAATTCAGAAGTTACTATTCAACAAAAAACTATTTTCATCTTATGGAACAACATTTTACTTACTGATAATAAGTGTGTCTCTTGTATTTTTGAATTATACCTCATATAAGAGGTAACATTATGTTTTAAGTGACTTTGCAAATGCTTTTAGAGGGTGGGTAAAAGATTATAAAAAGTTCAATAAAATGTTATATACATAATATTATTTGAAAATGTTTCCAATGATTTATATTGAACATATATAGGTATTATGTATCTATTTTGACATCGATTAAATTTAAATAAAATGATTAAATATTTAATTAAATCGTTTTTTTAAACAATAATGCAGTATTTTCCCATATTCATCAAAAAATTGAATGTTTTCCGAAAAATACAAAATAATTCACCCCAAGCTAATTTCGATTTTCCAAATCCAAAAATAAAGTATATTTTGGAATATAAAATTTATAAAATTAAAAAAAAATTATTATTACTATTTATAACTGCTAGTTTGATTGGTTGTGGTGTGTTTTAACTCGAAGTTGTGTGCATCACAAGATATTGTATTATTTAAATGGAAATGTGCAATGGGAGCTTGTGACATGCATGTATTATCTCAATAGTGATACATGGGCACATCATGAACATTGGGGAGACTTGGAGTCATTTCTAAATGATAAGCTACAACTCGAATTCATTCTAGAATTTTGAAAGGTCTAATGTACATGGGACTCAAGTTACACTTCTTACTAAAACATATAACACCCTTCCATGGAGATACCTTCATGAATACATGGTATTTTACTTGAAATTCCAAATCCTTCCTTCATTTATCGGCATACATATTTTTCCTACATTGGGCTGATTTGATGTGGGTTTGGATAACATTCACATTTTCCAATGTTTCCTCAACATGTTCTAGACCTAAGAGTTTTCTTTCACCAACATCTTTCCAACAAGTTGGTGTGCGACATCTCCTTCCATATAACACTTCATATGGTGCCATCTGGATAATTGAATTGAAACTATTATAATATGAAAATTCTACCATAGGTAAATATTGATCCCACATAACTCGAATGTCAAGTGAGAATGATCTCAACATGCCTTATAAGGTTTGAATAGTCCATTCTGATTTTCCATCAGTTTGATATTGGTAGGAAGTTCTCAAACTAATTTTATTATCTAGGTATTTATAAAGACTTTTATGAAATCGTGATGTAAAATGGGGTTCACGATCTGAAAAAATCAATAAGGGTACTCTAGGATGTATTACAACTTCATTAATATATAGTATTTCTAGACATTAAAATTGTAAATCTTCTCTTATAGCAAGAAAATTTTCTGAATTGGTAATATGATCAACATTGACCCATATTGCATCATTCCTTCTAGGAGTCTTTGGTAGCCCCATGACATTTTCCACCACAATATTATCCCATTTTTACTCAGGTATGGTAATAATTTTCATGAATCATCTGGGTTGTTGCCATCCAACTTTCACTAGTTGACAAAATATATATCTCGACACAAAATTAGTAATATCTCCCTTCTTGTTGTCCCACCAAAAATAATCTTTCAAACCTCTTTACAGGTTAGTGCTACCAGGTTGTGTAGAGAAATTGAGGCTATGAGATTCATCCAAAAATTCCCTCTTTAGATCAGGTATATTGGGAACACAATGTATCTTCACAAATTTCAAAATCCAATCATTATATATGAAGTTGATCAATCTCCCATCATTCAGATCTTTAATTTTTTTTTTGAAATTCATCATCATCAGTCTGAGAAATTTTTATCCTTTATATTAAATATGGTTTGGAAAACATTTGAAAAAGTATTTATGTTTCACCTTCCATGATTATTCTCATATCCATTTTCACAATATCAATGAAAATTGGTTCCCTTTCAACTCTCATATTTTTCAAAAATCTATGACCCTTTCTCCTCAAAGCATAGGACACCTTATTTGCCTTTCCGAGGTGCTACTGTATTATGTAGTCATAATGATTTAGTAGTACAATCCATCTCTTTTCCATCATGTTGATTTATTTTTGTGAAAAAATCTACTTCAAAATCTTGTGATCAGTATAAATCTCAAAATTTTTAACATAGAGATAGTGTCTCCATATCTTTAAAGAAAATCATACATATGCTAACTCAAGATCATGAGTAGGATTGTTTTTCTCATGAATTTTTAGTTGTCGTTATGTATAAGAAATAACCCTATTTTTCTCCATTAGGACACAACCAAGTCATTTCATTGATTTATTACTATAAATAAAAAACCCATCATTGCCCAATGTTAGGTTCAATGTAGGAGACTTGACTGATCTTCTCTTCAATTATTAATAAATATTATTCACTCACTTTTGTCCAAAAAAATTTAACCCCTTTACCTGTGAGATTGTTTAATGGGTTAGCCAATCAGAAAATATTCTTGATAAAATGGCAATAATAAACTGTTAAACCAATAAAACTGCGTACCACAGTTATGCTCGTCGGTGTTGGCCATTCATGGATTGCTCCTGTCTTAGAAGGATCATTAGAGATTACATCCTTAGAGACAATATTTCCAAGAAAATAATTATCTTGATGATAGAATTCATAGTTGCTAAATTTCCTGTATAATTCATTTCTTCTGAGGGTTTTCAGAATGGTGCACACATGATTTTTATGATCTTTATAGATTTTGGATCAAACCAAGATATCATAAATAAATACCACTAAAATGAAATCAAGATATTCCTTGAAAACTCAGTTCGTTGGATCCATAAAGACGTTTTTTTCATTATCCAATCCAAAAGGAATTACTTTAAACTCATAATGCCCATACCTGTTTCGAAATAGTATTTTTGGAATGTCTTCCTTCTTCACACACAATTGATGATATCTAGATCTAAGGTAAATCTTTGAAAAATATTGATCTTGTTGAATTTGGACGAATAAATCATCAATGCGAGGTAGGTGATACTTGTTCTATATTGTTATAGCAACGATCTCTCGGTAGTCAATGCACAACATCATAGATACATCTTCCTTTTTAACAAAAAGGACAGATGATCTCCATGGAAAAACACTTGGGTGAATAAATCCCTTATACTCAATTCTCTAGTTATTTATTTATTTCCACTAATTCCTCAGTGTCCATTATATAAGGGGTCTTTGATATGGGCCTTGAACTAGGAATTAAATTAATGGAAAACTCAATTTCATGTTCTAGAGGATGTCCAGGTGAATATTCTGGAAGCACATCAACCTATTCTTTCACAGTAAGTACATACATACCAAGGATTATACCAAATTCAATCATGGGTATAAAAAGGAGATCAGTAGATAAATAATTTTTATATGACTTAATGGGAACTGATTCACAAAAAATTGTTGCAATGGTACTTCCCTTAGGAGTTATGATTGACAACTCCCTTATCAAATAAAATTGGAAGAACCTAATTTTCATATCACGCTGTGAAGATGTGAAAAAATGAGATGATCAAGAATCAAATAAAGCATTTTAAAAACATCAGAAACCATTAAATTACATGGCACCACATATTTCAAAGCTTCAGTATCAGTAGTAGTGACAGAATAAGCATAAACTTGATCCCATAGCCATTTCTAAGGTATGTTTCCTTGGCTCTTAGGACATTCATTTGCATAATTCCACCTTTCTCTACAACTTTATCATTCAACATTGATAGAAACATTCATCCCCATGGAATCACAAGCATGGTGTCCTTTTTCAACACACTTGTAACAAACTCCCATTACCTTCAGGAATATACCTGGGTGTTTCATACACATTTACTAAAGTATGGATATTCAAATTTTCCCTTATTCCTTTTACTTCCATTTCTAGAGTTTTCAGCATATCTCTTCTTCTTTTGATTTTTTTAAAGTAGTAAGACAAAGATAATTATTTTAATATATTGATATCACATGAGACAATATCATCGTATAATGATGAGGATTTTGAGACTAATGCTCGATATAGAAATGGTTTTAACCCATCAAAAAATGATCAATCATACTTCTTGGGTAACGTATATAATCTGTAGCATGCCTTGCTATCCTTGTAAAGTTATCATCATGCTTTGCGACACTCTCGTCCTCTTTTTGCCCCAGTCTGAGAAATTGTCTTTCCATATCTGCTCGATGGTCATGAGGAATGTATTTTTCTAGGAATATCTCATTAAACTCCCTCCCTTCCACATTTGATAATTCATCATCATCCTTTTTGTGTTGAATCAATGAAAACTATTGATCTGCATCTCCCGTGAGGTGATAAACTACCATGACATTTTTTCCCTTTTGTTACTCCCCAATGCATGAAATATTTTTTTCTAAGGAATTTATCCATGGCTCAGCTACTAATGGATTTTTACACCCATTTAATTTTGGTGGTTGCTTTCTCATGAACCAGTCTTACATTGATCCTCCGCATTGTGGATCAGGGTGCTCTATATGGGTATGGTTATTATTCACAGCCAGAGTGAGTTGTCCAAGTATGGTGATAATCTGATCATCAACAATTGCTTCACCTGCACCACAATAATTATCTTGAGTAGGAGGTAAATCACTACATATATTACGTGTATTGATACTGTTTCCATTCCTTCTAATACCTTCCATTTATAAACAATGGACTACACTAGATTAGTTTATGAATCACAATACATAATTCCAAACTAGTAAAACAATTAACATTAACAAAACAATTTAAGGATATAATCCATAATAATTATAATAAATTCATTGAGGAAGTATATACTCATTAACCCTTCATATTTTTATGTAATTAAAATGATAAATATCCTAAGAATATTCCCCAGAGGTTCCGTAACTAAGAGTGCAGCAAGGCCCATTGGCGTGCACTAGTTCCATTTCGAATCTAGCTCAAAGCGGTGTATTTAGGTTTTACATATAGGTACGTTTGTCCCAGATCCACCACTACCTACTTGTATCCAGACAGGGATGTATTTTTTGGAAAAATCACAAAATCTCTACAGTACCAAAATTTTGTGATGTTATTCTATACTAATCCTCAAATTATATCTTAGGGTAATGTTCTCTAATCATAGTGTTCTAAATATATCTTTCATGGTTTGTACTTAACTTCCTCTTATTCTAATTGTAATGCCCAGATCCTAGTTACCCAGAGTTTGTGCATTATTACATGATATTGGAAGGATCACAAAAGATCAAGTTTCGAATGACCTGTTAGTTTAGTATCCTTAGAAATACTAGATACAATCATAATTTTAACATTAAATTATAAAATTTAAAACTACAATAACATAGTCTCCATAGGCCAAACTCATATACCTTAGACTATCACTACAGGTCATTGATAATATAATTCTTTGCATCCTAGGGAAAATAAAACATAGAAATTGGTGAGCTTAGATGCCCAGTATGGATAAAAATATATCAGAAACATTTATCAATAAAAATAATCATTTACGTCAATGCTAGAATTAAACAAAACCCTTTTAAACGTGAAATTCAGCATAATATGGAAAACATAAAATCAAATAATTCCATTTACATATTCACATGGATATTCTACTAGTTGAATAATCAGATGTAATATCAATATCCACTTTCATAATGATGGAATGCATAATGCAAGACTTCATAACCACATAGTCCAGGCCTTGTGGCAAGATGATAAATAAGATTTTGTCAAGTCCTTCTTCCAAGACACTAGTTTGTCTCTTGAGACCTACTCATGCATCGAGGAGCTATAGCGGGATCCACCCATCACTTACTAAGTTCAATGAATTTCTCATATTAAAAGGATTAAACATAACATAATCATTCGAATTAAAACTAGAATACAAAAATGTCAATACTTTATCCATAAACCATAAATGGTATAAAAATAACACATCCAAAATAAAATATATCCCCAAAACTTAAATGCAATATAGAATACTTGTATCATAATAAATCTACTTCAAACAAGTATAAAATCCATCAAAAGATGTTGACTTAGATGAAAATGAATTGGAAAACTCTTGGATAGAAATATCCTTTTTTTATAAAAACATTATAAAGTCACACAATTTAAAAAGGAATACATTTAAAGACATTTTGAATCCATGTGTCCCATACAACTTTGAATCTTTTTAAATGAAATAACAGTTTAAAAACATTCATGTCCATATAAATAAAACCAAAAAAACATTTTGAAAACATGGTAATTGATGTGAATGATTTAAAAGAATAATTATTTAAACCATTTAAAATGATGATCTGGTTAAAGAGTACCTTCCATAAAACCTTAGAATATTTATTTTGAAAATATGTTTATAAGACATGGATGTGGTGGAAAAAGATGTCACTGTAGATACTCATGTAAAAAGAACCTCGAATAATGAAGTGATTGTAGAGTTAAACCATAACATATACTATTCCTTGGTCAAGGGTAGGTTAACCTCCTGTATAATGGTGAAATAATTTTTATTAAATTATACAAGTTCCATATACATTAATATCATATAATATATGATCTTTTAATATTTCTTTTTTAATGATATTTTAGAAGTATCATCGTTTCAGTTGTTAACTGGTTCATTTTCCTTTATATGATTTCTTACGTAAGGTATGTTTGTTATTGATAGTATGTATCTTATTCATATTATGAATGAAATTATTTCATTTAACATTTTTTTAATCGTCAATAGAAAATTAGTCTTGAATGGATATAATGGAGAATGAATATCACCGCATTCATGGAGACAATAATACGTACCTACGCTCGAGCGATAATATCATTCTTTTGATATTAAAATAGAATATAATTGGATGGTATATCATATATACAGAATCATTATCATGTTATATTTATTATTTACATTATTTATTCTTTCTATTATACCCATAAAATGATGATGTGTTTGAATAACAAACTACAACCCGATTTGGAGACGGTAATCTGAACGTACACACGTATATTGACATTCTCATTTATAAGATGGATAGAATAATGAATATGGTTGTATCATTTTTATAATAAAATCACAGTATATAAAAGATACTAGATTTATGTTATTTTAATGTAAATGACAAAGAAAGATTAAGTGGAAGAAGAAAATTACTCGAAAGAGGTTATGAAATATTAACCTCTTCTTCGCGTTCTTCCTTTTGATTTGATCAAAAAGGATCATTATGTAGGATTTATGACTAATGGAAGGCCTATAAGATAAAGGGATGACAGTAGAGTGGATATTTTCTTAGGGGTTTACCGATCCAAATGGCTTTGAAGGTGGGACTTTTAGAGAAGGGGAAGTGCCCTTTTATAAGAGAGGTGGGGGTCACTTTAGTAAAAGCTTGAAATATTATTTTATAATAAAATAATTTTGGGTTTCTAATCATTCTATAATGAATTATTTAAAGTCTATGGTGGGGATTGGTCAATAAAATCTCAGCCAACAGGTTCTAGACAGGATTTGGTCATCATATTAACCTTGTCTTTTATATTTAATTCTTAGTTAAATTGTTTTACATTTATGATGTCTCTTTGTATTTTTATTTTATATAGTTAATAAACATACAATAAACATCAAAGAGAACCTAAATTGGATCATTAATGAAATATATAATATTATTTATGCCCTTTGGTCAATCTTTAAATTTTTAGAAATAGACTATCAATTAATAAAATAATATTTGATCTAAACACTCATTCATCTCAATTTCGACACTATTTGGTATTTTGTTTTTGTTAAATTCATAATATCATTATTACATTGAAATGAATTCATAATGTCAATCATATCATTTCCTATTGACCTAAAAAATTACTGGAATTTATCAAAAGTCCCAATTTATATTTTTTTGGATACTTATAATATAAATTATTTTAATATTTCATTTTTTAGGTAATTGCTGAATCAACGTTGTGTCATAAATAAATTAAATTAATTTATTTACAAAAATTATAAATAAAATCTCATTATGTAGAAAATATTTTTATATTTCTGATTAATATTTATCATATAATTTATATAATTTATATCCCTATATTAATAATGGAATAATTATTAAACCTAGAATTTAACTCTTTTAACTATTCTTTAAATAAAATAATAATAAATGTTCTAATCTAATAAAAGTGGTCCTGAAGGATCATATTTTATTCAAAAGGTTATTTTTTGTAGGATGAAATTTATCCAATAGAATTAGGACTTGTGTTAGGGTAATAATAATATCATTTTTACCCTTAATTACACTATTTACTTTTAATCGTGGTAAATAAAAGTCATTAGTTACTGTTAAAAAAAATTATTTTCATCTTATTGAACCCCATTTTACTTACATAAAACAACCATTCCTTTCGGATTTTTAAAATTCAACTCAACAAAGTGGTAAAATTAGATTTTATGGAAATTTTCAAATGCTTCAAGGAGGTGGGTAAAAGAAGGTAGCAAGTTCAATAAAATTATATATATATAATATTATTACAAAATGACACTAATGATTTATATTGAAAAAATATAGGTATTATTTATCTATTTGGACACAAATAAATATAAATTAATTAATTAATTATTTAAAAAGTTAGTTTTAAATAATAATGTAGTGTTTTTCACCATTCATCAAAAATTGAACTTTTTCAGAAAAATACCAAAAAATCACCCTAAGATAATTTCAATATTATGAATCCAAAAATGATGTTAATTTTGAAGGATAAAATTTATAAGATTTGAAAAAGTGTGTATTATTATTCATAACTGATTGATTGATTGGTTGTGGTATGTTTGAACTCAAAGTTGCATAAAACTCAAGCTATTGTATTATTCAAAGGGAAACGTACAGTCGTTGTTTGGGGTGTTACAATGACCTATCAAACAAGCCATTTAGAAAAGTGTTTAAGAATATTAATAACCAAATTTTAAATTTTATATATATTCCATATAATTTTAACTTTCATCTTTTGTGTTTATTAGACATAATATAAGGACAAATTCAAATTTTCAGCTAAAAGAAAAAAATTCAAAAAATACAGTTTTCCACTATTTCCAGGAGAACCATTTATATATATAATATTTGAAACTTTTATATGTTCTATTTTTCTATATAAAATTATTCTCTAGAATCGGGGAATAAAAATTTAATTTGGGTTAATTTTTGGTATTTTTCTGATGAATTTTTTTTATAAATAGTGAAAAATGATGTATTTTAAATCAAAAATCCATTTTATTCTAATTTATTTATGTGGTTATATTATATTATTAATTGGTTTTAATGTTTAATTAGATTATATTTTTACCATTTAATCCAATTTTGGTCATTGTAAATAATATCACATTGAAATTGGATAGAAACAATTGTCAATATTTTGATAGTTATTATTTCTTAAAAAAACACATTTTTTTGACAACGAGAATTAATTTTAAATTAATTGATGCTACCTCAATTTTTATAAATTGAAATAATACACAGAATTTTTGAATTTGAAATGTCAAATATATCTTAGGATGAATTTTTCATATTTTTCTAAGAAAACATCAATTTATGATGAATAGTGAAAAACTAAGTAATAGTTAAAAAATATGAATATTTCATTTAAATGAAAATTTACCACTTTTTTGAATTTAATTTTGAAAATATAACATACATGGTTGTAATTAGTATGTATAATGTGGTTCAATAAGATGAAAATATTTTTTTGAATAGTATCTATTGACTTTTATTTACCGCAGTTAAAGGTAAATAGAGTGATTGAAGGTAAAAATTATATTATAAAAATATTAAACTATCGTAACACGTGTAGTAATCTTATTGGTTGATACATTTACAACCAAGGGAATCATTGGGCCGATTTTGGGACCCCATGGAGCCACATAAAAGTTATAGTGACACATTATGTTAATTAATTTAAAGTTGTGACAAAAATGACATAAACATATATCTTTTAGTAAATCAATTCTTACATTGGGTTATATAAGTTATCTCAAAAACTATAAATATTCATTTGAAATTTAAAAATATTTCCTTGATAATGGTATCTTTTATATAATTTTTAGAAATTAAATAAATAAAATTATATATGACACAATAATGATTTAGTGTTTACCTCATTAATGAATGAATTAAATAAATAAGATAATAAAGATTAACACAACAACAAAAACCTATCCAATTCTTATTTAATTATTTTATTTTAAAAAATATTCACCTTATCTTTAAATTTAATATTTTTTGGACCTTTATAAATAAAATTCATTATATAATAAATAAATATTTTCAGTAATTTCTAAAGAGCCCCTCCTCCCCCTTATAAAAATCCCTCACCTCTTACCCATTAATAACACTAATCAAGAACCATGGATTGTCCATAGTCATTCTAAATAAACTCTCATGATCCCTATCTTCCACCTAGAATCCTTAAATTTTACATAAGGCACTTCAAGAAATTCGGTTCGTTCAAACCAAATGGTGTTACCATATTTAAAGGTAACGTCTTCACATAAGTTGTTTTCTTTTATTTTACTTCTTCAAACCCCTCAATTATTTAATTCATTTATTTTATAAAAAAACCAGTATCATTAATATATTAGGATTTCATATGAGAATTATTCAAACTATACTCACACACTCCTCTGTCTAATGGGTAAAGAAAGTATTGTTTCTATAGACGGTGAACTACTGCATCATGAAACGATGAATGTTAAATCATATCCTACAACCTCTTGTGGTGGAAATTAAGATAGAACTGTATTCACATGTGATCTATAATATATTTATATTTTCACTATACTTATGTATTTTTCATTTATAACATACCTTTATGGTTTCCATAATGGGAAAATACGATAATTTCATTTGAGGAAGTGCGGACTACCACCCCCTCAAATATATATGACATGTTCATTCCATATATGGAACGTATAAAATATAGTGTCAATTAAATTATATAATAATTATATTATACATTAATTATAATATACCTAGGTATTATTAAATTTTCATTCCTCTAAATATAAAATATAAATGAAAATAGTGTTCATGTTTATGTACGACTTACCGTCTCAATGAACAATGTGTTTCATTTCATAACTTCAAATGATATGGAATATTATAAATACATATACTCTGGATATATATGATATATATGATATATAAATCATGAGTATCATTCTGAACATAATGTAATTTTTACAACATGAACAATTTGTAATTATAACAAGGTCATTTTTTTACTAATGTTTCGAACATCGAAAAAATGTCCAACATGAACTCAACCAATTAACTAATAGTTATTGAAAGGTAATAAGTGATATAAAAGGAATAATAAAATTTAAAAATGTTCTTAAGGAATTATAAATTAACTTATGTTTATAATTTAGGAATAACATAGAATATACGAGTCAAGTCAGAAATGAGTTAAAGGGATTCTTATATCAATTTTAATTCCATGGGTTTTCCATTGTTCGCCACTTATTTATTGCATGTGGTATATTGTGTACTGCCATTTGATATATATTACCATGATTATCTTTATTTTCAAGTTATTATGTGATTATTTTGGTGGTTATTATCATTTTTTCATACGATTCAATTCATTACAACGTGGTAAGGGGTTTTTATCTCACTTCTTATTCCCATGAGATTCATGGAACATTGCCACTATTTCCTTTTATGTAGTGTATGTACTTCCCATGATTGTATATCTTTTGTATTATACTTTAATTTATGGTTTTTTACAACTTCATTTTTTGATTATACGTTCATGGGGTGTATGTTTTGTAACTTACTAAATCGTTAAGGGAATTTTAAAATTTGGTTTCCACTCATTGTGTTTCACGCAGTCATCATTGTTTATTTTACTCCAAGATTTTGTGTTAAATCACTATTTATTCATTTATGTTGTAATTTACACTCCCCTTTGTGTTTATATAGTTTTTATTCACATAATCACTCCATTGATAAATTCTCAAGTCATCGATATGAACATGATAAGAGTAATATTAACTCAATTTCTATTCATTTAGTTAAACATACAAGTCATTGGTGTTGTAGTTAAAAGAATATGTGGGAATGTCATATGATTTATTTACACTAAAGATCCAATAATATTGAGTGTATTTATATTTTTTACACATAATTAGATCATTGATTTATCTTTAATCTAAGGATACATACTTTATAATGGATTTCATCTCAATTAACATTCTATTGAGACTTCATTGTTATTATGAACCAATTTACTTTTATATGGTGTATATAATATACACTGACATATTATATAATGAATCCCTTTATTCTCATGATGTTATAATGTTTGTATTACCTCAATTATTTGTATTCATGGTTCTCTCATTTGGTTAGAAAATATAACTTAAATATCAATTTAAAAGTTTTAAAGATTTATTCTTCTAAATTTGTTTCTTTAATGTCCACGTTTTAAAATTGATTTTTAAAATTTATTTATATTGACCTGAATGCTTTGAAATTTAAATTCCTTTCAAAGGTATCAAATTATTATGGGAAACATTTATTCAAAAATCTTTTTTAAACAACTTATTAGATAAATAGTTCAACTTTAAAATGTTTTCAATAAAATGGCGATATTTCATGCAAATAGTTTTACTGATTATTTTCAACAAAGTCAATATCCTTCAATGTATTTTTTATTTTTGATTATGGTTGATTTATTATAATACAATCATCCATATTGTATTCAATATTTTTTGTTTGACTGTGTATATTCTATTTTTACACAATTCATGGCTTATGGTAAAAGTTTTAACATTTCATATGCCAGTTTCAATATGAATGCTTATCTTATGTTTCAGGCTTTTCATATGAGGAAGGTATTGGACATCGTATGTGATTATTGGAGCACACTATAGCTCCTTGATGAATCTGTAGGTCTCAATAGACATGCTAGTGTTTTTGCAAAAGCCCTTGACAAAAATCTTATTTGTAGTGATAGCATGATGTTTTGACAATGTGGTTACGATGTTCGGCATTATGCATTCCATAATTATTAAATTTTCTATTAATATTACATGTGATTATTATACTAGAAAATTATCCTTGTGAATAAGTAAATGGAATTATTTGAATTATATTTTCCATATTACAATGAAGTTTAATATTAAAAGGCTTGTGTTTTATTCTTATACATTGCCTTAAATGTTTATATTTATTA
This sequence comes from Viscum album, assembly GCA_963277665.1. Classification (NCBI taxonomy): domain Eukaryota; kingdom Viridiplantae; phylum Streptophyta; class Magnoliopsida; order Santalales; family Viscaceae; genus Viscum; species Viscum album. The sequence goes on from OY728131.1 coordinate 559,518,178, forward strand.
ATGAAATTTTCCGCTATATTGGTATCCTTACTGAGCATCTTTTCTCACCCCTTTCTGTGTTTTATTTTTCCCAGGATGTAAAGAAGTATATTATGATTGGAATAAATGGAATGTCTATGGGATATAATTGTTTTCAACGGGGTAACAATGTTGTTTTTATTTTATAATGTAATGTAAAACATATGTATACATCTATTACTTCCAAAGCTACTAAAATAATCGGTCTTCTGATAAATGATCTCTTGTGATCATTCAATTTATATATAATAATGCAATGACTCATGGTATCTATGGTTGGGTCATTACATCCCATACAAGAAACTACAAATGGACTTGGGATTCAGGATAAGTAAGTTAATATTTTTTTTATATAGCTACATATTACAATGAGTGAAATTGAGATAGAGATGATAAAATAGGTGGAAAGTATAAAACACTGGAAAAATGAAATTAAATCTTCTTATGATACAAATTGTGTGATCCAATGATAATGTGTTATAAATGAGTATATGAGACAAAACAATGAAACTATGAAAAAATTAATGATTACATTATTAAAATAATTGAAATAATTCTATTGGGGAACAATTTATTTGGGTTTATTGAAATTGTTATTAAAAAATAAGTTTATATTAAATAATAACCACTCTTTTTCAAAAGTATATAGTTTGGATGGTTGTGATTACTATATTATACAACATTATTTTTACATTTTATTTTTTAAACCATTTATACTTATCATAACGTAGGTAATTTTTACTAATACAAGTTATTCTAATTGTAACTTTGTCAAGTAATCATGAGTGACTTTCATAATATATATATATATCTATCTCCTATAAATATATGATGTATAATGATGAAACAATATTCTATAAGGTTGTTTTTTTAATGATTCATAATAAAAAAATTATAATTATTTTTTCTTCATAGAGTGGGAGGGGTTGTTTAATATTTACTACATGATCCATTAAAATAAATTTTTCTATAGGGAAGAAGAGTCATGTTATCAAGGATGCAACACATAGAGTTGGGTTATTCATATTTTTTTTAGAGATTAAATGAATAATTTCAATTTTTGACATAAAACATAGATATCAATAATTTCATAACACATAAATATTTTATCAAAACAAAAATTACTACAATAAATAATTATAGACATTCATCATTTATATCATATAAAATAATAAGACCATATTTTATTTTTATATAAGTATCGGGTAATTGAATATAAAAATATACATCACCAAAAATTATATTTATTATTAAATTAAATAACATATATAACTAAAAATAACCTTCATTCAATGAATCTGGAAGAATATAACAAATAGAATCTATGTTATTCTTATAGACCAATAAAATAAATGAAAATGATGATTGATAGAAGAGATAAATTTTTAAAAATTACCAATTTGATATTCAAGAAGAATAGAATTATAACAGGATAGGATGAGGTATTTCCATGGCTGTGGAAGAAAACTAAACACCGTAGGTTTATTGATCTGGTTGAGAGTGAAATGGGAGGAGGGAAGGCCATTTTTGCAGTGTAGATATAGTTATCTATACCAGTAGCTTTCAAGAAACGTTGGTATATAAAATCTATATTAACAATTATTTTAATTAATTTGAATAACCATCACAAAAAGAGGTTATAATAGTGATTAGTTCAAACTGTTAGTATAGATATAAGGAAATATATTATATGATTGGTTTTTTGCAAACTATATTTATAGGGGGTGATATGCCAATAGCTTTATAAGACATAAGGTATATCCTTGACGGTATAGGTTCAGTTCCATGTAGTGATGGAAAGTGATCATATTTAAATAGTATATTCTTGAAAATGTGAATATATTTTCTTGCACACTATAGATATTTTATGTTGGATAGGATCCAAATATTATCTCATATCTAAAAGAATCCTATAGAAAACCTCATAATGGTTATATTTTAATTTTTTATATTTTAAATTATAATGGAATTATATGTCATTGTCATATTTTTATATTCATCAAATACCCTTTAAGATAAATTTTCTCATAATCCCAAATATATAGATTATAGTTTTCTCACTGGAAAGGGTGCTTCCAATACTTTTTATACACTTCCTTATAACTCTCATAATCTATAGTAAATTCCATCTTATGGAATAATTTCCACTTTAACCATGGTCAACACACTAAGTTTATTTTTAAATAGTGAACTGAATGCCAAGAAAACACCCGATGAGAAATTAATATATTAAGTATATAAATACTTCATATGAAATAAATTAAATAGATGATCTGATTAAAAGATATTAAACCTAGTAAATTTTCTAAATAAATCATATATTTGATGTCAGATAATTATAAAGAAGTAAAAATATTTTCATTGAAAATCTAGACTCTATTTAAGAGATTTATAGTCACTCTTTTATATCTAGGGGACATATTCCTTATTCACTACTTATATATTTTTTGTAGTGTATATAAAAAAACATAAACATGTTATATAATTAATACCAATATTTTAATCATATTTATTGATTCATTTGGTGTAATTATTTAAAGTGTCTTACATTTCAAAAGTTACTGAATTTGTAATGGTCTTTATATTAATTTCACTTTATTTTTTCATATTGGAGTGTTATGCACTAATTTAATTTATATAAAATATATAATTACCCATTTACCTTTATTATCATGAATAATTTATACTTCCTAGTATTTTATATTTAAATTATAATTATTTTATCCAATGGTATTTGACCAAAATGTTACCAAGTGGTAAATTATTTCTTAACTCAAATTCATTTCATTGGGTTATAACACATTTTCATTATCTTTTTCATGACATAAATATCTGTGAATTGACCATTAAATTATTTTATTATTTATTTCCACTAATTTTTTAACTTCCATTTGATACACATAATTGATCCATTGAATATATTTTTACTCATTAATATTATATTTTTAAGGTTTATTTGTAACAAATTATCTTTAGTTGGGTAATAAGTTGATGTTACGAACCTAAATTATTTTATGAGGTGTATATAATTCCCCATTGAGATATTATATACATAATCTCCCTAGGTTAATGATATTTAATGTTTTATTTTACGTCATTATTTCATGGGGAATTTAAATTAAAAGATACCAAAAGGGAAAAGGCTTCATGTTACAATCTCCATTCATTTCAGGATTGATTAAATTAATGGTTCCTTTAGATGAAATAATATGTTCTTATTTCGATATACCACATATATTTTCATCTCCTTGGTTTATTATATTGTTTTAAAATTTATATTTCTATTTCATCCCATATTGATTAATGAAACATCAAGAATGTTGTTTTTAGGTGATATCGATCTTGTATCTTCCTTTTATTTTATATTCATTCCCATGCATATCCATGATTTATAAAAATTTTAAAAAAGAATCTAATAAAAATGATTTATTAAGTATATATTTCATGATATTTTCCCTTATTTTAAAAGTATTTTTAAATAAAATGTTTAGATTTTTTCTAAATGAGTCACTTTTGATTCCCTATAGAAAATGCTTGAAATGAATATTTATTTTTACGTTTACAACATGAACAGATTATCCAAAAATCAATATTTTTCTTGATATTTCATTATATTTTTCTATGTTCATTTCAAAATAAAATAAGTTTCACAATATTTTTTGGATTCTTTTTAAAATTGATTTTAAATGTGAAAAAGATTAGTTTACAAAAAAATGTTTTAATAGACATTTTACGGTGTTTCTATTCATCAACATCAATAAAACATGAACTTACATATGCTACAATGAGGATATTTTATAATGACATTATCTTCATTTATTTTTTAGATGGATTATGATTATTTAAAAGGTATTTTTCTATGAATCCATTTCATTTCCATGGGTTAGTAATGATTCAAAGAGAATAACGTGGATCCCATTTCTTTTCAATGTGTTAATAATGTTATGAAAGGAATGGTGATTCTTTCTATTATATTTATGAATAAATAAAAGACCTATTTAATTTATTTATGTTATGGATCTTTGGAATTTTTTGATCATGTGTGGTTCTGTTATAAACCATGGATTTTTTGCTACATAATTAACTAATAATCGGTGGTTTCAGGATAAACCAAGGATGTGGGGTTATGTTTTTTAACAATAATGGGTGGTTCAATGATAAAACAATGATGGGTGGGTCCGTGATAGACCTCAAATTAATTGAGTACTCAAGAAATGGTAGTTTACCATATTTATTATTCCATTTCATAGAGTGATATAATGATAATTCTATAAGATACCAACATGTTTTACTTGTGATATATATAGGGTTTTAAAGATTATATTGATCATGATTTGAGTCACATGGCTCATGATTATTGAATTATACGACTCTTCTCTTTGTTAAATCCTTATCCCATGATTCATATTTGATGATCCAATTAATTTTGGGAATGATTTATCATGTGTTATGAATATTTAAATATATTATTAAATCATGCCACTAAAATCATGTTACTATCACGAATATAATAATTTGTTAAAGCTTATTTTTCCCCTTGAAAATCATTTGAAATCATCGTTATTATGATTCATATTCCCTAGTTTATAATGAATTAATGTTAAATTATTTTGGCCTTGAAATTTTTCTAATGTGTTGATTTTAATGGGATTTATTAAAGACATGATATGGAATATGAAAACTAGGATACAATAAGATATGAAAATGTCTTTTATGTACCAGTTTTTTTATAAATCCGTCTTTTTAATTGTTTTTCCTAATACACTGAAACATTAAACTAAAAAGGCCCTTAGTTATGTATGTCATCCAATATTTATTTGTAGTTTTTGTTTTTTGTATTCATGTTATTGGGTCATGTTTAATGTTAATAAGAAAAAAAGTCTAGTTTATTATTTAAGCACTGAATATGTGACTAAAGGTTTGTGGCTATTATAACAATCACCTTGTCTAACTACAATCATAGGGCACAGGGGTAAACCACCTCACTAACCCAACATAGTATCAACAAAAAGGTTTTACAAACCTTGGATATAGCCATTCAACCTAACTATCTCTCCATCATTGATTGTTAATGTGTACTAAAAATACTTATCCACATACGTATGAACTTCTCCATCAACATCCATCCTCAAAACCAAATATAGATCAATAAGAGTTCCCTCCCACTAGCTCTAAAAATTACAAAAGTTACCCAAAGTGTCTCTAAACAAGGTCTTAATGGTTATATGCTGAGGGAGGAGCAACAACTCCAATGATTATCATCCTTTAAAGAGGTAAAATTATCCCTCCAGAAATGGTTCCAATCCAACATTAATACCAAATCATGTTCTCTATAACCATACTATTCAATTATACCTTGACATATATCTTTGTAAAACATTGATCTCAGTCTGAACTAATCTCTAAAAATCTCCAACATGAACATACATTCCCAATCTCAACTATCATGGCCCTTGGATGAGTAGGAAGTTTAATAACCAACTGACCTAGTCCATGATCAATCAAAATGTTTTGTGACCTCTCTATGAATGTTGAAATCACATCACCAAAACTTAAAAATCTCCAAAACATTCTACTACCATCCGAGAACCTCTGTCTCTACTTATTAATAATTAAGATATCAAGATCTAATCTTATCAATAAGACACTGCTTCCATATCCATAGAGAAATTTCCAAAGGTTCTCAGTATAACCACCCCTCATCAAGCTCTACTAGAGAGGTAAAGAATCCTCCTCAGCTCCTCATCTCTAATTGTGATGGTGTCATCATTTGTCCTTAGATGGATGACATACTCCCAAACTTTGGTAAATCCATCATGTACATGTCCAATGGTTAACTATTTGTGTGTGACTTCACCTACAACATCTCTTCGTTGGGCCTCCCTGACTCACTAAAAAGTGGAGGGTTAATAATCTTTGACAGGATACATGTTTCACCATCCTCACCCAAAATGGTAACAAGTAATGGGTCAAAGAATCCATCACCTTGATCAAAAATAAAAAAACTGAACCACCACTATTAGAATATACTACTAAAACAATACCATTTCTTGGCTCTCAATAATGAAAAGCATCAACCCCTACCTTTCCCTCTATCACTCCCATGTTTGGGAGGAAATATAAAAATAATGGATCCATTAAATATATAGCTGATTCTATGAGAACATCCCCTAAAACTGCTAATCTTTGATAAAGTCATGAATCCATCATTAAGTGTCTTACATAAATCATAAACACCAAACAAACGAGGGTTCAGATGAAGGACACTACCAAAAACCAATATAAATATGGTTGAAGGATTCGGTCTATAAGTCTCACATCATCCATGTAAGTGAGAAACATAGTGATTTACAAGTGGTTACATTGGGTCATACAAATACCTAATTATACTAAACTCCATCATCATTTCAACACATGAAGATATGTGGGATACATCTGTCATGTTATCCTAGATATGAGGGATGTCCCTATGTTCATGTCTATGCGTATTTATAACCCTATCAGGATAGGATAAACCATCTTGTCCTCCAGAAGTCATTCTCACACTCCACCACCACTACATGAAAATGAAAAATAATAACATCCATTTCTCTTGGCGTCATACCTGAAAAATAATAAGGAGATTGTTTTATCTACTTATGTATGAGATAGTTTGACTCTATCAAGGATCCCCCATCAAAGATGATAACTATATCTCACAAGATAGAATCAATACCACCTAAATTGGATGAAACCATCTGATCATGGAAGTTAATGAATCGATCTATATTAAGTAAAACATCATAGGGTCTATCTAGTGAAAAGAGAACATACTATGTGAGGTTCTCTCTCCATTTTACTATTCAGTCCCTATACCGATAATAGTGCATTCCCTTGGATCCTCTCTGGTCAAGCCTCCATGAATTATGTTTGAGCTAAAATCCTCTTTCGTTATCACATGTCCTTATATATTTGCTAATCTATGGGGTAATTTTCTCATGAATTTTTGATAAATCCATAACCTGGGAAGTAAATATGAAATTCATATATCAAACCATACTCAAGAATCTAGGACAAATTTTCCCTTCTCCTGAAACTCATTAGTTTTCCTTTCCACGCATTCACCATAACCTAGACCAGCTATGAAAACCTATCACAACAAAAATCCATGAACACATAATTCAATGGAACCCATCCACAACACCTTGACACTATCATATTTTAGTTGAACAAAATAATCATCATATTTTTTAATGTAATAAACATAATGTGTCTGTAACACCCCGAGCTTCCACGATATGCTTCTCTTTCAATAATGCAATAACTTGCATTGTACGCAAGTTTGAGATTCTAACACACCGCGACCAATCAAAATAGCCATTATAAATAGTAATACCAACTTTTTGAAATTATATATATTTTATATTTCAAAATGGACTTCATATTTGGATTCAGGATATAAAAATTAGCCTATTTTGAATTTTTGGTATTTTTCTGATAACTTCCAATTTTTTATGAATAGTGAAAAAAACTTAAAACAGATTTTTTAATCAAAATAATTTATAGTTATAAATAATACTATTTAGTGGTTTTAAAGTATAATTAGAATATATTTTTACAATTTTATCCAATGGTGGTTATTAGAATTAATTTCACTTTGAAATTGGACATAAACAATTGTCAATCTTTTGATATATATTATTTCTCAAAAACACGCTATTTGTTGTGACAGCGGGAATTAATTATAAAATTAATTAATGTAACTTATATTTTTGTAATTTTGTAAAATAGACATCATTTTTGAATTCGGAATATCAATAATATCTTAGGGTGAAATTTTGGCATTGTTCTGAAAAACTTCAATTTTTGATGAATAGTGAAACCACTAAGTGGTAGCTAAAAAACTGATTTTTCATTTAAATGAAACATTACCACGTCTGTGTTTGGATTTTCAAAAATCCAACATACATGGTTGTAATTAGTAAGTAAAATGTGGTTCAATGGGATAAAAATAATTTTTTGTGAATAGTAACTTTTAAGTTTAATTAATCGCGATTAAAGGTAATTAGTGAAATTTAAGGTAAAAATGATATTATAAAAATATGAAATTACCTTTACACATGTCCTATCCCTATTTTATGAGTCATGGCCGACCCAGACAATCCATGGGTCAACTTGGGGACTTCATGGAGACACTTTGTAATGAAAATGACATTAAAAACTTTTTATTTAATGTTAAAATAAAAATGTCACAAACATGAGATGTTTTACTAAAACAATTTTTAAATGGGGTTTTACAAGTCATATTATTTACTATAAATATTAATTAGAAATCTAAAAAGATTTCCAACATCATGATATTTGTTTTAAATTTTTTAGATATTATATAAATTAAATTATTTATGACACCATGATGATGCACCGATTACGTCATTAATTAACGATTAAAATAAAATGAAAAGATAATGTAAAATCTAAGACATACACTTGCCAAAAACCTATTGGATGAGTAGATTTGAAACCCTTATCACCTTATACTCGAAATATATAACTGTGGGACCTTTAGAATCCGAAAAATCATTTCATAATAAAGTAACATTTCAATCTTTCCAAAAGTTCCCCTTCTCTCCTCTTATAAAAGGCCCCCACCACTACCACCTTACTCACACATTAAAAGCCTTTTGGATCAACCAAAATCTTCCAAAATACTCTCCCAACTTCCCTATATTACTCCTAGAAGCCTCAATTTGGGCATAATTTATCCCAAGGAAGCCTTTGGCTCAAATCAAAACAGAGTTACCCGATTTTAAGCTAATGTCTTCTCTTATGCTATTTTGTTTTATTTTGATTCTCCAACCCCATAAACTCTTTTATCCATTTATTTTGTAACAAAACATGTATCCTCAATATAATAGGATGTTTTAATAATAATTATTCGAGATACACATACACACACCTACATCTAATGGTTAAAGAACATATTGTTTCTGTGGATGGCGAATTTCTGTCTCATGAAACGATGATTGTTCAACACTCATATAACACCTTCAAAGGTGGCCTTGAAGATGTCACTATATTTATATATGATATATAATATGATTATGTTTTACTTAAGCTTCTGTATTTTTCATTTATGGAATACCTTTATGATTTCTATTATGGGTAAATGCGATATTTTCATTTGAGGAAGTGTGGACTACCGCCCCCTCAATGTGATTTGAATCATTAATGCCATATGTGGGATGTATAAACGATGGAGTAAATGGTATTATACATTATATTATACTGGAATTATATTATACCTTTTTATTATTATAATTTAATTCCATTAAATATGAAATAGAAATGAAAGTAGCGTTCATGCGTACGTACGGCTTACCGTCTCCATGAATGGTACATTTCATTTATTACCTCTAAATGTTATGTAATATTATAAATGCATGTATATACTAGATATATATTTTATATATGATATGTACATCATGAATATAATTCTGGATATAATGGATATTTCACCACATGAACAACTTGTAATTTTAAGAAGTACATTTTTGACTCAAGTACCGAAGATCGACAAAACGACTATTATTAACATAAATAATTACATAATGTTCATAACATGGTAGTAAGTGATATAAAAGGTACAATGAAAATGAAAAGGGTTCTTAAGAAAATATAAATTAACTCTAGTTTATTATTCAGTAGATTAAAGAACGATCGAGTCAAGTCGGACACGAGGTAAGGGAACTTCTTAACCCAATTTCTATTCTTTGGCTTAATCTCCTACATTCAAATTAGGTCATGATATTATTATGTCCTATATTGTATTTGTACTTTATTTATGTGTACATATAGTGAATACACATAATAGATCTACTTTATTTAAAAAATGATCTTTGTAAGGGTCTTCGTCTCAATCTCTTTTCATTGAGGCATATTTTGTTTTATACACAACTTTCTTTTATACGGTGTATAAACCCCTTTGACATTTAAGTTCATTCAAAAGGAATATTTTTTATAAGAAGGGTTTTCCTAAATGACAAAAAGGGAATGTTTTTATTGCCGTACATATGCGGCGACAACGACTTCTCCGCCATCGTGACCATTATTTGAGTTTCGGCTTCTTCTACAAGCCATAACTTTTTTTAATGAAAAATAAATACAATGTTTTAACTTTATTTTATTTTAGTATTGAAAATGGTTTTGAAAGTGTTTTTATCATATCAAGGTGTTTTATTTGTATCTTGTGATTGAAATGTGGAAATGTTATGTTTCCTTTATGCATGTTGTATGTGATACGATTATGTTTTGGTTTATGATATTCTTAAACCTATTTATATGAGGAATGCATTGGACTTAATAAGTGACGGATGGAGCCCGCTACAGCTCCTTTATGCATCGGTAGGTCTCATGAGACAAACTAGTGTCTTGGCACGGGGCCTTGACAAAATCTTATTTGTGGTCTTGGAACGAGGCCTTAGCTATGTGTTTATGATAGTTTGGCATTATGCATTCCGTCATTATGAAAGTGGTTATTTATATTGCATGTGATTATTCGACTAGTAGAATATCCATGTGAGTAAGTAAATGGAATTATATAATTTTATTTTTGTCATATTATGCTGAAGTTCAGGTTTAAAAAGGCTTTTGTTTTAGTTATATATTGCCTTAAATGTTAATGTTTATTTATGAAAACTTCCGCAATGTTATTATCCTTAATGAGCATTTGAGGTCAACCCTTTAAATGTTTTAATATTTTCAAGGATGTGAAGAAGTATTTTATGAATGACCTATAGGGATAGTCAGAAGAGGATATGAGTGTGGACTACGAAGACTTTGTTATTGTATTGTTTCACTTTATGATGTAATGTAACATTATGAATGTATCTAGTGTTTCCAAGGCTACTAAACTAATCGGTCTTTCGAGACTTGAACTTTTGTGATCATGCCAATGTTAACCAATAATGCACCGACTCTGGGAAACTGGGATTGGGGCATTATAGTTGGCATTAGAGGCAGTTTAGTACTATCCTAGGAAGTTAGATTTAGATAAACTCTGATTAGAGCACATAGACCAATGATAGACTTTGAGGATTAGTATATAAGAACTTTCAAGAATTTTGTTGTTGTAGATAATTTGTGAGCTTTTAGAGAAATACATCCCTGTCTGGATACGAGAAGGTATAGGCAGCTCTGGCACAGATGTACCTAGGGGTAAAACCCGAAAACACCACTTTGAGCTTGACTCGAACGAGAACTGGTGCACGACAACAGGCCTTGCTGCACTATTGGTTACGACACTCCCGGGGGATATGCTTAGGATATTTCTCATTTTCTTTACAAACCACTACGAAGGGTTATGAGTATATACTTCCTCAAGGAAAACATTTTTATGATTATGGATTATATCCATAAATAGTTCAATTTATGTTAAGTTTTTTACAAGTATGGAATTATGTATTTTGATCCATAAACTAATCTAGTTTATTCCATTGTTTAGAAATGGCGCCTAGTGGAAGGAAAGAAATCTGTATCAATGCACGCACTCCATGTGGGGATTTCCCTCCTGCTCAAGATAATTATTGGGGAGTTGGAGATACAACTGGTGCTGATCATCTTATTACCATACTGGGACAACTCACTCAGGTTATGAATAATAAACTTACTCATATAGAGCACCATGATCTGCAACGTGGAGGATCAGTGTTAGACCGCTTTATGAGGCAACAACCACCAACATTTAATGGGGGTACAAATCCATTAGTAGCTGAGCAATGGATAAACTCTTTAGAGAAAATATTCCACGCCTTGGGGAGTAGCGAAAGGGAGAAGGTTATCATGGCAGTTTATCGCCTCACTAGAGATGCCGATCAATGGTGGGAATTGATTCAAAATACAAAGGAAGATGAATAAGTATCAATTATGTAATTGAGAGAGTTCAATGATATTTTCTTAGAAAAATACTTTCCTCGTGACCATCCAGCAGATATGTAAAGGAAATTTCTGAGTCTGAGACAAAAGGAGGATGGGAATGTTGCAAAGTATGAGGAAAACTTTACGAGGTTAGCGAGGTATGCTATAGATTATATATGTAACCCAAGAAGTAAGATTGATCATTTCTTTGATGGGTTAAAACCATTTCTCCATCGAGATTTAGTATCACAATCCTTCCTATCGTAAGAAGATATTGTCTCGTGTGCTGTCAAGATAGAAAAGGAATTCTCTATGTCTTATGACAACAAAGTAAAGCAAGAGAAGAAGAGAACGGTGGAACAAGAGAAGGATATAGGGAATAAGGGAAAGAAGGATTTTCCATTATGTGATAATTGTGGGAAGAATCACCTCGGTGCTTGCCTAAAAGGAATGGGAGTTTGTTATAAATGTGTAGAAAAAGGTCACCAGGCTCGTGATTGCAAGGGAAACAAAGAGGCTATCAATATTGAATGCTATAATTGTATGGAAATGGGGAATTATGAAAATGAATGTCCTAAGCATCAGGGAAACTAACCTCAAAAAAGGCCAAGGGATCAAGGACAATCTTATATTGTTACTATAGTGGAAGTGCAATAATTAATGTATTGGTGCTTTTGGACTCAAGGATTATATTCTGGTTATAAGGATAATGTGATAAATATAAGGATTGTACTCATGTAATTTTTGATTTCATTAAGGTTTTAATATGATTAAGGTAATAATATTTTTAATATGTGACAATAAGAGAAACTTTACCTTGTTTGGGGAATCTGATGGTACAATTGATTTTGGAATTTAGCGACCTTTTAGAGAAAGTCTGGACAGAGGTATTTTGGATAACTATAAAGGTTGAAATGGATTAATTTTATCCTTTAATAGTATTGTTTAAGGTTAAAACATTTTTGATTATTATTTTTGGAATATTATAATACTATAGTTTTAGGAAAAGGACAACCTGCCAGTCGGGTGATAACCCGTCGCGTCGGACAAAGCTAAAGGAATCGAACCCACAACCATAGTGCAACAAGCCTTTATTACCTACCACTAGCCTACAAGAAGTCCCTGGTTATTAAAAAATAGTTTTCCTAATCTAAATAATATGTGGTAATATTTGGAACCTTATATAATTAGGATAAATAGAATATTTTTGAGTTCTGTTACCATTTGGAGTGAAAGATGGGTTCGTGGTAAAAATTTATTAAAGAATGAAAGCCTACATGACAAGTAAGTATATTTCCGTATGTTCTTATAAAATCTCTTAAATAAATTCCTCAACTTTATAAAAGGTAACTTAAAACAAAAACGTTGTAGGTTAACTTTTCCAACTGGGGATTCAATGACCGTTTAACCAATCACATGTTTGTGATTTTCTTCTGGTTAACTTTCTCCTAATCTTGTTTTCTAAAACACTCCATCAGAACTTGATGGTTTGTTTCTCCTCCATATCCATATTTTCAAGGAATCCTCGTATGGGGTATCTGTGGTGACCTTTGTACTTCTCTTTCTTTCTTTTATTTTTATATTCATATTAACCCTATTTCCGATGTGGGTTTTCCACAAAGGTATTTTCTATTTTCAACCTTTTATTTTCAAAGAAAATTTTCAAATTGCAAGGACACAATTTATTGAAGGAGGGGAGAATGTAACACCCTGAGCTTCCACGATACGCTTCTCTTTCAATAATGCAATAGCTTGCATTGTACGCAAGTTCGAGATTCTAACACAACGCGACTAATCAAAATAGCCTTTATTAATAGTAATACCCAATTTTTGAAATTATATATATTTTATATTTCAAAATGGACTTCATTGTTGGATTCAGGATATCGAAATTATCCTATGTTGAATTTTTGGTATTTTTCTGAGAACTTCCAGTTTTTTATGAATAGTGAAAAATACATAAAAAACTTTTTTAATAAAAATTATTTATAGTGATAAATTATACTATTGATTGGTTTTAAAGAATAATTAGAATATATTTTTACCATTTTATCCAATGGTGGTCATTAGAATTAATTTCACTTTGAAATTCGACATAAACAATTTTCAATCCTTTGATATATATTGTTTTTCAAAAACACGCTGTTTGTTGTGACAACGAGAATTAATTATGAAATTAATTAATGCAACTTATATGTTTGGAATATTGTAAAATAGACATCATTGTTGAGTTCGGAATATCAATTATATCTTAGGGTGAAATTTTGGCATTGTTCTGAAAAACTTCAATTTTTGAGGAATAGTGAAACTGCTAAGTGGTAGTTAAAAAACTGATTTTTCGTTTAAATGAAACATTACCAGTACTGTGTTTTGATTTTAAAAAATCTGACATACATGGTTGTCATTAGTAATTAAAATTTGGTTCAATGGGATAAAAATAATTTTTGGTGAATAGTAACTTTTAAGTTTAATTAATGGCGATTAAAGTTAATTAGTGAAATTTAAGGTAAAAATGATATTATAAAAATATTAAAATACCTTTACACTTGTCCTACCCATATTGGATGAGTCATGTCCGACCACGAAAATACATGGGTCAACTTGGGGACCCCATGGAGCCACATTGGTAGGAAAATGACATTAAAAACTTTTTATTTGATGGTAAAATAAAAATGTCACAAACATGAGTTGTTTTTCTAAAAAAAAATTAAATGGGGTTATACAAGTCATATTTTTTACTATAAATATTCATTAGAAATCTAAAAAGATTTCCTACATCATGATATTTGTTTTATAATTTTTAGACGTTAAATATATTAAATTATTTATGACACCATGATGATACATCGATTACGTCATTAATTAACAATTTAAATAAAGTGAAAAGTTAATGTAAAATATAATACTTACACATGTCAAAACCCTATTGGATGAGTATATTTATAACCCTTATCACCTTATCCTCTAAATATATAAGTGTGGGACTTTTAGAATCTGAAAAATAATTTCATAATAATGTAACATTTCAATCTTTCCAAGAGTGCCCCTTCTCTCCTCTTATAAAAGGCCCCCATCACTACCACCTTACTCACAACTTCAAAGCCTTTTGGCTCGGCCAACCTCAGCCCAAATACTCTCCCAAATTCCCTCTATTTCTCCTAGAATCCTCACTTTGGGCATAATTCTTCCCAAGGAAGCCTTTTCCTCAAATCAAAAAAGAGTTACCCGATTTTAAGGTAATGTCTTCTCTAATGTTATTTTGTTTAATTTTCCTTCTCCAACCCCCTAAACAGTTTTATCCATTTCTTTTGAAACAACACCAGTATCCTCAATATAATAGGATGTTGTAATAATACATATTCGAGCGACACTTACACACACCTACATCTAATGGTTAAGGAACATACTATTTCTGTGGATGAAGAATTTCTGCCTCATGAAACGATGATTGTTCAACAGTAATATAACACCTTCAAAGGTGGCCATTAAGATTCCACTATACTTATATATGATATATAATAACTTTATGTTTTACTTAAGCTTCTGTATTTATCATTTATGGCATACCTTTATGGTTTCCATTATGGGTAAACCTAATATTTTCATTTGAGGAAGTGCGGACTACCACCCCCTCAAAGTGATTTGAATCTTTAATGCCATATGTGGGATGTATAAAGGATGGAGTAAAAGGTATTATACATTATATTATACTAGAATTATAGTATACCTTTATATAATTATAATTTAATTCCATTAAATATGAAATAGAAATGAAAGTTGCATTCATGCCTACGTACGACTTACCATCTCCATGAACGGTGCATTTCATTTCTTACCTATAAATGTTATGTAATATTATAAATGCATGTATATACTGGATATATATGTTATATATGATATCTACATCATGAATATAATTCTGTATATAATAGAAATTTCACCACATGAACAACTTGTAATTATAAGAAGTATATTTTTGACTCAAGTACCAATGATCGACAAAACGACTGTTATTAACATAAATAATTACATAATGTTCATAACATGGTATTAAGTGATATAAAAGGAATAATGAACATGAAAAAAGTTTCTTATGCAAATTTAAATTAACTCTAGTTTATTATTCCGGAGATTAAAGAACGATCGAGTCAAGTCGGACACGAGGAAAGGGAACTTCTTAACCCAATTTCTATTGTTTGGGTTAATCTCATAATTTTAAATTATGTCATGATATTATTATGTACTATCTTGTATTTGTACTTTATTTATGTTTACTTATAGTGAATACACATAATAGATCTACTTTATTTTAAAAAATGATATTTGTAAGGGTCTTCGTCTCAATCTCCTTTCATTGAGGCATATTTTGTTTTAGACACAACTTTCTTTTATACGGTGTATAAACCCCTTTGACTATTACATTTATTCAAAAGGAATCTTTTTTATACGAAGCGTTTTACTAAATGACAAAAAGGGAATGTTTTTCTTACCGTACATAAGCGGCGACAACGACTTCTCCGCCGCCGTGACCATTATTTGAGTTTCGGCTTCCTCTACAAGCCATACCTTTTTTTAATGAAAAATAAATACAAAGTTTTATCTTTCTTTTATTTTGGTATTTAAAATGGTTTTGAAAGAGCTTTTATTATATCAATGTGTTTTATTTATATCTTGTGATTGAAATGTAGAAATTTTATGTTTCCTTTATGAATGTTTTATGGGATACGATTATGTTATGGTTTATGATATGTTTAAACCTATTCATATGAGGAATGCATTGGACTTAATAAGTGACGGGTGGATCCCGATATAGCTCCTCGATGCATTGGTAGGACTCATGAGACAAACTATTGCCTTGGAATGAGGCCTTGACAAAATTGTATTTGTGGTCTTTGCACGAGGCCATGGCTACGTGGTTATGATAGTCTGGAATTATGCATTCCATCGTTATGAAAGTGGTTATTGATATTTCATGTGATTATTAGACAACTATAATATCCATGAGAGTAAGTAAATGGAATTATTTAATTTTATTTTTTCCATATTATGCTGAAGTTCAAGATTAAAAAGGCTTTTTTTAGTTATAAATTTCCTTAAATGTTAATGTTTATTTATGAAAGCTTCCACAATATTGTTATCCTTACTGAGCATCTGAGCTCACCCCTTTCAATGTTTTAATATTTTCCAAGATGTGAAGAAGTTTTTTATGAATGACCTGTAGGGATAGTCAGAAGAGGATATGAGTGTGGACTATGGAGACTTTGTTATTGCAGTTTTTCCCTTTATGATGTAATGTAACATTATGAATGTATCTAGTGTTTCCAATTCTACTAAACTAATAAGTCTTTTGAGACTTGATATTTTGTGATCATGCCAATGTTACACAATAATGCACCGAATCTGGGTAACTGGGGTCGGGGCATTATAGTGTCTATGTGCCAGAAGTTACCACATTTAATGTGAGTTTTAATCCATGTCACACATCACCATTATAAGGATATTCTGATCCCCTGTGTCTCATTGGAAAATCATCCAGTATGAAGTGGAAATAAATAATTATCTCAAAATTGAGTCTAATAGTACACCTTTAGTAGTAGAAAGGGAAAATATCATAACTCTAACCATCACTGGATCTTCTCTGTGTAATGACTTGAAATTTCCATGTATTTTTTTTAACAAAAATAGTATGTAATTATTTTGAGACTAGTTGTTAAGATAGAAAATTATTTTGAGGCCTGGGGTTCCCAAAATGTAATTTTGAACTTTTCATTAGTTTACTTAATTAAACGTGCGGTAATGTTTTCTTAACATTTGTTTGGTGCTCGGATCCAAAATATGACGGCACCATTGAACTCAGAATGAAAACGATTCACATAGAAAGGATGTGACATCAACGGACAAGGGTCGTATGGAAATGTTAATTTTTAAACATTTCAGAAAATAATCAAATTACATAGGAAAAAGTTATTTTAGTTTCTTTCACCCCATTGAGTGGAGGATGGGAGCGATGTGGTGCGGTAATGAGGTGAACAAGAGGCATATTAAATGAGGATTTTAAATGTCTTATTGTGAAAGCGTAACCTCAATCTTGTTTTATTAATGAAAAAACATAACAACACAACATCACAGAATAAAAGAAACTGTGTGACATGGTTATTTTTATTATGAAAATGCATTGGAGGGTTGAGAATCATTCCCTGTGTATTTTCCGACGAAACTATAGTGGAATTCCTCTTCAATCATGAATAATGAACGTTATAGAACCCCTCGCCAATAAAGAACACTAGACTGTTAGAGCGTGGCAGCAAATATCATGGAGAACAAGAATGGATCTAGGAGTAAATAGATGGTAAAGAATGATAGTGGATAAATTGTCAATGATGACATGAATCATCATCCATTTCCTACAAAATATCCAAACACATTTATGGATTTCTTTTTCATTTAATTCCCTATTATTCATTATAAATCAACGAGCGTGAATCAACCCACACATCAGTTGATCAGTTTATTACATTTTCTTTTGGGAGGGTTCTTTACTTGGGGTTTCTCATGGGGAATGATGATTTCCGGATATAAATGTGATTTCGAAAATCCATGTTTCAAAATTTTAATGCGGAGGGCATGTACCATTTAGAAAAGACCTGAAACCCACCTCCTTGTGCGTTCTTTGGGTATAAATTCTTGAAATGTTTTTAAGGTGAGTTTGAGGCCATCACAGTGAAGGTGGAAGTCATACAGTCATGTAGGAATAGATGGTTCGAGAAATGGTCCACTGAAGAAACTATATTAGCCCAAAAAATGTACCACTGATGTAGCTGTCCATAGAGAGTCATTGGCAACTGGCTGTAGTTTCATGGAAGTGCAGTGATGAACGGCTCTCCATAGAGGGGTGGCCCACGTTCGGGCCCCTCGGGCGAGCTGGTTGCAGGTGGTCTGTTGACCATGTGCGGGAATAACTTCTAGATGTTCTAGATGAAACAGACATGGAAGAGCCATACCCAGCTGACCAAGACTAGTCCGTTATGAGGATGGGTTAAAAGTGGAGTTGGCACCAGCTCGCAACACCTGGTGACGAACCGGACGCTGCTAACCTTTGTATGGTCTTGAGAAGATGACCCACCATAGCAGGATGGGGTACTGCTTTTGGAGCGCATCACACCAAGAGGTCTAGTCAAACTATGAGCTAGATCCACAATCCAGTTGGTCTGGCCCATGCCAGTCAAGTCGAGCACAGGTGTAGCTGGGCCCAGACCCAACCTTCCCTCGTTCCACTGAATCAGTTGTTAATAATTTGTTGAGCCTCCAATTGATGCGATGTCTATGAAATGAGAACCCTTACGACAAAGTGTTCCTTCTAAGACACTGTAATAGAGTTTAATTGAGGTTGGGGTATGACATGGTTGTATCAGACTCGAATCAAACTGGACTCTTTTTTTAAAAATGCCAATATCTTCGAGTCTGTGTGTCCGTTAATTGTGTTGTGTGTTGTGTTTGTCCCCTTACGATGAGAAGGGGATTAGTGTTACTCTATATGGGGCTTCATGGATGTTGAGGTGTGATATATTGCTTGAAGAGAAGATCCTCCTAGAATCAAGAATTCTTAGTGCAGGAGTCAAGTGGCTGGCTGTAACTTGATGAATGAGAGAAACCCTCCAAGGATCGACC
The DNA here is from genome assembly GCA_963277665.1 of Viscum album. Lineage (NCBI taxonomy): Eukaryota > Viridiplantae > Streptophyta > Magnoliopsida > Santalales > Viscaceae > Viscum > Viscum album. Next base: position 559,537,756 of record OY728131.1, read on the forward strand.
ATAGAGGGACCCTTCATGGATCAGAAGTAGAGAGGTCGTTCTTGGATCAACATGAGAGATACCCTTTGTAGATAAGCATGAGGGAGACCCATCATGTATTAGCATTAAATTTACGTTTTTTGGATCAACATGTGTGCGACCCTCCACATATCATCATGAGAGTTCCCCTTCATGGATCAGTAGTAGTGTGATTCTCTTTGGATAAGAAGCAGAGCGACCCTTCATGGATCAGTAGTAGAGCCTCTCAATAAAATAATATGATCATGCATTACAACTAATCATCTATACATTGGTACTTATGTTATCTTGGATCAAGATTTCATTTACAATGTGCTATGTATGTGAGATCTTGCATGGTGGTATTTCTTTTGTGGTATTTACTTTTTGTAATTTCTATTACATTTTTTTTTGTTGTATTTTCTTTTTGGTATTTTCTTTGTGGTATTTCCTTTTTGGTATTTTCCCTTGGGGATTATTGACAGAACATTGTGGGTCACAGGTTCAAGAATGATTTATTGTAGTCACCCCTACACAGACTTTGTCCATGGGTGTTTTTTCTTGTGAAGATGACCGATGCTATGATTCAAAACATGGTGATCTAGGATTTGGTGGAGCTCAGTGGGGCTGGAGAAGACATGGCATACTTATATAGAATTTAGGATTTACTACCACTACATTACATGTATAGACTTTAAGGAGAAATTTGAATGTACAACATACTTTTCGGGTTCTTGGGATATTATTCTGGCCCCTTTACTTTTATATTACACCTTTTACTCTTAGTGGTGGTACTTTGTGTTGGTTTTACCATTATCCTTTTTTTTCAATATTCGGTATGCCACATATGTGTGTGTATAGGTTTAAAAGTAATTCCATCCCTTTATTTTTTATTTTCCTTTATAGTGAAAGTCGCTTTTCCTCAGAAAATGGAAGGTGGGCTCGGGGTAGTCATGGAATATGCCATGTGGGATGGGTCATGATAATGTTGTATCAGAAGGAGGCCGGTTCTACAAGATGAACTAAGAGTCTATTTTTTATGGGGAGAAATAGTGTTAATTGTATTGAGTTTGGAATTTTGTTTGGGGAGTCCAGTGTTGGTGGGGCGGCTGAGGCATCATTACACGAAGACCCCAGAAATATTTTTTAAAACATGTTACATGAAAAAACTGGTTCAATGTGTTTTGGAAATGTTTTTTTCTCTTAATCTCATTTGAGTAAGCACACCAGGTATAACTTATTGAATGTGTCACATAGTTTCTGTACATGATTCCTCCATGATGATAGGATGCCATGATTCCACTGAGTGATCACACAATGTCCCATCAATCGATGAGGCATCATTGTAGGGACCACTTAAAGTGATTGTTCTTTTGGGTGGTATACCAGCTGCACCACCACTTGTAGAGTAGTAGTTGATACCGAACCCACCAACGGATAGTATAGGCTAACTAAGTGCACTACATTAGTTCCATAAACAAAGGCCTCTAATGTTACGAGGTGAGAATGATCCTCAGGTATATGGGGATAGACTGGAGGCAGTTACGCAAGTTCATCGCCTGGTAGAGACACCTACAACCTAGATGGTGGTGCTAACCACATTCCATTTTCATGGTACAATTGGGAGGTGGTGGAGCTTCATGATCTAGACACAAGATGAGGTGAACCTTGCCTAGTTGGAATTCTAGATCACATTCAGGGTAGATTTCGTAATAGCTACACAATGCTTAGTTCATATTTAGGAGCTACTGCACCTATAGTAGTGTATCCTGACTATGGAACAGTACTCGGTGAGGTTTTTCAACCTCTCTTGTTACTCCAGCGACCTGGTATAGGCCCTTTATTCAAATCCTACATTATTTTAGTAGGGAATTCAACAGGAGGACATGGTATTGTTGATTTCACTCAGCATCCCGACATAGGCTAGAGTTCTAAAGAAAGCTATACTAGTGGAGAGATTCATAACCAAACATGAACCGAGGGTGATAGCCACCACCAAATGGAAGGTGGTTGATTCTTCTTCAATAGGCAGTAGGTAGATGATGTAGAGGCCTAAATGGGTCATACCTTCTGGATGACAACCTCAGGATGTAGGGTCAGAGGAGCAAGTATGTGAGGCAGAGTTGGACAGTTGCGAGATAGAGTATTTTACTCTGGCAGTGGGTAGGGACATATGGACCATGAATTCCCGACCTGCCACATTGGCAATCAAAAGAAAATATATGGAAAACCAATGAACATGAATAGGATCGAGAGAGTGGGTCCGTAGGGAGGCGGAAATGGCAGGGGATCAGGTCGAGTGGCAGGCAATGGACGACGGTTCATAATACTTACTGCACCCACCCTTGGTGGCCCACCATGAGCTGAGGGAGCCATAAGGTAGGTGAAATCTAATCTTTAGGCAATTGAGACCAACAACAATGGTACTCCAAAGATTATTAGAGGTATGTTATATGTCTCTTCACATTTTCTATAGTTATTATAGAAATTGATTCCAATCATTATCTCATTTACATAGATCATGTTCGAGTGTCGAAGATTCCGATAGAGTCGTTGGATCGATCCTTACAATTAGTGACTCTTAGGGTAGGGGATCAGACGATTACACACTGGTTCTGCTAGTGTGAGAATACTATAGAAATATAGAGCTTCATCTGTGATGTCTTAGTAGCAGTGTCGATGTCTTAGGACGCCATCTTGGGTATGGACTGGTTTTCTACATTCCATGATTAGAACGACTATATTATGTGAAATGCATTGTATGTACGCAAGTATGGGACAAGGTTTTCCTTAACCAGTGAGAAAGAATCCTTTTCAGTACATGATGGACTTTCTTAGTGGATGATGCAGCTAATGACTCACTAGTAAGCTATAATCACCCTTGATGCACTGGATGAGAGGGGTTTATGATTTCCTGTAGTGGGGGATGATTGTGTGGATGTAATTATAGAAGATGTCTTATACTACCTCTTCACAAAGAGGTAGACATGTTCATTGACGTGTACACGTTGATGACATCAATATTTACACCCGCATATCAGATGGCTCTTGTGGAGCACCGGGGGCTGAGAGCATAGATGGAAGACTTGTAGAGGAAGGGGTTCGTAAGACCCAGTTTTTCTCCATCAGTATCCCCTGTGTTGTTTTCTAATAAGGAAGATGGAATCTTGAGACTATGTGTGGACATTGAGTGCCTGAAACATGTGACCATGAAACATAAATGTCCACTACCTATGATTGATGAATTATTTGATGAGATGAAGGGATCAAGGAGGTTCTCAAAGAACGATCATAGATCATGCTATCATCAAAATTGAGTACATGATGAGGATATACTGAAGGCATCCTTTAGATTATGGTACAACCAATATGAGTTTTTGGTGATGCATTTCAGCATGAAAAATTCCCTATCAGTGTTCATTAGACTCATGAAAAATATCTTCTAAACATACCTTGATAATTTGGTGGTAGTTTTCATTGATGACATCATGGTGTACTCGGCGTTAGAGGAGGATCACACTACACACCTATGGATAGTCTTGGATACAATCCAACAACACCAGATTTTAGGTATTCTCTAAAAGTACCAATTCTATATTTGGGAGGTCCAAATTATGGGACACATCATCTCGGGGGATGTGTTTGAGGAGGATCCGGTGAATATAGAGGCAGTGCTTTCTTGGTGGCCACCTAGGAGCATGATTGAGGTGTGAAGTTTCATGGGGCTGACTGGGTTCTATCAGAGGTTCATTCCAAAATGATCTAGAGTAGCAGTACCATTTTCATCTTTTCCAATTAAGGGGAATCCCTTCATATAAACAGAGTGGTGCACGAAGAGTTTCCATTAGATGAGGTGAACACTAAAGAGTGCCTACCCCATCTTGAGACAACCAGGAGAGGGCATTGGGTATGTATTCTTCTCCAATGCATCAAGGACCAGACTGGGTTTCGTCCTGATGCAGGTATGAATAGTGATTGCCTATGACTAACTGTAGTTGAGGAATCATGATAAGATTTACATGACCCACGACCTAGAGTTAGAAGTAGTGGTCTTTACCTTGAAGATGTGGAGACACTACTTGATGGGTGAACGGTTTAACATCTACTATGACTAATGAGTCTCTGGTATATCATCTCATAGAATGATATGAAGTTGAGATAGTGGTGATGGCCAGAGTTACTAGGAAACTATGACATTGAGATAGTCTGCACTCTAGATAAGGGTAACATTGATTATGATGCACTCAGCAGGAGGTCGGGTTTATGGTTGCTGAGTTAGGAAACAGAGTAGCTAGCTATGATGTAGATATCATTCATGGATAGTGATAGAGTAGTTTACCTTCAGTCGATGAATGTCTCTCCCCAACTCTTACTGTGTGTTAGAAAGGATAGGGTTATGGATGTCGACTTCATGGCCTCAAGTGATCATCTTTAATCAGTACAATCCCCTGGTATAATTTTTATTAGAGTGGACCATTTAATCCTTTTCATAGGAGGCACCATAATACAAGTGATGTTTCAGGATGAGGTCTTACAGGGGTTCCAAACATCCCCTTTGGATGTACATTCTATTATGGTGAAGATGTATTGGGACCTTCGACTTCAGAAATGGTGACCAGCGATGAAACATTTGGTGGCAGAGTTCATTACATGATGCCTCACTTGTCAGCAAGTGAAGGCTAAGTATCAAGTCTCAGTAGGTTTGGAACAAAACCATGAGGTACCATAATGGATGTGGGTGGTATCACTATGGACTTCATGACAAGGTTACCACGCACGTCCCAGGGAAAAAATTCTAGCTGGGAGATCAATGAATGACTCACTAATTTAGTCCAAATCTTACCCATCTGGGAACAGGGATCATTAGTGGGCCATCTCCATCTCTACGTCCCAGAGATAGTGCAGCTTTGATGGGTCCCTGAGATGATTGTCTCACATTATGACTCTCGATTAACATCTCAATTTTGGAAGGGATTTCCAGAGGCATTCGGGACTCAGTTTCCCTTGAGCACCGCCTTTCACCCTCAAATAGATTGTAAGATAGTATAGACCATACTGACCCTGGAGGACAAGATTCATGCTTAAATCATTGATTTTGGTCACTGTTTATAGGAACACCAACCACTGGTGGAGTTATCATACAATGATAGTGAAATGATAGTGATCACTCCTCCATTGGCATGGAACAGGTTGAGGCCTTGTACGGGTGGCCTTGTAGATATCAACTATATTCGAAAGACCTAGGGGAGTCTGCACTCATGGGTTTGAAGTTGGTACGGGAGAACATTGAGAAGGTGCAGACAATTCTATGAGCAGATGAAGACTAAACTTAGAAGGGAGAAATTGTATGATGAAAGGAGACGAAGTCCCTTGGAGTTTGAGTAGGGAGACAGTGTTTTCATTCGGGTCTCTACCTAATGAGGATAGTATATATTTGTCCATAATGGAATGTTATCACTAAGGTTCATTAGACCTTTAAAGATTCTCAAAAAAGATGGCAAGGTGGTGTTCCACCTTGATATTCTCCCATAGATGCACCGGGTGCAATATGTCATTCATGTTTCATTGATGAGAAGTAACATGCATGACCCATTTAACATCATCAAATGGGGAGTTCTGGACATTGACGATGGGGATACATTTTCGGAGTTACCTGTAGAGATAGAGGATCGACAGTTGTGGTTCCTTCATGGATGGTCAAATCCTCTAGTGTGTATTCAGTGACAGCCTGGGAACCTTCAGGACATAAATGGGTGTGAGGGTATCTTCTTCATGCTCAATATCCACATTTTATTGATTAGACTTTGTTTTGAAATTTTTGTGACGTAAATCCATACGGTTGGCGGATAATATTATCGCAGATTTTTCATGTAATTTTTTTAAATTATATGGAATTATTTCGAGACTATGTGTTGAGATGCCACATGATTCTGAGGCACAGTGTGCCTGGTTTTTAATTTTGAACATTTCTTTAGTTCAATTAATTAATCATGAATGTGTGGTTTTCTATCTTTTGACCTACTGGACATATTGGAAATCTGGTGGCACTGTTGAACATGGTATGTCGTTTTCTTCCTAGAAAAGATATAATTCAACTAAATTAGGTTGGATGGAAATGTTAATTTTCCAAAATTATGGAAAATAATAAACCAAGTTAGAAATAATTAGTTTATCTTCTATCGCACCATTTAGAGGAGAATGGTGGAATTATGGTTCAGTGATAAGGCGACGAAGAGGTGCATTAAATGAGGATCGTTAATTACTCATTGTGCAAGAGTATATACTATGATGCTTCATAAATGACACGGCATAACAACACAACATCGTAGAATAATTGAAATTTTGTGACATGTTTCTTTTAATTAAAGTGACACATCAGATATTTGAGAAATAAACCCTGAGGATTTTATGATGCACCAAAAGAAGAATTCCTCTCTGAAAAAGTACAAAAAACACTAGAAAAAGCATCACCAACGACGAATGATAGAAAGTCAAAGAACAGTGACAAATCATGTGGAGAATAGAATAGGATATGGGAATTTATGAATGATGAAGAACCATAGTTGATCACAGGTCGATGAATATGTGGATCATCATCCATCGTGTACAAAATATATGAATCTAGGTAGATATTGTTTTGTTGTCGAATTCCAAATTCTTAATTCTAAAACAATGAACACAGATAAACACATGAATATGTTGATAAAGGGATTGGGTGTTCTTGAGGGAGGGTGATTTACTTGGGGTTTTTCATGGGGAATGATGATATCTTCATAGAATTGTGATCATGAATCTCCACGGTTTCAATATTCTAATGTAGAGGGTGTGGGCTGATACAAACAAGGCCAAAGACCCTCCACCATATGAAATATTCATAGGAAATTATCAAAACGGTGGAAATGATATTTTGAGGCTGTCTTAGTGAAGTAGGAAGCCCTACGGTCATGTAGCTGTAGACGGTTCGAGAAATAGACCACTAGATAAACTTCTATGGTCGACCGAAGGAACATGTGGTAACGACTGCCAAAGATGGGACGTGGCATTCCCGTCGGTGCACCACATGTGAAGGGAGGTCATGTACTCATTGGAATGTCATGGTTGCAGAGAGCCGCAGACAACAGGATGAAGCAGTGAGGAAGTGTGATGCTGGTCAACACCCAGTTTAGGGGGAGCCCGCATTCGGGCCACTCCGGGGAGCTGGCGGCACATGGTCTATCAACCACATGTGGGAGGACCAATTAGCCATGCTAGATGAAACAGACACTATAGAGACACATCTGACTGACCAAGATTGGTCTGCTATGCATACCGGTTACAATAGGATGTGACTCTAGATGGTGCAATTGGGTAATGAATCAGATGTTGCTAATCCTCGTCCATGTAGGAGAAGACAGCCCACCTCAGTAGGCCGGTTTGCTGCGGATAGGATGCATCCCACCAGGCAGGTCGGGCCAACTGCTGACCCAACCTAGTTCGGCCCAGCCCATGTCAAGCCGGGCCTAGACCTAACTGGAACTTGTTTCACGGATACACTTGTAACTAATAGACTGGGCATCCGATTGGTGGTTCTTCTACAATATGAGGACCCTTAAGATGATGCGGTCCTTATGAGATAATCAACATGAGTTTTTCAAGAGGTTGGAATATGGATGGTTTAGATCAGACTCATTTCCAACCTGGCCCATTTTAAAAAAATTCCCATATATTATAGACCAGGCATACATTTGACGCATCGTCTATTTTGTTGGGACGTTTAAGACAAGGAGGTCATTAGGGTTACTCTATGTGGGGCATCCTAGTAGTTGAGGTACAACTAATGGCATGAGGAGCAGATCTTCCCAGAATCAAGTGTGCTTAGTGGAGGAACCCATTGGATGGCTATGAAATAAACAATGAGAGTGACCCTCCATGTATAGATATTAGATAGGCCCTTCATTGATCAACAGTAGAGTGACCCTTCATGGATTAGCATGATAGAGACCCATCATGGACCAACATGAGAGAGACACTTAGTGGATCACTATGTGAGATACCCTTAATTGATCAACATGAGAGAAACCCTCTATAGATCATCATGAGAGTGTACCTTTGTGTATTAGTAGCAGACTGAAACTTCATGTATTAACAATATAAAAACTCATCGTTGAACCGAAATAGACCCTCTCAACATAATAAGATGATATCTATTTACGACTAATAATATTTATTTATATAATTCTGTTTTATTGATGAGTGTTGTATTTTACTTTGTGCTATGTATTTGAGATCTTTCTTCATGGTATTTCATTTTTGGTGTTTCTTTTTTGTTATTTTAATTGTGGTATTTCATTTCTGGTATTCTCCCTTGTGGATTTATAAGAGACTTTCGAGAGTCTTGGGATATCTACTGAGTTGTCGTACTCACCCTTGCACAAGCTTCACCCACACATGGTGTGTCTTGTCTAAATTCCAACCGCTACGATGAATCCTTAGTGGTCCAGTAAATAGTGGAGCTCATTGAGTTAGGAGTGGATGGGGGATACTTGTATAACATTAGGCTTTACTACCACTACCCTACAGGTAGAGACATCATGGAGGACTTCAATAGTATTATTTACATTATGGGTTCTTAGACTTGTATTATGGCCCCTTTACTTTCAGTTTACTCATTTTACATATAGGAGTGGAACTCTATGGTGGTTGTACATTTTTTCCATTATGATTTTCTCTTTCTAGTATGCCATGTCTGTGTGTGTACAAGTATAAATGCAATGTATCTAAATTTTCGGATATGCCTTTCCTGTGATAGTCACTAGCCCCTTTCATATGGAAGGCAGGCTTGGGGTTCTAACAGCATGGGCCCCAGGGGATGGGTCACTAAAATCTATCATAATAATCATTTGATTACAGTTATCCACTCACTGATCTTACACCTCCTTGATCCTAGCATGGACCCCTACGGGGGGGGGGGGGGGTGTTTCAAAGAAAATAGAACCATTTTCCACCTATGGATGTACCCCACATCCTCTACCACATCCACTATTTAGAAAAAAACCCTACTAATTTCATAGAATATATCATGGAGGACAATTGAATCTATCCTTAATATCCACAAGATAGGCTGGACAGTCTCATGTGAGATGTCCCCCATCAGGGAAGAAAAAACACATCTATCGTGAAAATGAATAGAACCAACCTAAGGGTTGTAATCCTTAGAGCCTCTATTATGTGACCCCTTCATAAAATTTCTCACCTAAGTAGATCACTATGACTAACATTATCTACTAGCAACCTAGAAATTTTATCCAATGTTTTTAGTACCAACAATTGGATTCTACTCATAAAGAAATATATCTAATTTTAAGGCCCAGTCGAGATTTTCATTATAGGTGGGAATGTGAATTGATACAATTGAATCTCTTGTATCTCAGTGTAAGACCATATATGATTTTAATTATTCGAATTACATATTCTGGAACAATATCTGTAGAGTATGATTAGAGGTTGACGAACCTCACTAAATAGTCATCCCCCATTATGTTACCCTACTGAAGCTATATAAGATCTTGGATACATAATGGTCGTAAAGTGGATAGATAAAAAAATTTCATAAAGAGACACTCAAACACATCCAATGTGATCATCATATCAATAATTTTCTGAGTCACCAGACTCCGCTATCAGAAAAATAATGGCTGAAAAATACCCAATTTTCTTCCCACAGAGAAATTGGGAGGTGTCCTCACATGGAATAAAACATGGATGGAAGCCTCAATCAAGTCATTATCTTCTTTGGGGTCCATCACAGCACACGTCCTAGGAGGAATATACGATTAAAAAATCACACACCATACAAAATTTGTGATCATCAACACCCTTTCACACTAGATCCATTGACAGATCAAAACACTCTAGCCCTACTCCATGTCTGCTTGGAGGAAAACCCCTTAGGAGGAGCACTCATCCTATGCATCTCATCTAACATTATCAATTACACAACATACTTCTCAATGGGTGGATTATGGAATGGAAACCACTCAGAGGGACTATCTCATTTGTAAACCCCTATACCAAAGCCTCATCAATAGGAGGATCATCCTCATCATCCAATTTTGAAATCATTTTGGATGTTGTCATAGAGGTCTGATGAAAATTATAAATGCATACTAAGGTGAAAGAGTATATCTGGAGAGATGAGTCAATAAGTACATGGGAACCACAACCTATTCTTATGTTATCAATGTTGAAAATATATATACAGCCAGTGTCTATATTCTTCGAATCAACTAGCTGGTTGATAGAGTCCTAGTGAATGGATATGTCAGCTTCTTCTACAATAGTAGAGTCTTAGACCTGAAATTCATACTTGAGAGACATAAACATTATTTTCCCTTATTTCCAAACAAAGCCTCAATGTTAATAAAAACTCCAAATAAAATTCAGAGTATAATACCAATCTATTTCCTCTTTTTAATGTTCAAACACACTTGGGCGTACCTAATCAGAAGACAGTTCAGTGATAAAAAATTCAAGGTGGCCTCAAATAGGCCATGGGCTTGAGACTAGTGCTATGTAGGATTCTCGCACACATGAGAGGCCCAATCTATAATTACATGTAAACACACAGAGACACATGAATCTCTGTCAAATAAGGATGATATAAAAATAATAACTAATACCCAATTTATGCATATATCTATATCCCACTATCAGAGTATTAAGAATGTAATGGAAATGATAAAAATGAAAAAAAATAAAACCCTAAATAATTATGAAAAAAAATCAAAATGAGTATAATTATATCAAACAGTACAAATTATTAACACCTCGGTCTATCCCGGTTTTATTGTTCCTCCGGCTCTATGTCCTCTGAGGATATTGTTAATAATCTAGTAATCTGTTTAAGACATTACATGTGAAGGGAGATCCCATGAGAGGGTGAGTATATAAATATCTAGTAGGAAACCGAAAAACTGAAAATAAAAGGTAGAAACTAGAGGTAAACATTACATGTGACATTTATACAGAGCTTATTGAAAAATAATTCAAAAGTGTAGAATAATATTTATATCAACAGCATGAAAATACATGAATAATACCATCATACCCACATGGTACATCTAATATAAAATGAGACCAAAACACAATTATTGTTAGAATTACATAGATATACACATATCATAGTCCAATTCCCAATGGTTTTGTAACACCCCGAGCATCCATGATACGCTTCTCATTCAATAATGTAATAGTTTGCATTGTACGCAACTTCGAGTTCTAACACACCGCAACTAATCAAAGTATCTGTTATGAATAGTAATACCCACGTTTTGAAATTATATAAATTTTATATTTCAAAATGGACTTCATTTTTGGATTTGGAATATCGAAATTAGCCTATGTTGAATTTTTGGTATTTTTCTGAGAAATTCAAATTTTTTATGAATAGTGAAAAATACTTAAAAACAACTTTTTTAATAAAAATAATTTATAGTGATAAATTATACTATTGAGTGGTTTTAAAGTATAATTAGAATATATTTTAACCATTTTATCCAATGGTGTTGATTATAATTAATTTCATATTGAAATTAGACATAAACAATTGTCAATCTTTTGATATATATTGTTTCTTAAAAACACACTATTTGTTGTGACAGCAGGAATTAATTATAAAATTAATTAATGCAAATTATATGTTTGGAATTTTGTAAAATAGAAATCATTTTTGAATTCGGAATATCAATTATAGCTTAGGGTGAAATTTTGTCATTGTTCTGAAAAACATCAATTTTTGATGAATACTGAAACCACTAAGTGGTAGTTAAAAAACTAATTTTTAGTTTAAATGAAACATTACCACTTCTGTGATTCGATTTTCAAAAATCTGACATACATGGTTGTCATTAGGAAGTAGAATGTGGTTAAATGGGATTAAATTTTTTTTGTTAATAGTAACATTTAAGTTTAATTAATCGCGATTAAAGGTAATTAGTGAAATTTAAGGTAAAAATGATATTATAAAAATATGAAATGACCTTTAAACTTGTCCTACCCCTATTGGATGTGTCATGGCCGACCAATAAAATCCATGGGTCAACTTGGGGACCCCATGGAGACACTTCGGTAGGAAAATGACATAAATAACTTTTATTTCAAGTTAAAATAAAAATTTCACAAACATATGTTGTTTTACTAAATCAATTTTTAAATTGGGTTATAAAAGTCATAATTTTGAATATAAATATTCATTAGAATGATAAAACGATTTCCTACATCATGATATTTTTTTTATAATTTTTATACATTAAATAAAATATATTATTTATGACACCATGATGAATCAGTGATTACCTCATTAATTAACGATTTAAATAAAATGAAAAGATAATGTAAAATCCAAGGCCTAAACTTGTCAAATACCTATTGGATGAGTAGATTTAGAAACCTTATCCCCTTAGCTTTGAATAATATAAGTCTGGGTTTTTTAAAATCCGAAACGCATTATATAATAAAGTAACATTTCATTACTTTCCAAGAGTGCCCCTCCTCTCCACTTATAAAAGGCCCCCACCACTACCACCTTACTCACACTTTCAAAGCATTTTGGCTCGGCCAAACTCTGACAAATACTCTACCAACTTCCTTCCCTTACTCCTAGAAGCCTCACGTTGGGTAGAATTCTTCCCAAGGAAGCCTTTGGCTCAAATCAAAAGAGTTACCCGATTTTAAGGTAATGTCTTCTCTTATGTTATTTTGTTTTATTTTGCTTATCCAGCCCCCTTAAACTCTTTTTATTCATTTATTTTGTAACAAAACTAGAATCCTCAATATACTAGGATGTTTTTATAATGAGTTTTTGAGCTACACTTACACACACCTACATCTAATGGTTAATTAACATACGGCTTCTGTGGATAGAGAATTTCTGCCTCATGAAATGATGATAGTTCAACACACATATAACACCACTAATGGTGGACATTTGGTTGAAACGATTTTAATATATGATATATATATATATTATTTTTTCCTTGTGCTTATTTATTTATTATTTTTGGCATACTTTATGATTTACATTACGGGTAAACCCGATAATTTCATTTTAGGAAGAGTGGACTACCGCCCCCTCAAAGTGATTTGAATCGTTAATACCATATGTGGGATGTATAAAGGATGGAGTAAATGGTATTATACATTATATTATACTGGAATTATATTATACCTTTATATAATTATAATTTCATTCCATTAAATATGAAATAGAAATGAAAGTAGTGTTCATGCATACGTACGACTTACCGTCTCCATGAACGGTGCATTTCATTTCTTACCGCTAAACGTTATGGAATATTATAAATGCATGTATATACTGGATATATATGAGATATATGATATCAATATAATGAATATAATTCTGGATATAATGGATATATCACCACATGAACAACTTGTCATTACAAGAAGTTTATTTTTAACTCAAGTACCAAAGATCGACAAAACGGCCATTATTAACTTAAATAATTACATAATGTTCATAACATGGTAATAAGTGATATAAAAGGAATAATGAACTTGAAAAAGGTTCTTAAGAAGGTAGAGATTAACTCTAGTTTATTATTTAGGATATCAAAGAACGGTCGAGTGATCTCGGACACGAGGTAAGGGAATTTCTTAACCCAATTTTTATTCTTTGGGTTAATCTCCTACTTTCAAATTATGTCATGATATTATTATGTTATATCATTTATTTGTACTTACTTTATGTGTAATTATAGTGAATAAACATAATAGATATATTTTATTTAAAAATTATCTATGTAAGGGAACTTCTTAACCAAATATCTATTCTTTGGGTTAATCTCCTACTTTCAAATTATGTCATGATATTATTATATCCTATCTTGTATTTGTAATTTAATTATGTTTACATATAGTGAATACACATAATATATCTATTTTATTTAAAAAAAAATGGTCTTTGTAAGGTACTTTTTCTCAATCTCCATTCATTGAGGCATATTTTGTTTTATACACAAATTTCTTTTATACGGTGAATAAACCCCTTTGACTTTTACATTTATTCAAAAGAAATTTTTTTATACGAAGCATTTTACTAAACGCCAAAAAGGAATGTTTTTCTTGTCGTACTTATAAGGCAACAACAACTTGTCCGCCTCCATAACCATTATTTGAGTTTCGGCTTCCTCTACAAGCCATAATTTTATTTTAAATGAAAAATAAATACCAAGTTTTAATTTTCTATTATTTTTGTATTGAAAATGGTTTTGATAAGGTTTTTATTATATCAATGTGTTGTATTGATATCTTGTGATTGAAAAGTGGAAATTTTATGTTTCTTTTATGCACATTTTATGTGATACGATTATGTTATAGTTTATGATATGTTTAAACCTGTTCATATTAGGAATGCATTGGACTTAATAAGTGACTGGTCGAGCCCGCTATAGCTCCTCGATGCATCGGTAGGTTTCATGAGACAAACAAGTGTCTTGGCACGAGGCCTTGACAAAATCTTATTTTTTGTCTTGGATGGAGGCCTTGGCTACATGGTTATGATAGTCTGGCATTATGCATTCCATCATTATGAAAGTGGTTATTGAAATTGCATGGGATTATTCGACTAGTATAATATCCATGTGAGTAAGTAAATGGAATTATCTAATTTTATTTTTTCCATATCATGATGAATTTCAAGTTTAAAAAGGATTTTCTTTTAGTTATACATTGCCTTAAATGTTAATGTTTATTTATGAAAGCTTCCTCAATATTTTTATCCCTACTGAGCATCTGAGCTCACCCCTTTCAATGTATTAATATTTTCCAGGATGTGAAGAATAATTTTATGAATGACCTGCAGGGATAGTCAGAAGATAATATTAGTGTGGTCTATGGAGACTTTGTTGTTGTAGTTTTTCACTTTATGATGTAATGTAACATTTATGAATGTATCTAGTGATTCCAAGGCTACTAAACTAATCGGTCTTTCGAGAATTTATCTTTTGTGATCATGCCAATTTTACGAAATAATGCACCGACTCTGGGTAACTGGGGTCGGGGTGTTACAGTTGGTATCAGAGGCAGTTTAGTACTAACCTTGGAAGCTAGATTTAGATAAAATCTGATTAGAGAACATATCCAAAAGATAGACTTTGAGGATTAGTATAGAAGAACTTCCTAAAATTTTGGTATTATAGAGATTTTGTGAGTTTTCCGAGAAATACATCCCTGTCTGGATACGAGCAGGTAGAAGTGGCTCTGGCACAGATTTACCTAGGGGTAAAACACGAAAACACTACTTTGAGCTAGACTCGAACATGAACTGGTGCATGATAATAGGCCTTGCAGCACTCTTGGTTACGACACTCCAGGGGGATATGCTTAGGATAATTTTCATTTTCTTTACAAACCACTATGAATGGTTATGAGTATGTACTTCCTCAAAGAAAACATTTCTTTTTATGATTATGGATTATATCCATAAATAGTTCAATTATGTTTAGTATTTTACAAGTATGGAATTATGTATTTTGATTCATAAACTAATCTAGTTTATGACATTGTTTAGAAATGGCGCCTAGTGGAAGGAATGGAAACCATATCAATACACGCACTCCATGTAGGGATTTCCCTCCTGCTCAAGATAATTATTATGGATCTGGAGATACAACTAGTGCTGATAAACTTATTTCCATACTGGGACAACTCACTTAGGTTATGAATAATAACCATACTCGTATGGAGCACCCTAATCCGCAACGTGGAGGATCAATGTTAGACCACTTCATGAGGAAGAAACTAACAACATTTAATGGGGGTACAAATCCATTAGTAGTTGAGCAATGGATAGACTCCTTAGAGAAAATATTCCCTGCCTTGGGGAGTAGCGAAAGGGAGAAGGTTGTCATGGTAGTTTACCTCCTCACTAGAGATGCCGATCAGTGGTGGTCACTGATTCAAAACACAAAGGAATATGATGAAGTATCAAGTATGGAGTGAATGGAGTTTAAGGAAATTTTCGTAGAAAAATACTTTCCGCATGACCATAGAGCAGATATGGAAAGACAATTTCTGAGTCTGAGGCAGAAGGAGGATGAGAATGTTGCAAATTATGAGGCCAACTTTAAAACTTTAGCGAGGTATGATATAGATTATATACATAACCCAAGAAGTAAGATTGATCGTTTCTTTGATGGGTTAAAACCATTTCTCCGTCGAGCATTAGTATCACAATCCTTCTCATCGTACGAAGATATTGTCTCGTGTGTTATCAAAACAGAAAAGGTATTTTCTATGTCGTGTGACAACAAAGTAAAGAAAGAGAAGAAGAGAACGGTGGAACAATAGATGTATAAAGGGAAAAAGGGAACTATGGATTTTCCATTATGTGATAATTGTGGGAATAATCACCCTGGTGCTTGCCTAAAAGGAATGGGAGTTTGTTATAAATGTGGGGAAAAAGGTCACCAGGCTCGTGATTTCAAGGGAAAGAAAGAGGCTATCAATGTTGAATGCTAAAATTATAGTGAAATGGGGCATTATGCAAATGAATGTCCTAAGCGTCAGGAAAACTTACCTCAGAAAAGGCCAAGGGAAGAAGTCCAATCTTATGCTATTACTACAGTTGAAGTGGAATAATTTATGTATTGGTGCTTTTGGACTCAAGGATTATATTTTGGTTATAAGAATAATGTGATATATAAAAGGATTGTACTGCAGTACTTGTTCATTTCATTATGGTTTTAATATGATGAAGGTAATCATATTTTTAGTATGTGACAATAAGAGAAATATTACTTTGTTTGGGGAATCTGATAAATTGATTTTGGAATTAAGAGACCTTTTAGAGAAAGTCTAGACAGAGGTATTTTGGATAACTATAAAGGTTGGGATGGATTAAGTTGAACTTTGAATAGACTTTTTTAAGGTTAAAAAATTTCTGAAGATTATTTTTGGAATATTATAATACTATAGTTTTAGGAAAAAGACAACCTGCAGGGTGGGGCATAACCCGTCGCATCGGACAAAGTTGCAGGAATCGAACCCCCAACCATAGTGCGACAGGCCTTTATTACCTACCACTAGCCTACAGGAAGTCCCTGGTTATTACAAAATAGTTTTACTAATCAAAATGGTTTTTGTTAATATTTGGAACCTTATACAATTAGGATAAATAGAATATTTTTGAGTTCTATTTCCTTTTAGAGTGAAAGATGGGTTTGTGGTAAAAATTTATTAAAGAATGAAAGTCTACATGAAAAGTATGTATATTCCCTTACATTCTTAGTAAATCTCCTAAATAAATTCCTCAACTTTATAAAAGATAACTTAAAACAAAAACGTTGATGGTTAACTTGTCCAATTGGGGATTCAATGACTATTTGACCAATCCCAAGTTTGTGATTTTTTTATGGTTAACTTTCTCCTAATTCAGTTTTCTACAACTCTCCATCAGACCGTGATGGTCTGTTTTTATTCCATATCCATATTTTCATATAATCCTAGTATGGGCTGTCTCGGGTGACCTTTGTACTTATCTTTCTATCTTTTAAAGCTATATTTTTATTAACCTTATATCTGATGTGGGTTTTCCACAAAGGTATTTTATATTTTCAACCTTTTATTTTCAAAGAAAAATTTCAAATTACGAGGACGCAATTTATTGAAGGAGGGGAGAATGTAACACCTTGAACTTCCATGATACACTTCTCATTCAATAATGCAATAGCTTGCATTGTACGCAACTTCGAGTTCTAACACACCACAACTAATCAAAGTAGCCGTTATGAATAGTAATACCCACTTTTTGAAATCATATAAATTTTATATTTCATAATGGACTTCATTTTTAGATTCAGAATATCGAAATTAGCCTATGTTGAATTTTTGGTATTTTTCTGAGAACTTCCAATTTTTTATGAATAGTGAAAAATACTTAAAAACAACTTTTTTTAATCAAAATAATTTATATTTATAAGTTATAATATTGATTGGTTTTAAATTATAATTAGAATATATTTTTCCTGTTTTATCCTATGGTGTTAATTATAATTAATTTTACATTGAAATTAGACATAAACAATTGTCAATCTTTTGATATATATTGTTTCTTAAAAACACGCTATTTGTTGTGACAACAGGAATTAATTATAAAATTAAATAATGCAACTTATATGTTTGTAATTTTGTAAAGTAGACATCATTTTTGAATTGGGAATATCAATTATATCTTAGGGTGGAATTTTGGCATTTATCTGAAAAACTTCAATTTTTGATGAATAGTGAAACCACTAAGTGGTAGTTAAAAAACTGGTTTTTCATTTAAATGAAACATTACCACTTCTGTGATTTGATTTTCAAAAATCCGACATAAATGGTTGTCATTATAAAGTAAAATGTTGTTCAATGGGATTAAAATAATTTTTTTTGTTGAAAAGTAACTTTTAAGTTTAATTAATCGCAATTAAAGGTAATTAGTGAGATTTAAGGTAAAAATGATATTATAAAATTATGAAATGACCTTTACACTTGTCCCACCCCAATTGTATGTTTCATGGACGACCAAGACAATCCATGGGTCAACTATGGGACCCCATGGAGCCACTTTGGTAGGAAAATGACATAAATAACTTTTATTTAAAGTTAAAATAAAAATGCCACAAACATAAGTTGTTTTACTAAAACAATTTTTAAATGGGGTTATACAAGTCATCCTTTTTACTATAAATAATAATTAGAAATCTAAAAATATTTCCTACATCATTATTTTTTTTTATAATTTTTAGGCATTAAATAGAGTAAATTATTTATGACACCATGATGATGCAGTGATTACCTCATTAATTAACGATTTAAATAAAATGAAAAGATAATGTAAAATCCAAGGCATACACTTGTCAAAAACCTATTGGATGAGTAGATTTATAACCCTTGTCACCTTAGCCTCGAATTATATAAGTTTGGGTCCTTTAAAATCTGAAACTCATTATATAAGAAAGTAACATTTCATTACTTTCCAAGAGTGCCCCTCCTCTCCACTTATAAAAGGCCCCCACCACTAGCACCTTACTCACACATTAAAGGCCGTTTGGCTCAACCAAACTCTGTCCAAATACTCTACCAACATCCCTCCATTACTCCTAGAAGCCCCACGTTGGGAGGAATTCTTCCCAAGGAAACCTTTGGCTCAAATCAAAAGAGTTACCCGATTTTAAGGTAATGTCTTCTCTTATGTTATTTTGTTTTATTTTTCTTATCCAACCCCCTTAAACACTTTTTATTCATTTATTTTGTAACAACACTGGTATCCTCAATATACTAGAATGTTGTTATAATGAGTATTAGAGCTACACTTACACACACCAACATCTAATGGTTAAAGAACATACGGTTTCTGTGGATGGAAAATTTCTGCCTCACGAAACAATGATTGTTCAACACTCATATAACACTTCTAATGGTGGCCATTTTGATGAAACTATTTTCATATATGATATATATATTATGTTTATGTTTTACTTATGCTTATTTATTTCTCATTTGTGGCATACATTATGATTTCCATTATGGTTAAACGTGATAATTTCATTTTAGGAAGTGCGGACTACCGCCCCCTCAAAGTGATTTCAATCGTTAATTCCATATGTGGGATGTATAAAGGATGGAGTAAATGGTATTATACATTATATTATACTAGAATTATATTATACATTTATATAATTATAACTTCATTCCATTAAATATGACATAAAAAAGAAAGTAGCGTTCATGCATACGTACAGCTTACCGTCTCCATGAACGGTGCATTTCATTTCTTACCTCTAATCGTTATGTAATATGAAAAATGCATGTTTATAATGGATATATATGAGATAAATGATATCAATATCATGAATATAATTCTGGATATAATGGATATATCACCACATGAAAAACTTGTAATTATAAGAAGTTTATTTTTGACTCAAGTACCAAAGATCGACAAACCGACTGTTATTAACTTAAATAATTACATAATGTTCATAACATGGTAATAAGTGAAATAAAAGGAATAATGAACTTGAAAAAGGTTCTTAAGAAGGTACAGATTAACTCTAGTTTATTATACAGGAGATCAAAGAACGGTCGAGTGAATTCGGACACGAGGTAAGGGAATTTCTTAACCCAATTTCCATTCTTTGGGTTAGTCTCCTGCATTCAAATTATGTCATGATATTATTATGTCATATGTTTTTTTGTACTTAATTTATGTGTACTTATAGTGAATACACATAATTGATATATTTTATTTAAAAATGATCTTTTTAAGGGAACTTCATAACCCAATTTCTATTCTTTGGGTTAATCTCCTACATTCAAATTATGTCATGATGTTATTATATCATATCTTGTATTTATATTTTCATTATGTTTACTTATAGTGAATACTCATAATATATCTATTTTATTTAAAAAAATGATCTCTGTAAGGTACTTTGTCTCAATCTCCATTCATTGAGGCATATTTTGTTTTATACACAAATTTCTTTTATACGGTGTATAAACCCCTTTGAATTTTTACGTTTATTCAAAAGGAATCTTTTTATACGAATCATTTTAGTAAACAACAAAAAGGAATGTTTTTATTTTCGTACGTATGCGGCGACATTGACTTCTCTGCTGCCGTAACCATTATTTGAGTTTTGGCTTCCTCTACAAGCCATAACCTTTTTAAACGAAAAATAAATACCAAGTTTTAATTTTATTTTATTTTGGTATTGAAAATGGTTTTGATATGGTTTTTAATATATCAATGTGTTGTATTGATATCTTGTCATTGAAATGTGGAAATGTTATGTTTCCATTATGCACATTTTATGTGATATGATTTTGTTATGGTTTATGATATGTTTAAACCTGTTCTTATGAGGAATGCATTGGACTTAATAAGTGACGGGTGGAGACCGCTATAGCTCCTCAATGCATCGGTAGGTCTCATGAGACAAACTAGTGTCTTGGCATGAGGCCTTGACCAAATCTTATTTCGGGTCTTGGAACGAGGCCTTGGCTACATGGTTATTATAGTCTGTCATTATGCATTCCATCATTATGAAAGTGGTTATTGATATTGCATGGGATTATTCAACTAGTAGAATATCCATGTGAGTAAGTAAATGGCATTATTTAATTTTATTTTTGCCATATCATGCTGAAGTTCAAGTTTAAAAAGGCTTTTGTTTTAGTTATACACTGACTTAAATTTTAATGTTTATTTATGAAAGCATCCGTAATATTGTTATCCTTACTGAGCATCTGAGCTCACCCCTTTCAATGTTTTAATATTTTCCAGGATGTGAAGAATTATTTTATGAATGACCTGTAGGGATAGTCATAAGAGGATATGAGTGTGGACTATGGAGACTTTGTTATTGTAGTTTTTCAATTTATGATGTAATGTAACATTTATGAATGTATCTAGTGTTTCTAAGGCTACTAAACTAATCGGTCTTTCGAGACATGATCTTTTGTGATCATGCCAATGTTACACAATAATGCACCGACTCTGGGTAACTGGGGTTGGGGCGTTACAGGGTTCCCAACCCTACATCCAGCCATGAGATTCTAATTATGGTTGAATGATTCTACTCATGTAGGTGTAGTCAATTGATGATCCCTACAATCCCTAGTGTAACTCCTATGGGAGGTCCATGTGATAATGTTTCAGTAAGCTTATGGTTCATTGATGTTATAACAAACCTTTTTTCATAAAGGTATGTATTATTTTTTTTGTATTAAATTACTCTGAATATACCTAATTATGATGGATAATCATGTTAAAGAGGTCAAAATTGTGACTCAGGCATGTTTGGAGCCTGGAGCCCCAAAATGACAAGCTGATACTAGGTTGTATGGGTTTTCTGATAACATGCAACCCAAGGTGAATGACTATGAGATATTTAAAACCTTTTTAGATGGTGGTTTATTCTTGATTTTCCAATAGTTAGAGAAACCATGTGTCAAACCATGGGGTTTTCTTTATTAGTCAGTGAAGAGAGGATGGTTTACGAATGGTTTTTCTAAATCATGTGCCACCAATTTTTTGGGTGAAAAGTCCATTATCCCTTATTAATTTTTATTATCAATTTTCTGCATATTAATTTATGGATAAAACCCACTTTTATCCTCCCATTGAATGTTCTCCTACATGATCTGGTCATACAGTTAACACCCACGTCTAGTGTCTGATTCATGAACCATAGAAGGTGTTGGATTCATTAATGTGAGCTCTAGGATCCTCTATATTTGAATCAATGTTTATGTACATATATATTGAGATATTTTGATTCAATTTAATTTTCCAATTTTTATGGTTTTTGGACTATTTAATTGATTTCTTTGACCCTAATCTAATTCTAAGTATGATATTGAGCAAGGAATCATCTACATTGTTGAGGTGGGTCATCTCGTCATTTTCCCCAAGGGTATTGATGATTCATAGTTTTTCATAGTTTTGCACACCATATTTTTACAAGAATCTCTATATTTTTGAGTTCTTCATATCTAATTGATCATTTTACCTTGATACATTACTATTTTTCTTTTATATTGAATAAGAGGTTGTTCACCGCATTTATAGACACCCCTCGGGTATACAAAATGCAATTGCACTATTTGGTTAAATTTTTATATTCTAAGATCTCCATAAATTTATTTATCAAAAACATGAAATGGGTTTTTCCTCCATTATTTTTTTTCTTAATGAAACCAATTAACCTCTTAAATTCTTGACCCACCCGTATGTTGAATTTCATATGCGGGAAATCTCACTATTGACCATGGAACATTTCTAAATGACCTATTGAGATTGCTATATTGAATTTCCATGTTAATAGAATTAAATGAATTTGATCATATGGAATGTCTTACACATGTTGGTTTTATACTCTTAAAATTTATTTAATTGGTTAAATAGAATGAATTGTAAATGGTTGTAAGGACACATATCATCTTTAATAATTTGAGTTTTGTTATATGAATTGAAATCCCTTGATTACAATGAACATGAATATTGGTATAAATGAGATGTATTGCTTCATGATAAATTAATTAAATACAGTTACACCTTTTTATGAAAGTGGTATGATGTAAAGGATTCATTTGAGCATGATGGTATCATGCTCCATTCAATTTGTTGTGGAGCATGATATCACACACCACTGACACTATTTTGGATGGCGGCAATGACCCATCACATCCTATGCTTCATGTTTTGACATGATGGACCAATATCTGAATTGAGTGATGATAATGATGTATTAAATTTATTATTATATTTAGGGTATGTACCGTAATTTTTGAGCTTCTATGATCTTGAGACAATTTATATTTTTTTGAGTCACACCCTGGTCGAGCTAATAACTAGTACTCTGGGAATATGTCCACTTTTGTTTGCACGTGCTTGGTACATTTTTGTAGATGAAATAAATAGTTATAATATACCTATTACTAATATATATATATATATATATATATCTTCCAAATTTTATTCAATCCATGAACCGATGTAGGTAGACCATCCATGGCCCTACACGAACCCGAGAAGGATGGTTTTTATTATTCATTATTCTCTATATTTTCATTTATTACCATTAGACAGTTTATCTATAAGAGATACATGGATTACTTTTATACAACATTGGTGGTGGCCGTCTATGATTTTTATGTCACGCCCAAGTTTTTCTTCACTTCTTACCTGATAAGAGTATATTATTGTATGTGCAGATAAGGGCAAGGGCTATCTTACAGTTTTTAGATAATCATTACTTATAGATTATATATAACAGTAGAAGATCAATAATTTTATGGAAATTCTACTGGAGTTTAATTTTTTCCTTTTTATTTTTTGTTTATGAAATTTTCCCTGCTCCCATTTTTTGAATCATCATGTCAAGAACCCATATATATGTGACACTGGCTAGTGGCTTTTGAATATATAATCATTTTTTAGTTATTATTATTTCTCACTTGTTTATTTACTCTTTATGTATGTACATGATTTCTTTAATATTGTATCATTATTTTATATTCAACTCATTCACTCTATTAAGAGTGTATTATCTCCCAATTATACCACTATTACCCACTTGCTTCTAGTTTATAGAAATCTCCATACGTGTTAGTGCGCTACATGAAATGTGACCCACCGGCTTAGGGCATGGGTAAAGCAGATCCTGGATTGGGGCATTAGAATGTTGTATTAGTGCCCATTTTTTTTCATGTTACTATTCTGGAAATATATAGGAGGTTTGAAATTAAAATTCTTTTGAAATAACCCTATTCCTAAACATAGCTAACTAATGTATATGTGATACATGGATTACCATGGATGAGAAATTATTGTTATTAATTATGAAATTTTTTGTTGATATGACTTAAACATTGGGTGAATCACTTTTGTTGTGGTGTTAATGATAATGGAATGATTGTAATGGAATTTATTAATCATGGCCTGATGAAATTAGGTATTTGCATTACATGCATCGTTATAGGTACCATATGAATAACATGACATGATCTTTTCAATGTCATGTCTATTTTCAGTGTGTATTTGAATGTTTCATATTGTCAGTGCCTTTATTATGTATTGAATAGAACTGAAACTTCATATAGGAATTGGAAAACATAATTGATACATAAAGTGTTGGATTTAACATAATAGTTTTTTCTAAAACATATTAAATCATACAACTTAATTAATTAATTATGGAATGTTGAGACACTAACCATTGGTCTTATAGGATGTAACATGTTATGGTGTCAGTTTAGTGGATTTCTTAGTTTGGATCCTCAAATGTATGGTCCATTATGGAATGAAATTGGTAATTCATCATATTCAACCATTTTTCTGTTATTATAATATTTAAATGGGAATAAAGTAAGTTAAAAAATGTCTTATTTAAATAGAAAATGGCCATAATATATACATAAATCTAACATATATACCTAGACCAGAACCCAAACATAGTTGTGGGTAGTGGGGTATCTCTTACGTTCTAATGACCTTTTTGTTCTCTTCTACCATATAGTCCAAGATTTTGTAGTAGGCTGAAAGGCGTGCTAATTTTTATAACAAGGATTGATATTTATCTGAGTTTTCTATCATGAATAATGATAGTTTATAAAAAATAATCTAAGGATTGTGTTTTAGATTTTATCATCATGTCTCTAAAACATCATCTAGTCCTAATACACGAAGAAGGTGATGACCATGCTCCTAAGGTGGTAGGGCTGGAGATTCTAGTGATTCTTCATATAGTGCGACCTATTTAACCTCTTCTAATTCCTTTTATGGGAACTGATTTATTGTATCATGGGTGATTTCTGTATATGTTAAATAATATGAAAGGTGTTTTTATACCATCCTTGAGTATATTAGAGTTGAATTTTTAATTCTAGATAAAATGTCATCCCATATTTTCATGGGATGGGGTAAAACAATCTACTAAGTCATGGCTAAAAGCTGTCTTATATATATTCATGAATCGAGATATTCAACCAAATTGAAGGTAATTTTTCATGTATATTCAATGATATTATTCTAAGAGGGTGTGTGATTTATCACTATGTATGATTGGAACCATGATTTGATCTGGGTGGATTTTAAAAAGATCATCAATGACTATTTCCTTCCCCCGACTCGGTGGGATGATCGAGATAGAGGATTCATGAGCCAATAGCAAGGAATTATTTTTGTTACGGAATTCACCTATCATTTCATAGATCATTATCAGTCCACTTATACTATAGTGAGTGATGATCATATGAACTCTAGGAAATTTGAGGATGAGATGGTATATTCCATCTGGTTACAGGTCAATGTATTCAGGTTAACTAATATATTTGAAACACTCAACCAAGCCCTTATCACACAGTGGAATTTGAGTGAAGTTGGAGGGGTGAGTTAGGGAGGATCAACACCAAGATCGTTGAGTAATTTTTCTTATAAGAGAAATAATCATTTTAATGACACACATGGAGGTAGTAGAAGTTAGGATCATTTCATGGAAAACATTCTAATAAGTCACCAGAGTAGGAATCCAGGAAACAGAAAACCTCAGTGCTTACATTATCTAGTGGAATGCAGAGGTTGTAGAGGAATTGACCCTATTTAGTGTATCAGGTTTAATTTTCCATCCGCACCTATGGAGCAAATAACTTGGCCTAATCCATGTTCTATAATGGGGCTACTTGTATCATCAGAATAAGGCACCTAGAACACCACTGGTGGCTCAATCCAAGGTTGCAGTGGAAGAATAGATATTAAGACTTATGATTCTTAGTTCTGGTAGAGAGGGCATGCTCGGGGTAGTGAGGTAGTGACTCAGGGTCGTAGTACATGCCAGTTACATGTATCCCAACCTATTTCTAATGATAAGATTAAAATACCTTCTACTATACACTTTTCTAGTCTAGATGCTTCCACTATAATGTCTTATTTATTTTACCCAAGTGCTTCTCACTCATTTATATACGATAAAGTCAATGAGATTCTATTTCTCTATATCGAGTACTTCTTTTTCATTATGTTTCTAGAAACCCTATTAGGTTTCTAATCAGATATTTTTATCAATTGTAAGGTTTTTCCAATTAAAATAGGAGGAAACTATTTCATATGGAATCTATTCATCCTTAACATGACGGGATTTGATGTAATCATAGAGACATATTTGTTTGTTCCCTATAGAGCCCATATTCATTACGATAATCGAAGGGTGAGGTTGAAATCACTAGAGTGCCTTAGGTACATGTAGAAGGGATTATGGGATGTTAGTGAGACTATGGTTGGACCTAAACAATTGAGGCTCAGTTGTTTGATAGATCATATTTCTTGTCCTTTCCTAGATGACCAGGGACTAGGAAATGTTGTTTTACCTCTTTTAGTGCATCATTTAGTGATGTATTTATTAATGACTTATTTAGTCTACCTATAGTCTGAGAGGTATATTTAACCATAATTATTGTTCTAGGAGGAGTGCCATTGATCATTCCTCATTATAGGATTGTATCTATGTGAATTTGGATTTCAGGATGTAGTTGGGGATCTAGAGGATAAAGGCCTTATGGACCCCATAACATCAACGTGGGGTTTAGTGATCATTTACACCGAAAATTTGAATGATTCAATTATACTGTTTCTGAATTACTATAATTTCAATCATCTCACAAAAAATAACCTCTATCAACTACCAATAATAATAATTCTCATTGATATTCTTCAAGGAGAAAGATTGATGTCAATGATAAATATGAGGTTGTTCTATTATTAGGTGAATGTTAGGACACCAGACATACCAATAATAATTTTTATGAATATGTATAGTATATATGAGTGCCTAGTTATGATGACTAGACAAATGAAAGAACCTACTTTATTCATGGTTCTTATGAATTCGGTTTTCCACCCATATCTGGATTCGTTTTTTATAGTGTTTATCGACAATATCTTAGTGTATTCACACAATTGAAAGAACCATTAAAATAATCTTAATATCATGCTAAGTACACTGATAGAGTATTAGCTCTTTGTTGAGATCAGTAAATTCAAATACTGGATTGACAAAGTCCACTTCCTTGGTCATATAATCTTGGAGTTAATAGTTTTAGTTGACCCAATAAAAATTATAGATATTGTTTCCCTGGATTATCTCAATAATTTCTTAGTCATTTTGAGTTTCTTGGGGATATTTGAATATTATAGATAGGTCATCCATGATTTCTTATGACTTGTAGTGCTCCTAAGTGGGTTTAAAAAGAAAGGTGTGAAATTTGTATGGTCCAATCATGGGGCGAAGCCTTTATGGAGTAAAGGGAAGTTCAGATTAGGCACTGATACTAATTATCCAAAATCCAGAATGATTGTAGACTATATTCTATGACTCATCAGGTATCAAACTAGAATATTTTATGATGTTGGAAGATTGAGTCATTGCATATGGGTCTCATAAGTTGAGACTTCACGAGTGGAATTAAAAAACACCCGAACTCAGTCAAGATGTTGTAGTTTGTGCTCAATGTTTTTGGTTACACTATATACATAGTGAGAATTTTTTGGAAGACACTAATCATAACAATATCATGTAACTATTAACTTTTTAGGATCTATATCTTTAGCAATGCGGGTGGGTTAATTATCAACATTTCTTTGAATTTAATATTTCCTACAAGACAAGTATGGGAAATGAGGGTGGATGATGATCAAAGTTGGATGATTTAGAATCATCCAGTTTTGGAGGATAGTGTAGAATGGAAACTTGTGGCCTAATTCTCATAGATTCACATTGAGGTTTAGTGGGACCATGGTATGACTATCCTCTTATCCTTATCGGCGACCTCTACTATTTTCAAACAATTAAGAATGCGGAATGTATTTAATCATGAAGGAATTGGCCAAAGGGAATGTGTTTTAGATGATGATAAATATTTATATAGGTCCAAGGATGGGGATGATAACTTATTATTTCATCGGAATGGATGGGTCCCATCATACATTGTAGATGAGCTGATGTTGGAATTTCATGCCTCGTCAAGGGTAGTTCATCCCAATGTCACCAATATTTATCAAGAAATATGAAGAATGGTTTTATTTCCTTCTATAAAATGCGATATTTCGGGCTTAATCACTCAGTGTTCCACCTATTTTCAGGTTAATGTAGAACATCTACAATAAGAGGTGATTTTTTAGCTGTTGACTATTCTCGAGGATAATGGGGTCGATATTTTGATGATTTTTGTGACTGGCTTACACATATCACCTTATTATAATGATAAAATATAGGTTATCATTGATTTTTAGAATAAGGATTAACATTAATTAACTACATGAAAATCTTTCTCGGTAAATTATATGGGAATGTTTTACATCAAGAAGGTTGTGTGTCTTCTTGGACCTCCCCATTCTATAATGTTTGACACAGATGATCTCTTTAAATTACAACTCTTATAGGGGTTGAATAAGGTAAATGGAACATAACTGCTTATGTGCATGGACTATCACCCACATACAGATGAAACAACAGAGCATATGATATAGGTTCTTGAGAACATGCTCTATGCATGTGCACTTAATTTCATGGGTTATTGGGAGAAGCACATTCCACTCGTTGAATTACATTATAATAATAATATTTAGTCAACAATTGAGATGGATCCTTAAGAAGAAATATATTATCGGAATTTCTATCACATTTGTACTGGCTAGAGGAAGGGGAGACATATATTCATCGAACTCAAAATACTACAAAAATTAACTTTAACAGCTCTAGAAAAGTCCATTATCAGCGTTAGAAAAGTGATGATAATTGAAGTATGGTTAAAATCCCAAAACATTAATTAGTACTGAAAAGGAATTATTAAGGCACCCTTTATCAATGATAATAAAAGGTCAATTAAAATGGTCATTTAACAACACTTTATGTAGGTCTATTAAAGAGATCATATACGAGCTCTATTAATGGGTGCCTGTAACATGTCTTTTATCACTAATAAAAGCAATTCTGTTAAAGGGGGTAGATTTTTTTTGAAAACCTATGTGAACGAACACTTTAACAATACTTCAATGACCCATTTAAAAGTGTTACACACTCCCTTTATTAGTCAATTTTCTCCACCAACCCTTATATTAGTGACTTTAGAAATTCTAGCCATGTGCACTAACCTAGATTTGAAACTTACAACATATCCTTCAATGATTGGACACCTTTACCACTATAACATGGTGTTTTCCTTTATATTAATGATATTTCTATTTATATATATATATATACATATACATGTATATTTACTCATATTTATATAAATATTTTTAAATAAATGTTTACTATATATGTGTGTGTGTGTGTGATATATTTTATATTAATTATATTATATTATATATTATATTCATTTACATATATATTATTATAATATATATATATATATATTTGTTTATTAATACAAACACTTATGTGTATATAAACTATATTAATATATATTTATAATGTAAAAATGGTTAGATATTGTTTTCTATACATATTTTGAATATGTATTTATATAGATATATTATGATATACATTTTCAAGTAATATGTTGGTGTATGTATTTATATGAGTGTTTTATTATTTGTACATATAAGAAAACAATAATATGTGTCATTATGAATAACAATATGTTTTGTTAATATATGAAATTTCAATGTAATAATATCATTATGAATTTTATCCCTATTAATAAAATCAACCCACACTGAAAAAGGTGAATAATACCCCCTTAAATTATGCTGAAATTCCATCAAATTTTAAAAAGTTTGGATATCCCAACTAATAACTCAGTTTTGGGGGACTTATGGGTCTTTTTTCGCCTAGAAAAATGTGAAAAAAAGTTTTCTCATGACCTTTGTGCATTTAGATAATTGTAAGAATTCATATGATTTTTGGTAGAGCCCAAACGAACTCTCGGATCAAAATATATAATCGTTTGAAGTTTTAGTAAAATTTAGATTATTTTAGATCTTTTTTTAATTATTGAGTTCTTCAAACTGATATCAAATTACTAATAATATATTATAATAAGAAAATTATTGGTTAAAAAAATTACATTATTCTATTATCCATTATCACTAAATAAATTTTATATTAATTGTAAATTCCTATTTAACTTATCTAAAACATATTTCATAAAATATATATTATATTTTCATGAATATAAATATATTTATATTTTAATATATTATTTTTAATGTAAAATAATTTCTTTCATGTATACATTTTTTGGCACATGTACAAAAGAACTGATAAATAACCCCATTTATCAGTGCTTTAAAAAAACTATTGATAGAGGGTAGGCCTTTATGATTGCTTGTAAAAATGATTGGATAAAGATGGAACATTAACACAACTTTTTTAGCACTGTTAAATAACCCATTTAATAGCACTAAAAATCATTGATAATGTCCCCAATTAATAGCCCACTTTTTGGCCTTAAAAAGGGGGCTTTACCATGATTATTAGCTACCATTATTATATCCCTTTATCAGGATAATCCAAGATTCATTGTAGTTACAAATAAAGAAGAAAACTAGAGAGAGGGTCTAGCTAATTCAAAAGAAAATGATGACTACTCATTCAAGAAAATATTCTTCTTCCAACCAACAATGGTGAACTCTTAGGATCGATGAAGGAGATCCTGATTTATGGTGAGTCTTCCTTATATTGGGAAATATACATATTCAGAAGAAGGGTAAGCTCACACCACTGTTTGTTGGACCCATTGAGGTTGTGAAGCATATCAGACCAGTGGCTTAACAGTTGTCACTTCCTTGGAGATATCAATATATGTGTGATTCTTTTATTATATCTTAGTATTAGCGACACTATCAGACTCGTCTATTGTCTTCTAACCGAATGAGTATGAATTGGATGTTGATGCTTCTTTCATGGAGTATCTAATGTGTATTGTTTATCTAAGCATGAAAACAAATCAATGGATGGTTCATTCCATTGGTATGGGTATTATAGAACAAAAATAAGTACAAGATGACACCAGAGAGCAAGAATATGACATTTGAGCTCAGTGGATGGATCATTTTGAAGATTATACAACTTTTCCCTCAAAAGTACAACATGGGGATGACTTGCATTTGCGATGGGAGGTTGTAATGAAACATATTTTCATGAATGTAAAAAACATTATTTTGGTTAAAATTCAATTGATCAACATTAATTATGATGCTTAATCATGTAAAGGTGGTTTCATGTGTGTCTTAGGATCGTTCATAACTCGGATTCCCAAAATTTGAAGAAAATACAGGGCCTCATGGTTATGAGAAATCATGTTTCCCATCTTGCACAACTTACATAAACCATGTGCTTGTAGACTGTGGGGACCTGTGGCCTGACCAATTATTCTAAAAACATGAGACCTTGAGAACATGATAGAGAAATGCTATAGTCCTTTTTGGATATTCAGTTTTTCTTAGTTTTCATGTGGTTTGATAAACATTTCCCCTAACCATGTCGGGAGCACCATTGAATCATTGAATGAAGCATTGTTTTCATACTGTTTGGACAAACCATACTCCGCCTTTTTTAGAGTGAAAATTTCATTTTTTTCTTCTATATTTTTTATAACAGTATTTAATTTTCCTTCTCTTATCTAGAAGTTAAACCCCACATTCGTTCCACCGTTGCTGCTCTCCACCTTGATTTAGGCTATGACATAAATCCCACATATAGTGTTTGATTCTAGTCTCATCTAAGGCATTGAATTCTTATATTGAGATCTAAAATAATCTCTCGTATTATATAAAATTATCTTCATATCCATTTCTCTATATATGTGTAAGATCATTTTCCTTATTTTTAGGGATTTTGATAGTTTCTTATATTTCCTCCAACATACTCTCAATCTGAGGCCGATATCAAGTGTGGAGTCATCTATGTCTTTTATTTAGTAGGTATCATCATTTTTCCGATGATTTTGTATAATTAGTTTCTTTTTCATCACAGAATAACATTTTCTACGCATCACCCTATTATCAAGTTCATCATATCAAAAAATTCTTTGCACCTTGATACATGCATGGTAATATTTTATGGTGATTTGAAGGCAGTTCACCTCATTTATTGACACCCCTTGGGTGTTCCAAAAGTAATTTCTATATTTGTATAAAAGATTATATGACAAGATCAATATATAAGCATCCAGGTTAGATATTAAATAGTGGTTCCCTCTATTAAATAATTTTTTTATGAAACCAAAGAACCTCGTAAGTCTTCTACCACTTGTAATTTGAATTTCCTTGGTATGATATTTCCTTACTGTCCATTGCACCTTTCCAAATAACCCCTTGAACATAGTAAATTTAAATTCCATGTTAAAAAAATCACATAAATATGATCATAAGGAAGGGATTATACATGTAATTTTCATTTCGTTAAATAAATTAAATACATTAAATGGAATGAATCCTTAAAGGTGGTAAGGCCATGCATTATATTTGAAAATGTGAACATTATTAACTGAATTATAATCCATTTATACTAATGGATTAGACTATTAATAAACATGAGAGGTATTTTCTCTTAATAAATAGTAAAAATACAACTACACATTTTTATGTTTATGGTAATATGGTAAGGGTTCAGTTGAGAATCATGATATCATGTTCCATTACATCTGGTGTTCAGTATTATGTCTCACACCATTGACACTATTTTAGATGTTGAGCATGACACCTCAAATACTTTCAATTGAGTGTTAACATGATGGCATTCTCACAATCTAGAGTGATGAATATTATGTTTTACACTCATTTTGAGATTTAGAGAATATACCCAATTATTTTAGTGTATAGGCTCATTGGATTAATTATGTAAGTCTGAGTTACTCCCTGATCATGAAAGAAATTTTTACTCTATGTATATGTCCACTTATTTCTACACATAGTTGTCTTATATAAGTGGAATCAATATATAATTACACTTTATATAAATTACTATTATATATATATATATGCTTTATAATTTTATTCCAGTAATGAGCTAAAGTAGGTAGACTCGACATGTTTCCTATAGAAATCTGAGATGGCTAGTTATTTTATTTATATTTATCTATAATATCATTTAATAAAAAAAAATTATTTAGTTATGAGAACCACATAGATTATTTGTTGACATCATTTTTGGTGGCCTACATGGATTTTTATCTCACACCCATCTTGGCCTACATATAGAACCATAGAAGATTATATGACTACAGGTACGGATATGGTAAATGGTCCTATTATAGGGTATTGATATGCATTACTAATATATGGAAGAGAGGAATATGGGACCAATCATTATTGCATAATTGTATTGGATAATATTGTTAACCTTTTTTAGTTATTTATATTCATGTTCCAATTTTCACCTTTTCTATATCTTCATAACATTCATTCATCTGTATAAGAAACTTCTTAGTGGATTTTGATTATATTATTATTTGTTATGTTATTGTTCTTCCACTAATTTTTTATTTACTCAATCTCATTATATATTATTCTACTACTATATTGTTTTTTTTGTTGTATTCTAACATTCTACTAAAAAAATAGTGTATAGTCTCCTCGGTGTACCACTGTTACAACCTCCTTGCTAGTCGACAGCCTCAGGCATATGGGGAAGTGAAGTCTAGGACTTGTGGCCTACCATATAAGCGCACATGTTAAGTTTATCATAGGTTTTTTATTAAATATGTTCTATTTTTAATGTCAATATAAAACTATATACAGGTACCACAACTATCCCTTGTGTAAACCAGCTGGGGAATCCGTTACGCCAAACCATACTTTGTAGGTGCTCAGTAGTGTATGGGTTCTGGGGATCCCTCATTACTATTACACTCCAAATCCAAAGGAACCATGAATCTCATAGAAGAACCACACCCCACCAGATCTCGATATTGGGGGAGTATCACTCCATAGATATAGGACCCACAGCCCGTGTCATAAAGGGATTACCACTCAATGAAATGAGGTGACACGCCTTAGTGCCTCATGGTGTGTCACTCAATGTATGCAGCACTCGTACCCTATCACATAAATGGATTACCAATCATTAGAAAGAGGATCCACACCCAGTTTAGTTTGGCAGTTTCCCACACTACTTGGTAATAGAGTATGGGGGACTCATTCCATTGTTCGAAAAGGGAGTACTATCATTGAAAACATTTCAAATACAATATTGGCTATATGTTACTAGAGTATAGTGTATAGAGGACCCATTACTAGGTGCTATTGGAGAGTTCCAACCTTGATACCTCTCTTGTGATATCAATCATTGATAAGGGACATGTTTCACTGAAAGAATAATCCTATTAGAATCACCACACATTTTTTCTCTAATTCCAAAACCATGGCCACCTTTATATTCTACGCATAAAAAAACTAATGATTGGGGATTTGTTGGCCCCCACTAGAGCCCTAATGTTGTAGTTTCATATGAGAGAGTATTATGATGGAAGTACAAAACATTTCCCCAATGGTATATTGAGTTTATCTTCTGATCATACATGGTCTAGGTATCCTCGCTATATTTGGTTTATGGAAACAAAAGTACAAGATATTTACTTATGTTTACACTTCGTGTGACCCCTCCCAAACAACTAGTTGTTTCCTACCTCACACATCCCGGAAGGTGATGTGTTTATACATTGAGTGTACATCTAGTACATGAAATGTATCCTCTCAAAAAATCACAATCATGTGGTCACCTATACACTTCATAGTTATCCATGACATCCCATAGTGAATGAGTCCTAGGTACACCGTGTGTACATCTTAGCCCAGTTTAAGCCTGTGTCCCTAGCTATTCCCATATACATGATCATGTTCACATGTACCTGGGCATGTACACTGAACATGTACACCCCGAGTCAGGTAGTTTAGTTCTACATGACCTTGTCCCCTTACATTTTGGGTCTTCTCAAATCCCGTGACTACACATCCAAGTCCAATTACATGATGTGTACCACCGATGTATGTCTCTTAGTCCCAAAATATTGTCTTCCCTAGACGAGAAGAATAGATTGTGTGTGCTCCTCCACTACCCATTGTGTGATCACATTTTATGGACATAAATCATTTTGAGCCACCTAAAAAACTAATTTATCTGAATTACCAATAGATCTACCCTAATTGGATCTCTAACAGTAACAAAATGGCTATAAAACATTAAAAATGCATAATTGGGGAAGTTATTGAAAAATTACATAATATTTCTACCTCATAGAGAAACATCAATGCAATGAGTCTAGTTATATTCCCTGTAGTTTGTACCCCATGATATGGGGCAGATTGCTGCCAATATCGAAGTCCAGCGGCACCTCATTTCCTTAGTTACTCCTCATATTGTTCTTCTTGGAAGAGAGGAAACCATACTTCCCATAATCCATGTGTGGAACCAAATGATTGTGATGGGATTAGATATATTAATAAAACATATTTTATTAATAAAACTCCAACATTTAATACCCCACCAATGGTCTCCTCCGACCAGGTACCCGACACCGAAAGCTTTTATATTGCACCTACGGTAAACACCATGTTCCAGACTCAATCACATTCTCATATTTACAAATTGTTATTATTGATATGGATTTATCTATATTTTTTTTGAATTTATTTTTATGAATCATATAAATCATTTAATATTTTTATATCACATACCGAGGCTCTTCGTGCCCTAGAGTTCCACCCTGAAAAACCTCCCATCTTCAAAAAAATCATATATATATTACTATGTAATACATGGTAAAATATGTGCCATTTAATATTTATTTATTTTATGGGAATCAATTAATTTAAATAGTTTTTGTCTTTTGGAACATTGAAAAAAATTCAATTTGGTGGCTGAAAACTGGCATGTCATAATTCATGTCGAACCATTAAAATTTCAATGGTGAAGTAGTCATGGAACCTGGGATTCTATCTTGGAGGTTGAAATATGTAGCTAATTTCCACCATTGGGTGGATGGATCAAAATATTTTTAGTATATCCTATTACATAATAAACAAAGATATATTAAACATATATAGAAAAATTTCTCTATTTACACTATATTTTAGAAAAAGAGTTGTGTCTACCAAGCCGAAATAAATAAAGAACATACAATTGCAGGAACACATTGATAAAAATGGGTTTTACAACTACTACATTGACATGTATTGATATAAAAATACATTAAAAACTATAGTAATTATTTGGAGGTAATATATACACTAATATAACATCTATTAAATAGAATAAAATGGTTTTTCAATGTTCCCCATGATATGGGTGTTCCTTGTCTATAAATAAATTGTTAGTCACACATTAAATATTATTGAGATATTGTGATTAACCATTGAGGTAACCCATAATTAATTATATATATAATTCCAATGAGGTATTCTATGTGATTATATATGTAAATAAAGGTTTCACATGAAGTCCCAAATTTAGGGGATGTTGAGGAAAAGGGATGTAAATATTATTCAACAAATTAATTATTTTTTTTATTCATGTACATGGGTAATCAAGTCCATCTATCTAATCCTTTAATAATTATTATTAATAATAAAAATCTAAAATGGGTAGTCATAACACAAATATTTCATAGTAAATATTATCCACCTATAAACATGTAATAGTGAACATTTTAATCCCTCTTGTGGTGTGCATGTTCTTTCTCACTTTATCTCTTATTCTCATTGAGATTCATAAATTCTAACAAGTGAAGGAAAAATATTGTTAAATAATTTTTGTGTAATTTTAAATAACATATTCTCCCCCTCAAAATAGAAGATTACTTTATTTTAGAATGATCACCCACATAAACATTGACATTTCCCATGGGAGCTTGTGAAACTATTTTTAATAAAAATTATAATATATAATATCCAAGGTAAATTAGACCATTATAAATGGTTATTGTGAGCCATCATTAGAAATGGCTGTTTAATATCTTATGACCTCCTTTAATCATCTGCATCTTACAATAATCCATGGTAATATCGATAAAGGTCTATCTTCTCCCAACCAACCACCATTGGTAGCATATCCATCAGATTCTAGTTTGTGCATATCATCACTGATAACAGTGGTTGGGGTCAATTGCCTCACATAATTAATGATGGTGAATATCAATATTCTTTATCCAATAAGGATATATAGAGTTATTACTCACGTTTATGAAACATTGACTATAATAATTATCCCTATACTCATTTTTACAAAATTTAATATTCTAGAGAAACATTTATAACTTCAATATTTCTTACCCCTCTATCATATACACAATTTACTCAAATGCATTAATGGGCAATGTGAAAAACTTGTTAAAACATCACTTCAATGAAAAATCTCTTCAAGAAAAAGTAAATATGATTCATGTTGTGAAATTCTGATTATCAGGATCTCTAAAAATATATATGTATGTATTACTATCCAAATGTAAATTACCTCCCACACAGAAGAAATACAACATAAATGTAGAAATGTGATAACCCAAAAATAACCTGATTAAATTCTAATTTTTTTAGAATAAGATTAAAAACCATGTCATAGTATCCACTATGTTGGGAAACAATCCCTACAACTCTCATCAATATGTTTTTTTGTGTGAATGTGTTTGTTGAAAAAGGAGGTGGGAAGGATGAAAAAGAGGTGTTCGGAATATAATTCAAAATCAGAAAAGGTAGGATTTCTACACAGCGGTTCAATGTGGACCGCGAAGGATGCTACATTGACCACGTATGAAATACAATTCATTGGTGTCTTGGAGTCTATGGAAGGTGAAATGTATGATGGAGGACCTTCGTTTTACAAATGAGATAGTGATTTTTTGAGCCACAGATCGTTTATTTTTTGGAATATAGCATCCATCATAGAGAATAAACAAACTATAGGGACTTTGTAGAATTTTGTACCACATCGATGATTTCTATTATTCAAATTAACGGTATTTCTAGGATTATTTTCTAATATAATGACCACAAATCATATCATTAGTGAAGATCAATTTTAACTGGATATAATCATTTCTCCAGGAATAATTCTATGAACATAAGAATACTTTTCATGGAAGGATTCAACAAAAGAGAGAGTTAGAGGGGAACTAATTAAGTAAAAGGATAATAATTCTACATAGTCAGTTTGTCGAAGTGTTTTTTGAGGCACTGTATCCAAAAATGATAAAGTGATAGCTGGAAGGAGGTGTCCCACAAAAGAATAAATGGTCCATGTAAGCGGGGGTGGATTGTGGAAGAAATATGGTTCCCCAATGTGGGGATGGAATGTAAAAGAATAGTTTCTATTAAAATAATTCTCTCCATGAATTGCAATGAAGTTCATGGAGGAAGAAAGGATGTTAGCAAAATAAACATAATTTTTCATGTAAGTAATTTCCATTATCTAATAGTATTAAGAAAAGTGGATTTAATTTAATGGGTAAAATGGGACTTCAACAAAGAATATACCTACATTTTAGGATGAATAAATTCATGGAAATGAGAGGATCTTGAAGTCCATAAACACTGAGTGGATTCCTTCTCAGAGAAATAACCAAAGGAAGAAGATGAAGATGATTCATTCCACCTGCAATGAACCACAACAAGGGATTGGGGAGTGACCTTTAGGAAAGTAGAGAGATGATCCTAAACCTTATAAATGTAGTGATCATGGAGATAAACATGAACTATCCGGAACCTTATAATTTGATAGTTAGCCTTAATGGATTTGGTACATCAACACATCACGGTTTTCTGCTCCATAGATGTAGTCCAGGGAGGGTTAACCAAGTAAAATTTCTATATATCATGTATTATTTCATTCTTGTTAATACATTTTTATGGAAAAAGGCGATAAGATATGTTTTAGTGATGAAACATGATCCCAATGCATTGTAATTTTAATCTTTCATACATTGATCCCCCCCAATCAGGTTATTTGACTAACTCGGCCTAACACAATACATATTAATTTTCATGCCTCAGTAAACAATAGATTATATCATTATTAAAACCACAAAAGATGTATATAATCATCTCCAATGCCTCAATCTCAACCATTGATGGTGGATGAAAAAACCTCAAATGACTAAATAGAGGAATACCACCTAATAAATTCTATATTATGGAGGAATGGAAAAATATTATATTCCGTAAGATAAATGATTTTTAAAAAAATATATGTAGTATCCTAGATTGGAGTGTAACAAAATAATTTTTTCCTTTTTTAATAGTTAATTAAAAGTGGTTTAATTTTGGGTTCTAGATTTTAAATTTTTTTAAAGTAATTGAAATAAGTATTTGAGAATAGTATACACAAATAAAATTATAGGGTGGAGTTTGTATTTCCCCATGATATTATATAATAATCTAAAAATGTGTTAAATTCCTTTCTCATTTTAAATAACTATCCCTAGATGTCTCAATTTAATTATATGAATGCCCCAACATGAAATAAATTGGAGATGTTATCTTAACAGAAAATATTCCTTGTTCAACCTAATATCCATTGTGTATGGGATTAAAAAAAACACAAAAATTTCATAGGAAAACCCCATATGTGTGGTTTTGTTCTTAAGAAAACAAATATTCACTCATATGCCTCATACACATGCCTACAATTTTTCGATATATTAATCCTAATAAAACCATATATTTTGATTCAAACTACACTCATAGGAGGGATATTGAAGATTATCAATTGAAACTGTGGTAATGATCACGTTTCAAAAAATAAATACAATTTATTTCAATTTATTTAACAACCACTAAGGACCAAAATCAATAAATAAGGATGATGATATTTTTTCAAAAGTGTATAGGACAGATTGAATTAAATATAGGTCCTTCCTAATAAAACTTTTAAGATATTACTCCATAACTCAAATGAAAAAAAGACTAAAATGGAAAAGGAATGTTTTTTAGACTAAATAAGATATTAAAAATAAGATTGGAGAGATGAAATATATTTAAGAAGATCAAATACTCCCCTAGGGACGATGTAATGTTATCTTTTCATGGTATGCCACTCCTCGTTATTTATAGGTAGAGATTCATTATTCCATGGTGGGAAATATGCTTCTTCATTGACTTTTGAATTAATTTTTCTCTTCACCATTAGTTTTTTTACAAGTTAGAATATTTTATTCAAGAGTCTTATTTTAAATTTTGGATAAGTTTCATGATGTATAATCCTAATACTAAAAGGGTCATATTTTTAAAATGTAGTGAGTGAGAATGGGATAAATAGTTAACATATCAACCATGAGGTAGATGCCTGACCACATGGATGGCCTTCCCAGTGATGGACGTTACAAGTTAGTTCTAACCAAAATGTGGAATATTGGAATTCTACATAAACTATGTTGATTTTAATTGATGCAACAGTTGATGTTTTCATTATACAAGATATTGGGGATATAAAAAATCCACCCATGACCAATTATTTCTTCCATGTTCTTATTTGAAAAGTGAAAGTGTGGTAGGTTAAATCAAATGGTCACTTCACTACACTATCAATTTCAGGCATGGATTCTAACCCATTGTAAATCATTAATTATATCATATTTTCATTATTCTATAGAGCTAAATTGAATTTCGTGAAAATATAGTAATACAATTGAAGTAATCATAAAAAAATCATTGATTAATTGTATGATATATTATAGTAATTATTTATTATCAAATTTTCCTGTAAATCACTTGATTTAATCCAAATATCATTAAAAATCCAAAATTATTTCTTAAACTACAAAATATGGTAAATACCAAGAAAATAACAAAATAGTGTGTCTAAAATCATTGAAACTGAAGAAAATATCTAAAAAAATATTACCTCATTAATTCCTCTAAACATAAAACTTGTACTGTAACCTACTAAATTTTAAAATGGATACTGAAAATAATCCAAATACCTAGAAAATGTGTGTTCTTTTTTATCAAAACCATATCAATAATGTTATTATACCAAGTTATTATTCATTTTTTCATTAAATGTTTAATTTGGAGTAAATTATATCCCATTACATTCATCCCCTCACACTCACTTATACCTTAAAAAATTATTATTCCACTCAGTACTCTAGTATGATTTGGGAAAGTGGGATTTATCATTTAAATATCACAAAGGTTTTCACATAGGTTTATGAATTTCCATTTTCCCCACATAATGATTCAACTGGTTTTTCTTCTCATGTGTATTTAATCAGGGTTGTTCTATACTGAATGTTTGGTAGGATTTGAATGTAAAAATATTGAAGAAAAATGAGATGGTTTAGATTTTATATAATTCTTTTTTCAAGATTTGGATTTTCCTAAAATATTTTATTCTTACTCCCTTTTATATTAACTTGATAATATAATGTTTTTGAAGCGACTTGGTCTTAAAATAACTTCTATCACATTTGTTGAAGCATAATAATCTTCTCCTTTTTCCTCTATTAGTTAATTCCAAATAAAAATCCTAATATAGTCCTTTTGAATTTATGTTGTAGGAGTGGGACCTTCCCCAAATCATGTCACATGTTACCCCCCTTATTACATCCAAATCATTATCTATTTTTTCATATTTCACAATAACAAAATTCATATTTTCATTATATTGATTTTTCTAAATTAATCATATTTTTTAGAGATATGAATGAATTTCTCACATAATGTGTTGTGGGACTTAAATGGAAATAAATACATGATATATATGATATTTTTTCACTCTCTCCACCATTATTTTCATGAAAAAAATATTTTTCCAATTGTTCCATCAAAATTTAACCTTAAATTAAATGTGGTAAATTCATATTGATTTATTCAATGCATTTTCTCCTTTACCCCACACTTAAATTCAACATTGATCTTGAAAATTGTTTTATATAAAGGTGGATAATGGTATATATAATGTAATGGGTCTACATAAAAAATTAATTAATTGATGCTAAGGGATACAAGGATTTATGAATCAATATTAATTGAAAAATAATATATACTCAAAAGAGGGCGTTAAATCAAAAGAATGCATCAATCATTTATGTAAAAAATCAAATAAATATATATTTCTTCGACTATATTACTCAAAAAACTGGGATTATTCAAGTACATATTGGTTATGATAATAAATATGATTTTGAAAAGGTTGACTTCAAATGGTTCGACATGAATTTGATAACATACATCCTTGCATAGACACTCCCATGGGTGTATGGAATTTCACTATTATAAAAAAGTGTATAAAACACGCGCCAAATTCCAAAATAAACTATATATCTCCCAATATGATATATTTTATTGACTACCATTAGTTTATAATGTTTTATTAAAAAATAATTGATTCAAACAAATGAATAAACACTTTGTTCAAATTACTCCATTATTATTCAGTTTGAATCCTCTATCTAATTTGGATGGATCTTATTTTCTCCATCTAAGGAAGTCAATACAATCCTCCCTAACTCAAACTAAATTTTTCAAATTATTCTCACAAACTCAATATGATGAATTCAATATGATCCTATCAATACAAAAAAATTGTACTCATTTTTTCAATACAATCATCTTAGTACGATTCTTCTCAACATGTTTCTTTTTCCACGTAAACAAAACTATCATGTGTCTGACCTTATTTTGAGATCACATTCTAGAAGTAACTATAAAATTATTTCATTATCACTCCTCTATTTCCAAATATGTGAAAACTAAAAAATTATTGAATTATCTAAGAATGTGTTTATTGGAAACTTAGAAAAGAAATAGAAGGAAATGCTAAAACATTACCCAAATCCTTATATTTAAAAACATTTAAAAACTCTCACATTTAATCATAAATTTTAATTTATTCAATTCTATGTTTGAATAAACTGAGATTTATGAAAATATGATTTTTCTAGTTTGAACACTTCAATTCTTCACATTTCATTATCTTCGTAATCACTATTTTGGAACATTCTATCTTTTCAATAGTACGATGAAGAACTCTTCATCGTATTATGATGAAAGATACTATGATTTATCTTCTTCTTATCATTATGATATGTCTTAAATTATCTCATTATGATTTGAATATATTTAACTCATTATGTTATGACTTTTTTTCTCATATCATTATGAATTTAGTTTCCTTCTCAGCTCATTACGATTTCTATTTCTTTCTTATCTCAGTCTGATGAAATACTCATTATAATTGAATTCCAATTATGATGGAATTATTATTCAAAAACTATGAAAATATTAAAAACCCCTCCACCATTTGATAAAAATAATTTATCATGAGATTTTTTATTATTTTTTAAATCATTATGATTAGAAAAGAATCACCCATATTTTTTAGAAAATATGAATAAATTATTACTCCTGAATTCACAATGTTTTTTCAATACACTTATGAAACAATAAGAAATATTCACTTATTAACTCATGTGTTTTTATATTTTTAAATTTTTTCTTAGATTAAGAATAAGGATTAATTCTAGTAGAAAACAGTTTCTACCTCTCATTATTTTGGATCTATTTCTCTAAATCTAATGCAGAGGTATCCAATCAAAGTCTCTATAGATCATCCTTCATCCCTATTCCATACACATTCAACATTTTATTTTAGTCATATTGACTCAATGCGTTTGATGATTGAGGATACAGTTCTCTATAATCTCCCGATGATTGACCAGAATATTATTAATGTGTATGTTACACAACTTCATCTTTTAGACTGCTTCTAAGTCTAGTGCTACTCAATCCAAAAAACCTATGTCTGAAGGCCTCAATCTAGAAAAATTAACTATTCACCCTCTCATATTTTATTAAAACGTTTAAAACCCCTCAAATTTTCTTACAAGTCTTGTTATGATTGAATGGGTCTGATAATTTAATGAAAATGACATTTTTATATAAAAAGGATAGTTGTTAAAAATTCAAAAAAGTTTTTTAAAAAATTATCACAAAGGTTATTAAGAATTTCTATACAATCCCTATCCAAATAAACAAAAAATCATTTACAAGAATAATAATGATGATATCAATACAAAATAATGAATTTGCAGAAAAAATAAGGGGTTATTTTTATTTATTAATATAAATACAATAAAAATATATATTAAAACATTCATGAGGAAAATATACAATTTTAAACATTTTGAAATTCCTTTTATATGAAAATAACATTAGAAATA
Organism: Viscum album; assembly: GCA_963277665.1. Lineage (NCBI taxonomy): Eukaryota > Viridiplantae > Streptophyta > Magnoliopsida > Santalales > Viscaceae > Viscum > Viscum album. The sequence continues at coordinate 559,582,450 of OY728131.1, forward strand.
ATTATATTTAAAAAGTAACCTATTTAAAATTAAAAGGATTATTTGAATAAATAAATGTTCATAAATCTATACATATTGTGAATCATTAAAATATCATTCCTTTTTCACAGTAAAAAGTATTCAAAAATTTTGTGTTCGAAAAGGGACAAGAATATTCATTTGGAAAAAATTTAAAATTAAAATTGGGTAAAATATTCATTAATATTTTATATTAACAATTTTTAAAGTATTTGAGAATACATTTTAATAAGTCATGGTTTTTATAAGAAAAAAAGTTCTCTGACTAATGATATAAATGAAGATAAGTTTTCTTAAAAAGTACTTCTAAAATATTTTGACTACCAAAGAGTATAAAATTGTACTATTACTTGGAAGAGGAAATTAAAAAAAATAGGAGAAGAAAATGAAAGGTTTTACGGAATAATAATTAATTAAATTCCTTCAATTATATTTCATGAATGTGAAATCTCAATTAGAAATAGATTGTGAAATAATCCCTTAAAAGACCATAATGTTGAAGGGAAAATTTGATCAAAGAATAGATTATTTTTACTAACTATAAATACACCACAGACAAGTGGAAATAAATAATATATATTTTAATTGTGGTTTCACATGTAATATTATTATATTAACATCAATAATGAAGTAATATAAACCAATTAAAAGGAACCAGGTTATGAAATTACTCTACCACTTGGTGACATTATGTTAAAATCAACATAGATGAAATAATTAAAATTAAAACTCAAAATAGAATTAATATTAAATTATGCATGATATTAAATGTCTTAAGGGAAGAATAAATACAATATTAAATAATAAGGGTGTAATGCCCCGACTTAAGTTACCTAGAGTCGGTGAATTGTTAAATAACATTGGCATGATACATGGAATCATGTCCTGAAAATTTGACCAGTTTAGTAGCATTATAAGTACTAGATACATTCATAAGTTTTACATTACATAATGAAATAAAGATATCAAAAAAAATTGTCCTCTTTTGAACACATTAATATCCTCAGCCTATCCCTGTAGGTCAACCATAAAATACTTCTTTACATTTTGGGAAAAATAAAACCTAGAAATTGGTGAGCTCAGATACTCAGCAAGGATAACCATATAGCGGAAAAATTCATAAATAATAAAAAAACATTTAAGGCATTGCATAAGACTAAAACAAAAGCCTTTTAATCATATACATAAAAATAATATGTCATAGATAAAATCAAATAATTCCATTTACGTATTTACATGGATATTCAACTTGTCTAACAATCACATGTAATATCAATAGCCACTTTTATAATGATGGAATGCATAATGCTGGACTTCATAACCACATATTCAAGGCCTTGTGCCAAGACTACAAATAAGATTTTTTCAAGGCCTAGTGACAAGACACTAGTTTGTCTCATGATAACTACCAATGCATCGAGGTGATATAGCGGGATCCACCTGTCACTTAATATGTCCAATGAATTCCTCATATGAAAAGGTTTAGATATATCATAAACATTTTTATTAAAGCTATCATACAAAATGTCAATACATTTTCCATAAAGCATGAATGGTATAAAAATAACACATCCACAACCAAACATATCACAAAACCTTCAATACAGTATTAATTATTTTTATCATAATAAATCAACCTTGAACAAGAATAATTTCTCGTAAATGAAATTTATATAGTTGAAAATTATCAATAAAAATCATTGAGTGAAAAATCCCTTTATCCTAAAAATATTTAAAAATATCATTATTTATCAAGAAGTTGTTTATAAAAGATTTTTGAATAAATGTTTTCCATACCACTTTGAATGTTTTAAAATTAATTTCAATTTTAAAAAATCAATGTCCATATAAATATAACCATAAAACCATTTTTAAAACGTGGACATTAATAACATTGATTTAGAAGAATAAAATTTTAAAATATTTAAAATAATATTTTAGTTAGAGTTCCTAACCAAATAAGAGACTCTTGAATACGAAAAATTAAAGTAATAAAAACATTATAAAATCATGAGAAAATAAGTATTCATGATATACTATGTTAAGGACATTATATACCACAAATAAAAGTGAATTGGGGTGTAACAACAAAGAAGTATCGATAGACTGTAAGTTGAGATGAATTACATTATAAAGACTGTATCCATAGGTATAGGTAAAATCAATGACATAATTTTGTGTGGAAAATAAAAATACACTAAATATGTTTCAGTATTCAGTGTAAATCAATCAGAGGACACTCACACATATTCTTGTAAAAACAAACCCAATTACTTGGATGTTTAACTCAACGAATAAAAATTGAGTTAAAATTACATTTATCTAGTTTATATCGATGACTTTAGAAGTTATGAATGGATTTATTATGTCTATAAAAATTTTATATACATAAAGGGGAGTGTATATTACTACATGTGTAAATAAATAGTGATTTCACACATAATCTTAGAGTAAAGTAATCAATGAAGTTTGCGTAAAACCGAATTGGTGGAAATTGAAATTTAAAATTCCATTACCGATTTGGAAACATACCAAAAATACACCCATGAAAGAAGAATAATACATGTATGATGTAAATAACAATAAATTAAATTATATTATGTGAGAAATACAATCATGGAAAGTACCTACACCACACAAAAGGTAATAATGTCAGATATAGTATGAATCTCATGGGAATAAAAGTGAGATGAAAACACCTTACCTAGTACCTTTCCTTGGTCGAGGGTGTGTTAACAACATTTATAATAGTTAAATAATTTTTATTAAATTATAAAAGAACTATATACATAAATATGATATCATATGTGACCCTCAAATATTGCTTTGTTAATAATATTTCAGTAGTATAATCATTTCGTGCGGTAACTGGTTCGTTTTCCTTTATATGCTTGGTTATGTAGTCCATGTTTGATATGGATTGGATGTATATGTTTCATATACAGAATTATATTATGTTCAAAAAAATTATTTTTAATAATTTAATTAAAATTATTCTTTAATGATTACGATGGGGAATGAATCACATCACGTTCATGGAGACGATAATATGTACGAACCCACGAGTGACAATATCATCATATTGAGGGTAAAATCTTATTTAATTGAATGAAATATCACATATAAATAATAATTAACATTTTATATTCATTATTTACATCATTTGTTTTCTTTACTATATCCATCAAAAATAATGAAGTGTTTGAATAACAAACTACACCCTGACATGAAGACGGTAAGCTGTACGTATGCACGTATGGTGACCATGTCATTTATCAGATGGATAGAATAAAAAATTTGGTTATATCATATTTTTAAATACATCACTATATATATAAGATACTGGAGTTGTTATTTTAGAATGGAAACAAAAAAGAAATAAAAAGTGTAAGAAGAAAAGAACTTGAAAGAGGTGAAGAAATATTAACCTCTTCTTGGGGTTCTTTTTTTTGATTTGATCAAAAGGGCTCTATAAGTTTCCTTTCTGACAAAAGGACGGCCTCTAGGATGAAGGGAGAGAAGTTGGGAGGAAATTTGGGGAAGTGTTGGATGATCCAAAAGGCGTTGGTGGTGTGAAATTATTAGAAGGGGAAGTACCATTTTATAAGAGTGGTGAGGGTCACTTTAAGAAAATATAGATATATTATTTTATAATAAAATCATTTTCAGTTTCTAATGGCTCCAAAATAATTTACTTAGAGTTAAAGGTGGGTATGTGTGTAAAAACTCTCATCAAATATGTTTTAGACTAGTTTATATCACCATATTAACCTTATCTTTTAAATTTAACTCTTAGTTAAATAAATTGTAATTTACCTTATCTCATTGTATTTTTATATTAAACTGTTAATAAGCATACTATAACAAGCCAAAATAACCCCATGTTTTTCAAAAATAATATATATAGCCATTTATATGTTATTTGGTCGATCCTTAGATTTTTATTAATATTATATTAGTTAAAAATATAGTATTTCTTTTAAAACCTGAATTATTTCTATTTTGACATTATTTAGTATTTCATTTGATTGAAAGCCACTAAAACATTATCCCTTCTAATAAAATATATTTAATCTACCCTAACATGTCATATTAACCAATAAAATATGTAGAATTCATCATAATTCTCAATTTACATTTATTTGGATATTTATGATATCAATTATTTTTATATATCTTTAATAAGGTAATTACAGCATCATCATTTTGTCATATATAAATTAAATTATTTAATGTCTAGAAATTATAAATAAAATATTATTATGTAGGAAATAATTGTATATTTCTAATAAATATTTATAATCTAATTTATCTTATGTGTAACCCAATATTAAAAATGGGTTAGTTATTAAATATGGAATTTACCACATTTAACTATTCTTTAAAAAAATTAATAATTTTCCTAATCTAAAAAAAGTTGACCAAAAAGGATCATATTTTATTCCTATGGTTTTTTTGGTCAAATTACACTTATATAATATAATTAATACATTTCTATGTCCTATTATAATAATATTTTTACCATTAATTACCTTATTTACTTTTAACTATGGTAAATAAAAGTAAAAAGATATTATTCACCAAAAATTATTTTCATCTTAAGGAACAACATTTTACATTCTGATGTTAAACTTGTCTCTTGTATTTTTTAAATTCAACTCACAAAAGGGTTAAAATTACGTTTTATACAAACTTTCAATTGCTCATAGAAGGAGGGTAAAAGATGGTAAAACATTCTTTAATGTTTTATATATCTAAACTTATTATAAAATGAATCTAATGAATTAAATTGAACATATATTGGTATTATATATATAATGAAATAAAATAAATAAAATAAATAATTATTTAAATAAAAAGGCAGTTTTAAACAAAAACACAGTGTTTTTCACTATTCATAAAAAATTAAATGTTTTCAGAAAAATACCAAAAATTCACCATAAGCTAATTTTTATTTTCCATAGTCAAAAATGAATTATGTTTTATCAAATTGAAAACAAATAATATGAATTAATTAATTTAAAATTAATTCCCATTGTCAAAAGCATAAGGTGGATTTTTTAAAAAGTAAAAACTATAAGAGGACTGACATGCGTTTGTGTCAAATGTAAATGTGAAATTACTTATAATGTATTACATTGTATTAAATTAGAAAATATAATCTTATTATACTTCAAACCCATTCCAATTCATAATTTAACACTATAAATTATTTTGATCAAAAATGTTTTCTTCAATTAAAATATAGTATTTTTTAGTATTCATCGAAATATGAATGTTATCAAAAAAGTCCTGAAAATTTATCAAAAATACATTTTTTATGTCCCGATTATAAATAAAAATTTTATTTCATTAAATTGAATATATAAAACCGTCAAATATTGGTTTTGAAATGGATTTTCTTTAAAAAGGTGGTAAAATTGCATTATTTTGAAAAATAAATTTTTCTCTGAAAAAAATGAATTTGTTCTTATATTGTGTATAATAAACACATAATATGGATTCTAAAATTATATTAAGTATATAAAATTCAAAATTTAGTAAATACTATACATAAATGCTTTTTGAATGGCTAGTTTGATAAGTCGTGGTGCACTTGAACTCGATGTTTCATGTAGCACCAGATATTGAATTAAATTAAAGAAAATTACATACCATGAAATCTTGGGGTGTTATATTCTTCCCCCTTTTGAAAATGGGGTCCTGGTAATTTTAAAATTAGTCATGGGAACTTCATTAAAAGTCCCACAATGGAAAAAGATTCAATAAAACTATAACATTAAAAGAAAGAAAGATAATACAAAGGTCACTTGAGATGACCCATACTAGGATTCCATATAAGAAAACATGGATATGGAAGATAAAATAAGATTCATGTTCTGAGTGAGAGTGATACAAAACATGATCAGGATATTTTTACCGATAAAAAATCCACAAACTTGTTATGGGATAAACATTTATTAGTTTCTTACTAGGAAAATTAAGTGGACAATATTTTTTGTTTTACGTTCCATTTCATAATGCTGAAGAATTTATTTATGAGATTAACTAAGAACATAAAGAGATATAATTACTTTTTAAGTATATTTTCATCCTTTAATAAATTTCTACAACTAAATATTTTTTTTCAAACGATGATTATACAAGATGACTTGGTCCCACCTGAAGCACGAGAATAAACTTCTAGAAAATCACGTATTCCACAAATGATAAACTCAATATTTATCTTGACTTTAAAAATTAACCAAAACAAAAATGGTTAGTACAATATCAGATGATCCCCAACAAAGATAATCCTTTAGAGAATATAATACTAATAATAATTTCTAAAATTAATCCAAAAATACCCAATTTTATATAAAAACCATTAAATAAACAATTTTCCTTAAAATCCTTCAATATAATCCAAACAAATATCGAAACCAAAAATATAGAAGAATATGATAACATAGTCTTCCACATTAAATTGTATCTCCAAGTAACATTGACTACTCTTAAAGTAACATACATAAAAGTAATTAACCTAATCATATATTCTCTTTGACAGGTTAATCATTTCCATAAATAAACAAAATCACTATTAATCAACAATAAAAACATAGATAAAAATCCACCATTTCATCTCAAATGAAATCCCATAGTATTCTATTTTCTTTAGGCATATAGTATTCCCAACAAAGAGAACATCTTCCAAAATAACATTTATCACTTAATCATAAAATCATTTTCTAATACCAGGGATATCCATTTGATAAGACATAATATCCAAAATCAACTTATTATTGATCAATAAAATCATTTAACTAAAAAAAATTAATCACACTAACTAGGTACTTCACGTAGTTCAGTGGTAGGTAATAAATCCCAATCTCACTCTGGTTGTGGTTCCCATAGATTTTTCCTACGTGATGGTTTGTCACATGTTCTGTGTGTTGTCCTTTTTCAAAAACTATATTTTATCACATACCCAAAATGAGATGAATTCTTCCAAATAACCATAAAATAATTTCACCACAAATGTTATCTCATGCCTCTCATTTTCATTCCACAATTTAATAACCTGTAATTGCCTAAAATTCTAGGATCACATAAACCCAAATGGTCATGTACAACTATGTCAACAATAGAAAGGATAATTATTCCTAATATAGAATTTTCACATAACAAACAACAATGTTACACATACGAGATAAAATTCTTCAAAATAAATCCTATCAAAAAAGGCCACTAATACATTTAAAAATTTCACCATCCATTTATTTCCAGATAGGTTCATCCATGACCAAGAGGTTATCTTATAGAACAGATCATTCACTCGGGTAATGCCCAGGTCCCCTACATATAAGGACAATGATTGTAAATGAATTATTTGGATCATTTTTATTTTCTTCCATTGTACTCTTCATTTTTCATCGGCAATTCATTTCATTATGTCCTTCTTTCCCCCACATAAAGCATTCTTTTTTCCATTGAGAATCTTCCCTAGGTGTATCCTTCCACATTTCCTATAAGATGGAAATTGATATTTCTTTTCTCCATGGTCTCTACTACTAGAGCTCTTATCAGTAACTCCATTTATCTTCTTTGTTGAATGTGGGAGTTGGTTAATATATATTTTTTTGATCATATTTACGGAAAACTGATTCGGAATGAAAATGATAGCTTTTACAACTGTCAAAATTCTATTTCCTTGCTTATTTCCACCATCATTCCCAACTCATAAATCATGTTCAATGTTGTTATTCATTCCTTGGAATCCATCCAATGACTAACACAAGAATGTATAGTGTCAGTCATAAAATTATTTCGAGAATTTAATAACACCTTATTTTCAATATAAAACACATTAGTATTAAACAAGGTTTTATATTCTCATCATATATAAAAATCCTTCAAATAGGTTTTTATGTAAAATGTGAATTATCCTAAGTATATCTCCCATGACTGTCATAAGAAGGATTGCAACAAGGCCCATTGTCATGAACCTGTTCTCGTTCGAGTCTATATCAAAGTTTTGTTTTCATGTTTTACCCACAGGTACATCTGTTCCAGAGCCTCCTCTACCTACTCATATCTAGACAGTGATGTATTACCTGGAAAACCACAAAAATATCTATAGCACTAAAATTCAAGGAATTTCTTCTACACTAATCCTCAAAGTCTATCATAGGTTAGTGTTCTCTGATCAGTGTTTTTCTACATCTAGTGTCCCAGATTTGTTCTAAAATTTCTATGATACCAACTCTAATGCCTTGACCCCAGTTACCTAAAACCAGTACATCTGAGAATCATATTTTCATGATAAAAGGAATCATTTCATGAAATATTGTTCAGTTTAGTAGACATGGAAGTACTAGATACATTATTCTATTTTGCATTACATCATGAAATAAAAACATCAACAACATTTCTTCCCCTTTTGAACACACTTATATCCTTATCCTATCCCTATAGGTCAACCATAAAATACATCTTCACATCCTAGGATAAATAAAACATTGAAATGGGTGATCTCGGGTGCTCATTAAGGATACCAATATTGAGAAAACTTTTATAAATAATCATAATCATTTAAGGCAATGTATAATACCGAATCCAAATCCTTTTAAACATAAACTTCATCATAATATGTCAAAGTTAAATTCAAATAATTCCATTTACTTATTCACATGGATATTCTACTAGTCTAATAATCACATTTAATATCAATAAACACATTCATAATGATGGAATGCATAATGTCGGACTTCATAACCACATAGTCAAGGCCTTGTGCCATGACTACAAATAATATTTTGTAAAGGACTATCCCCAAGACACTAGTTTGTATCATGAGACCTACCGAGGAATCGCAAAGCTATAGCGGGATCCACCCATCACATACTATGTCCAATGCATTCCTTATATGAAAAGTTTTAAACATAACACAAACATTCGTATTAAAAATAGCATACAAAATGTCAATAATTTATCTATAAAACATGAATTATAAAAAAATAGAACATCCACTGTCAAACATATCAAAAAACCTTCAATATAGTATGAAATATTTGTATCATAATAAATAAACCTCAATCATGAAAAATATCCCATAATGGATGATAACAAAGTATAAAATGATTAGTAAAAATATTTGAGTGAAATATCCCTTTTTCATGAAAACATAAAAAAGTCTCACTATTTATCAAGAAGATGTTTAAAATTGATTTTTTAATCAAAGTGTACCATACCACATTGAAACATTTAAAAGTAATTTCCATTTTATATCATTAATTTCAATATAAATAAAACCTTAAAACCATTTTTAAAAAATGGACATTAATGAGAATGATTTAGAAGAATAAATTTTTAAATCATTTAAAATGATATTTTTGATAGAGTTTATAACCAAATGAAAGGGGAATGAATAAAAATAATTGAGGTAATAAAAAAGATATCATTTCATAATAATAAAGGGATTCATTACATACTATGTCAATGTTCATTATATACACCAAATAATAGTGCGTTGGCACATAACATCAAAGAAGTCTCAATGGAATGTAATTTGAGATGAATTACATTATAAAGAAAGTATCCTTAGGTTAAGGATAAATCGATGACCTAATTATATTTGAAAAATATAAATACAATAAATATTATTGGATATTCCGTGTAAGTCAATCAGAGGACATTCACACATATTCTTGTTAAAACAACACCAATGACTTGGATGTTTAACTCAATGAATAGAAATTGATTTAAAATTACTCTTATCAGTTTATATCGATGACTTGAGAATTTATCGATGTATTTATTATGTGTATAAAAATTATATCCACAAAAAGGGGAGTGTACGTTATTACATAAGTAAATAACGTGTGATTTCACACATGATCTTGGAGTTAAGTAATCAATGAAGTTTGCATAAAACCGAATTAGTGGAAATTGAAATTTTAAATTCCCTTACCGATTTGGTAACGTACGAAAAATACACCCCATGAAATAAGGATCATCCAAGGATGATGTAAATACAAAAAAATTAAATTATATTATGCAAAAAATACAATCATGGGCAGTACATACACCACAGAAAAGGTAATAGTGGCATATATAGCATGAATCTCATGGGAATACATGTGAGATGAAAACACCTTACCTAGTAATTTTACTTGGTAGAGGGTACGTTAACTTCTTGTATAATAGTTAAATCATTTTTATTAAATTATAAAAGATCTATATACATAAATATGATATCATATATGACCCTAAAATATTACTTTGTTAATTATATTTCTGTAGTATCATCGTTTCGGTTGTTAATTGATTTGTATTCCATTATATTTTTGGTTATGTAATACATCACTGTTATGTATAGGATGTATTTGTTTCATATATAGAATTATATCATGTTAATAAAACTTATTTTTAATCATAAAATGAAAATTTTTCTTTACTAATTACGGTGGAGAATGAATCACATCGCGTTTGTGGAGAGGGTAATCCGTACGTACGCATTAGTGACAATATCATCATATTGATGGTGAAATCATATATAATTGGATGGTATATCATATATAAAGAGTCAATAACATGTTATATTTATTAATTAGTTCATGAATATTCATTATTATATCCATACAAAATAATGAAGTGTTTATATAACAAACCACACCATGACGTGGAGACGGTAAGTCGTACGTATGCATGTATGTTGAATTTGTCATATATAGGATTGATAAAATAATGAATATGGTAGTAAAATATTTATAATAACATCACAATATATATAATATACTAGAGTTATTCTTTTATAATGTAAAAAACAAATAATGAGGAAGTGGAATAAGAGAAGAACTTGAAAGAAGTGATGAAAAAATTACCTCTTCTTCGGGTTCTTTCATTTGATTTGTTCAACAGGGCTCCTTGGGATGGAATTATGACCAATGTAAGGAGTCTCAGATGAAGGTATGAATTTTGGGAGGATATTTGGGTAGGTTTTAGCCGATTCAAATGGATTTGAAGGTGTGAAATTAGGAGAAGGGAATGTACCCTTTTTTGAGAGTGGTGAGGGTCACTTTAGGAAAAACCTGAAATATTATTTTATAATAAAATCATTTTTAGTTTCTAATAGCTCTAAAATAATTTATTTTTAGGATAAGGTGGATATTTTTCGAAATAGTCTCATCCAATTAGTTTTTGATATGTTTAGGTCAATATATTAACCTTATATTTTATATTTAACTCTTAGTTAAATAGTTTGTCATTTAACATGTCTCTTTGTATTTATATATTACATGGTTACTAAACATACTATAATAATAAAATAGAACCTCAAGTTGTTAATTGTTAATATAAATAACTTTATCTATGTCCTTTGGCCGATACATTGATTTTATGGAATAATATTTTATTTAATAATATATTATTATTTTGAACATAATTGTGTTAATTTTTACACTATTTATTATTATTATTTTTTTGATAGCCATAAAAACATTATCGCTTTGAATAAAATTTATAGAATCATCCTAAAAATGAAATATTAATCTAGAAAATTTGTTTAATTAACAAGAAGATTCAATTTAAAATTATTTTTATTTTCATAATATCAATTATTTTAATAATTCATTAATAATTTAATTTCTTGATCATTATTGTGTCATATATAAATTAACTTATTTAATGTCTAAAAATTAGAAATAAAATTTCATTATATGGGAAATCCTTCTATATTTCTATGGAATATTTTTAGTAGAATTTAGCTTATGTGTAATCTGATATTAAAAATTGTTTAGTTAATAAACCTTAAATTTAACACTTTTAACTCTTCTTTAAATAAAATAATAATAAATGTCTTAATCTAATCCAAGTGGACCATGGGGGATAATATTTTACTCCTAAGGTTATTATGGAAGAATTACCCTTATCCAATAGTATTAGGGCATGTGTTAGGATATTTATAATATTATTTTTACCCTTAATTACCTTATTTACTTTTAATCGTAGTAAATGAAAGTCAAAAGTTAATATTAATCGAAAATTATTTTAATCAAATTGAACCAAGTTTTACATACTAATGTTAATACTGTCTCTCTGATTTTCTAAATTCAACATAAAAAAGTGGTAAAATTAGGTTTTATGCAAATTGTCAAATGCTCCTAGAAGGTGGGTAAATACGATAAAAATTTTAATAAAATTTTATTATATCTATAAATATTATAAAATGAGCACAATGATTTAAATTGAAAATATATAGGTATTAGGTATATATTTTTATTTCAAATAAATAAATATGTATTATATAAATAAAATGTTTTTTTAACAATAACGTAGTGTTTTTGACTATTTATCAAAAATTGAATGTTTTTAGTAAAATAAAAAAAACAATTCCTAAGTTAATTTTTATATTAAAAATTCATAATTTTTTTCTATTTAACCAAATTAAAAACATATAAGTTTCAACAATTATTAAAAAATTATTTCCCATTTTCAAAACCAAAAAGTGAGTTTCTAAAAAATAAAAAACAATAAAAAAATTGACTTTTTTATGTCAAATTTAAACGTGAAATTACTTATGATGACCTACATTGTATTAAATGATAAAAATATTATCTAATTATAATTCTATACCATTAAAATTCATAATTTAACAGTATAAATTATTTCTATTATAATAGTTTTTTTCAATTTAAATTTAACATTTTATAAGTATTTATGAAATTATGAAAGTTATCATAAAAGTACCAAAAATTTATCCAAAATATATTTTTATGTCCCGATTCTAAAGAATAATTTATTTTCACTATATTTAATATATAAAAGTGTCAAATAATTTTTTAAAAAATGGGTTTCCATTAAAAGGTGGTAAAATTTCATTTTTTTAAAAATAGTAATTTTATCTAAAAAAAGATTTTGTTCTTATATTATGTCAATGAAACACATAATATGGATTCAAAAATTATATGGAGTATATAAAATTTAAAATTTAGTTAATACTATTATTAAACAATTTTATAACATCTAGATTGGTATGTCATGGTGTGCTCGAACTCGGTGTTGTCTATAGCACAGGCTATTGAATTACATTAATGAAAATAAATTTCTATGAAATCTTTGGGTGCTCCAAATGTTATATAACAAAAAAATTTTCCTTACTGAAGTTAAATTGAGATGAAATCTCATACCATATTGTAACTTTTGAAATATAACCCCCATAATGGAAATTATTTCAAATAAAACTCTAATTAAAATAAAGATAAATTTATTCATGATATAATATAAAATAGATTAAATATATACACCATAGAAAAGAATTATGTTGTGAAAATGGTTTATGCATCGCAGAAAGAAAATTCCTATAAGAATCCATTATATTGCGATTTCTCCCAGGTGAACATCATTATAATTCTTGTATAATGGTGTTAAGAATATCAATAACTAATAATGGAACTATACTCATATTTAAAATTTCATATATTATCTTCTTATAATATTTTATTACCCATTTTTCAATAATCACTCATTATTTTCACTATTTTGGTTGTTAATAGCCCAGTTTTTTAGTACGTTTTGACTTATTACATGATATTACTATTAATTAGATCACGATTTCATCCTATTAATAATGTGAAATACGAATTAAATGTCATATATATTAATTATATGTATATATTTAGAATAATCCATAATATACAAAGATAGGAAATGAAATGTAGTTTTTATCATGACGACAGTCCGTACGTACGTATGAATGCAACATCCATTTGATTATCATATTTAAAATAATTAAAATCAAAAGATATATATATATATATATTTATATTATAATTCCAATATCATATTTATGTCATATATGTCATATAATAACCCGGACATAAAACATTACATAATATTGAATTAAATGAATAATTCACATTGGGGATCTTTTTAGGTTTATAGTTTTAGAGAATTAGTCCATAACTATTAAATTAAAACTCAAGGATTACAATTTGGACACTTCTACATAGTTCCCATTTTTTCACAAAAATAAATAAAACTCTAGAAAAAAATAATCATGCCTAGTTTCATGTTTTAGATAGCATGACATTTCATTGATCCCATCCTTGACCCTATTCATCCTAAATTCTTGTAAAAAAAATTTCAAAACATGAGATGAGCATAAAAATTCTAATAAGGATTATAAAACAATAAGGAAAACATTAGTTCAAGAGTACATACATAACAAAATCTATTTAACATACCTCATGAAATCATAATATTTATGAATAACAAATTGAAATCAAAAATCATAAAGGTAACAAGTGGCATACATATCATACTTACATTGTAGTTATTACAGCTACGTAGGGAGTAACTTTAGGAATACCAATTATAGTATATTCCTTAAATTTCATAGGAAAAACTTTCACGTTTACCTCCTTCATGTTACCCTTTGCATTGGAGATCTATCTATGGCTCACCAAAACTAGGTATATCACATAACCACCCATATATGTAAATGATTACCAACAAACATTACATATACATAGAATATAAAATAAACATAAAGGAATGATTACATTTCTACATTGCAATCACAAAATATCATTTAAATATATTGACAAAACAAAACCATTATCAAAACCATTATCGTTGTCACCACCCACGTTAAAAATAAAAGTTATTTTTTGTAATTTAGTAAAACAATTTGTAAAAATAGGCTCCATTTTAGTAAAATGAATATTAAATGGTATTTACATAGCGTATAAAATAAAGTCATTTATTAAAACAAAATATGCCTCAATGAAAGGAGATTGAGTTGAAGTCCCTTACCTCATGTAAAATTTGACAAATTAGTTTTTTAATCTCCTAAATTTAAAAATAATGTGAATTTATACATTCGTAAGAACCTTTTTCAAGTTTAGTATTCCTTTTTTATCACTTATTACAATGTTATAAAAATAATCTAATCATTTATGTTAATAACGGCCATTTTGTCGATATTTGGTACAAGAGTAAAAAATGAACCTCTAATAATTACAAGTTATTCATGTGGTCAAATATCGATTATCTCAAAATTTATATTAATGATGTATATATCATATATATCATATATATCTAGTATATGTATGTATTTGTAATAGTAAATAACATTTGTAGATAAGAAATGAAATGCACCATTCATGGAGATGGTAAGTCGTAGGTACGTATAACACTACTTTCATTTCAATTTATTATTTTAATTGAATTAAAACATAATGATACAATGGTATAGTATAATTCTAGTATAATCTCTTATATAATATCATTAACTACATCCTTTATACGTCCAACATATTTCATGAACGAGTCATTTCACTTTGAGGGGATGGTAGTTTTCACTTTCTCAAATGAAATTATCACCTTTAGTCATAATGGAAACTGTAATGGTATGCTATAAATGTAAAATACGGAAGAATAAATAAAGCATAACAAATATGTCATATATAAATATATTTACATCATAATGGGCATTAGGAGAGGTGGTAATATGTAATTTCCCAATCATCGTTTCGTGAGGCGTTAGTTTTCCATCCACAAAAACAGTATGTTCATTACCCATTACATGGAGGTGTGTGTAAGTGTAGTTATAATACATCTCATAAAAACAACCTAGTATATTTAGTTTAATTTTTTTGTTATAAAATAATTTAATAAAAAGAGTTAAGTGGTTGGAGATGTTAAATAAAACAAAATAACTAAAGAGAAGACATTACCTTCATATAATGTAACTCTCTTTGGTTTGATCCAAAAGCGTTTGTTGAAGTGCCTACTTCATAAGTTATGGATTCTAGGAGGAGGAGAGGGATATAGGGATCATAACTAGGTAGAGGTTTTATGAGACATGGGGATTGAGAGGTGTGACGAATGGGTTAGTGGTGAGGGATTTTTATATGGGTGGGGGAGGGGCTCTTTAGGAAAGTGTGAAAATATTATTTCATTATTTAATTATTTTCAAATTCTAATTTTTCAAAACATATTTAGTTCGATGATAAGATAACTCATGATCGAAATAAAATCATCCATTTAGAACTAGAGAGTTTTTGGATATTATTTTAGTCTTTATAATCATATTTATTTAAATTATTTATAAATGAGGTAAACACTCTATCATTGTTTTGTCACAAATGATTTAATTTAATTATTGTCTAAAAATTATAAAAAAATACCATGATGTATGAAATATTTTTTGATTTTATAGAATATTTTAATTAGAATTTATAATTTATATTACCTTATGTAAAAAATTAATTTACAAAAAGAAATTTTTTTAGGTCATTTTTTTCTTCACGTCAAGTAAATTAAAATAATGTGTCATCCTCACTCCTAAGTGGCCCCATGGGGTCCCAAAATTGACCCAAGGATGCTTATGGTCAGACGTGTGTCACCCAATAGGATTATGACACATGATAAGGTAATTTTTTATTATTATAGTAATATTTTATTACCCTTATATTCCATATTTACCCTTTAACCATGGTAAATAAAATATTTACTGAAGTAAATATTCATATAGTATAAAAATAAATGTTACCTATTTATACATTTGGATCTCATTATTAAAAATATGGAATAAATTTTTCCAAATTCAAATCAAAGATGTGGCATAAATTAATTTAAAATTAAATCTCGTTGTCAAAAGAAAAGGATTGTTTATAAGAAATAATAACTATAAAAGATTAACACTTGTTTATGTACAATGTCAAAGTGAAATTAATTCAAGTAACCATAATTGGATTAAATGGTAAAAATATAATCTAATTAAACTTTATAACCAATTTAAATGATAATCTATCCATTTAAATAAATTTGATTAAAAGGATGTATTGAATAAAAATACAGTATTTTTGACTAGTTATCAAAAATTGAATTTTATCAGAAAATTACAAAATTATACCCAAGGTGTATTTTGATGTCCTGATTAGAAAGAAGAATTTAATTTTGTCTAATAGAACTTATAAAAGTGACCAAAACTAGATTTATAGAGGGTTCTCCATTAAAAGGCGATAAATAGACCTTTTAAATAATTTTAAAGGTATTTATTCATAAATAAGAATAATTCACATTTTAAGCCTCTAACTATAATTGGATAAATGTAAAAACATTTAAGAGACATGAATAATCGTATTGTAGTTAGTTCTGTTCATTCCTGCCAATACAACAGTTAGGCGTTAACTACCATTTAAAATACTATTATTATATTATTATTATGCGACTTAATATTTCAAAGAAACCCACTGTTGCGTATCATTTACGCCATCGAACATAGAACCCCAATTTTTGTAAAATTAATATTTAATTCACAAAATATTAATTAGAAAATGTATTATTTCTTTATTTTCATGGGATGTCACATCCGTCAACTTTTTTAAATTGTGTCTTAAAAATTTTATTCACTTATCAAATAAATGGGGATTTTTATCCCTCATAGCTTTTTCATATTCCCACATTGCCCCTCCACCCATATGGTTTTTCCACAAAACCATTACCTAGTTAATTACATTATTCAACAAAACTTGTTCTTTACCGTTAAGAGTCTGGACTTGATGTTTCTCATAAGTGAGATTCTCATCCAACTGAACTACCTCTAGACTTAAAAGCTGGGATGGATTTGGCATATACTTTCTCAACATAGAAACATGAAAAACATTGTATATTTGGGATAAACATCGAGGTAAAGAAACTCTTTATGCAACTAATCAAGCTTTATCCAAGATTTCAAAAGGACCGATGAACCTCAGACTCATCATTCCCTTCTTACCAAAACGCATCACACTTTTCCATGGGGAAACATTGAGAAATACATGATCTCCTACATCAAAATAATGATCTGTATTCTGATTATCACCAAAAAATTTCTTCCTGGTCTGAGTTGTTCTCATGTGCTCTTGAATCAACTAAAACTTTTCTTCCATCTATTCAACCAATTATTGTCCCATCAGCTAAATTTCACTTACATTATCTCAAAAAGATATAGTTCGACAATTCTTTCCATATAATGCCTCAAATGGAACTATCTGTATATTTGAATCAAAACACTTTTTAAAAGAAAATTCAACCAATAAAATATGTTGGTCCCAACTTCCCAGGTATTCCAGTGAATAAACACATAGCATATCATCCAAGTTATGAATTTTTCGTTCTAGCTTCCCATCTAATTACTGATGGAAAGCTACACTAAAATTTAATTCAGTACCCAAAGACTTCTAAAGGCCATTCAAAAATACAGAAGAAAACTTGAGATAATGATATGCTAAAATGGAGAGGGGAACTCTATGAAACCTTACTATATCATAAACATACAAATGTGAAATTATATCTAGAGAAAAAGTATCTTGAATATGAAGGAAATGACCAGATTTAGTCAATCGATCAACAATAACCCGGATTGCATTATTACCTCGATATTCCATTGGTAATCCCACAATGAAGTCCATGGATATATTTTCCTATTTCCAATTTGGAACCAGTAAAGGCTGAAGCACCCATTTTAGTATCTTCCTCTCTACATTAACCTGCTCACAAGCCAAACACTTCCAAGTAAAATTAGTTATATCTCTTTTCATTCCATCCCACCTGTAATACACTTGAATATCTATGTACATCGATGTACCACCAGAATGTACTAAAAATGGGGAACTATGAACTTTAAATAACAACTCATTCATCAACTATGAACCACAAGTCTCGAATAATCCTTTCAAAACCCTTAAAACACAATAATTATCAACATTAAATTCAGGAAGCATTCCCTTTTAAACCAACTCTACCTTTTTCTGCAACTCATTGTCGTCCTTCTGGGGTTTCTTTATTCTGTTTTATAGAGATGATTTCACTTAATCCTAAAACAAAACAGAATAATTTATTTCACCCACAACATCTATTCCAATGTTCATTAAATAAAAAATCAGAGGACCATGTTCCAAACGTATCATGGTCAATAAAGCATTAATTTATCGACTCAAAGCATCAGCCTCATTATTTTCTTTTCTCGGATGGTAAAAGATTATGAAATCATAATCCTTGATTAATTCCTACCATCTCCTCTGTATCATGTTCAATTATTTATGAGTGAATATATACTTCAAACATTTTTGGTCGTTATATACTTCACATTTTATGCCATACAAATTATGCCACCAAATTTTAAAGCAAAAACAAAAACAGCTACTTCCAAATCATATCTAGGGTAATATAACTCATGAGGTTTCAACTGGCGTGAAGCATAAGAAATTACCTAATAATTTTTCATAAGGACACAACCTTGTCCTTTTAATGAAGCATCACTATAAATAACAAACTCACTATTTTTATAATGTAGTGCCAAAACTAGAGCATTCAGTAATATTCATTTCGATTCTTAAAGAAAATCATCAAATTATTTGGTCCAAATGAACCTAACAGCTATTTGAGTTAACTTTGTCATTGGACTAGGTTATCATGTAAAATTTTCAACTAACCTCGTTTAATAACCTGCCAAATCATTAAAAACTATGGATCTCGGTTATATTTGTTGGTGATGGAAAATATTTAACAAATTTTTTATGAAGGATCAACAGTTATGCCAATTTTTTAAACAATGTGACCAAGGAATGTTATTTTTTGTAACCAAAACTCACACTTGAAGAATTCCCCAAAAGGTTTCTTTTCCTTTAAGGTTTCCAATACAACACTTAAATGACTTTCAATCTCCTCTTTAATTTTAGAATAAACCAAAATATCAACAATGAACACAACCACAAACATATCCAAGAACTCATGGAATGTTATATTAATAAGATCCATGAATATGATAGGTGCATTGGTTAAACCAAAAGGCATAACCAAAAAGTCATAATGGCCATATCTAGTATGAAACACCGTGTTTTTAATGTCATATTCCTTTATATTCAACTAATGTTACCCCGACCTCATGTCAATATTCAAAAAATATTAAGCCCCCTGGAGCTGATCAAACAAATTGTTGACATGAGGCATAGGATACATGTTCTTAACAGTGATGTTATTCAATGCTCTATAATCAATGCAAAGTCTCATTGGATCATATTTCATTTTAAAATATAAGATAGGGTCACCCCATGGGGATGTTCTTGGTCAAGTGAAACCTTTATCTAATAAATCTTACAATTGCTTCATTTACTCTAATAGTTCAATTTGAGCTATTCAGTAAGGGGGTTTTGAAATTGGATTAGCATCAAGAACTAGTTCAATAGTAAATTAAACTTCCCAACTTTGTATAATACCATGAATCTCATCATGAAAAATATCAAGGAACCCATTTACCACTTGTACATCATTTATTGATATAGTTCATTTGTTTTCAACAATATGTGCAAGTAACATTCAATCCTGTATTTTACTAGTTCCTCAGCTTCCATATATGTTATCAAAAGTAAGGGTATATTCTTGTACACAAACTGAAAATCCTTCTGAAAAGAAACCTCTTTATCTCTGAAGTCAATCTGAGCATGATAAACAGAAATCTAATCCATACCTAAAATAACATTAATCTATCATATTATAAAAATAGTATGGTTTACAGGTAGATTCTTTCCAAACACAAGGAGAAGAAGGTTCTTATAATTTATTTTTTTCTACTTCTCTTCCTTGTGTTTTACAATATGTTCAATATTCAAATCTTGAGATATAATTCCCAATTTAGTAGAATACTTATCTAAAATGAAGTAATGTTTAGACCCCAAATAAAGAAACACATTGACATAATCTGAACAAACAAACAGTGTACATGATACTACTTCATTTGATGGCCCAATATCTGCTGAAGTAGTTGCAAAGGACTTCATCCCCCCTTTATTATTGTACTATGGTATCTCTCCATCTGTTGAGTTCTTAATGGGAAACTCAATTTTATAATGACCCATTTCATTTCACTTAAAACATTTTACTGATTGTAAATCAGATTTTGTATTATCAGTGCCCTGATCTTTTTTAGTGCAATTACGAGCCTTATGTATTATTTTTCCACATCGGTAGAACATACCAGGATTCAAAAGACATTCCCCAATATATTCTTTATCACAATTTTCAGAAATGGTAAACTTATGTTTCTTACCATCAGACTTTTTTGAGGAGTTATTCACTTTCTCCTACCACATTGACATCTTATTCAGTTGTTTTTAATAGAACACGTAATCATCAGAAATCTTCATTTCCACCTTATTCACATATAAAACTTGTTTTTCATAACTTTTTAACTCATGATAAGATAAATCCCTTCAATAGTTTGGATTTGATCTTGAGTAAAAACTGTTGACTTACTATCAAAATATTATATCACATTTGAAGCACACCTATTCAGTCAAGTGACTTTTTCTTCATAATAGGACACTAAGTCATCCTACTACATCAATTCTAGGAATTTTTTTCCATCCTAAGATGAACCACTATAGGAAAATATTTCTCATGAAATATACCTTTGGATTCATTCCAATGAAGAGCTTCAATATTCTCACTATCCCAGATACTTTTCACCATCGACCACCACTGATCAACTTCACCTTCAAAATAGTAAACAGTGAGACTAACATTTTGATGTTATGAACACACCATAACATTTAGAATATTATCTAGTTCTCTAATCCACCCTTCTGCAAGAACAGGGTTAGATGATCCTTTTAATGATGGGGGATGCTGCCCTATGAAATGCTCGACTAATAACATGTTCCCCTATGGTTGATCTGGTTGATCTCATGCATGGATTCCGCCACCATTTATAGCCTGAGTCAAATGTTCCTTCACATCAAAAAACTACACAGTTCTGATTCCAACAATCTCAAGTTTCTGATTTGGATGGTTTCCTTCCTCTTAATGTTGTCCCAACATAGCTTCCATGTTCTCTCTGCAGAAGACTATTCTGATCACGTAAATATCTTAGGTGAAGCAACATGGTAACTTTAAATTATATTTCACATCAATCATAAAAAAAATTAATTTATGGACATTAATTTAACAATAAAAAAACATATAAAGTTATCTAAAAATACCTTTTATATCAACTATATGGACTAGTCCTTAAAATAGTACATAATCTAGAATTAAATGAATAATTCACAATGAGGATCCTTTCAGGTTTAGAGTTTTTGAGAATTAGGCCATAAGTATAAAATTACATCTCATGAAATTAAATTTATACACTTCTATGTCGTTACAATTTATTTTACTAGAATAAAAAAACTCTTGAAAAAATGTATCATGTCTAGTTCCATGTTTTAGACAGCATGACTTTTCCTCGATCCCATCATTGAACCTATTAATCATTAAGTCCTGCGAAAACCATTTCAAAACTAGGGATGACCATAAAAATCTCAGTAAGAGTCATAAACCAAAAATGATAACATTAGTTCATCATTACATAAATAACATATGATCTTTAACATACCTCATGAAATAATAATATTTTTGAACAACACATAGAAATCATAAATCATAAAGGTAATTTTTAGCATCCATATGATACAAAAATTATAGCTATGACAACTACTATGGTAGTTACATTTGGAATACCCGTGATAGTATATTCTCTAATTCTATTAATAGAAACATTCATGTTTACCTCCATCACATTACCAAATGCATTGGAGAGCTATCTCAGACTCACCCACCCAAGGTTTATCACTGAACCACCCATATATGTAATCAATACCCATGAACGATAACATATTTATTTCTCAAAAAACAAACATAAATGAAATTTAACATTTCCAAATGGAAACCATAATATATCATTTAAATATATGGAAAAAACAAAATCGTTATCATAAGAATTTTCAATACCAAAAAATGTAAAGGTTTATATGGTATTTTTTGTTTTAAAAACATTACGGCCAATTATGGAATCCAAAATTCAAATAATAAATGTTGTGGCGGAAAAGGTCATTGTCACATCTTACGTTAAATAGAAACATTATTTTTTTATTTAGTAAATCACATAGTATAAAAATAATCCCTTTTAATGAAATGAAAATTAAAAGGTGTTTATACAGTGTATAAACTAAATTCATGCATAAAAACAAAATTTTCCTCAAGGAATGGAGATTGAGACGAAGTCCCTTACCTCGTGTCTGATTTGACCCATTCGTTATTTAATCTCTAGAATAATAAACTACATATAATTTCTTCTTGATTAAGATACTTTTTCAAGTTTATTATTCCATTTATATCACTTATTACAATGTTATAAACATTATTTAATCATTATTGTTAATATTAGTAGTTTTAACTATATTTGGTACGTGAGTCAAAAATAAAATAATTATAATTACATGTTTTTTTGTTTTCAAATATCCATTATCTATTGAATGGTATTAATGATGTAGTTATAACATATTTCATATATATCCTGTATATTTTGGTATTTATAATAGCACATAACATTTAGTGATAAGAAATGAAATGCATCGTTCATGGAGACAACAAGCCATACGTACGCATGAATGCTGCTTTGATTTCTATTTCTTATTTTAATAGAATTAAAATATAATTATACACAGGAATATTATAATTTCAGTATAATATCATATTTAATATTCTTAAATCCATTCTCTATATGTCCCATATATGGCATTAATGATTCACATCGCTTTGAGGGGGAAGTAGTCCGTACTTCCTCAAATTAAATTATCGCCTTTTCCCATAATAGAAACTATAAATGTATGATATAAATGAAAAATAAAGAAGAATAAATAAAACATAACCATAATATATATCATATATAAATACAATTCAATCATAATGTCCACCATGAGAGGCGGTAGGAGATAACTGAGTAATCACCATTTCGCGAGGCGTTGGTTTGCCAAACACAGAAACAACATGTATTTTACCCATTAGATGGAGGTGTCTATAAGTTTTGTTAGAATTATTCTCATAAAAACATCCTAGTATATTAAGGATACATGTATTTCAATAAAAAATGAATAAAAATATTTTAGGGGTTTTGAGAAGTAAAATAAAACAAAAGAACTTAAGAGAAGATGTTGCCTTTAAATCGTGTAACTCACTTTCGTTTGAAGCAAAAGGATTTGTTGAAGAGCCTTATGCCTTTGTTAAGGATTCTAGGAGGAGTATAGGGATGTATAAAGGATAATTGGTTAGAGGTTGGACAATCCAAGGGGCTTGAGATGTGTGAGGATGGGATAGATGTAATGGCTTTTTATAAGGGGGAGTGGCTCTTTAGGAAAGTGTGAAAATATTATTATATTATATAATGATTTCCGGTTTCTAAATTTCCAAAACATATTATAGTCAAATATAAGATGACACATGGTCGAAATAAAATCATCCAATATGAATTTTAAAGGTTCTGGATATTATTTTCATCTTTATAATCTTATACATTTAAATCATTTATTAATAAGGTAAACACTACATCATTATTTTGTCATAAATAATTTAAAATATTTAATCACAAAATATTATAAAAAAATACCATGATGTGGGAAATCATTTTCTATATCCAAATA
Organism: Viscum album; assembly: GCA_963277665.1. Taxonomy (NCBI): domain Eukaryota; kingdom Viridiplantae; phylum Streptophyta; class Magnoliopsida; order Santalales; family Viscaceae; genus Viscum; species Viscum album. Next base: position 559,606,950 of record OY728131.1, read on the forward strand.
ATATTTATATTCGAAATGATAACTAATATAAACCTATGTTGAAATTAATTTAATAAAAGATATTGGTTTATGTCATTTTTTCTTTACTAAAAGTTAAATAAAATAAAGTGTCATTATAACTCTGAAGTGGCCCCATTGTGTCCCAAAATCGACCCAAGGATGGTCATGGTTGGATGAGTAACAACTAATAAGATTAGGACACATGTTAGAGTAATTTATTTTTATTATTGTGATATGTTTTTACCCTTAATTACTTGATTTACCCTTTAACTATGGTAAATAAAATATTTACTAAAGTAAATATTTATAATGTCTAAATTTTTTTAACTATTTGCACAATTTGGACCTCCTGATTCCAAATATAGAATTTATTTTTCCAAATTCAAAACACTTATGTGGAAGAAATAAATTTAAAATTAATTTCGATTGTCAAAATAAAAGGTGTGTTTTTAAGAAATAATAATTATCAAATGATTGACACCTGTTTATATCCAATTTCAAAGTGAAATTAATTACACTAAAAAAAATTTAATTAAATTGTAAAAATATTATCTAAATACATTTTAAAACCAATTTAAATTATAATCTAACCATATAAATATAATAGATTAAAATAAGTTTTTAAATAAAATATAGTATTTTTCACTTTTCATCAAAAATTAAATTTTATCAAAAAATACTAAAATTTTACCCGAAGTGAATTTTGATGCCGCGATTATAAAAAAGAAATATATTTTTTCAAAAATAATTTATAAAAGTGCCCCAAACTAGATTTAATGAGGGATCTCCTTTAGAAGGTTTTAAATTGACTATTTAATGAATATTAGGGTATTTATGCTTAAAAATAGAATAATTTACATTTTAATCCTCTAGCATTTATTTGATAAATGTAAAAACATTTAACAAACATGTATAATCATATTTTAGTTAGTTATGTTCATTCCTTCCAATACAACATTTTGGCATTAACTACCATTTAAAATAATAATATTATATTACTTTTGTGCAATGTAATATTTCAAAGAAACTCGTTGTTGCGTATCCGGTACGACATCATACATAGCAACTCCTTTAACGTAAAATTATTATATAATTCACAAAATATTAATTAAATTGAAAATGTATTTTTTCTTTATTTAACTAGAATGTTACATCCTCCCCCTTTAGGAAATTATGTTCTCGCAATTTTATTCACTTATCAAATAAATGAGTGTATTTATCCCTCATAGCATTTTTTCGATTCCCACATTGCCTCATCCCCGATATGGATTTTCCACAAAACCTTTACCTGGTGAATTACCTTATTCTTCAACACTTCCTCTATATGGTCTTGAATATTGGACTGGTTATTCCTCATAAGTGATATTCTCTTCCAACTAAACAACCTCTAGACTTAAAACATGAGATGGATCTGGTATATTCATTATCAACATTGAAACATGAAAAACATTGTGTACCTGGGATAAACATGGAGGTAAAGCCACTATGTATGCAACTGATCCAACTTTCTCCAGGATTTTATATGTTCTAATGAACCTCAGACCCATCATTCCATTCTTAAAAAAAGCATCAGACTTTTCCATGGAGAAACATTGAGAAAGACATGATCACCTACCTCAAAAGAAAGATCCTTCCCCCATTTATCCATATAACATTTCTGCCCAATCTGAGCATTTCTCATGTGATTCTGAATCAATTAAACAATTTTTGCAATCTCTTCAACTAATTATGGTCTCATCAGCTTCCTTTCACCTATTTCATTTTATAAAGCTGGATTTCAACAACGCTTTCCATAAAATGCATCAAATGGAGCCATCTGTATATTTGATTAGAAACAGTTATTATATGAAAATTCAACCAATGAAATATGTTGGTCCCAACATCCCTAGTAATCCAGTGAACAAGCACGTATCATATCCTCCAAGGTTTGAAGTATTCATTCTAACTGCCCATCTGATTGTAGATAAAAAGTTGTACTAAGATTTAATTCAGTACCCAAAGACTTCTGAAGGCCTTTCCAAAAGTAAGAAGTAAACCTGATATCACGATCAGATATAATGGTGAGTAGAACTCCATACAACTTGACTATATATTCAACATACAATTGAGAAAGTTGATGTAGAGAGAATGTAACTCTAATAGGAAGGAATTGAGCAGATTTAGTAAATTGATCATTAATTACCCAGATTGCAATATTACCTTGAGATTTCTTCGGTAATCCCATAATTAAATTTATGGAAATATTTTCCCTTTTCCACTCTAGCTCCGGTAAAGACTGAAGAAACCCTATCAGTAGCTACCACTCTATATTAACCTACTGACAATTTAAACACTTCATAGTAAAATCAGCAATATCCCTTTTCATTCCATCCACCAGTAATACTTTTAAAGATCTCTGTACATCTTAGTACTGTAAGGATGAACTGAAAACGTGGAACTATAAGTTTCACATAACAAATCATTCTTTAACATTGAAACACAAGGCACACATAATCATTTCCAAAACCTCAAAAAAAATCATGATCAATGTTAATATTAGTAATCATACCCATCTGAACAATCCCTTCCTTTTTCCAGAACTTATTATCTTTCTCCTATACATGCATTATTCTGTCTGATAAAGATTATTTCACTTACAACTGAAAAAAAACATAAGAATTTTCTAAACCAACAACTTCTATGTCAATGTTCATCAAATCAAAAACCAAATTATCTCATTCCAAATATAGCATGGTCAATGAAGTATTTCTTTTTCGATTAAAATCACCATCCACTTTATTAGATTTTCCCAGATGGTAAAGGATCATGTAATCATAATCATTGATTAATTCCTACCATCTCCTCTGTCTCAAGTTCAATCATTTCTGAGAGAATATATACTTCTAACTTTTGTGCTCAATATATATTCCACATTATACTCCACACAAATGATGCCTCCAAATTTTAAATCAAATACAAAAACAGTGAATTCCAAATCATTTTTATTTTAATTTAACTCATGATGATTCAACTGACGTGATGCATAAACAATTACCTGATCATTCTGCATAAGGAAACAACCAAGTCCATTCAATGAATCATCACTATAAGTAATAAACTCACTATTTCAAGAAGTTAGTTCCAAAACTGCAGCCTTCATCAATATTCTTTTCAATTATTAAAAATAATCATCACATTATTTTTTTCCAAACAAACTTAACACATTTTCAAGTTAACTTAGTCGTTGGAATAGATAACAACACAAAATATCCTACAATCCTACTATAATAAACTACCATACCAATAAAACTACAAAATCTCATTTTTTGTTTGTCTTGGCCATTAATCAACAACTTTTGTTTTAGTAGGATCAATAATTATGCTGTTTTTCAAACATTATGACCATGGAATGAAATTTATTATAACTAAAACTCACACTTACTGAATTTCCCAAACAGTTTCTTTTCTTTTATAGTTTGCATGAAAACCCTTAAATGACATTCAACCTCCTCTTTGCTTTTAGAATAAACTAAAATATCCTCAATGAACACTAACAAAAAAATATCTAAGAACTCACACAAAACTATATTCCTAATATCCATTAATATTGTAGGTGCATTAGTCAAACCCAAAGGCATAACTAAAAATTCCTAATAGCCATATCTAATACGAAACACAGTCTTTAGAATATCTTCTTCATTTACATTCAACTGATGGTACTCCAAGCCCAAGTCAGTCATCCGAAAATACTATGTTCATTGGAGCTAATCAAACAAATCATCAATATGAGGAAAAGGATACTTTTTCTTAATAGTGATTTTATTAAATTTTCTATAATCAATGAAAAGTCTAATTGAACCGTATTTATTTTTAAAAAATAAGATAAAAATACCCCATTGTGTTTTTCTAGAGTAAAATTAAACCTTTATCTAATAACTCATGAAATTTCTTTTTTGACTCTGAAATTTCAATTTGATCCATTCGATAAGGGGGTTTTGGAATTGGATTGGCATCAGGAACTATGTCAACAGTAAATTCAACATCCCGATCACGTATAATACCAGGCAACTTATCAGGAAAATCATCAAGGTACCCATTTACCACTGACCCTTCATTAATATAAAAAAGTTCCTTTTTCTTCAATAATATGTGAAAGGTAACATTCATTTCCATCATTTACTAGTTATGCAGCTTTTTGATATGTTATCAAAAGTAAGGGGTTCATTTTTGTACACAAACTAAACATTTTTTAGAAAATAATCCCCTTTATCTCTACAGTAAATTTTAACGTATAAATAGAAGGAAAATCCATACCCAAAATAACATCCAAATATTCTAGAGGAAACAAAAATTATTTTTTCGTGTTGATTTTTCCTCACGTAAGGACATACAAGTTCTTATAAATTTTTTTGTTTCCACATTTCCTCCAGGTGTTTTTACCATATGTTTGGGATTCATATCATGAGTTGGAATTCCCAATTTACCCGAAAACTTATCGTAAATGAATGAATGTGTAGACCTCGAATCAAAAAACACATTGGCATAAACTGAACAAAAAAACATTGTACCTGATACCACTTAATTTGATGGCCCATCATCTACTGAATTAGTTGAAAACAACATCACCAATGATTCCACCCATTTCATCTTGTCTCAAAGTGAATGTTGATGGGGCTGCATTGGGTGCACCAGGTATGTCGGGGTGTGGGGGAGTGTTCCAGACCTACCGAGGGTTTGTCAAAGGGTGCTTCCGCCACACCATTGGAATTAGGAATGAATTCTATGCTGAAATCTATGCCATGATATATGCTTTCAGGTACATTGTCCGGTTTAATTGGTGGTTCATATGGATTGAATCTGATTCCCAGTCTTCAGTTTATGCTTTGAAGACTATGACACGTAATGTGCCTAAGTGTGTGCTGCCTCAATGGGTTGATTGTCTTAACAAGGTAGTGAAAATGCGTCTGGAGGTCTTGCATGTCTATCGGGAGGCTAACCATGTGGAGGATGCTCTGGCAAAGCGGGCACTTCTTGATCCTGGTGGAATGTGGTCTTTCACGGTGCCTGATTATTGTGCCCCACTTGTGATGTCTGATAGATGTGAGGTGTTATACACTCAATTATGTAATAACCCCTTGTATGCCTAAATCTCATAATTTTTATTTTAATTTTATTAGGGACAGCTTCCACTGGTTCCTGGTCTTTTTTCTATAGTTACGTTCCCTCAAACGAGTTCTTTATTGGACACTCATTTACATAATGCACCATTTCATTGAACATAAAATATTTTACTGATTATAATTCATATATTGTATTACCATTACTCTAATCTTTTTCAGTGCAATTACAAGCCTTATGCCCCATTTTACCACATTGTTAGCACCTACTAGAACTCAAAAGACATTTCCCCACATGCTTTTTACAGAATTTTCACAAACTGTAAACTTATTTTTATTACAATCAGAATTTTTTGGAGAGTTATTCCCTTTTTCAAGCCACCTAGGCCTCTAATAATATTTTTTTTCAATGAACACCTGATCATCAGAAAACTCCATTTCCGCCTTATATTCACATAAAACAAGTTTTCATAACATTTTAAATCATGAGATTCTAACGACCATCGATACTTTGGATTTAATCCTGAGTAAAAACTATTGATTTAAATGTCATGAACTCATATAAAAGTTGTAGCATAACTTTCCGGTCGAGTGAATTTTTCTTCATATGCAGCCACTGAGTCCTCCACCTGCATCAATTCTAGGTATTGTTTTTTTATGCTAATACTAACCACCTTAAGAATATAATTCTCAAGAAACATAACTTTTAATTCAACCCAATCAAAAGCTTAAATCTCTTCACTATCCCAGATATTTTTCACCATCGACCACTGTTGATCAGCTTCACCTTAAAAACGATAATCTGTGAGACTACACTTTTGATTTTCTGAACACCCCATAACATCGAAAATCTTCTCTAGTGATCTAATACACTCTTCTACTAGCACATGGCCAGATGATCCTATATATGATGGGGGATGTTGCCTCATGAAATGATACCCTACTGACATGTCCCCCTATGGTTGATCTGGCTGATCTCATGCATGGATAATACAACCATTTATAGCCTAAGACAATTATTTCATCACTGAAAAAATGGTTCAGTTCCAATTCCGACCATCTCATGTTTCTGATTTGGAAGGTTGTCTTCCTCCAGATGACGTCCCAACATTGCTGCCAAGTTTCGTATGTGGAAAAACCTTCCGAACACAGAAATATCTTAGGTGAAGAAAAATGCTATCTTGTAAATGCTATATCACATCAATTATACCATAAATTAATTTAAGGACATTAATTTTACAATATCCTAAATTCTAATGTTATCTAAACTGACCTTTGATACCAAATGTAAGTACCCGACCGTAAAATATTAAATAATCTAGAAATAAATGAATAATTAACATTGAATATATTTTCAGGTTTATATTTTAAGATAATTGGGCCGTAATATTACATTACATCTCATGAATTACAATGTAGACACATCTACTCAGTTCCAATATTTTTCACAAAAATAAAAAAAACTCTTGAAAAAAAGAATCATGTTTATTTCTATGTTTTAGACAACATGATATTTTTGTGAACCAGTACTTGACCCTATTCATCTTTATGTCCTATGAAAAACATTTTGAAAACATGGGATGAGCATAAAAAATCTTAGTAAGGGTTATAAAACAAGAAAGAAGACATTAGTTCACCATTACATACATAATATAATCATTTTAGCATACCTCTTGAAATCATAATATTTATGAATAACACATAGAAATCATAAAGGTAACTTGTGGAATCTATATCACACATACACAATATCTATCATAGCTACGTAGGGAGTTACATTTGGAATACCCATCACATTATATTCATTAAATCTCATTAGAGAAACCATCATGTTTACCTCTGTCACATTACCCAATGCTTTGGAGAGTTATCATGGGGTCACCTACCTTATGTTTATCACAGAACCACCAGTATATGTAAGCAAGGCCCATAGACCATAACATATTCATAGAAAATAAAACAAACATAAGGAAATATGAGATTTCCACATTGCAAACACAATATATAATTTAAATATATAGACATAACACAATAATTATAAAAACCATTTTCGATACGAAAATACGTAAAAGAGTATATGGTATTTATTTTCCTTTTAAAAACATTAAGGCTTGTTATAGAATACATAGATCAAATAATACTCGCAGGGCAGAAAAGGTTGTTGTCACTGCCTATGTTAAAAAGAAACATTATATTTTTTCATTTAGTAAAACACATAATAGAAAAATTTACCCTTTGAATGAAATGAAAATTCAAAGGTGTTTATGTAACATATGAAATAAGGTCATGTATTAAAAAAATATTCCTCAATGAATGTAGATTGAGGCGAAGTCTATTGCCACATCTCTGATTTGACCTATTCGTTCTTTAATCTCCTAAATAATAAACAAAAGTTAATTTATAATTGATTATGATCATTTTTAAATTATATTATTCCATTCATATCACATATTACAATGTTACAAACATTATGTAATCATTTATGTTAATAATGGTTGTTTTGTCGATATTTATTACATGAGTCAAAAATGAACTTCTTATAATTACAAGTTGTTCATGTGGTGAAATATCCATTATAACTAGAATGATATTAATGATTTAGATATCATATATATCTTATATATCCTGTATATTTATTTATTTATAATAGTAAATAACATTTTTATATAAGAAATGAAATGCATTGTTCATGGAGATGGTAACCCTTACGTATGCATGAACGCCACTTTCGTTTCTATTTATTATTTTAATGAAATTGAAACATAATGATACATAGGTATATTATAATTATAGAATAATATAATATATAATATCATTAACTCCATCCTTTATATGTCCAACAAATTGAATTAATGAGTCATATAATTTTGAGGGGGTGGTAGTCTGCACTTCCTCCAATGAAATTATCGTATTTATCCATAATGGAAACCGTAAAGGTATGCTATAAAAGAAAAACACAGAAGCATAAAGAAAACATAAAAATCATATATATCATATATAAATATAGTTCCATCATAATGGCCACCATGAGAGGTGGTTGGAAATAACTGACCAATCGTGGTTTCGTGAGGCGTTAGTTTGCCATCCCCTGAAACAATATGTTCTTTATCCATTCGAAGGAGGTGTGTGTAAGTGTAGTAAAAATACTTATCATAAAAACATCCTAGTATATTTTGAATACTGTTATTGTTATAAAATGAAATAATAAAAAGAGTTTAGTGGGTTGGAGAAATAAAATAAAACAAAATAACATGAGAGAAGGCATTACCTTTAAATCAGGTAACTCCCGTTGGTTTGAACCAAAAGGGTTTATTGAAGTACCTTCTGCCTATGTTAAGGCTTCTGTGAGGAGGAGAGCAATTTAGGGAGATTAATTGTTCTGAGTTTGGATGAGCCAAGGGGCTTGTGATGTGTGAGGAATGGGTTGGAGTTTAGGGATTTTTATAAGGGGCAGGAGGGGCTCTTTAGGAATGTGTGAAAATATTATTTTATTATATAATGATTTTCGATTTTTAAATGTCCAAAACATATTGAAGTCGAAGATAAGATGACTCATGGTAGAAATAAAATCATTAAATACGAATTGGACTGGTTTTGGAAATAATTTTAATCTTTATAATCATATATATTTAAATCATTTATTGATAAGGTAAACACTACATCATTATTGTGTCATAAATAATTTAATTTACTTAATATCTAAAAATTATAAAAAAAATCCATGATGTAGGAAAGTTTTTTTATTTCCAAATAATATTTATAGTCAAAAATTATAACTTATAAAACTCTATGTAAAAATTAATTAACTAATAGATATTTTTTTAAGTCATTTTTGCCTTTACTTTAAGTTAATTAAAATAAAGCATCAGTATCACTCCCATGTGGCCCCATGGGGTCCCAAAATTGATCTAAGGATGATAATGGACAGAATTTTATAAACCAATATGATAAGGAAAAACATTAGCATAATTTTACATTATTATTGTAATATTTGATTACCCTTATTTACTAGATTTACCCTTTAACCATGGTAAATAAAATATTTTCTAAAATAAATATTCATAATTTCAAATAAATTTTTACCTATTTACATAATTTTGACATCCTGATTCAAAATATGGAATCGATTTTTCTAAATTCAAAACAAAAAAGTGGCAAAAATTAATTTAAAATTAATTCTCGTAGTCAAAACAAAAGCTGTGTTTTAAGAAATAATAACTACCAAAAGCTTGACACTTATTTATGTCAAATTTCATGGTGAAATTAATTCCAATAACCAAAATTGGGTTAAATATTAAAAATATAATCAGATTACACTTTGAAACCAAATAAAAAGATAATCTAACCATAAAAATAAATTAGATTAAAAGGACATTTTGAATAAAAATATAGTATTTTTCATTATTCATCTAAAATTTAATTTTATCAGAAAATAATTTTTTTTACCCAAAATGAATTTTTATGTCCTGATTCTAAATAATAATTTTAGTTTTTAAAAATTTACATATAAGAGTGACCAAAACTAGTTTTAATTTGGGTTCTCCATTATAAGGCGGTAAATACACCTTTTAATGAATATTCGAGTATTTATGCATAAAATTAGATTAATTCACATTTTAAGCATATAACGTTTATTGGATAATTTTAAATATATTTAAAAATAATTTATAATCATATTGTAGTTAGTTCTTTTCATTCCCTCCAATACAATGGTTAGGCGCTAACTACCATTTAAAATAAAATTATTATATTATTATTGTGCAACGTAATATTTCAATGAAACTTGTTGTTGTGTATCGGGTATGCCATCGAACATTGCAACCCCTTTAAGGTATAATTATTTTTAAATTCACAAAATATTAATTAAAAAGAAAATTCATTATTTCTTAAATTACCTGGTATGTTACATGTAGAATATTTTTATTAATCTGATCCTTAATACATCTCATGCATATCATGAATGAAATACAATTCTTTGAAGAGGTTGTAGTCCACACATTAACAAATGATGTTTTCATATTCACGAAAAAGTGAAAGAATGAAGGTATGTGTTATTAATAAATTTAAAAAGAATAAATAAATCATAAATATAATAAATATCTTATATAAACTATAAATCTAGTATTATTACAACCATGAAATATAGAAAATGTAAAAATTAATGATATTGATTTGTGAGGAGGTTGTCCTCTGTACACACGAATGATAATTGCATACCCCATTTAATGGATTTGTGGGAATGTGTACATAGAACTGTTATACTAATAAAATATCAATATATTTATGATATTGAGGTTATTAAATAGAAATTTAATATGAATAATTCAATGGTTTGAGAAACAAATAAAATTAAAGTGATCGTTGAAGAATTTTACCTTGGTTTTGGGTAACTCCTTTGGGTTTATACCAAAATCATTAATTGGTTTAATTAAAGACAAAATTTTGGAATCTAGTATCATGAGAGGTATTAATTTATTATATTTTCTCATATTTTGGAATATCCAAAAAGAATTTTTGGATTGAATAAGTGGGAGTGTTGAGTGACTTTTTATAGTGGGGGAGGAGTGGCATTCATGTATAATTTTGAAAATGGAATTCCACCAAAGTTTTTTCCATGTCATCTGGCTCCAATAATGACAATTATTCATGAAAAAGTATTATTGGGTCTAAAAATTATTATTTAATTGATTTTGGAGAAGTTTCTAGCTTATTTTGGCCAATATTTGTAAGGATTTTTCCTTTGTTGAGATAATTATTCTCTTAATCGATGTAATTAATTTTTATTAGCATTCATGATTTTTTTAAAACTAATATGAAATTATTTTAAATTATAAATAATTATTATTACAAATATGGAATCTATTTTACAAATTCAATTCACAAAAGTAGCAGAAATTAATTAAAAATTAAACTTGGAGAAGGAATGAGAAGGTGGGTTGTTAATGTAAAAATGTTAAAATTCATTCTATTTTTTTATATCAAATTTCAATGAGAAATTGAATCTATTGACCTAAATTTGTTTAATTTATTTAATATAGATTTATGTAATTTTTAAAACCTATCAAAAATATAATTTATAATTATTTATTAATTAGATGAAAAATCGTCTTCAATTAAAAATTAGTATATTTTACTATTCCTCAAAAAATGAAACATCATAGAAAAAAAATATTTACCCTAAGATAATTTTGAAATTAATATCTAAAAAATTATTATTATTTTGGAATATAAAATTAATAAATTTCCAAAATTTAGTTCTAAATAATGTTCTCCATTAAAGGTCACCAAAATTGCCTTTAGAAAATTATTTCTTTTTATGCATGAAAATGTGTTTGCTCCAATTATTTAACAATATAATATATTTTATTAATGTAAACAACTAATTTATTGAATAATATATATATATATATATATCATTTATATAATTCACTAATAAAAATTATTTTAATTTATTTGGATAAAACACCTTTGGGAGCATAAAACATTTCTTTTAGATTAAATTTGTTATTATATTAATTTATAAATAATTTGTAACATATGAGTTAATTATATATTTTTATAAACTATATATTTAAAAAATATAATTTATACTATACATAACCAATATTTTAATGGTTAGGTTATATATTATTATATTATATAATAGTAATTTAATAATATATTATTTTTTGGTAAAACTCAGTCCTCCATTTAATGTAATCTCTGTAAGAAAGTCGTTATTTTATATGACATAAGATAACTATGTTTTGAATGAATTTAAATATATATAATATATTAAAATTATAAATCATTCCATGAATTCTATAGAGTTTATACACTATCAAATAAAATTTTCTCTTATAGAATTTTCAGGGTGTTATATTCTCTACACATTAAACAAATTTTGTACCACAATTTTACTTATATCTTGGGAAAAAATTGTTTGATATTTCCTATGATGAAATACCAAATTGTGATAAGGGATCATAATTAATCTTCCAGAAAATAGATACTGATAATTATAAATTTCCTATGGGATAACATATGTCTAGGACTCTATGTTGGAGAACATTAGTGGCAAGTAGAGATATAGACTTAGAGGGAAATCATGAATATTTATTGTAAGTGATTAATATCATTATTCAGAAACCATAGAACAATCAATGGAACATTAAAGCACTCAAATTCATAAATCCAATATGAATTAAAAGACCATATGTTAAACAAAAATTCTTGTATTAGGGATTTATTTTTTTCATCATTTTTATAACATAGAGTTATAATTCTATTTTCTATGAATATAAAAAATATAATAACTAGATACATTTCAATTTTATATGAAAAATTATATCTTTTGGTTGTTCTTCAATCTCAAATTCGAATTCATACCTTACTTCATTAATTGGATATTATAGAATGAAACCTTTTTTGAATCACTAACGTCATCTTTTCAAGAATAACAATCCCTATAAAACAAGTCATTATATTTGTCTCTAACTATTTTCTAAAAAAAATATGATTAAAAAATTAATCTATAAACCTAAAAATTTACACTGCTAGTTATTTATAAATATTTATTAGTCATATTAGTTTACGAAAAACATAACATACTAACTATCACATCATGTAGGACAATTGTAGGTGTAAAACCCTTATTGTTATTCATTCCTAAGATGACTCCCCACCACCTTGCCAGATTTGATGGGTTTTGAAGAAAAATTTATGTTTTCATTTTTATAAACCCATTCCAAACTAATTTACACAATATATATGATATAAATCATTGAAATTTAATCATTAAATTTCCCTTTAACTAATCTTTTCAATACAACCCAAATACAAAAACTCTTCACTCATTTATCTCCACATAGATCCTTCCTTGGTCTTGGTTTCTTCCTAGAGAATATGGCACTAACTCAGGTAATTCCTAGGTTCTCTATAATTAATGAAACAAACTATAAATGAATTTTGAGAATGAGATTTGATTCCTTCCATCGTACTCTTCATTTTTTTCTGAATAATTATTTTCTTTATGTATGTTTTTCCCACACATAAAGAATTTACAAGATTTATTGAGACACATTCTTGGGTGTATCCCTTAAAAGAAATTTATTGATGAAAATTGATCCATTTCTCCATATGGAATCCATAATATTAGTACATATTAAACAATTTCCTTCTCTTATTTTGTGAGTTATGAAGTTGGATAAGGTATTAGATAATAATAGTATTTTGGGTAAAAAATTCATTGGCATGATATATTTCACTCCTACCAATAACTAGTTTGGTTTCTCATTATCCCCACATTTTCCTTCTTGTTCAATGATTACATGACTCCATTAATTATCATCCCTTAAATAAAACTAGGGAGCATAGTTTATGTAACAATATTCGTAGTGATAAAAATTTATAAAAATTTATATGATATCTAAATCATGAAACCATATTTTCAATCAAGAACAACTTACATTTTTCATAGTTTTTTTATTTTCATCATATGTTCATATAATTAACAATGGCCTCTAAATAAAATGTGAATTGTCCTTTGAAAATTACATGGCAATTTCAAATTAAGTAATAATTAAGGACAATTTTTTGTACTAGGTTACACTCAAGTCATTCCTTACACACCTTTTCATAGTGGTTTCGCCTATGTACATATATTATAGAACAATGTCCACTTGTAGTATCCAAATATAGAATTATTACTAGAAAAACCTAATAATATATATCTAATTGAAACTTTAGGGTATTATACTATACATATAATTCTACCATAAGGATATTTTCACCAATATGTTTCTACATTAATCTAGTTCCAAATATTTCAATTAAGACATCTATGATACAAATTGTTTTTTCCCAACACTAGAAATACCGATGTTGGTTCCTTCTACCCTTATATTTTCTTAAGATACATGTAAATATTGTCTCAATGGACTGACTAGTTTAGTATTCATTGTGAACTAGATACATAAAAAATTTTAGTGTTGCAAATGCATACACAAATTACAACATAATTTGTAATGAGGTTAACATCATTATCTACTTATTGTATAGTTAGATATATTTCAAAGTAAACTTCAGGGAATCCTAAGGAAAATAAAGCATAATAAATGTGGCCTATAATGGTCAATATGGATAATAACATCAAAATAAATAATGAATCAATTCGAATACTAACTATGGTATCGTAAATATCTAAACACACATTTCATGTAACAAAAAAACTATGAAGGAAATGTGTAAACAATATGGGATGGTAAATAATGGAAAGAAAATGAAATATAAATAATTAGATAAGGAAAAATCAATATGGAAAGGTATGAAATTGAAAACACATTCCATTTAATTAGTAAACAATGAATATAGTTAATCCATAGACTTTTTCATTGTGAAAATATCATTGATAATAAATACTAATTAAAAAATGAAGGCAAAAATTAATTATTAGACATCATGTCTAAGAAACATGAATGCCTTTATATCAAGACCATACAAAAGTTGGTTTAAAACTATAGGTAGAAACTTGTTTAATTTTAAAAACTAATTTTTATCATTTGAACATGTTGATTTATCGATGGGATATATAAATTTTGGCCCCCAAAACATCATTTCCTATTATAAAAATTCATCATATTTAATAAACAAAAAGCCTTATCAAATATTCGTATTGAATAAAAGATAACTATTTATATAAATCTCTCTGAATAAATAAACACACTACCAATGTAATCATCATATTAGAAAATTTTATATGATTTATCCAATAAAAATATCCATGATCAATGATTAATATAATTAGGGGGAATTTAATATCTAACGATCATAGGAAATTGAATATTTCATGGGGGTGAAAAGGAAATCAAAGAAGTGAATGTCTATAATATCCTTAGGAAAATAAATCATAGACCATTCCAATAAAGAATAAGGATGGTACAAAAAACCTAAGTGGTGTAAAAATAAATGGTTTTTGTCAATGATGAATAAAAAGATTATAAAAAGATATTTTAAAAATATCATTTAGGAAAATATACATTTTATAAAACAATTCGAAAATACATTTCTTTGAAAGTAATTCATGAAAACATTTTCTTTGAAATATATCTTTTTAAAAATTTAATGTATTCTTATAGTAAATGATGTTTAGTAAATCCATATATGTTTTAAAAGGTAAAATAAACATTCCTTTTCAACAGTAAAAAGGTTTGAACAAATATGTGTTCGTAAGGAGTAAATAATATTCCTTTGAAAAAATTTCAAAAAGACACAAGTATTAAAAAGACCATTAATAAATTATTTTGAAAAGGATAGAATTTTTTTTATGAAAATTTTAATAAAACATTGTATTTAGAGGATAACTAGTTCTCCGACTAAAGAGATAAATGATTTCAGGTTTTCAAAAAAACATTTTGTAAAACATTTTGAATATGAAAGTAAGGAAACAAGATATTGTTTCTTAAAAATAGTCCCAGATATGAAGAGGAAAATAAAATTAAATGGTTTATTGAAAAACATCCATATATATTCCCTTAACATAATTTAAAATATCACTAATCTCTATAAGAAAAAGATTTAGAAATAATCCCTTCAATGTCCATAATGTTGAATTGAAAATAAATCAATGAATAGATTATGTGTATCAACTATAAATCTACATAAGACATGTGGAAATAATAAAATATATTATAAAATTTCATCACAGGAACAATGTTAGAATATTAATGACAATGGGGACGTAATATAACCTAAAGAAAAGAAATTACGTTATAAAATTACTATACCACTTGGTAACATTAAGATAATGTCCCTATAGATATAATAAATCAAATTGAAATATAAAAAAATAATAATTAATTATTAGTTATATTAAATGTCAAAAAGGTAAGTATAAAAACCATATAATTGAAACTAGGTGCATAACAATACAATATGGCTAAATAAAATGAAATTGAGACGAAATACCTTACTCTTTGGCAACTTTTGAATTACCATCCACAGGGAAAAAAATATAATTGAAACTATAAATACACAGAAAATAAATTTATACATGATATAAAATATAATAATAAAAATATATGCTCCCAAAAATTAATTATGTGGTGAAAATATTGTATTTATCATGGAAAGAATTGTGAGACAAGATCCCATTACATTGTGTTTTCTATCTGGTGAATGTATTTTAACTTCATGTATAATGGTTTAAATAATTCCACTAACTAATACCTGAACCATAATCATATGTATAATTTCATGTATGATATTTTTATAAAATCTCATTATCCTTTTGATAACAATCATTCATTATTTTCACTATTTTGGGTATTAATTGACTTATTTTTTGAGTATGTGTTGGGTTGTTTCTTGTTGTTCTTGTTTATTAGTTCAGGATTTCATCATCTCCAAAATGTAAAACAATATTTAAATATAATATATATTAATTATATTGGTGTTTATAATAATCCATATTATTTTTAGATAGCATTTGTAATGTATTATTTAGGGAGACAGTAGTTCGTACGTATGCATGAATGCTAGTTCCATTTATTTTTGTTATTTAAAAGAATGAATAGTAAATGATATATATAGAAGTGTGTGTTGGTTTTTTTGTTTTCCTTATAATTGAAATATTAAATTTTTTTCATATATGTCACATATTTTTATTAATACCAAACTTTATAGTTTCCATGTATATCGTTAATGAATCATATCACTTTAAGGAGGAGGTAGTCCACACATCCACAAACAATTTTATCGTATTCCAAAAATATGAAAATAATAAAATTATATGTTATATAACAATTTTATTATCATAAATACATAATAAATATAGTATAAAAAATAAAAAAATATTTTAATAATTTTTCTATCATTTAAATGTTGTAAAAAGAATAACTCGTGAAATCGATTCATGAGATGATAGTTTCTCGTACACACAAACGATGATTGTGTATCTCGTGGGATGAATGTGTTTGAAAGTGTAGGTATAACTCTTATAATAAAAAATATAAGTATATTTAAGATACTTATATTATTATATAAAAATTAAATATGATTAATTTAATGGTATGAGAAAAATTAAATGAGAGTGATTGTTGAAGAATATTACATTGTTTTTAGGTAACTATGTTTGGTTTATACCAAAATCCTTCCCATGATATCTATCTGTTATATGAGAGTCTTTTAGGAATAGGGGATTGATGTTGGGATCATATTTATCTATGTTTTTTTATCCAAATTACTTGAGTGGTGTGAATAAGTGGTAGGTTTGAGTGCCTTTTTCTAGTGGAGGAGGAGTGGGATTTTTGTAAATTTTCCAAAGGGAATTCAACCCATATTTTCAAATATTAAATTGGATACAATAATGAATAAAATTTTATAAAGGGTAAGTTAATAATGATATATAAACATTCAATTACTTTTGGACAAGTTTTTTGGTCATTTTTCCCTTGTGTTTAAGATTTATTCATTTGTTATGATATATTTTCTCTAAATCTCTACAATTAATTTTAATCAAATTCACAAAACTTTTTAGAGAAATTAAATGTGTCTATTATTAGATATTATAAATTTTTCTGATTATAAATATGGAATAAAATTTTCAAATTTATAATGACAGAAGTTGTATAAATTTGTTTAAAATTATTCCCACATATGAAATGAGAAAATCAGTTCTTAAAGTAAAAAATGTTCAAAAGGCTCCCAAGATTTTATATCCAATTTCAATTTTAAATTGATTCCAATAAACAAAATTGGATTATGTTTTTGAAATTTAACTAATTAATCTTTTTAATTAAATCTGAAATATAATTTACCATTATAAACGAATTACATGAAATGTAGTTTTCAAATAAAATTCAATTTTTTTCATTATTCATAAAAATATTAAACATCATAGAAAAATACCAAATAGAGCTATCAAAAATATAATGGATGTGTTTTTATAAAAAAAATTATTTATATACATAATAGAATTGTATCTTCATAAGTTAAATTAATCAATATTATTTAAATTTATTAATGAAATTTATATTTTAGAAATTAAATATAATTTTTTTGAATTCACCCAAAATTTTGATATGATTAATATAAGTGTGAATTAAATGTTAATCATAAAAGCTATATTTTTGTCCTAAAGGTAGTTTTTTACCTTTTGACATAGATTTTATTTTAAAACTAAATTTTAACACTTTATTAATGTAAATTTGAAATAATAATATCCATTTTTTAAATATAAGTGTTAATATTTGTTTAGGGTAATATTTTTTTACTTTTTTAGTAAGATTCATTTTGGATGAATTGTGATAAATTTGACATTTTAATGAAAACATCATTTTTCAATAATTTTTTATATATTAGAATTACATATTCGATTTAATTTAATATTCAATTACAATAATTATAAAAGAATAATTCCAATTTAGTTCATTGCATTAAATTTCAAGTTGAAATTGGATATAGAAACATTTCAATCTTTTTAACTTATTAACCTTAAATACATGCATTCCCATTAAGTCTTCTGGATTAATTTTAAATATATGATCGCAATTTTTTAAATTTAATTTTTCAAAATGGATTCAATATTTTTTATTTTAAGGTACAGATTAATTATTAAGAAAATTTTCATTTTCTGGTAAAAAAATTATCGTTGAAAATACTATGTTTTACCAAGGTATCGATAAAAAATTGAAATAGGTTAGAGTTAAAATTTAATGGGATAAAATTCTGAAATCTAAAACATTTAATGTGTTTTTGATTTATTTATTAAATATTAAAATACATTAAAACATTAATTATCATAAAAATACATGGAAATTAATTTCACCTCAATGTCATTGGATTTAATTATAAAATAATCCCTATTTAATCACTTAACAACACACATCCTAAAGTATAAATATCACACTCGCCACCCCATTTATCATGAAAATATTTTAATCCCATATAATATCTTCTAAAATCTATCTACACAACTCCCCCACGACATAGAGATTCTGTTCTATCAATAAGATTTAATATTTTGTCTTCAAATGTACTTCATATAGGTGATATTTAAGACATAGTTTTATTCAAAACACCTCTACAAATTTATTTTCTTCTAATACTGTAATATCACCTCATTCATAAATCATGTAATTATAGCTCAGAAATATTGTATATACAATATAATAATGTTTATAGTGGAATATATTATATCCATCCCTTTTAATACATCCTCATATTCAAATAAATGAAACTATATTCCATGTTAAGCGAGTCAATCACCCCCATGAATATTGGTGTCATTTTTTTCATAAATTACATCATGGATTGATATAAAATTTATATCATAGTTAAATAATATTTTAATTGGTATTCTATAAATAATTTCATGTTTTGTTGCTAATATATCGGGATACTATAAAATGATATTAAACAAGTTCCTGATGGTCAGAAAATACAAAAAATACACTAATCATTTGACATTAATATTTCACCAAATGACTCATCATAATAT
The DNA here is from genome assembly GCA_963277665.1 of Viscum album. NCBI lineage: Eukaryota > Viridiplantae > Streptophyta > Magnoliopsida > Santalales > Viscaceae > Viscum > Viscum album. The sequence goes on from OY728131.1 coordinate 559,626,522, forward strand.
TAGAATCAAGATTGATATATGAGATCATTTATACTTTTATAAGTTCATTAATATAATTTTATTATTCTACTTTTATTTTTGTGTCCATTTTACAAGAAAATTAATAATTATACACAACTGAACCGACCATGAAACCATGAAATTAACGTACCCAAAACCATGAAAATTAAGAAACCAAATAAATGAGTTGGTTGTAATATGTTATAAAATTATCATATATTATATTATAAATTAGAATATATTTCCGAAAAAAAATTAATAAAATTATTTAAAAAATTATACAATTGGGTAAATTTTAAAAAACTAATGGGTATCATATGGTAAGGGTTTTCTTAACCAAATTTCCATTCATTGGGTTAAACTTATACTTCATATTAATATTTTATAATGATTATGTATGAATTGAATTTTGAATATATTATGTCTTATTACAACTTTTTTTTTGTTTATTTATAGAGGATACACATAATTGATTCATTTGGTTAATGATGACTTTAATGATATGATCTCTCCAAACCTCCATATTTCTTTTAGGTTATGCTTTCTCTCAATTTTTGTTAATTTAATTCCATCATTATTTTTTTATAATTCTCTTATGTTATATTTATATATACCGAAATATGTATGATTCTCAATTAATATTTATTTTTTGAGGAATTACATATTCTATAAGGTTCACTGGACAATTTCTTTTCGATAAATAAATCACATTAAACTGAACTATTTTGTTTCTAAACTATTTTCTAATACACTCCGTAAATTGTTTTAAACCAAATATATTTTCCAAAATTACTTTTTTATGCTATAAATCCATTTTATTTAATTTCAGGTTTTATGAAAACAATTATGCTTTTTTCCTATTTAAAGACTCTATTATTTTCCCCTAAAACCACACTTATGGTGAAAATTTCTAGCAACCATTTTTTTTCAATCCAACTATGAATCATTATATTTTATCAACTCCTTTACTAATTAATTTTCCAACTAAATTTATCCCCTTATTTTAGGGGTACCATTTTTATATTTCATCTTGATATAGCTCATGACAAAATTACAATACCCATTTCATTCCATGGGTTACCATTAAGATTATCCCTTATGTTTGATTCTTTATGTGGGCTATATTTTATTTATCATTTTGTAATGGGTTCACCCATATAGTGTTCCGAAGCATTAGGTAGTGTTTTAGTCTCATGGGATTTCATATATAGGATTAGGTAGTACACATAATTTATCAGAGGAATTTTTCAACCAAGTCATATAGTCTTGGTAGTTAGCCTTGAATCAAGTTTATGTCATGTTATATGTCACTACCACTATCGTATATTTGCATGATTGTATGATTCCATGTTCAATATGATATGATTTCATATTATTAATCAAGATCGATAATTATATTTTTATAATATCATGTTTTATAACTCATATTATACAATTTAATCCCATATTTATTCCATTGCTGGGCCTTTTACCTCATCCTTTTGGTTTATTTTTTCACCAGGTTATCCATTGTAGAAATAGGAGCTCAATGGGAGTTATGATCTCTTAATTGAGATTAAAAAAATATTTGTAATTCATGTTATATTTTTTCTAATAATATACCAATTCTTCAAAATAATGTAGACTTTTCAAATCGTGGTTTTTATTACATAGATAATTATTCTTAAAACCATGTAATAATATATGTTAAAGGCATGGGACACTGTAATTATATCAATACATAATGTTTCAGAGTTGAGAAAACATAAGTGAATGTTTGTAAGTCCTTATAATGGTTTTCTCTAGTGAGGCCATATAACATTGGAAGAATTTGGATTAGTTAACTTTTCAATTGAGTGTCATTTATCATTTAAAAAATGAAAATTTTCTATTTATGTTTAATGTATTTGATATAGAAAAATATATTTGGGATTATTTGTTAATATAATGAATTTTTTTTAACGATTTAAAATTAGGGATTTCACATGAGTTTATAAGAACTACATCCACAAATACTAATTATAAATATAATATTCATAATCTAGTTAATGATATTTCAATTTCATTATTGATATAAATAGATTTTATTTATTTTCTGTCTCATGAAGGATTAAACTAGTAATGTTTATGAATCAAATACCTTGGATGAAATTATTAAATTTATCTGTTTCTTAAATTGGGAGCCTGTAAAAAAATTATTCCATTTCTAAATGATGTTTACTGGAAACCTGAGCAGTATTTCTAAAAAACTAAGATGTAAGTTTTTATTTGGTTATGAAAATAGAGGTTATAGGTTTTTGGATTTTAAAATATGTAAACTAAATTAAACAAGGATTTATAAATAGTATATCCAAATTCTATATGTTGAGGATCAAATTTGAACTTCTAATGTTACCATATACCAAAAATGGTTTTAATTCTTTTCCCATTTTAATAGATTAATGATAGGTGCATCAGTTGATTTATCCAATAAACCTAGGTTAATGGAAATTAAATTTATTTTCCTAATACACATTAATTCGTGGTGAACCTATCTCCTTGTGTGTTTGGGAGTTAGAACACACTTTTAAATCACATAAGTATAACCCAATTGGGTGTTATTGTACCCATGAAAACTAATTGACACTAATGTCCCTTATACACAAGATTGAAATTTCCAGACACTCACATCTTAATGAAAGCTATTAATTTGAGCGAAGATACTATATAATGTGGGGGAATAATTATTATAATCCAATTTTGTAATAGTGAAAAATAAAATTTAAACCCCAAATACAATTGTATTCAATGCATTTACCATCCTTTGTGAAGTTATACCAATTGACAAGAAATGTGTTTTATTTAATTATGTTATACGAATCATGAATCAAAAGGGAGATACTCCTACCACAAATCACTATAGAGATTACCCCATCATTTGAGTGGTGACTAGGAAGGAAAATTATTATAATTAATTATGAATCTAAAACATAAATAAAAATTATTGATGAAAAGAAACAGTATATTCGAGCATACCAAAAAATCAACTATGGGAGAAGTAATTTTCTTTTTTTGTGATACTCCTATTTAATTATTGTTAGTGGTTCCTTCCTCCATGTTGGAGATTCCACTTCTTATTTTATGGTTCAATATCTCATGGTCTTAACCTTAATAAAAACATCCATATATTCTAGGGTTTTATGCTTCATGAGATTCATGACATATGTATTTTTTCTCATTGGTGTGGATATAAATATTTTTTATTATTTGATACATAAAAAAGAAATCAATTAATGATATGAGTATAGAGGTGGAAGCATAGATTTTTCATGATTAATTTATGAGATTAATGAAGTATCCTCCTTATAATTCATGAGTCAAATTTTTTTAAGGCATGTAGTGACTATGAGGTGTCCAGTTATTGGATTGACCCTGAGGAAGATGAGTGAAGAAATGAAAATTTTTCATAAGGTTACTCTTTAAATGATTAATTTGATAAATATTTATTAGAATAAAATTGCATCATATTGTATATTAAGTATTCTACATGTGGAAATATGAGTTTTATTCATGAGGAATACTGAGTACATTAAGAATTTCTTTCAATATTTGATTCATAGATCCATGGAGTTACTTTAAATGTCACTATGTGGCAATTCTTAATGAAAATTCAATATGGGACTATGAAATATTAGGTGTATAACCACTCCCATAAGAACACCATAATTTTCATATTGATTCATTGAGGTAAATAACAACCTTTCATTTTATTAAAATAAACATAGCTACTTGAAAAATTATTCCTAATGTCACAAATTTTAAATTTTAATTATTATTGTAATTCCAGAAGATAAAATAATCAATTAAAACTCGATATTTAATCAAAATAAAAATAAAACTCAAAATTATTCCTTAAAATACTAAATAGAATAAAAAATAAAACATATTCTTTGTATTTTTTATTTAATATCAATGAGAAATATGAGAAAATGTATTGAAATATTTGATTATCACATCCTAGTTTTACTCTTTTTTTGTTTACTTATTTTAGAAAAATTTCAATATTCTTATCCTAATATAAAAAAATACATTTCATTAATTTTATTAAATATTTTCATCCCATTATTTTTTTGAACTATTAAACATCTATTTATATAAAATGACATGGATAAATTCGTCTTTAACTAGCTGATCATTTTTGTATCCTTCTATATGATTTACAAGTCAAGGAAATAATGTTAAATAAAAATCATATGTTCAACCTAAAATTTTTGGAAGTTGACACGATAGTGCTTTTATGTGATTTTATTGGAATTTCTCTCTGGGAATGTGTCAAAATTCTTATACTGGTATTTGGAATCCTATTTCTGACTAGAAAATATCTTCATCAATTCTAACATGATGGTTTCTTATAAAAACCATGAATCCTTTTAAATTATTTATATACATCACCCTGATAGTGAAACCATGTAGAAAATTTTCCATTATATATCTTATATCATTTTATTGGTCTAATCTAGCCACTAATCAATAAATGATTCAAATTAAATGCATTTTTTGTATAGTTAAAAACTCTCACCAAGATAAACACTTCTCTTATGAATAAAATATTTTATCACAAAACTATAATTTTGTTTGTCCTTTTTTATTCCAATTATTTCCAATTATAAAATTCATTTTTATTAATACTAATTTTCCATGAGTACTTTTTCCAAATCATAAATGTTATTTTTTAATAACATTACTTCTATCATTATTGTATATTTTAACATCGTTTTATCAAAATGAGATAATATTTCATACACTATTTTGGATCCCAACAACTTGAAATAAAAATGTCCTCCTATTTTGAATATTTATTAAAACAATAATTCCACATATAGATCATTGAACATATGAAATTCTAGGATTAAGAGATACAATACAAGATGAATTGTCATATAATTCTCTATATATTTTTAATATAATATAGTGTCCTCTGAAGAATTATACTTCTAGTAATTATCTGATGGAAAATCATCCACATTTCGTTTTTATGGCCATTTAATGTTGGTATAATTACTATATGATGGAATTGATTCATCATTAATATCACATTTGAGAATTATAGTTTTTTAAATGTCCCTAACATTCTCTATTTTAATGAAATTGAAATCTATTCATTAAATCACGTTCACATCCATTACAAAACACACATTGTATCTAAAATTCTCATCACCATTCTTAATAAAGGTACACAGATTAGATCTTTCATATCACATATTTCTGTGATATTCAAATGCATGTAAATATTTTAAATATCCATATAATCCTAAATGCGAGAAAAATAAATGGTTATGTCAGCTTATCTTTCATCTATTTCAGAAATCTAGAGGGATAGATATTAATATATCGATGAGGTAAAATAAAAATTGACCAAATTATCCCCATAATATATTTGATATTTATCCAAACACATCATGTTTTTAAACATCTCCAATATTGTTCTATTCATGTTTTCTTTAATCCCATAATTTTGTGGGTTATGTGGGTCGATAATTTCATTTTAAATTCCTTAACTACTGTAATAGGCATCAAAATCCCTATAAGTGTACATTCCTCTATTTTCTATATGAATACGCATTAACTTCCTCCAAAATTCATTCCCTATTATAGTATTTAATAGATGAAAGTACTATAATACATAGTATTTTATACACAAAATTTGAAATCGCGGAATTTTTAATATGAATAATCATTAATGGTTAGAAAATATTCATTATATCCAAGGGATTCCAGCCATATAGTCCACATACATTATATTTCACCATAATACGGAACTCATATATCCTTGATTATTCAATAGTGAATGAGACACTATGTTACATAGATTATAAGAATTATACCAACAATATAGTGATGCATTATAGTATTAAAAGGTTATCAAAATCTTCCCCATAGTGGATGAGTCTCTTTTTCTTATGATGTCGCCCCTCATATTCACTTATTTTATAATACCTCTCCTTATTTTTTATTGACTCTCTGAACAAATATCTTCAAATAATTATTGTAAAACATGTTTTACATAAAACCTTGGGTACGGATGATGTCTCATTTCACTATATTTCATCCACTATTTTTGAATATATAATCATATCTTTAATTTTAATAGGATTTACATGATGAATGGTTTAGTAAAAGACATCGATATTGTCATTCATCCGTCTATGTGATTGATTACTGAACATTCATCATGTCTTTGATACCAGCCAAGAAGGTAAAATTCACCAATATGGTAATAACCATATTGAATAAACCAATTTTACTAACATGATAAGTAATAAAATATTCATGATGTAATGTAATGTGTTAAAATTTTACCATTTCGACTTTCAATTAAATATATTGGTAATATAATTAATGTCATGTCTCTAGAAAATAATTAAAGAGAAGTTGTATTTCTCATGTAATAGTTACATTCACATCTCAATATCATAATTGTTATTACCTTATACATTATATTGGAGATAGGGGTAGTTCTACATCATGATAATAATAAGTATATAAATCAATGAAAATATTCTCGGTGTCTCTCTCTATTAAATAATAGTAATATTTATATATTGGTATCGTAAAATCTGTTGAAATTACTCTTCCCTATATTTGATTTTTAATTTATTCTATTCAAAAACCTGCATTTCAACTCCCTCAATTCTATATGATGATATATTTTTCTTTTTTGTGAATCAACAACATATATTGATTATTCTCATTTAAAAGTGAGACTTTTTCCTTTTTCATGGTATACGTTCCCATAGTAACTAAATTACTATGGTATACCACTAATGTATCATAACTTTTTAGATACTTTTTTCGTATGTGGTAAACCTAATATTCAATAGTTAGAGGACAACTATTTTCCACTAAATAATTCTCATGTATCAAAAACTCATTAGTTAATTCTACTATATCGTTTTACCTTTTTAATTTATTTACATTGAGGACATGATCTTTTTTAAATAAATAATTTTCTAGAACATATTCTTCAATTTAATAGAATATTCTTATACAAGTTTTACATAATAATCATAGTGGTAGATATTTTATCAATCCATTAGTAAATATGACATATCAACTTATTATATAGCTTCATCATTAATGCAACATAAATGGCATCAAAATAAACTCCTATTATTTTAGTGGTTACAAAAAATCATCTATATTAATAAGAACATCCATGAGACAATTTTCAATTTTTTGTTGTAGTAATTCATTATAAATTTCCCTCCAATTGATGATCCCTATTGTGACATTTCATTAAATAAAAATAAGTATTTAATGTGGAGAAAATAGCTCTATCCATTATATAAAAAATGCTAAAAAATGGATTTTATAATTATTTCCAAAATTTGAGGTATCTAAAGCATTGTTGGTTCAGGATACTAAATTGAAATAATTAAAAAAATTAAAAAAATTATAAATAGAAGAAGTTCATGGGATCTTCTACAATTTTTAGATGTTCAAGGACATATTTATAATTTCAAAATACACCATGGATAATTTTTATATTTTTGATAGTTTTAGGGATGATAGGGTAACATCTTTATTTGAATTTGAATTCGAAAGGATGAGGATTCCAATTTATAGTGTATTGCAGTTGAGAAGATACCAATGCCTTATCGGTGGGGTGATGATATCATCTTTTCTTCAACATTTTATGAGAATATTAGAACCTTTTGTTAATAAAACAATATATAACACATTTTATATTAAATTAACTATGATTTTAAACAAAAATTCATTAAGATCATAATTTTATGTTTTTTACATATGTGGTATAATGTACCAGGTTATATAAGGATGTTATAAATTTATTCTTATTGATTTAAAATGAGATATTTCATTTTATATGTGAGATATTTGGGTTGTAATGTTGGGTTCACTATCCAAAAATCTATATAATATGACCATTAAATCAATAGGAGTATAACATTGAGTGAATAGTTAATTCATGTTCATAAGGACCATATATCAAGACCATTCAATCTGGGATTGGTTCTCTAAGAGGCTTCCACAGTTAGTATAATGTCCCAAATACCATGAAACCTCACTATACATTTAGGTTTAAATTTCATGATTCTATTTCTAAAATATATATTAGCCTTTTAAAAACCCATTTTATTTATTAACATTAATTCAGTTTACTTGACTGCTTTTATAGAGTGATGTTGGTGTTTATATATCAATAAATGACACATTTATCTATAGAGTAGATCATAAATACTTTGAATCTAGGGTTCGATCTAAATGATATTCCATATACTTTAATATATATAATTCTATTTGTCTGTTTATTTTTCATTGGATTGATCAATAAAATTATATTAGATCAATGTGGTTGGAATTTTCTCTTTAGAACCCAGATATTGGAACTATACATTCCATTTTTATTTTTCAATGGTTCGATGGATTAGATAATTTTAACTAACATTAGAATTGGTGTTCCATGGTCTTCATACACTTACAATTTAATATAAGTATATATATTCTAATATATAGTGGGTTGTGACTCCTTTTAAAGTAATTTGTGTTATTTTTGTCCATTTCCTACATTGTGTATTATAAAATAATTATTTTGAAATGATTTGATAATATGTTATTCCATTGATTTGATAAAGATTGATAACTTTTTTAGATTTTCACAAAGCATGGTATTTATTTATTAAATAATGTTTCATGAAAAATACATTTTAACAATTTTAAAAACATTTATTTTAAGAATTCGTTTATTCAAAATGTTTGGGAAAACTATTTTTTAGAAGTAGACGTTTATGTTGAATTTGAATAGTGTGGGTATTAGTAAATTTTTATATGTTTTTTATAGAAAAATAAGGTATTAGTAATTAATGAAATATTCTATATTTTTGTTTCATTTTAATGGGGGAATGATATTCAAAGGCACATGGTTGGGTAATGACCCACAATGGTTATATATTATGATCATGTTGAAACATATAGATTTTAAACAATTTTTAATAAATATTTTTGTATATTTAATATATATTTTATATTTTAATGTTGTAATAAATGTATTTTTATTTAGTAGTATAAATAATTTTATAAAGGTAAAAATTTCTTAAAATTGGAATTTTTATAATAAAAATATTATTCCATGGTTAATCATCATTGTGAAAATATTTAATTTTTTCTTAATTTTTTATAGATTTGGAAAATATAGTATGTGATTGTTCAAAGATGCATGTGATTAAAATTTAATTCTAATGAATCTAATAAGAATCAACTGTGTTGGGAAGGATCATTTCATTTTAATTACCAACTATATTCTATTCTGTAAGAATTATCTTTGGAGATAAATCTTCATTACTGGAATAATAACACAACTAAGTTCCTTTTATATGATTCAATAGAAATAATAATGATCAATTTTCGATAGAGAAAATTCCCATAATTTTATAATAAAAGGCATGCATAACCTTGCATAATAATTATCTTTTCATGAATTTAGGTTATATCAAATTAATCCAAACAAAAGTGAAGCTCATGTTAGAATGATCCGTCTAACAAAAATTACCCATCAAAAAAATCCCACATAATATATTTCATGTTAGATATTACCAATATGACATATGATTTTTTTAATATTTTGGAACAAACCAAATCGGGTCTCCTTCTAACTGACGACCCACATGTTCCACAACAAGGCTCGAGGGGCGTTCCCAATCCCCAAGAGCTGGACCAAGTTCTCGGGTATCAAAATAATGTTTTGGGAACGATTTACTTGAAACAAAACAAACAAAGAATAACCAATAAATTGAAACAAGAAAATCCAAAAGTCACAAACAAACAATCCTTTAACAAAAACCAAAATTTTTGTTAAACGTATAAAACAGAAACCCAATCATCTACAAAGTTTAGGGGATAGAATCCAACTCAAAAAACTATTCCATGATCACAGGAGACCACACTCAGAAAATCTACACAATGTTGCACTAAGAAGTCAACTAACAACCTGATCCACCTCTCCCTAAATCCTTACCACTACCCGTATTAGACATAACCAATTCTTCATACACCCAAGGGTGTAAGTGGAGTTTCATCTATGTCCCAATAGGATGCCATCAAGAAAATAGTCTACATTTAAAGATTAAATGATGAAAAAAGTTTCATGTGTAACCAAAGAAAAAAAATTCTTCAACAGTTTTAATGAAAACGGTTGGAAGAATGAAAACATTAAACTGATGGTAGTTTTAAAATAAAGAAAACAATACTTTTATAACCTAAAATAAGTCACACCATATGTTTATGATGAGTGTAATATAATTTAGGATCACCAAAATTGGGAGAGGCCCTATAGGTACTAGAATAAAGTGGTACCATAGATCATTACATATCGGTAAAAAATGGTATAGAAACCAAAAGACCATTAAATATTAGGCACGACCCAGTAGTTTTGAAACACATCCATAACCTAGTGGTCTCCCAAAATCGTACAATGTTTAGTAATTGTTTTAATCGTCACACCATACATGTGAAACTAGACCAAAGACACCTCTGTATCACTTGCACACTAGATCTAGTCTTCCCACATTGTCCCTCAATTCCAATTTGTGTAAATAAAAGGTGCAGGTTCATAGTTCATGCCAAATTATAATACACAAAACAAAAAGGGTGTAATTTTAATAAATTTCACACTTTCACATAAAAAATAACATCATTGAGAAAGTACACACTCCAAAAATATTTCAAACCTCAACTTGCATAACTGCCATAGTCAAATAACCAGTTGTACAATTCAAAAGACTATTTCCACAGTTAAACACACACCAGAAAAATATATTAAACAGTTTTCAAAATGTGTTTCATGAATCAATATCCCAAAAACCCACTAAAAACATTTATAAATACACATGCATTTACATTACATTACAAAATAAACCGCAGTCCCTACACATTTCAGCAAACTATCTGCACAACTTAACAAACACCAATAAATGTTTTATCATTGGTATTCATTGTGGAAAGCACTCATATTGCCTAAAAATACCACTAAAAATCAAAATAAAATAAAATATCATATAAAACATATTACAAACCAAAAAATGTTATTAATAATTATGATAAATTATTTAAATAAGAAACATAATTTGTCAATCAAGAATTGTATGCGTAATCATCTACCATGGTGTAGGAATTACAACCAAAATTGAAATCAAACTCCTTTTGTACATCAATATCACCACAAAAGAACAAAATTGGAGGCTAAAACATGGTATCAAATCAATGATTTCAAAAAAAGAACCAACATAAAACCATAACCATAACAACAATAACACCAAAATGAAATAATGGAAAACTGAGGTATTCCTCACCTATAGAGAGGGGTCTGAGAAGCTGTACGGGAAAGGTGGATGGTACCAAAAGGTGTTGTGTTGGGTGGATCATCACAGGAAGGGGTCGCAACCAAAGTTGGTAACAACTGTGGAGATGCTTTGGGGGGTTTAGTGTGAGGTGGGTGATAGGGGTGGTGTGTGTGGTCTGCTGGATAGGAGAGGGTGCGTCGTCATTGGAGAGTATAACAGGGAGGGGAGAGCGGTAGAAGGGGGTGGGGGAGGAAAATGGTAGCACTTATAGGGTAATAATTTGGAGGGCCATCTCGTAATTGGGAGAGTGGAAAGGACTAGGGATAGTGGAAGAATAAAATTAAAATAAAATATAAGATAAAAATGAATTGAAAATAGAATGAAAAAAACCATAAAAACATAAAGAAACCTAAAATAATTATAAAAAAATAATAAAAATATTGATAATAAATGTTTTATAATGTTATAATTAATTTCAAAAACTCAATTCAAATATTTATAATAATAATAATAATAACAAAAACAACAAAAAAATGATAACGACAATAATAATCTGAATATTATTATTATTATTCATGGGTAAATTCAAATATTAATAGTAATAATAACTTTTTTCATTCAGTTAATTAACCACCCATGCATCGGGAGGCCTCATGTTAAATTTGATAAGCAACATGTATTCTTCTGTGCCTTTCCCATGTGCTTGGCATTATTAATCCAATATGCACATTTATCAGTGAAAAAGTGCAAAACGCAAGTTTGGCATGACCCACATTTCAAAAAAACAATTATTAATAGGGAAGAAAACAATATGAGTCAAAAAAATAAAGATTAAAAACATACCACAAAGTGTATACTTGGTGTGTCAATTATCCCCATGATGAAAACATTCCTCCCTTGTATATTCAACTCGATGTTTGATACGAAAATAAAAATGAGTACTCCTACTCAACCCTTGAATTATACTCCCAAGTATCATGTGCATCATTACCACAATGTCATAGAATATAGACCAATGGAATGGACATCCTATAAAGCACTTTAAATTAATAATCCACTTTCAGTACTGGGTGCTCAATCACCGATAAATCAGGCCCTATCTCCAACTCGTCCCAATTCAACACTTGTGAAAAATCAAGATTATACATTATCAATTGGGAGACATGTAATACATCGTGAATTGTCGTCAAATGAGATGGAAATGTGATCCTAAATTCCACCATTCCAATCCACACAATGATCCTGAAAGGATAGACATATCACGGTTTTTTCATTCCTTACATCACAAATGATGGTGACCCATGTGAGGGTCCTCCATCAAGAATAATCTATGACCAAATGAAAATCCATTATCCTATCACCTCTGATCAGTATAATATTTGTGGAGACTCTGATCCTAGCACAATGCTCGATACCAAAATTGAGGTCCCGCCTACCTCAACCCAACATAAAAGATATTGTCAAGGTCGACCATAGAGCACCTCAAATGGGGAAATTTGAATATAGTATTTGGTATCTATTATGATAAGAAAACACAACTAATCCCATATAGTTATTCAAATTATCCCTTCGAATAAAACACACATGCACAAAGTATGTATTCAGAATTTGATGTTCCCACTCAATATGACTATCCATTTGAGGATGGAATACCATGATCATTTTGATTTACGATCCCAATGCACTTTCAAGGCCTTCTAAAAACCAATATTTAAATTGGGGATTCCTTTCAGAAATAACCCCTGATGACACATGATGAAGACTAACAACCTCTTGAACATACAATCGGGCCAACTCATCCACCTTTGTTGTATCTCTCATCAGAATAAATTGAGTTATTTTTTCAATTGGTCAATCACTTCCCAAATGGAATTTTTTCCTCGGGTTATAAGATCAATTCCAATAAGGATGTCCATAGAGTCCTTATCCCATGTCTAGGGAAGAATGGGTAATGTATGGAGAAAACTAGATGGTCTATGATACTCTGCTTTCACCTTCTGATATGCGCATCACCTTGACATGATGTTTTCAATTTCTCGTCACATATCAAGCTACTAGAACTATAAAAGAGCATCATAATACATCTTGGTTGCACCAAGGTTGATGGCCCATTATGATTGGTGACTCTCCTGCTTCACCACCTTCAATAGAGAAAAAGGCACCACTAAGTGCCCCTTGATGTATAAGATCTCCTAAGAAGACAAGTACCAATCAGGAGAAGTCTCCCTACAATGAAGGGAACATATATACCACTAACATATCTCATCACTGGGATTCCTCGGTTGAATAAATTCCAGAAGAGCAAGAGTCAACTGCACAATGGACAATAATGTACCTCAGTTGAGCTCTTTGGTCTTCATGTGCATCTGGGATAAGAGTCCCATAAAATTCCACTCATCACTGGACTTCATTAGAGCCTTCACGAGTACCTTCCTTCTCAAGGAATCAACTAGAAAATTACCCAGGAGCAGGGTTTTGAAAATGTCAAAGTCATACACCTGCAGACACTTGATCCAACGACACTTCCTAAGATTGAAATTCTTCTATGAGAAAATGTTGGCTAGGCACTTCTTGTCAGAATAGACCACATTTTTCTCACCAAATATGTAGTTATTCATTTTCTTCAAGACATTTATCACCTCTGAAAACTCCATGTCATGATTTGGGTAATTTTTCTCTGGCGGTCAGAGTTGGAAAAAACCGTAATCCACCACATGATCATCATTTGTGAGTACACACCCAAGTCCCATACCTAATGCATCATAATAAACCACATATCCCTTCCCACAATCTGGAAGATCAACACCAGTGCGGTAGTCAATCACTTTTTAAACTCCTAAAAGAAATACCATCACTCTAGGATACAATAAAACTCTACCTCTTTTCAGGTGAGTGGGGTCATGGAAGAAGAAATCCATGAAATATTCCGAATAGAATGCATGTAATAACTTGCCTAGCCAAGAAAAATCCAAATCCCAAACACATTCCTTAGTTGTTCCCATGAAATCACAATACTGAACTTATTAGGATCCACTAAGACACTTTGTTTCAAAATGAAATGGCCCATAAACGTCACTTCTCAAATATATAATGATCAATTTTTAAGATTGGGGTATAGGTAGTGATCTTGAAAAGTGTCCAAAATGATCCGCATTTGATGTTAATATTCCTCCTCAGATCTAGAATAAACTAGGATATTATCCACAAAAACCATGAAAAATGAGTTGAGAAGCTGGTGGAAAGCCCTATTCATGATTTCCAAAAAAAACTTCCAGATCATTTGTCAATCCAATGGGTAGGACCATAAACTCTAAGTGGCCATACCTACTTCAAAAATCCGTATTCATATTGTCCCCTTCCCTCACCTAGTGTTTTTGTTACCAGAACACAAGTCTATCATAGTGAACCAGCTTTCACCCTTCTTCTGGTTAAACAAGTAGTCAAAATGGGGTAAATGGTATTTATTTTTTATGGTAATCCTTTTCAATTTATGTTAATCAATTCAAAATCAAAGGGTTTCAGTGGCCTTCTTTAGAAATAAGACTTTGGCAGCCTGAGGGGAGATACTCTTCCAAAAGAACCCTTTGGATTCCAAATCATGCACTTCTTTCATTATTTACCTCAATTTTTTTGGGTCATGTGATATGAGGGAAGTGATATAGTCTATGATCCTGGTTCCAATTCAACCAAGAACTCCATGTCATGTTCTAGGGGAAAGCGTGAAAAATAATCTCAGTATGCCTCTGGAAACTCATTCAAAACAAGAGGTAATCCACCTTAAGAAGCACCACCATCATACTACAATGCAAGGTGATGATAAATGATAGGCATGATATCCTAGATCTGGATGTGGGGGTCCCATGTGACCCCATCAAGTATCCAATTAGCCATAAAATACATGGGGACTCCCATCAGGTTCCATAAAACCAACTCCATGGTGAAAGCAAACAATGTTCACTTAGAAGCACACTAGCCAATCTACTCCAAGGTTCACATAAAAAAGTACATATCTAGGACTAATATATCCCACTCCATATCAACTCCTAAAACAGAGAGCATGCATGATGAAAACATAAGGCCTTTCTACCAATTTTTCCCCAATGTTGTTACCAACTACATGGAAAAATATAACAGTTCTGTAGGTAGGTTTAGCATATTCACCAAAAATATATATATAATGGAAACTAAAGAACTGGTATCAAATAAATCATTAGATATAGAATATTCAATCATAATGGTACATCGAACAGTCGTAGGTCATACATCAGATCCTACTGGTGACTGATCTGTAGTTCATATATGCTTGGTCCATGTCTGAGAACAACCGCTTTCTTACCGATCTACCCTAATCGAGCTCTACAAAGAATATTACCTAGTCCTATCACCACCAACCTCATACTATGATCTTGTTGTTAGAGTTGGCTCTGACTGAACAAAAACTCCCCTGGATGCCACAGATCCTATCCGACTCTCATAAGGGTGTGTCACCCTGCAAAATCACTACACATGTCCCATTAATCCACATCAATTACAAGGCTTGGGAGGGGAGGGACATGTGGGTCATATATGTCCCGACTTCCTACACTGATGGCACACCAAGGAACCTTCAATAGAAACCCAAGATAAAGTCTTCCTAGGAGGATGGCATGAGCTTCCACCCCACTTCTTCCCTTTATCATCACACTTCTTCTTTTTCTCTGACGAACTATTACTCCCAAACACTGAAATAACCTCAAAAGAACCAGACCTGACCATGCATTCAATCTCCACCATGAAAGCTCAGTCAAAAACCTTAGCATAGGTCTTCACCTTAATCAGAAATACCTTACACTATATCTCTAGTCACAAACTATTTTCAAACCACTAATCCTTCATCTGTTCATTATACACTATTTAATGTGTAAACGATACAAGCTATATGAAGGGGTTGGAATACTCTATCACTGACTGGTCCCCGTAAACTAGATCACTAAACTGATAGGATATAGAATACAACAAAACTTTAGGGATTTATTAGTCATTGAAGACCACATTAGAGTAATTCTAGCTCAAACGTTGATTCTTCCCGCATTGACCCCCCGAGTCCCACCACCTTCGAATGGGACCTTATAAAAGGAACGAAGCATACTTCACTTTTACCTCATTAGAAGTGTCTAGTAATTCAACCATGAGCTCAATATTCAAATGACTTTATTCCAATTCCTGAGGCTTTGTAGTACCTAGAAATGAAGGTTGATCGTTCCTACGAAATTGATGGGATTAGACCGTTTTTGGACCAGATTCTTCTTCCCTAGCTTGAGCAGGGGAATGTGGAGGAGTATCTCCTTTTCATAGACCCCAAATTGCATGGAATATAGCTTCCACCAACCACTGATCAATTGGTGGGGGGGAAATCTCTCCAACTTCCTCCCATGGGTGCATGTACTCTTTTTAGGGAGGCATATTGCAACAAGTATCAATAGATACCAAATGTAAATCATTAATACATCATGTCAAATCAAAAATAAAATTACAGTAAGGAAAATAATTGTCTTTAAACCAAACATAAAAGAGAAAAATCATGTCCAAACAACCTCTCCCCTCCCGATATCCATTTGAAATCTGCATCCTTCTCATCTAACCGAGAAGAGAAGTCAAAAATGTACCGTGACACACCATGGCGACTCAGGGTCTGTCCCAAGGTGTGTTGTACTAGCACCCTACTCCAAACCAGAGATCCAAGCCCCATCCATACTTGTTCCTATCTAACCAGGTTCGTTCCAAATAAAATAACCCAAAGAGCATAACCTCACATTGATATCATATTTATCACAAACCAAATTGGTTTTCTATCTTACAGATGTCCGACCGAGTCCGCAACAAGGCTCGAGGGGCATTACCCATCCTCATAGTCTATAACAAGTTCCCAGGTATCAAAATAAATTTTTGGGATTTATTTACTCGAATAAACAGACATACATAGAACAACCAATAATGTGAAACAAACCAAACTACAATAGACATCCAAACAAGACCTTAACCAAAAAATAGATTTTTAGTTACACATTTAAAACCAAAACTCAAACAAATACAATGTCTGGTAGTCAAAAATCAACTCCAAACCACCCCTTGTCCAAAGCACACAACCCTCAGTCCATATTTAAAATGTTACACCAAGAAATAAATTAACAACCTGATCCATCACTTCCAAAATACATTCCTCTACCTATATAAGACAAAACCAAATCAACATACATACAAGGGTGTATATAGGGTGTGTGATACCACCCAATAAGATTCCCCTGAGAAAAGATTCCACATATAAAGATTAAATGAAAAAATAGTTGCATGTTTAACCATGGAATAAATTCTTTTACAATTATAGTGAAAAATGATGGAAGAATTAAAACTTTAAAGGGATATATGTTTCAAAATAAAGAAATTTTAGATTTAAAACCCCACAAAATTTACACCATATGTCGACGATGAGTGTGATATAATTCAAGATCACCAAAAGTGGATGAGGCCCTGCTAATACTAGAATTAATTGGTACCCTATAACATTGTGTCTTGGTGAAAAAAAAGTATTGAAACCACAACAACCTACATTATCATGCATGGACCACAAGTCGATAAATGAATTCATAACCTAGTGGTCTCCAATCCTCATATAATGACTATTTAGTGTTGAAATCATTATACCAGCTAAGTGAAACTGGGCCAAATCCATTTTCATATCTCTATCACACTATATCTTGTCCACCTAGCTAGTCCTCAACTTCCTATTTGTCCTCAAAATTTTCCGAGTTCACATTTCATGTCAAATGAATGTACACAAAACACATAGGGAATCATTTAAAACCAATTACCCACATTCACATTAAAAAAACATCTTTGAAAAAGTACGGACACAAAAAATATTTCAAAACACAACATGCATTATCTGGAAAGTAAAATAACTAGATTCACAATTGAAAAGACCATTTACATAGTTAAACACACTCCAGAAAAATTTATTAACAATTTTTAAAAGTGTGTTAGATGAATCAAGATGCCAAAACCCCACTAAAATTTCATTTATAAGTAAACACACATTTAAACCACATAAAAACATAAAATTCAACCGTAATAAATATCAAAAAAATAACTGCACCACCTAACAAAAACATATAAAAGGTTCATCATTGGTTCTCATACTAAAAAGAACTCATATTGCATAAATATTTTCTAAATAAAACATGATCACATTAAATCTTAAATAAAAACAATTACAGTAAAAAAATGAATATATTTGATAATTTAATTAAATAAGAAACAAAATCAGTCAATCTAGACTTATATGTGGAATACCCTACCTCAGAGTAGGAATAACCTATAAAATTGATACGAAACACTCGTTTCATGTCAATCGCGTCGCATAGGAACTAATGTTGACCCAAAACATGGTATCTAATCAAGGGTGTTAAAAAAACCAATGTAAAACTGAAACCCTAACTGTAGCCCCATGAAAATGAAATATCAAACAATTGATCTATTATGAATGTACAAAAGTGGTCTAAGAAACAGTGTGGGAAACGTGGAGGGTGCCTAAAGGTGTTGTACCAGATGGTGCTTTTCCAGGAAGAGGCACAACAAATGGGGTTCATGGCCGGGGAGCTGCGCTTGGTCATTTCAGCGTGTGGTGGGTGATAGGGGGTTGTGGGTGTGGTATATTGGAAAGGGGAGGGCGTGACATCACCAGAGTGTAGCACGAGGAGATAGCAGTGGCATGGGGTGAGGAAAACGACGATGCATTAAGGGTAACATGGGTAAGAGTCTTCTCATGATGAGGAGAGAGGGAAGGAAGAGGGAGAGTGGGAGAAAAAAATAAAATCTAAAAAAGTAAAGGAAAAATAGAATGAAAAGAAACCTTAAAAAACATAATCTAACCTAAAATTATTATAAATTAAATAATATTAATATTTATAATAAAAGGCTAATATTGTTATAATTTATGTTTACAACTAAATTCAAGAAATAATAATAATAATAGTAATAATAATAATATCTATATAATTATTATAATAATTATTAGGTCAATTCAAAGAATATGTGTAAACCACTATTTTTTTAGTTTAATTAACCACCCATGCACAAGGCAGGCTACATTTTAAATTGGGGATGCCATATGTCTTCATCTATGCCTTTCCTATGTGTTAGGCATCATTCTGCACATATTCCCATTTATCAGTACAAAACCGCAAATCTCATGTCAGGCTCGCCCCATATATTAACAATACATTTATTAATAAGGAAAATAAAATAATGAGATAAAAAAATTAAGATATAAAATTACAACAACGAACTGTCTGAGTGTGATATGTTCTATCAGGGGTGAGGTTTTTTGGGTAACTTCCAATTACAAATACATTGTGTATCAAAAGAAGAAAACTATATGATATTAAATAAATTTCCAAACAATTTATGTGATAATTTTTTCAATTATTTTTATTTATTAAGAAACACATGTAAATAATTTCCCACTCTAGTTTAATGTATGAAATTGTAATTTTCCATGTAGGAGGAGAGTTCCTCTTACTACTTTGTTACAACGGTGTTTTAAATCCCATATTTTTTTGATGTGGTATCCATCTAGAATATCCTTGATAATAATAAAACATTTACATGTTATATAATTGATAAATCCTGTAACAAATATGTGATAAATTCATGTGGCCTTTTTCCATGATTTCTTTCATACATGGATTGGGGGACAATAACCATCCCTAAAGAAAGAATTTACAAGGAATCCACATAAATTTAATTCAATTTTCAATAAAAGTCCTTTGAAAAATTTTCCATTCACATAGAATCTCAATCATACCTAGTAAATTATGTTCATCTCTATATCTAGGAGTTATATATGTTCCTTCATCTTCTACTTTTATAACATTTGTTTAATTCATTTTTTATAATTATTTAACAATGATTATAAAATAATAAATTTTATCTCATTAATCTACATGTTTCTTATTCCATGGGCTTCTATAATTTCTTAATAGAGAAGTAATGTAAATGATATTTGATCCATGGGGAATCAATATTGTTTCCAGAGTTCATGATTTCATTTTCATTATAATATTGATTCATTTTTATAATGATCAGTGAGCCCATTGGGCTGATGATTGGAAATAGCCATTCAAAATTATTTTTAGATCAAATAACTCTTCCCTCACTCCAATCACATATACCATCATTCTATCTGGAATAACATAAAATAATGGAGTTGGGAATTGTTATGTATTGAATAACATATGTTCAAGATTTAATCAAGGAGGGTATTTCATTTTGGAATAAGGTGGGAACTTCTATTTCATCGTTGATGGGTTTTTTCGTGACATCCATGGTACATATTCCACATGTGTTAAATTACAGTACATTTATAGAGGGATTGTTTCTAGTTTTTGTTGATGAATTTTCCATTGAGATGAAATTTTATTTCAATGAAAAATGTGAAGGAATGTATAGAAACCAAGGATTGTTCCCCTTCCCGCCAATAGTTGTGAACACTTTTACTATCATTCATTTATATACATGAATTTCCCACCAAACATAAACCCCTTATTTACATTATTTTCCTTAAATCCTAAAATTCCAAAAATTTAAATACGAGAATTTAAATGTTGATTTGTTGAAAATATAATGAAATATTTCATAATAAATAATTAAAATATAATGAAATTTGGGTTTTTAGTTTCATGTGATGGATTAGGAGTCAGGATTGTGTTTTATTTATCCTTTGGGATGTTTCATGTGTGATTTTTAGGTGAAATTTTAACTGTAGTGTGTTCGGGGGTGTTGATGTTAGAATTATGCAAATAGAGGTCATGTTGGGATAATTTGGTTAGTTCATAGCCTTATAATGATGGGGTAAAAGGTCCTATAAATGGAGATGAACATGTCATGATTGAATTCGGAAGAGGAAGGTATGTGTTCGTTGGAAATAATTATGCTGCAACATGTATGGTTTTCACTATAAATGAGTATTTTATTGTGATTTTAGGGTGTAGGATGCTCATTTTTGTTGGAACCGTGGTCATCTATGCATGAATTGGGGAATGGTTTGTGTTTGTGGTAAATCCTCAAAGGAATTTTAGAATGTGTGATAGAAAATTACTCATATAGGTTAAGAAGATAACGACATTGATGATGGCACCATTTTCCAGAGTTTGCCAAATTTCTGGACCTCAAAATTATCTAAAGGGGAAAACAATGTTTTTTTGGTAAAGGGACTTGCGCGCCTAACATGTGTCACGCAAGTGACTTTCGTGCCAATTAGGGACATGCACACTGGTTCCTTGGAGGATCGGAGAGTTGTTGTCCATATGTTTTTCATGATCAGAACTTTAAAATATGGAAAAGAAAAGTGGGTCGTGCATGTATTGGTTTGGTCGCTCATGTGAGTAGCGCGACAGAGTATCGAGCG
Organism: Viscum album; assembly: GCA_963277665.1. Lineage (NCBI taxonomy): Eukaryota > Viridiplantae > Streptophyta > Magnoliopsida > Santalales > Viscaceae > Viscum > Viscum album. The sequence goes on from OY728131.1 coordinate 559,648,284, forward strand.
GATGGAGTTGAGCGCCGAAACATGCGCGCCGAGAGGAGGCTTGTGTGTCACCACGCAGGGTGTCCAGTTAGCCTATAAATAGAGGACCACCCCTCATCATTTCCAATGATATTCGAGAGTTATATAAATTCAGTGCTCCTTTCGTGCAGGTGTAGTGGTCGCACATGTGGTTCAGGGTCGCACAGGTATAAGCTGCACGACTGTTTTTTGCTGCACGTCAAAACTGGTATGTGTGAAAAAGAACTTGTGCCGCGCAAGCTTGAAGTTGTAGAAGTGAGTTTCAAGCATGTGTTTGAGGTAGAATTGTGCAATAGTAATAACTTGTGTGCCGGCCTGGAGAAGCGCGCCAGGTGTTGTTGAAGTACGCCCGTCTTTTTGAAGCTCCACCAAATCTAAAAAATTCCCCAATACATTCGGTTCAATGTGAGATTAGTCTAATGGTGAGAGTTGGACTTCAACAGAGCATCTACATACAATATAGGACGCATTGTTTTGCAATTATTAAGAGACCATCACGTCTATAAACTGAGTGGGACTTCACTAAAGGCCGTGAGCCAGGGGGAGTCAACGAGAGTGACCTGAGGGATGCAGTGAGATATCCATGAACCATTGTAAAGGAATTGATCCTAGGACAGAGTGACTGTGCCCAAACCATTGTAATCCATAACTAGTGAAGGATAGTAGAATTTGGTACGACCGAAAATATGTTGGTCTATGCTCCCTAGACGTATCCCTTAGTGTTGAACCAAGTAATAAGTGGTGTGTCATCTCCCGACTTGTGAATGTTCTTTCTGATCTTTTACACTATACAAGATTAACTAGTTCCTACCAACATGGGAACAAGATCCATTTATTTAAAAGAAAATTTTTCCACCCTGATTTACCCCTCCCCTATCTTGGTGTCCCGAGGTCCTACATGTGCTATCAGTGGGTAAAGGTTGTTGGTGTTGAATCAGTCCTTTGTCGTCATGGAGAATGTAGTCAATGTTAGGGGAGTTCCTCTCATCAATGGAAGTAATTTTCAGATTTGGAAGAATAGAATGAGATCTCATCTAAGATCCCGTTGAATGGATGATCTATTTTCCACCATGCAATGTATACATGTTACTGATCCAACATGGCTGGCTATGACTGTTGCTAATAGGGAAATTTTTTATGTTGTTTCGAAAGTGCAGAATGCTCTCACCACAGCCCTTTTTGATTTGATCTATCTAAAGGTAATGAGTTGCACCTCAGGAAATTACATTTGGGATAAACTTGAAAATATTTATGAAGGAGATAGAAAAGGGAAGGATGCAAAACTATAGGTCCTACACAACAGGTTTGACGATATAAAGATACATCATAATGAAAATGTAGATTCATTCTTTAATTGAATTACTGAAGTTGTGGGAGAAATTAGAGGTCTTGGAGAAGAAATCAAAGTCATTGATATAATAAAGAAAATCTTGGGAAGACTTCCCCCTATGTACAAAGCAAATGTGTCAGCCCTTGAAGAAAGAGATCTATATAAACTTCTCTGGATGATCTTTTAAGTAGTATAGTGGAATATGAGATGAGAGTCAAACTTGAAGGTGCCACGACTCGTGTAAGTAAGGAAATGGCATTCAAATCCATCGGAAAACTGAAAATTTAAGAAGATAGTGGTGGGGATGATGAAGAGGAAAAGGTTATTCATTCTCTTATCTCCAAGAAGCTGAAAAGGGAAAAGGTAAATTTAGATGTAAGCTACCTATGACATGTTTTCATTGTGTAAGAGTCAGGCACATTGCCTCTCAGTGCCAAAGAAAGATTGATGATGATGAAAGCGAAGCAAGAGACATTGAAAAGCCTCGGAAACAGTTTTTCAGAAAGGGAGACTTCAAATCATGGAAGAAGATTTAGAGGAAGAATTTTGTCTGTGAGGAGGAAGATGATGATATTGAATTCTGTTATGAAGATGAAGCAGAATTTAAAACTGGGAACCATGTTTCCATGACAGCCACTATTGAAAATTTAGAAGATACTAGTGGAGAAAAATAGTTGAAAACTAGTGCAGATCCCGAGTTGCATCTTAAGGATGTTGTTAGTAAGATCTAGATTAAATGTAAGAGTTGAAACAAGTGGAAAAAAATTGCAGAAGAATCAAGTGAATATGCTGATCAACATGAAGCTTAAATTTAACGACTATAAGAATTAGTGAAAGTAGCGTCTAAATTACTTGGAAGAAATGATGATGTAGTGGATCTGAAGATGAGAATTGAAGAGCATGAAAAGGTCAACAATGACCTCACCTCTAGACTAGATGAAAAGTGAAAGACTGTTGAGCGTCTTGAAGATGAAGTTGTTACAATTAGGATTAAACATGAAAAATATTCAATTTCAAAAGAATCAAGGATAAAAATACAGTTTAGAAGGTTCTCAGATTCTGAGCTATTTGAGAGAGAAAAATGTGGATCTAATGGAGTTGAAAAGATTTTAAATGATCAATGACTTACCTTCATGGGGAATAGTGGAATTTGTTGTGAGGCAAGATCATCAAATGCTATAAATAAAGGTGACCAAAACAAGTCAATTTGAAAGTGGGTGATGTGAGAAAGTCTTCTGAAGAGATGAAACAGAAACCCCCAATTCAATCTGAAAGAAGAAAAGATGATTATCCACAAGCCTTGTGGAAAAAAGATACCCTCACTCTATTATCCCACAAAAGAAGTTATGAGGATAAATTCAAGTGAGAATACATTTCCTCTCATGTAGTGTTAGTTCTGTGGCTATATGGGCCATACCATGTCATATTGCGAAGAAGCAAGGATCTACTTGAACAGGGATGATCTGGGAGTTCAATGAAGGATAAAAAATTCATATCCTAATTCTTTTAGAAGAAACAAATTATATGGATATTTTTTTCATTGTTCTATCTTTGGTCATAAGGCTGTAGATTTCAGGTAGATAAAGGACTTGGACACCTTATACCCGAGTTCAAGAAAATTCAAATCCCATCATCATGATAATGTTTCTCTTACAAACAGGTTTTCTCCCCTCGAAAAAGACTTTGACTATGAAGAACCAATGTACACAGATGACATAATTGAAAGGCCATCAGTGCTCTATACTCAATCTGATGTCTCATGGAATGAAAGGAAGAAAATTGGGAAATCCAACCTTGCTGATGTATCTCTCAAAGCTACAAAGAGAAACAGCTCCTAGATAATTGATAGTGGATTCTCTTCCCATATGACGGGAAATGATGACCTGTTGAAGAACATTAAAAAGGAGGCTGATGGAACATTGAGGTTTGGTAATGATGGTTCGTTAAAGATTAAAGGAAGTGGGAATAGTGCTCTCGCCAATGGAGAGCTAATGATGACTGATGTTCTTTATGTGGACGGTATACGTCACAATCTTCTAAGTGTGAGTCAACTCTGTGATTCAGGGCTTGAAGTATCTTCCAATCAAAAAGTGTGCACTATAAAGGAAAGACTGGGAATTCTATTTTGAAAGTCTATAGAAAAGATAGAAACTTATATCAGGTTTACAACGATGTGAATGTATTCTATTTGTCTATTGAAGAAGATAACAATTTGTGGCATTGAAGGCTGGGGCATATTAAACAAAAAGACATGGAAAAGATATCTTATATGAATATTTGGCATGGATATCCCCATTCTGAAGCATGAGAATGAAAATTCATGTGATGATTGCATTTGTGGGAAGAAGGTCTACAGTTCATATCGGCCAAAGAAGAATAAAGCATCCCATATTCTTGATCTAATTCATACAGATGTATGCGGGATGATAAATATTGTCGGAACTCATGGAGAGAGGTACTTTGTCATTTTCATTGATGATTACAATAGATTATCATGTGTTATGGTCTTTAATAGGAAATGAAAAGTGCTTGACTGCATGAAAACATATCAGAGAATCACCGAGAATAAATCTGGATGAACAATTACAGTGTTGTTATCTATCAAAGGAGGGGAATACACGACCATTGAATTTTATAATTACCTAGAAAAAAATAGAATACAACATGAGGTAGATGCTGTGAAAACTCTAAAAAAATGGAGTTGATGAGTGCCAGAATCGACAGGTCAACAATATTTCTAGGACTATGCTGATAGAGAGTGGTAGCTCTCGTCATTACTGGAAAGAAGATGTTGAAGCTGCAGTGCACATTCAGAATCAAACAAATCTTCATATCGGAGAAATGAATACACCATATGAATTGTGGCATGGATGGAAGCCTTCATTGAAATACTTTTGATATTTGAAGAAATAGTTTCATCCAGAATAAAGAAGGAAATCAAGGCATGTTTTGTGACAATGTTGATGAATGAGTTTTTCATTGGTATCAAATAAATAGAAAATCATACATGTGTTTCAACCAGAGATTAAGAAGGATTGTATAAAGTAGTAATGTTAACATAATTGAAGAGAAAACCACAAATGCTTCAAAGAAATCATATGCTGATGTGATAGAAAGTGAGGAAGAAAGTTAAGATGGAGAAAATAGAAATACATAAATAGAGGAAGTTGTTCAAAACACACAGCAGTCACATCTTTATATTGACTTAGCAGAAGACACTGAAGAAGAAAATATGGCTGGATAAAATGTAACTGAACCTCACAGGAGAAATCGAAGAGCTGAGATTGATCCATATAACATTATTGAGGATAGGAGTGAACCCACACAAACAAGGAGGATGAGGAATAATGCACAATCTTCATATCTTTCAGTTGTGGAGCCATCCTCATTTGAAGAAGCTGTAGGGGATGAATCATGGGTGAAAGCCATGAATGAAGAGTTAGAACAGATTGGAAAGAATCAAACATGGGATCTTGTCCAGAGACCCAAAGGACACAATGTGATTGGTAAGAAATGGATCTTCAAGAACAATTTTTATGAGCATGGAAGTGTTATTAAAAACAAGTCTTGACTGGTATGTGTTGGATATTCCTAGATTGAAGGTGTTTATGTTGAAGAAACCTTTTCTCCAGTGGCTAGACTGTAGTCAATCAGGTTGTTCCTTTCCATGGCTCTCCAAAGATGATATAAAGTATATCAAATGAATGTCAAGAAAGAATTCATAAATGGTGCACTTGAAGAAGAATTCTACATTGAACAACAAGTGTGTTTTTTATTGGTATTGATGAAACAAAGCACTACAAACTAAAGAAAGAACTTTATTACATGAAACAGGAACCACGGGTGTGGTACTCTCAGCTGGACTCTTATCTCAAGAAGTTGGAATTCAAAAAAGGAGTAGATCACAATGTTTTTGTGAAGAATTCTAAAAAAGATCAATTCACGGTTCTGGTCTATGTTGATGATATCGTATTTTGTGGATATAGGTAGAAATCTGTGGATGAATTTTCCAATCACATTAAATTAAAATTTGAAATATCTATGATTGTGGAGCTCTCATATTTCAAGGGGATACAAGTGATTCAAAATAAGGATTACACTTTCATTTCTTAGGAAAATTATGCAAGAGAGATTCCTAAGAAGTTAAATATGAAAGACTACAAACCAATGTCAACTGAGATTGTAGTTGGAAATATACTTGGAAAGCATGAGGATGAGACTTATTTAGATCCCACCATGTATATGAGGATCATTGGAAGCCTACTTTACCTAACAACGACATGACCATATATTTTGTTTTATATATGTCTTGTAGCCGGCATTCAGAGTAATCCAAAGGAGGAACATATGGAAGGAGTAGAAATAATCATGAGGTATTTTCAAGGTACTCACAATTGTGTCTTATATTTTTTTGCAGGACAGAATAGTGAATTATTATATTTTTCTGATGCTGACTGGGCTGGCGATGTACTGGATAGAAAGTCCACCAGTTGTGGAGAATTCTATATTGGGAATAAATGTGTTGTTTGGTTGAGAAAGAAACAATAAAGAACTTCTCTTAGTACTGCTAAAGCTGAGTAAATCTCTTCCACAAAGGCATGCACTCAACTGATATGGATGAAGAAACAATTAACAGATATTGGTGAGGAGGTGAATTAACCAACGGTGATATAAAGTGATAACAAGAGTACAATTGATCTTATGAAGAATCCGGTTGAGAATTCTCATAAAAAATATTTTGAAATTCGGTATCAATTTATCAAAGATAAATTTGAACAAGGCATGATTAGAATGGATCATGTGGGAACTGATTAGATAGTGGTTGATATCCTGACCAATCCACTGACAACGACTGTAATTGGGAAGCATCAGTTGAACCTCGAGGTTTAGCTACCTCCCAGTGCATAAGGACATTATTTAATTCCCCTCTCCCCAGTTATGTTTACTATTTTTCATCTGTTTATGGATGTGATGAAGGTTTGTGGGGGAGATACTATTGAGGGGGAGTGTGGTTTGAGATGAACAGGGAACAATTACCGGTCCGTGGTTTCATTATCAATGGGGGAGAAAGGAATAAATACAGGCATTTTGAGGAATGTAATTCTTATGAGACACTGTAATAGAATTTCTTGGGCATCATTGAGGATACCAGAACATAGGAAACCAATTCAAGCTTTCTCTCTTATTTTCTACACCGATAATTGTTCATGTAGAATTCGAGTGTTGGCTGAGTCGATTCTTGCATTTTTTATTTTCATGTGGATGGTGATATATTGAATTTATTTTCTGATTTCCAACAAACCCAAAGAGGGAGATTGTTGGAACCATGGTCATTTATGAATGAATTCGATAATGGTTTGTGTTTGTTTTCAATCCTCAGAGGAAGTTAAGAATGTGTGCTAGCAAAGTACTCGTATAGGTGAAGCAGATAAAAGCATTGAAGATGGCACCATTTTCCTATGTTTTCCAAATTTCAGGACCTCAAATTTAGTAAAAGGGGAAAACAATGTTTTTTTTGGTAAATGGACTTGTCCGCCTGACATGTGTCACTCAAGTGACTTGCGCGCCGAGAAAGGGCCTGCGCGCCAGTGCCTAGGAGGATTGTAATTTTGTGTGTCATATGTTTTTCATGATCATAACTTCATAATATGGAAAATATAAGTTGGTTTCTCAAGTGTCAGTTTGGTCGCGGAAGTGAGTAGCGCCGTAGAGGATTGAGTGGTTGGAGTTGCGCGCTGGAACTTGCGCGCCGAGAGGAAGCTTGCGCGCCACCGCGTAGGGTTTCCAGTTTCCCTATTAATAGAGGACCACCCCTCCACATTTTCAATGAATTTCAAGAGTTAGATAATTTCATTGCTCCCGTCACGCTGGTGTATTGGTCGCACAAGTGGTTGTGGGTCGTGCAAGTATAAGTTTCACGACAGTTGTTTGTTGTGCGTGAAAACCAGTTCGAGTGAAAAGGAATGTGAGTCGCGCAAGTTTGAAGTTGTAGAAGTGAGTGTCACGAAAGTGGTTTAGGTAGACCTGCGTGCCAGTTATAACTTGCACGGTGTCATTAAAACTTGTGTGCCGTCCTGGAGAAGTGTGCTAGATGATATTGAAGTATGCCCATCTTTTTGAAGCTGCACGATAGGTGGAAAATTGCCCGATACCTTAGGTGAAATGTAATATTAGTCTACTGGTGAGAGTTGGAATTCAACATAGAATCTACATACAACAGAGTATGCATTCTATAGCAATGATGAAGAGACCTTCATGAATATAAACTGAGTGGGACTTCACCAAAGGTAGTGAGCTAGGGGGAGTTAATGGGAGTGACGCGAGGGACGTAGTGATCTAACCCTGAACCCTTGTAAAGGCAGTGAGCCTGGGATAAAGTTACTATGCCTGAACCATTGTAATCTACAACCAGTGAAGAATAGTGGGATTTGGTACTACCGACAACCTATCGGTGTATGCCCCTTGGAAGTATCCCTTAGTGGTGAACCAAATAAAGTGATGTGTCATATCTCTGCATGTGAATGTTTGCTTTCTGATATTTTTCATCATACAAGTTTAACATGTTCCTGCCAATGTGGGAACAAGATCCATTTCATTAAAAGAAAAAGTTTCCACCCAGATTCACCCCCCCCCTCAGGGTGTCTCGGGGTCCTACAATTTTGGGATTTAAAATGAAATACACAATGTGTTTTCACACATTTATGACACATTATTAATTTGATCTAAGACCATCCCTCACTTATTTTCTCCCAACATTACACCCTTTCAATCTAGATCATTTAGTAGTGATTCATCATATTAGTACCAAGAATTATGTCTCCCCATCTCATGCATTTCCATTTTATTACATCATCTGAAATTATTTCTCACCCTATTAGGTTTTGGGATGTGAATTTAAAAAATTCATTTTGGAAACATACTACCTATTTTGGGAACATTTTTTAACCGGTATAGGAGTTCCTACGAGTGGATTTATTTTCCACCAGTCGTTCTACATCATAAGATATGTCTTCCCGAAACATTATTTATATTTTTATTTGAATTTTAGTTTAATTATTTATTATTTCGGGTTTTTTAATAAGTTATTTTTTATATTAAATATCATTGAGTGTTTTGGAAATTAACTATAACATGTATCCAATGGTTTCGATAGCATTTTGACATCTATTGAACAAGGTATTGATAATTCCATAATACGGTTATTAATTTGGTTCTTTTGTTTATTGATTTTATGGATTTTTGTGGCTAAGGATTGTTTTCATGGTCCCGAAGGAGGATTCATTAATATTGGTATCATCATACTGGTATTTAGCTATCGTAGATGACTTTGTGTATAACACTTAAAATTTAATTCCATGAGTTCTTCCAAAATATTATTAATTATATGAACCTATAGAAGAAAAATGATATGATATAACACAATTTTATTTTAATAATATTAATAATGAAATGTTTTCTAGGTAAATTGGTAATAAAAAAGTGGTATCTCTTCCATAACAATTTAAATGGAGGAAAGACAGATTTTTTAAAATGATTTTAGAATATAAACTGAGTGTGGGTATTTCTATTATTGTGTTATTGCTGATGATTATTGAGTTTTTTCAATGATTCCTTGATATTGGAACATGAATGTGTCTTGTGATGACTATGGAATGGTATAACATTTTAAAATTATTTACCAATTTGTTTTAAAAAAAACTATTTTCTAGTGGAGAAATCATAAATTGGTTATATAATAGAAAAGAGTTGTTTTAAAGGACCATTTTTTATGTTATAGAAAAGCATCTTTATCTATCAATTGTGTCAAATTTGAGATGGTCATAGTCAATCTCTCCACTTTTTTTGAATTTCACTAGACTAATGAAGTTATATTTCATTTAATCACTAGTATAATGTCTTATAATTTCTTGGGATATAATTTAGTTAATTCATACTAGTACAATGTTTATTCCTGAGTAGTTATGTATTATTATCCCTTCCACTAGTCCAATGACTCGTACTAGCTAGAAAATTTATACTAATTCATTACATTACATCAGTGTGTCATGTCAACTACTGAATTTTTATAGTTTATTCCCCCATAGTTTAGGGTTTTCACCAAAATAGGTCATGTAATAGACCTTGGTGACTAAGCACATAATGATTCAATCTTATATTTCACCCTTATTCTAATGTGTCAAACAATTTTTCATATTTAAAATTTCATTTTTTAATTTTCCAATCCAATATGGTCCAATTATACAATGTAAAATACTTTCTAAAAGATAAATTTCACATTATCTATTACATTGTAGTTGAGGTGACTTAGAGATCCCATGATGATGTTGGATCGAAATGGTCCAAAATACATGGAAGAATGAGAATAAACATCCACTTATTTCCAAATTTAGGAAAATTATTCTTTAAAAATTGGATAATTTTTTTATGGATCCCTAACAATTTCGGATTCAACCCATAAGGATATAACAAATCCAAATTCTACCATCTATTTTCCCAACCGAAGTTACATATTCAGAAAAATGAAATTTGATCAATGTTAATAGTACTATTACATACTTTCAAAATATCTCTTATTCTAGAAATTAAATGGTTTCAAACTATTTCAATAAGAATTCATAGAGTTCATCAACAAAATCTTAAATATTTTAATTGATTTATTTTTTACATTTATAATTCCAAATCTAATGGAAAAGTGGTGTTATAAAATTTGTGTTCCCAGAACAACATTCTATTTTTCTTATTAAAGAGGATATTGGGATTTGAATTTTCAAACATTTATATGGGAAATTTTCCATAATTTTTTATGTTGTAAATGATTCATATTTCAAAAATATACTTTATAGAGGATATTATCCTCATTGGTAGATATAATTTGATGGATTATATCTATACAAGTCTTATCCTAATAAAGATGGTGGGAAAATGGTGGTTATTATTGTAAGGGAGATATATACATGTTAATAGATTTTTGAAACAATTATTTGGTACATTGTTGGTTTATATTTGTTATTAAAACAATTTATTCAGTTTAATATTATATTATTTATAATTATAATACACATTTTGTTTATGTTAATTAAATTATCATTATTAATAAATGATCTATGAGATATTTTGAGTTTTTTAATTGTTATTTTATGATTTGAAAACATAATAATCCATTCTATTGCCACCATTTTTTATATTTTGAATCTCCTTTGTAATCTTGTTTACCATGAATATGGGGTGAAAATTTTCAATATGATTATTATATAAGGGTTTGGTTCATAATGAATTGATATAATGGATTTTGAGTAATCAAGATTCTTAATAATTTCAAAAAAAAGAGTTACTATAAACCTAATAAACATTTTATAACTATATTTATGGAATGATGTTTACTAAATATAAAATTTTATCCTTATCACTTAATTCAAAATCACTTTTCAATTTTACAAATAAAAAATGATTTAATTATTATTCTTTTGATTTTGAAACATCATTCTCCATCCCACTATTTTAATTTTCATTTAGAAAAACATATTTTAAATACACTATATAAACCCTAAATTCCCATTTATAGATGACCTGGTGTTTACCCTATATGATATAATCATTTTGAAACCGTAATGAATTTAATGTTTCATGATATCACCGTCAGAGATCTTGGACATTGATTCCTTTGGTTTTTTTCCTCATTTCATAGTCCTCTAAAATGTGTTCTAAAACTTTTATTTACAATTACTATTAAAATTTTCCTTCACCTTATCGCCCTTGGGACACATCGGTTATGTATTCCGATTTACAATCATTTACCTATGTATTGTTACTATTATTTATATTATATTATTCCATTTGTTTTATTGAGGGATAATATATATACATATGTGTATTTAAATGAATTTGTTTTTTTAACTAATGTGAATTGGGTTACTAGTTGTTTAACAGGTATTTTGATAATGTACATTGTTCTAGGTATAACCATCACTTTTAAATTTTTAATTTCCATATCTTGTGTTTTTATCATATCACTATAAATGAGAATTCCAAAATTTAATTTTTCTTAATTTTCATTTAACGTGAGTGTTTTTATTTTGAGGTAGTTTCAAAACATTTTCATTTTTTATAAATTCCTTCTCCACCTAAAAATAGGTTCTTAATTTTTGATTCCATAAAATTTGGAGAAATTGTTATTTATCTAAAATGGAGTAGAGTTGTGATCTCAGGTGATTTGTTTCTATACAAACTAGAAATAATATTTTTTTTAATTAAAAAATAGCATGAGAGGATTTTCATTTATGGGGAATGTGAGGGGTGTTATAAGTTTTCATACTCAGATTTGTGTTCACCCATATATATTTTAGTTGTTCTACTAGTATATAAGAGTTAGTGGTTAGTCATTAATTTCTTCTTTCAATTTAGTGATGGTTCTATGAAAAAAATTATTTTTTTAACACTTTGAGGTATGTGATCATTGTTTTTTATTTTATTTGGTATTTTAGTTATATGATTTGTTATTCGATGTTGAAAGTATCTTTAAATTTCTCTCTGCAGTAAATATTGGTTTTTTATGATTCATGAGTTCTATTTTATGTAGTATCCATTTAGTTCTGGTTAATATTAAATATAATTATTTTTAATATGATTGATCCTTCATGTATGGAGTCATTATGCCATTATTTTAGTTGTAATCCCCGTGTCATTAAATTATTATTTCGAAAACTTATTTCTCTCTTTAAAAATTTGATATAAAGGAACTAGTTTCCATACTAATAGGATCTAGAACACCTTTGGGACCTTGTTGTGGTATAACTCATTTTCTTAGGTGAATGTTAGCCTTGTATGGTTTTCGAAATAATGTAATTATAGACCAATTTTGTTTCATTATTTTTTAAGAGTCATGGTTTATGTGGTATAAGATTTTAGTTAATCGGGAGGTTGGATATTCATAGTTTTCTCATCACTTCTTTATATAATGAACCATTAGTTTCTAGGGGATGTAGGGAATGTGTAATTTTTTTATTTGATCTTGAATTACCTTTATTTATGGGTAAAATTATAGACTTGATGAGAGATGTAAGAGGATCCAATGACTATCCTGGGAAGCATGCATGGGATGTAAACGTTTCACATCAGTCATGTATCTCAAGAGTGGATATTTCTTCTTATATTTCTTTAATGAGTTTTTTGTTGTATTTTTTATTTTTTATAATATTTATTGAATAGGATTGATTTTAGTAATGAATACAAGACCATGAGTTATATTTTCATTGGTTTAATATTAATTGGAGAAGAATTGAGATGAAATTATAGTGTTGTTTTTTTGTTTAATTATTTCTTGTTACAATTCATTTGTTGATATTCATAGTGTTTAATTTATAGGAACAAATTATTGTTAATGCAATTTAGAAAATTTAAATTATTTTTAAAATATAAATAATTTCCCCTAAAATAATTATGCGTTTAAAACTAAGAGCATCTATTTAAAAAGGTTCTATATTTTAGTAATATTATAAATAGGATATTTATTTGGAAAGATTAAAATATATAGAAATTATGGAATTTTAATTGGATTGATGGTGGTTATTTGAAAATTAAAAATTTATGAATAGTTGAAACAAATGTTTTTACTAACATGGTAACATATTAACATTCATGTTATTTATTTAATAATGTTGTTTTACATGGAATTGTTATTTTTTAAGATGAATATACTTTTTTTGGGTTTGTGAAATTATACTTCATAGTTTTTGGTGAGATGTGATAAAATGGATGGAGGATTTCATTAATTTAATAAACAGATAATAAGTTTCATTGATTGTGATAAATAAAATTTTTTACTTCCATCAAAATAAAAAAGTGGTTGAATGTTCATTTTATAGTCTAGTACATATTAAATGATGATTTTGATATGTATTTAGTTTATTTGTGTTTTAATATGTTTCGTTTTTTCATGAAATGATTTGTTTTTTCAGTAAATGCAATTTTCAATGTCAATAATGGATAAATAGTCGGATGAAATCATTTTAAATTTTTCTAATCAAAATGTATTTCATTATTTGAAATGGGGTTTTGTTTTATGTAATTTCATATATCGATTTTGGGTAATATAAGGTGAATATATAATAATTTGACTCTAAGTATTATTTTATTTCCAAATCAATGCTTGTTTAATAACTGTGGAAACTATTTAATCTAAATGATATGATTTACAATTGATAATTATTTAGATCACATTGGTATTTGAATGTTTTATATATTAAAATGATTTTTGTCTTCAAGAGTGTTGAACATTCATGAAGTGAGGTGTTTAATAGTATTTGGTTATTTAGATGATTTATTTATAGTTGTATCAATATTTTTGATGGGTTTAATTGTCATGGTTTTCATTTTCATGTGTTCTTTTTAATCTGTTTTGTTGATTTATTCCATTTATTTGATATTTTTTCTTGGACTAAGGAGAGGGATTATATGCTGTGGAGGACCCCTTCTATATTTGAAAAAAAGATAAAAATTTTATGAAGTTTGATTTGATTATTCCCTTGTTATGTATGTGGTTTCATCCATAGGGATCCCAAAGGTCTTTCCTAATATGGAATGTCATTTTGTGGGGTGGAAATAAAAACTATTTCATTGTTAGTTGGTGAATATATGATATAATTTGAATTTTAAGATTTAGGTTTTTAATAAGGAGTCATGATCGGGATATAATAGGTTTTTGGGATTCTTGGAGTATGTTTGTCACTCGAAATGTTACTAAATGTGAGTTCATGGAGGTCAATAAACGAATGGTAAAGAAGAATGATGTTTATATATGACTATAAGGACATGAAGGGCTTGTTCTTGGATGATGGTATATGATCTCTACCTATTTGAGGTCAAACCAAGACCTATATGTGTCATTTCATCACTAATTCTGGATAATGGACCACATCCCCTTCTTGGTTTCAGTCACACAGAGATCTAGGTTTGTCATGTAGTGACTAAATATAGTAGAGTAGGGCCATATTCCTTGGTGTTGGTCACTTTATGATCCTAAGGGGTTAAGAAGATATCAATTCCATTAAATTTATATGAGTGGAGGGATAATAATTTTGGGGTTATAAATTTAGCCCCTACCTCAGGCTTTCCTAGTGAATAAGTGGAGATGAGATCCACTCCCCTATTTCCTTCCCTCTTTTATTCCTATCAATACATAAATTTTAGTGATGCTATATCACCTATATTCATGGTATAATCCCTCAGATACTCTTCATTATTCTTCTTATTTGTTAGACTATTTTTTTATCACCAGATTAGTATTTTTAAAGCCAAATTCTAAAAAATTATAACAGATGATTCTCTCCTCTTGATGATTTTGTGTGAGGACTATAGAAGAGGTCCGATGAAGATATATTCATTTTAACAATAATAAAATGTAATATTGTTTATATTAAAATGAATTTATTTTGGTTTTTTAGTGAACATGAGTGTAACTACACATTATTTTGTGTGTATTAATTCGGTATTTCTTGTGTCTTAGGTATGAGAGTGTTTTAAAAATTTAACAGACCTTGTACCTTGTTGACCTGATAATGTTATGTTTTCTATGGATCTTGTAATCGATTATTTCGTTTTGGTATTGTGGTTTTATGTGTTTGGATTATTAATCATAATGGATTTTTGTGTATATTGAGTTGCTCATGGACCTAGATGTGGACTCTTCAAGCTATTTTTTTGTGGTTTATTGGTTGTTGTTTATGGCTCCATAAATCACTATTCAAATTTAATTCCTTAATTTATTATATATTTTTAAGCCATTTTGAACAACATTTTGGTAAATGGAAGGATATAAATCTATTTGTGTTTGTCAATGTTCTTTAAAGGATCCCGTCAATATAAATTTATCATAAAAGGATGTTTTAGATAATTATTGATTTAATGGGATGAAAATAATGTTTTTAAAAATTTGTTTCAAAAACTGATGAAAATATTGAATGTTTTTAAGGATATTTTTTGTTTATGAATGTTAAGAGGTTTTTAATTTTAACTTTATATTTGAACTTAAATGTGTTTGGGTGATGTTTGTGAAAGGGTATATTTTTTACAATTAATTTAGTAAATAGTTTTTATGGTTCAATATATCATGATGATAAATCAATAAAAGGTTCTTAAATAAATAAAATGTTGTTATAAATCATCATTTTGAACATTATGAAAAGGATTATTATAAAAAAAAGATGTATTATTGGAAATTTAAATAGTACATAATTCCACTAATTCGTAGTTTTTTCATATTGTTACAATTTTATGGAATCATCTCACTAGTCCAGTGATCCATCTTGGCTAGTGATGTTAAACCATTTCATTTCATCTTTTTGTGTTTTTTCTAAGGTAGGGATATTATACTGAACACTTCCAAAAGTCCAGTGAACCTTAACAGTTAGTTAATTCATGTTTTTTATTTCCACTATTTTAATGTTTCTTACAGACTAATAATGTTGTATTTTTTTAATCCTGCTAGATGAGTGTAGGTCTCCCCAAATAATAATTTAACAGACCTAGGAGACTCGAGACATAGTGTCCATAAAATGGTCTCCCCATTTCCTAATTTTATAAATTCTCCTTTATTACTTTTAATTATGAATTATTCTAAAATTAACAACGATCATAGACCAATTGAAGAAATCCAATTACATATTTTATTTAATATACCATTATAAATGTGTTTTATATATCATTTATATTCAGATACTTATTTAATTATTTGCAGGGATGTTATTTTTTCTTATCCGTCTTTTTATGTTGTGGATTACATTGACAATAATATATTTTGTAGGTATTTTTTCTGGATTTTTTGATAGTGTTATTTGATTTAGGTAATTCATTCACTTATTATTTCTAAATTTAAATATCAATTGTTTTCATAATATGGCTTGAAAAGGGAATAAAACATTTCTTCTACATTTATAATAAAAGTGGATGTTTTTTATTATGTTAGAGTAATAAAATGTGAATTTTATTATAAATTTAATGTATTCCTACTAACATTGATCAAAATGATTGATTTTACTTAAATATGTGAAAACATGAAGAACTGCTTCTACAAGCCTTTTATAAGGATCTCTAACATTTCTTGAACTATTTTCCAATATTCCATCATGATATGGAAATGAAAATAAATATATCATCCATCATTTTGAAGAAAACATTACGGAGGTCAAAGATAAATTTTCAAACCCTTATCCCCGACTTATTTCAAAAATTCTCCAAACAATCATCTTGTATACTAATGTCTAGTATCTAAATAAGAAAATGGAGTGGATCATACATTATATTTTTATAATCATTCATTTATCAAAAAGATAAGTCTCAATCCTAGATGGATTTTTGGTGAAACTAAAATATAATAATCAGTGGGAAGTGAGGATGATGATATGGAAGTCTCCTCTATCTAAGAAATGAAGGATTTGGCTTATTAATTTGAATAAGACACTTTCAATAAGAAGACTTTATAGGGAAAATGGTAGAAACACTATTACCTTGGAACCAACCAAAACAACTAGTGGAAAGGTAATATCTAATAATATATATGGATCATCTATAATTTTCTTTATTCCAAACTCCTTCCATTTAGAAGTTTTTATCATATTACGAGGGTGGATACAATATATATTTGTTGGTTTCTCACACTTAGTTTCCACTAAAAAAATTATGAAAAATAAAATATGGGGATTCAAATAATTGAAACTATATTCACTTTTGGATTGTGAATAATAAATTGGATCTTCATAACTAAAGGTATTATAAACCCAGTACCCACTATGGTGTTAAACTGATAAATCTCTTCTCTACCTAATTCTCATTTTATATTTCATTGGATAAAATTTCACAGTTTGTAGTTTAGATTTATTTTATAAATTGTGGAAACCAACAAAATAGAGAATAACCAAATTAATTAGAATGAAACTAAAATGTTTTTATTTTCATTAACCTTTGGATTAATATTTTTCATGTTTTGGGATATGTTCATTATGAATATGGTGAATTCATGTAAGTGGTGTTTCATTCTTCATTAGAGTTTTGGTCATGTTTGAACTATTTCTCAATTTTTTTTAAAAAAATAATAATATATATTTTCCCTAGAATTTAACATATTATTAATTCTCTAAAATATATTAATCTTTTTAAAATATAAAATCAATTATTGGAAAAAAATTAGTTATCATAAATTAAAAATGGATTCAAGTGAATAACAATTTAATTTAAATTAATTGGCCCAATGGACATGATATTGGGTGGATCAACTACTCAAAAAATTTGTAATTCATGGATTCATTAATTAGTATAAAATCACACATATTCAACTCAATGGTATTTATTTAAGATGTTTCCATCATATCTAAAGTCTCTAAAAATATCTTTAAGAAAATATTTTTACGGTGTGTGTGTTAAAAAAAATTTCATAAATAAATAGTTCGAGAAATTCATATTTATGTTACAAACCATGATTCCAAAACTCTTCTATAAAAATAGCATATAGCGATTCATGTTGTAAGAAATTTCAAATTTCTGATTGTCCATAAACTTCTATTAATTTTAACTGAACATGCATTAGATTTAAAAAAATTGAATATGTTATAGGTTATGGAGAGAGATGAAAGGGATGTTGAATACTCATCATAAATAAACATGATGAATTTTAATATATATATATATATATATTACATTACATTATATAGTGATGAAAAGGTGATTATGAAATTGTGAAGTATATTGAGAAACTTGAATAACTTGAGTTTGAGAACATGTGTGTATATTATTATTGGGATTTATTATAATTCAAAATAATAAAAATTCATTGGACCAATGATTTAATATTTAGAGAAATATATTCAAGTTGAATATATTTGTTAATATTTTTCCATTGTAGAAATAGTATAATTCACTTGTGGGGGAATTGATCGTTACCTATATTTAAAAAATTTCAACATGGATTTTCATATAATTATAATATACACTATATTAAAATGCAGTAAATGATAGTAATTTAATATTATAGTAAAAATAATGTGATTTATGTGAAAATTCCATATAATTAGTATTTTATTGATAGAAATATTAAAAGATTATTTGTCAAAAAATGGATTTTTTCATCTATAATTATTGATTTTCACTTATTCATATGTATGGGGTGTGAGATATATAAAACTCAAATAGAATTATTAATTATTTATAAATAAAAAAAATTCCTAGGTAGGCTCACATAAAATTAATCTATGCCTCCATTTCATTGAATAATAATCATCATGGATTAGAGATATTCAATTTATTAATAAACATTCATCCACGAACATAACTTCAGAGTATTTATAAATTCAAAAGAGTTTTTTGAGAGAAATAACATGCCCCTAGTGTTAGAATATACGATTTGTGAAACATCAAATATGAATAATTATTTTATAATTGAATGAGAAATTAGATTAATATCAGGGACATGAATCCTTGATTTAGAATTATTTGATCGATACAAAGGACATGTTAGAATAACTCATGTAATATAAAACACTTTTGATATTTCACATGTGATAAAGAATATATAAGATATTCTACCATGGGTGAGTGTTTTTTATAATATCTAGGATCCAAAGATAATACATCATAAATATAGAAGCCTAGAATAGATATGAGGTGTTTTTAAACTAGATATGAATAATTTTTTTGAGTCATTTATGGTGTAACAATACTCACATATAAATCTTCTATAACCAAGAACACATAATATATTCTACTTTTACAAGAATTAGGGTTGTTCATACACATATTCCATTACACCCAATTCATTGATCCCATATATTTCTAGTTTGGTTTCCATTCATGAAACCCTCATCCAAAAAACAACACACTAATTCATGAATGGAGAAATTTGGGAAAAAATTATGAGAGTAATTCATATGCCCTTATACAATTATATTAAGGATATAGTAATCAAAGGGGAATAACCAACTCATGAGGAATAATTAAGGAAGTATCAATGTGGAATCAATATAATTATCAACAAAAAACACATGGAACACATATCATGCATGTTAAATATTACTCATTCATATTTTAATTATTCTCATATCCTTTTGTGGAATTGGATACTAGCCTTTGGAAACTCTACACTAGAGTATAGCTTTATATTTTTTTTTCTAAATCATTTTTTACCTTAATATGTTTTATCCTACCCCTACTCTTTATTGTTTCACTAATTTTAAACACCGATAATTCCTATATTAAGGTGTACTAGAAAATATATTTTATATTTGGGGAAGATAAGGTGATATTAGAGTTCACATATTCATTTTAATAATATCATTGATCCATTTTCATAGTGTCTAGTGATATCATATAGAGGAGATTTGGGCTTTGTCATTTTATGTTATCATAGGCTTGACTCACAATCTCATTTACATCATTAATTCTCTTCATCTTCCCTTAGTAAAGTCTTTTTATGATATTCCCAGGTATAGTTGATAGTTGAAAAACATATTATATATTAATATGGTTATATGGTGTTATATTTTCAATTTGTTTTCACAACCCTTTCAATATAGATGATTCAGTAATGGAAAAACACAAGGGATCCTCCATGTGTTTTGGGTTCCACATCATTATTAGAGGGTTTTCCTAGTGAATTATTTTGATTTGGATATTGAGATGAATATTTATTAAATGGATTAATTTTAAGGACTCTATTTAATCCCAAGGATCACCCCTTACCATTAATACTTGTATATGTATTTTTTACATTTATTTATTTACATGAACATTCCACATCATAGAAACCCCCCATTTTCACCTTTCTGTTAAAAAATAAAATACATAAAAATAAGTGAATTAAAATCTAGAGTGATTTTAGATTATCATATTGAGATATAATGGATCCCTCCAACTATGCTTATTTATTATGAGAAAATTTTGTTTTTAAGTAAAACCCCATTAATAAGGGTTTTATCCCATCGTATATGGAATAATTTTTGTTGAATTCTTTATTACTTATAATTTATCCTTGATTTAATTTACTATTTAATGGTATAATATTTTCATGAAACAAAGAAGGTTATATTTTTTTGGGGAAAATAATATATTCTATAGAATTATTCAAAAACAATTATTTGTTTGGAGTAATGATAAATTATTTTATTTTTAAAATATGCTAACATTTTTTTAATATAAATAATTAGATCACTGAAAATAAGTCTTGCATGGGGTTTTCTAAGATTTATTGGTATTTAAATTCATATTTTTTATATACACCTTAATAATCTTCTTATTATGTGACTGTCTATAGATTTTTAATTTATTTGATATGGGTAAGGTAATATATCTAATTATTATTTGGTATGAATACAAACATCATAGATCATATTAAGTGGGACCTTCCTTATCACTGTGTTAGAGGAGGATATGGATCATCTATATAGGATTTGATCTAATAACATTATTTGACAAAATATTTCCATATCATGATTGTTTTATCTAATTAATTATGATATGTTTTATAATTAATAATATATTTAATATTTTATTTGTATAATAAATGAAAAGTATAAATTTTATGTTAAAAATGAGTAATTTATAAGGGGGTAAATTACTTCTTAGTGATTATGTTTATCTCTCAAAAATAGTTTCTAAATATTGGAATTTTGAATATGTTAGTGACTAAATATAATCACCTTGAATTTTTTCTTTCGATTATAGATAATTTGTTTGGGACTTGAAAAATCGGTATTATAGTCATGTTTTAGGGTTCTTATGTGTGGATATTGGTAAAAAATATAGATAACAATGGTTAGAACAAATGTAATACCAATGAAAATGGTGAATCTAACCTATGTATGTTGATATGTGAGTTTCCATGGATGAGTAAAAAAATTAGAAATATCCCTTATTAAATATTAGTCAGTTTCTCTCTATAATAATCAACACCCAAGAAGGGCTGGTTAGGGGAGTGTGTTTTAAAAACCTGAATAGAATATGTAGGTATGAAATTCAAGTTCATTAGTTTTTTCAAAAATGGTTTTCTTTATTTAAATTCTATTTCTAAAAATAAAATTGAGATTTGGTTTTAAAATAATATTTTGAATTATTTATATCGAAATATGTGAAAGTATTTTTTAATGTAAATAAAAAAGTAAAATTAATAGATCTTCATTGGAGTTGAATTGTGATATTGTGTTTGAATGATTTTTAATTCTTATGAATAAATTTCAATATATTTTCTCATATTTTAGCTTATAATTTCACAAGCAATCCTTTGTATGGGTAAATTTATTTTAGTGTAGAGAATAGGAATATTTAAAATGAACTCATTTTTTATGATGGGGTGAATAATATGGAGAGTATTCCTATACTCTTTAACACTCTAATTTAAGTGATTTATGTGTAAGATATTGGAATTTTGTTGAGTTATCTCGGGTGAATTTTTAGGTACTTTTTGAAGTTTTTTATGTACCTTTGTTTTAGAGTATTGGATTGGGTTGAGTTTGAATTATTTTTAAGAAAAACTAAAGGAAAATGGGATGTGAATGGTTTGAAAATTGTTTAACACAACGTGCGACCACACCTAGCCAAGCGTGCGAAGCTGGACAATGTGTTCCACACGATTTGCACACAGTTTGAAAAAACGTTCCAACCATGAAAAACTAGATAAAGAGGTCTGCATGTTTGGTGAAAGGTTTCCCCTAACTGTGTTCATCTACCCAGGAAACTTTTTATGTGGAATTAAATATCCGAAATATCTTTTTAAAACTACCTAACACCCCCATCCACGAAACTACTATATTCTATCATTGGATTAGTCTTTAAAAACATAGGGATAATATATGATTGGATATAAGCATGCTAGAATTCTCTCTAAGAGCTGAACAAGTTCTTGACATGTGCACCAATTTGGATATTGCCTGAGTCATGTGAGGAGTAGATGGTGTATTGTGACACTTTTGGGATTAGACTTAGAGTTGTTTTGATGGAAGGGGGTGAATTCTTTGCTTATGGGTCTCAGTAGCTGAGGCCACTTGAATGGAATTACCCTATGCATCAAATTGATTTAGAATAATTTCTTTAATATTTGAATTATCGAAAAAATTATTTTTTTCGTTAAAAATATTATAATTTTTACATATCACAAAAGCTTGAAGTATATCTTTTCACAGTGCGACTTAAATCATTAGTAGTGAAGATTTGTAGATTATATTATGTCCAACAATTTTGAACTGGAATATACAACCATAATGTGGAATATTGTGGAATATTCCTTGAGAAAGAAATATTGGACTCAATTAGTACATGATTCTAATATAGAGTGGAAGATAATGACTTTGTCGGCGGAAATTCATGTGGTTGTTAAGAAGAGTTAGGAGAGGATAACTATGGTTTCTGTAGTAGTGGTGTTCACACTCATGAGATAGACCAGATATATGGAGTATGGGGATCTATAGTGTTTTTCCATGAGGGACATCCTTGAAGGTGGGGAGGCACTTTTAGACATGATTATACATGAGGATGGGATAATTTATGTGATAAATCGAGTTTTTGTGCCTACGGGAATGCGGGAGGAACTAATGGAAGAATTTAATGACTCAAAATGGGTGGTACATCCAGGGTAAAAATATACCAAGACCTTCGATGAATGTTTTGGTGGATCTTCATAAAAAAAGGAGATAGTAGTTTTTGTAACAAGATGTTCAACCTGACAGCAGGTCAAGGCAGAGCATCAATGACTTGGAGGCCTATTGCAACCATTACCTATTTTAGAATGGTTGTGGGATGACATAATTATGGATTTTGTGGTAGGAAATCCAAATAATTTTAGGATGAATGATTCTATTTTGATCATTGTGAATTAAAAAATGAAGGTAAAACATTTGATTCCTATAATGGGAACCTTTATAGTGAAACAGTTGGGAGAACTATATATACGAGAGATAGTTCGTTTCCAAGGGGTGACACAGACTATAGTTTTAGATTTCTATTCGAACATTACATCATGCTTATGGTAGATATTACATAAGGAAATTTATAAATAGGTTTTGTTAAGTATGTCATTCCACCCAATGATATATTGGCTTTCATATCATAACATTCATGTATTAGAATTTATGTTGTGATCGCGTGTTCTTGGCATTGGTGGTTCTTTGGAGAAACACATATATTTAGTGGTGTTTGCCTATAATAATAGTTTTTAGGAAAAAATACATATAGAACCATGTGTGTAACTTTATGATAGTCCTTGAAGATCACCCCTATGATAGATTGATGAGGGTGAGTCAGAGCCATTGGGACTGAGTCTAATTCTGGAGACATTGGTGAATGTGCAGTTGATTTGGAAATGTATGAATATGGATCAGTGTAGATAGAAGTCATATGCTGATAGACCGAAATGACTCCAAGAGTTTACATAGGGAGATCGTTTTTTCCTTCGTGTGTCACCAAGATTGGGTCATCATAAGAAATGGAGCTAGGTAATATTTTAGCCCATGTTTTTTATACAATTTGAGGTGCTGTAGAGAATTTTTCCAGTGGAATTCCTATTAGCCCTTTCCCATAAATATAGCAATATGCATGATGTTTTTTATGTCTCAAAACTACAATGGTATCACCCTAAACCTTATCATTTAATTTATACGGAATAGGCTTACCTATAATTAGATGCATCCTTTGAGTAACCTATGATACGTTTGTTAGGATACATTGAGAAGTGTTACATGGAATGATCGTGTTTTTAGTTCATGTTTTATGGTTACCTGGAAGTGTTTAATAGGAAACGTGTGAACATGAAGTAGAAATGACAGATCAATGGCCCAATATTATTTTCTCAGAACCACAGAGACATACAAAATGAAGATTGATGCAAATATTTTATAAGGTGGGGAGATTGAAAGATCCCATCCTTTTCTAGAGTCATCTTAAACACATTTTCAGGTAATTTTTGACTCTTTCAAGTACCCTTGTTTTTGAGTCGTGGATTGGGGTGAATTTCAGATAATTTTAAAAATTTCTAAAGGATATTAGGTTATGAATAGTTTTCACATGTTTGGAAAAACCATGTGACAAAACTATGCCATGCGTGAAAAACTATATTGAGACACCTGCATGGTTGGAAAATGGTTTACCCTTATTGGGCTTCCCGCCCGCTGGAAACCATGTTCCCATACATTAATATCTAAAAATCATTTTTAAACCACATGAACCACCCCTAGACTCTTGTATTTCAACCATGGATCCAGTCTATAAAACTATAGGTGTTTCCAAAGCCTTCCAGATGGGTTCCTAGGGGATTCACACACCATTCATTGAGATTGAAATCTCTGATTGAAGGTCATATATCTTCTCAGTAAGTGGATTTGAGCCTGATTCTTCTCTCTTACATTCTTGTATCATTCCTTGATCTTTTCATGGAATATATCTACCATTTTCGTGGACCTAAACCAATCTGTTGAAATATAGAAGTAGGATTGTGGATCTAGATATAAATTTGTAATATTTTTATGCCTTTGATCTTAATTTTGGTTTGGGGATTTAGATCCAAAGCTTTATTGACATTGTTTTTTCACTCAAATTTTGTGGAATTTTTATTGGGATAACAACCATCAATAAACCGAAGTAGGTGGCCCAAATCATACTCCAATAGTAGTGATTTTGATATCTTTAGGTGAGTTTATGATTTTAGAGCTTCTCTTGATAATTGATTTCCAATATTTGAGTAACTAGGAATATAGAATTGACATGTATTTGCCTTGGTGTTTAATGGATAATTGAATCAAGGAACAACTAAAGGGGGTTTTCCCAAATATATATTTTGTAGATTTGTTATGGGTTGTGGTATTGTATTTGAAATATTGAATTTATTTTGTTAAGATAATTAATTGGGTGGAATTAGGTATGAAATGATTTTCTGTTATGTAAAATAATTAATTTTGAGGATTAATTATGTGCCATGATGTTAACCAAAGATAATTAATTATAAAAATTAATTATGTTCCATGATGTTGATCAAATATAATTAATTGTGAAAATTAATAATGAAAATTTTATATTTGATATGGATAATTAATTGTGAAGATTTAATTATTGATTACAATTGTGTTGATAGATTATTTAATTGATGAATTAATTAATGGGTTATGTGCTTAGTTTATTACTGAGTTAACTAATGAAATTTGAAATACGTAACTAATCATTTGATTAGTAATGGAATGATGTGGTTTATTCTTGTGAATTAAATAATGATTCAATGGATTAAATTTTTTAGGTACTAGTCATAGCGTTCTAGACTGATTATATGTTAGGACTTATACATTACATTCCTCTCCAATAGTTATCCATGCTTGCGATTATGGGGTTCTAAGCATGAAAACCTACACTGAATGAGATATAGAGTGACATGCATGGACTGACCTACACATAATGATGTTTGGGGAGATAGGAATCTTGAACAATAATTAATGAGATTATGGGGTGCTAGGCATGAAGACCTACACAAAATAATTAATAATAATGAATAATGGTTCAAATGGGAAACGTGAATTGAAACTGGGAATAATGTGATGATTAAAATTTAAATGAATATATGACTAATGATTAATTATCCATTGTATTTATTTATTCATAGAACTGCAGGAAATACCTTTTGAAAAGACTCATTTTAGAAATCGTTTTTAGATGGATACTAAGTTGTACTCACACCTTATTAGGGCCACCTGATTGGCACCCGAGTAGGCTTTGTTATTTTAGGACAGGAAAAGGACAATTATATGTGATTGGTTGCTGTTTGGAATTTGAGATTGGGAGAGGGAACCAAATAAAGATCAGAACCCACTTGGGATTCATTAGGTCTTCACTTTTAGAAGCATTATATATACTTGACACTTACATTTTCATAGCACTTTTTATCTTCCAGTTGAGTATTGTATTTTTTTATTTGACAATCATATGACATGGTATTATTATGGTTTTAAATACACTCCCTTACCTGGATATTTTTGCATTCTTCCATGGGTATTTTGATTCACATAAGAGAGGGTATAGTCTCCCCATGACTCACGTACCAGATCCTCAGTACTAGTCGGCACCGTCTGGAATACAGGGATCTGTGCTTGACCGTATATGGCCAACCGGATCAGGGCATTGTTTAGTGGCACCTGGTTCGGGAAGTCACACCAAGTGCTTGGGAATTATAGTGACCTAAAAATTTCATACATAACTATTAAATATTATTAGATACTACACAATAAATTAAATTATTATCCACACCAATAACATAATGTTTTAGTCTCTTTGGAAACATTACACACAAACAACTTATTTCGTGAATGATATTCAAAAAATTTCAAAAACAACTTTTATCAATATAACATTATTAGGAATTCCGTAAAAAAAAATTCTTAATAACATGGGAAAGGAAAATATAAGAAATGGTTGTATCAGTTTCTCAATAAGGGTAAGTATAAGATATATCCATTTCCAATAATATGTTACCATAAGATAACCAAATGTTTATAATACCATGATCCTAACATTCCATAATCATACCCAATAAGTTAAATATATTTAATTATAAATCATGGAATAAGGTTTTTTCAATCAAAATAAACAAGGAATATGAGTGAAAAATCAGAAAATAAAAAATCATGATATTGGAAAACATATAATAATAATAAGACATATGATTTTGGTGAAGCGACCTATGATAAACATGGCATAAATAATTCATTTATCTCTTATCTTAAATTTTATATATCAAAAATAGTTGCATAAACCAAATACCTAATGGTATAGTGTCTTAGAGATTAAATACCTAAAAATTAAACTTAAAATTACATGTTCACATTTCTGAATAATCAAGATCCTCTTGATCCTTGTTAGACATCTCATGTGATACATTCATCACCCTAACCGGGGGATTGGAAAAAGAAGAAAGGGGTGAGATCAAACACTTGGAAAGGTAAAAGACATGTCATATTGTTTTAGATGATTAAAAATAAAGATAATATGATATTGAAATAAAAAATATAAAAAATATCAAAATAAAATTGATAATGATTGCAAAACATGATGGATAAAAAGAATATTATAAAGATATTGTTAGGTTATCATAAAATAAACGACATGGATTAAAAAAATATTTATAGTTGTAAAATAATAGATCAAGATATAAAATTTTCTATCACATTAAAAATAATCAATATTCTTGATAACATGGTTTTATATGATAAATAACATGAAATGGTGGCACAATCATTATCATGTGATTCCTAATCCTTTAAAACATGGATACTCTCCAACATATTGACATGTATAATTTTTAGTAAATATTATTGCAATCACACTCAACCTTTTCCAATATAAATATATGATATCCTATTCACATTTAAAATTTTTACTGAATCATAGAACCATCACACTCACCCTTTGTAAACCTAGAGACTTCCAAATGCATGCACATGAAAAATTATGAGTAGTTTATAACATTATCACACTCACCCATTGTAAACACAAGGTATTAATATAAAATTTATATATCATGATATATCATTCTTTAATCAATAAATTGGAGTTATATATTGGTACCACCCATCTTATAATCTATACAATTTTGGGATAGTTAGAAATAAAACATTTATCATCTCATAAATAACCCATGGAAAAATAATGGGTTTCTAAAACCATTCAAAAACATAATATTTCATGAACCCAAGAGGCCATAACATATAAAAAATTAAATTTTAAAAAATTTATAATATCATCATAACATATACATTGGGTGACCAAAACATCACTTCATGAAATATAAACATTGGTAGGTAAATATATGTGAAAATATAAGTATTTCACAAATCCTGTTGAAAACATTAATGTTGAAATTGCTTTCAAAAAATATTTTTTTGTGATTTAAAACTGAATAATTATGTAAATTATAATATAATGTGTTAAAAATTAAACATCCTTGAAAATACATAACATTTAAAAAAAGGATAACTGAAAATAGATTAATAACTACTACTTTTGGAAATAATATTTCATAATGGAAATTTGAAAATGGGATAAGGTTTTGAAAAATATAAAAGAAAATACATCAAAAAATATTAATTTTCAAAAGAATAATTATTAATGGAACCTAAGAGAATAAAAAAAGTTTATAATAATACAATTTGTAGTGGATGATAAATCTTCTTATTTTTAATATATAGAAAACCCCTTTAAATATTTTGAAACAATATTATTGAAAACCCCATCCATAAAATGACTATAAAAGAATTTTTTTAAAATGAAAAAAGTGTGATTGAAGTAATATTGGAGATAAATATATTTACTTACCACTGTGGAGAAGTGTATGTTGGTAGGAATTAAAATCCTAATCATTAAAGAAACTGCATTAAATGAAATGGAATTTTGCTGAGAAAAATCATTTTAAAGGAAAAAAAGAATCATTAAGGAAGAAGAAATAGGTGTGGATAATGATTCACTTGAATTGAAGGTTTAAATAGAAAATTAAATCATCAATTATTATAAGAGGTCAATATTAAATGATTAAATTAAAATTAAAGTGATTATGGCCCATGAAATATATTTCGATCATGAATCCCCATTACAACCATTATAGAAATTTAATAGAAACCCCCTAACTGGTATGAAGTCAAAAAAAATTATATATCATCAAATATAATAGAATTATTATAAAAAATTAATATAAATTACGATAGACATCATTCAAAATTAAAAAAAAATTATAGCTTAAACATGTCTCATGGTATTGAAATCTGATACAAAGAAGCCCTTTGGATGATAATAATCGTCAAAGTAATGATCCTTTTAAAAGGAATTCCTAGGAATGAATAGTAAATTCAAATAAATAAAAACCAAATAAGCTTTTACATATAAATAGGATAAAAAATTAAAATTTTAATAATGGGGTTCATTAATAACCACTATAACTCAAATAATTGAAAATTCATTTTGAAAAAACATTACTTCTTTAGTAAATTTTTAATAAAAAGTAATTAGAATCTGGAAATTCATATGGTTTTGTAATTTCCACGATTTTAATCATTGAGTATATGATAATAAATTATTGAGTTGTATAGAAAGAATACTAATTATAAATTGGTCACAACATTAAAACATTTCTCAATGAAAACAATTTGAGATGGAAACTCCTTACCTTGTTTCCTTGGATAATTGATTATATTCCAACCTCTTTTAAGACATGATATTTTCTATATTATATCCCTTGAAATTGAAGATATTATGAGAAATATTAGTCAATAGGTGATTATATTTATGGTATATTTTTCTATATAATATTATATTTTAAATAATGAATTTTAAAGAAGTGTTTTCGTTCGAAAGTGGGTTAGTTATCCCCTTTTATAATAGAGAGGAAAAAAAGAACTTTTGAAAAGACCATTTATAACATAATATTTAAAATTGTACTATTCCAAGTTAAATGGATCTAATATATTGAAACTATTTATTATTTGGGTATTGGGTTTGATAAATTCATAGAAATTTGATTCCTCTCATGTTTTAAACTAATTAAATTTATTTTATAGTTATATTTGTAAATATTACTATTATATTTTTATACTTGTACACTTGTTTTTTAACAATTGATTCTTTCATTCATTAAAAATATAAAAGAACTAATTAATATTTTTATGGACCAAAATTAAGTATATATTTTATCTAATTAAAATTTAAAATATTATAAAATTAACTTCTAAATAAAAATAAATAATCTTTAAAAAATTTATTTTATTAAAAATATGACATTTGTAATATTATTGGTTTTTATTCATATTTAGTATTTACTAATAATTAAATGAGAGTAAATTTATTTATTTATTTTTTCCTAATTCAAATTAGATTTTTTATTTAAATTACTTCAATTAATTTGATTCAATATAAATTCGATGATATTAATAAATCAATAAATTAAAAATAAACGTTTCACTGTTATACTGGTAAATAATATTTATCCTCCCAATCTAAATTTTATTTCCAAAAATGAAAATTTCAATATTTAAAAATTTGGAAAATATTATCACAAATATAAAAATTACTTTATCAAATTAATATTTTATTTGGAAGAAATTAATTGTATCATATATATGTATCACATGAAAACATGTTTTTTGAAACAGTTTTTTATGTCAATGTATTTATGATTATTGTCAAATGTTGATTTTTACTGATTATAATGAATTTAAAATATTTATTACCAATATAATAATATTTATATAACAATAAATTAAATCAATAAACATTGTTTCTTTACTTTATAGTTGATAAAATAATACAATCGAAAAACAAGTTTTTTTAAAAGGCTACATATTATTTATAAATGCTGGTAATGGTTTTATAAATTTAAAATAGTTTTTTATGATTCATAATTATAAATTATAGTATATATTTTTTATATAAAAATAGTTATATTAACATGATTTTCATTCAAATGTGATAGTTTTATAACAATAATAATTTTTCACAAAAAACATGTTTTTTAAAAAATCTCAAATATCCATCTTAAGATAATTTTGTTCTAAGAATTTAAAAAATGAAACTTACTTTATAACATATAAATTGAATATAATTTACCTTTATCTTTTTAATAAAAAATTCATAAAATATAGAAAGATGGATTTATTTAAAATTCCATTTTCAATATTAACACCTAATAATTATTTACCTTCAAATGGTTGTAATTATCAATAATTTACCATGTTAGTATTTATTTATTAAAAATTTTTATTAATATGATATGGTTTTTATGTTTTTATATTATTTTAATTAATTTATAGAAAATAATGTCTTGAAATTATTGAAAACAACCATTTGTTACGTTTTACCCCTTAAATAAATTGTGTCCTATCAATTCTAAATATCACTAAAAAATGGTTAGGGGTATCTATAAGATTGATAATAATCAATGGTTATTTTACAATTGTTTTTCATCATTTCTAATTCCATTAAGGCAGTTAATCTCATTTATTTTTTTCAAAAATGCATATACAAATATTAAATTAATTTAAAACCATTTGGGTTAAAAATCTCTCAAAACTATGTATCATACCTCCTTTAATAGAATTAGTACTTCTAGTGGGTTCATTGTCAAATATTAGTTGAAAATTATCATAAATTTGATCAAAAATGGAATTTTATTTTCCTGTTAAGTTGATTACTAAGGATTATAGGTGGTGGAAAAAATATTTTTCCAAGATAAGATTGAATTTGTTTTAATGTACCATAAATAAGATTTAAATTATTAATATTCCACAAACATAGAATTGGTATACAACAATAATATCAAATAAAATGAAAAAATTAGTTAATATATTTGATTATAATAGAAAACATTTTAGGCTGATTAGGGAGGCTAGAATTAGATTCCAATTTGATATCCACATATCGTGTGTTAATGGTGAGTATTCCTGTTTCCATTCTTTCTCATGACCGATATTCAGTAATACAGAAAGAATGTGAATTCCATTATTTCCATGGTTTTTGTGGTTTTCGATGTTTGTTATCCTCATTCAACATTATGTTAGGGAATTTTTTCATAACTACTAAACTCTAAACATTTAATAAATTGGACATCCTTCAAAACAATTTTATGGATATGCTTCATCACCTCAAATCAATAATCAAGAGATCCATAACCCATCCATATATACATGAAACAAATTTTTATTCGATTGAGGCATGCACTTTGTTTCTTATTACCACATTTTTATAGGCAGTAAGATGAATCCTTTTTCAATCATGTTGTTCTTCACCAAATATTCCTTGATACTAAGTCCTTCATTTTATTGGAGAGTTCAAATTTTTAGATATATTCATATTATTAATCCAAAATTGAGATTTTTTGGTTATAATGACCTTACGATTTTCAAATAAAATTTATATTCCACATGGTATAGATTATAATAATATCCACCAAAAATATTATTAACATTGATTCCACTTCATCTACATATTTATAAGTCAAAAAAATCAATCATGAATGATCAATATTTCCATCGTAATGGTGTTTCTAAAAAAAAACTCTAAGCGGGTTATTATTTGAAACCACAACACTATCTTTTAGTTCAATATAATAAATATTAGTTCAATAAATGTTTATCTTGGTTAGATTGGGTCATATATATAATAATTACCTAACATAATGAATCCTTTTAAACTTGTAATTTGAATGTTATTAACTAAAGAATATCCAATGTGAGTGTCTGTATAATTATGCTATCTAATTCCTAAACTTCATATATTTTGGTGATGATTGAGTCAATGCTCAACTGACCCTTTCCAAAGGGACTACTCTTAGGTTCATATGATTCACTTCTACATCCACTTTCCAGTTTCTATATAGGGAAAAAATTCTATATTAAAAAATAAAATCATGGATTTTATAGTATTTTAGGATATTATCCTATTCTTAAAATCATATCTTGGGTTTTCATCATTATTTTCTTATCCTATAACCAAAGGAATCATAAATAATATAAAAAAACTAAACTAATATAAAAATATCTAAATCATTATTCACTACCAACTAAACAGATCGAAGATAAACGTTTCTTAATTAACCAATTAATATAAGAAAAAGTAACATAACCCAATGAATGGAAGATTTAGTGTCTTAGATAATTGATACATAAACATCTTTATTTACTATACTTTTAAAACATTCTAAATAATCATTCTCATGTATACCCTTTCAAGACATCTCACATGATATAATAATCTATATAAACCTGGTGTTGGAAACATTAAAAGGGGTGATCACAAATGATCAATAAGGTAAAAGAAAAATCATAATGTATTAGATCATAATCCCGAAGGATGGTCTGAGAATGATGTAAATAACATAATAAAATCTCGAAAAACCAGTGGATAATAGTAATAAAATATGATATAGAAACATAATATTACACAAATATCATTAAGGTACAACAAAATTAATAATTTTGATGTAAAATATAATAAAAATATTCAAAAAATCAGAGAGCATGTCATAAAAATGTGGAATAAATTAAAAAATTCCACAATCATGAAAACATATCTGAACATGATAAAAGCATAAAAAAGAGGCACAAGAATAAATATATGGTTTATTATCTTTGTGAACTTTGTTACTCACCATCATATTCCCATGTAATATTGTGATTTTAGATTAACTCCATTACACAGACCCTTTGGGATTCAAGGAACATTATAACCAGTTCACATGTAAATTTTTTAGTGGAGATTTGCACGATAAAAATTCACCCTTTATAAACCTAGAAACTTGATAACACGGTCCTGTATAAAATTGTTACTATATCCTAATGGCATCACCCTCATCCATCGTAGACCTAGTAAATTTTTAACCTATTCAAATAAAGTCTATATCTCATGATATATTTTCATTTACCTAATTTATTTTAGAAAGATATTGCACCCAATCATCTTAAAACCCAATAATCTCTATGCTACATGAAAATCAATCATTTATAATCCCACAATCAATCCCTGGAAAATTAATAGTTTTCAAAAAAATTTAAAAAAAATCACATATCCGGAA
Source organism: Viscum album (assembly GCA_963277665.1). NCBI lineage: Eukaryota > Viridiplantae > Streptophyta > Magnoliopsida > Santalales > Viscaceae > Viscum > Viscum album. The sequence goes on from OY728131.1 coordinate 559,682,195, forward strand.
CACAATAAATCATAATATATTAATGAAATTATTTCCTAAAATGACTCATATAAAAATATAATATATATATATATATATATATGGGCTTATCATAACCTTAATTCATGAAATAAGAAGCATAGGGTGTGAATAAGTGAGTAAATAATATAGTTTTTTCAAAAAACAATTACAAACAAACTAATAAAAAATTTATTTCAAAAATTTAATTTATTTTAAGGGAATGATAAGATGTATAAAAACATTTATATAAATATTACTAAATAAAAAGTCCTTGAAAACTTATAATGGTTATCAAATAATAGAAGGGGAATCACATTTAACATTATTACATGGGAAAGGAATTTTTTTATAATGAAAACTAGAAACTGATAGAATTTTTTCAAAAATGAAAGTGAAAATAATTTGAAAACTATTACTTAATAAAATTAATAATGGGTAATTTAAAACTATTTTATTTTTTTCTAAATAAAATTTTTAGTGGAAGATAATATTTTTTAGAAGATGAAAAAATACTTTAAAATTTTTGAAATAACCTTGTAAAAAATCAAACAATTAAAATGAGGGTAATACATTTTTTGGAAATAAATTAATCATAATATAAGGATCCTTAGATATAAAAACAATTTGAGTTTCCAATAGGGATTTTTTGAAATCATATTGCGGTAAAAACATATAAATAGATAAAAAATACATTAAATAAATGTGAATTAATGTTAATAAAAATTTATTTTATCAAAATAATAAAATCTTTAAGGATGAAGAATTTTTTTATAGATTACGATTTCCCTAAAAACATTTATTAGAAAAAAACATTTTAACTACATATAATATATCAATACTGGAATATTGTTGTCAAATAAGAGTTATTACAACCCATGTAAATATTTTTAGCTTCACAAACCCCATACAACATTTATTACAATTGAACCAAATCCCCATGAGAGGTATATCCTTGAAAATAAAAGTTAATATAATTATATATAATATAATATTAGTAATAAAGTTAATAAAGGGCGGTATTTAAACCATTTTAAAGGAAATATGAGGTATATCGGTAACATGTCTCAAGTGATTCAAAAATGAGACAAAGAATCCCTTATGAATATTTCAATCATTAATGTAATGATCATTTAGAATATAATTAATGAGAATAAATAATAAATATTGATAAATTATAGTTGAAATAATATTTCATAATATAATAAGATAAAATAATTTACCTTAGAAAATTTTGGTATAAGAATAACCATTATAAATTAAAAAATTAAATTGAGTTATGAAAACACATTACAGCTTTAGTGTTTTTTAATCAATAGTCTTCCACAACATAAAATTTATTTATTTCACTAAATGAAAATAATTAAATATGTTATTATGCCAAAATATATTATTCATTAATATATTACCACAGATATAAGAAATTATTTCGTTACATTAAAAATTTTCTCAATTAAGTTTAATTGATTCTGAAACACTTTTCCTGGTTTCTTAGCATAATTGACGAGACTTTTAACTAATTTGAGGCTCAATTTTTCCCTTGGAAGATCCATAAAAATTTATGATATTAGGGAAATAATTAGTGACCATGATATTGTTTTGAGGTATATGGTTTTATGGATAGATAAATATCATAGTTTGAATGTTTAAATCTAAAAATAGTTTCTTCTTTGAATGGCTTTCAATTATCCTAATTTAAGTTAGAGGAAATAGGGAACATTTTGAAACATGATTTATAATTTTATAATTTCACAAATCAATTACAAGGTCATTAAATTATATGTTTCAAACATAATGATTTTTGGGTGTCTTGGGGAGGATCAAGGCACTACCATGTCCATTAGCAGATGTTTCAAAAATGTTATATGGCTTTTACAATTATGTTTTTACATTTTACACTTTAACATTTAAACTAGGAAACTAATTTTTAAGTACCTAATATTTTGTTTTATTAAACATATAACATAACCAATATAGAACATTTTAAATTTCATAGAACTAAATTAAACATAAATTTAATCCAATTGAAATTATTAAAGTTATAAAATTATTTTTCATAATAAAATAAATAACATGTAATAAAGTTATTTGTTATAAAAATGAAATTTTTAACAGTATTGATTTGTAATTATATTTTTAATATGATATTAATTAAATGAGTTTTTATATATTTATTTATTAATTCATAAATCATAATATATTTATTATTAAGATTATTTATATTTAACAAATTTTAAAGGATTTCGTTGATATTAATAACCATGTAATATTAATGAAATTATTTCACTATTATCTTTGAAAATAAAATTACTATGTACAATATGAAATTTATTATGAATATTAAATTTTTTATATTATGTAATATGAACATTATTATCTTAAATATAAAAATTATTTTATCAAATTAAATTTTTTTGTGTTGGGAAATTAATATTAACCTTTACGTATGTATCCCGTAAAACCCCATTTTTTAAAGTATGTTTTTAGAAAAAAAAATATTTACAATTAATATAAAACTCTGAATTACACTAACAAAAATTATATGAAAATAATTATATAAATTAACATGTAATATAGTTAAAAATTTATTATATATAAAAAATTTTCATCAAGTTATAATGAATTAAAAAAATAAAAAATAGTTTTCATTAAAATCATAGATTAATTTCATGAATATTGAGCATGTGTTTATAAATTCAACAATGAATTTTCAAATTCATAATAAAAAATTATTATATTTTTTAATATGAAAAATGATTGAAAAACATCTTTTTCATATAAATGTGATGATATTAGATAATTTATTTTTTAAAAGAAAACAATTTATTTTATTAAAAATTCAAAAATATAACCAAATATTATTTTGATATAGGGAATTAGAAAAAGAATATTAATTTATTAAATTTAAATTAATAAACATAAAGAATTTATATATTCTTTTTAAATTACATAACAGAAATAAAATTTTATTTTGATTAAAATAACATTATAAATTTTAAGTCACATTAATTAATTTCCTTATAAATGTAATAAATTTTAATGGTTTTAAATAATGGTGATAATTATAGATTTAATGGTAATTTATTAGTATTAAAATTTGGTTTTATAAATAGAGTATAGTGTGTGACAAGTGTTATAGATGAATAAATGTCTTTTAAATGATCTGAAATCCAATGTTGTAACATGTAGAATACACACAAGCATAGAAAATTATTTTCATATCCATGGATCACTTCCATCAAAATCATAGTGGATTGATTTCACTCTCTAGTCTACCGTATCCTTAGTATAGGTTCTCTATAAAGACTATATAATTTTGGGTCTTCATTTTAAATAATCAATATAAATTCATCTATATCTCACAAGATCATAAAAAATTCATCATATCTTTACATCATAACATAAAGAAAGAAAACATGTTTTATAAACATTTCATCATTTCATTATAGACTAACATATAGAAAATAATCTAATTTAATAAACATATCACCATAATAGTCATTAACCTTTATGATAGTGACTAATAATGACATAATTTGAGCATATCAATCGTAAAACATAATTAAAATCAAAGGATGTTATCAAAGATAAAACTTTTCATTACAAGGTCATCGAAATATTAATTAAGTTAAAATGCCCTTTACATTTTTTATATTGCTTATTTTAAATCAAAATATTGACAAAATACTTTGGAAATCCAATTATTTTAAAATAGACATGTAAATTATAATGCATACTTCAAGAAATTGAGTAGTTTTTATGGTGGGATATATCGTTCACAGAGTAATCATTATAAAATAAATTTTGTGCACACATTCAGTAAAAAGTACCTTGTTTTGAAAACAATAAGAGTCTTTTTTTAATAAATAATTGAAAGAAAAACATGGAAAAATTTGTATTTAAAAACCATTAAAAAATTGAAAAAAAATTGTTAAATTATTTTAGAAGACATGGATATGGATGGAAAAATGTACTTCTGGTGAAAGAGGGGAAATCTAGTCATCTTTTCATAAAAACATTACTTGAAACATTTTGAGAACCAAAGAAATAAAAATAAAAAAAAACATTAAACATCCAAAAAATAACCATATTAGAATAAAATTATATGGTTTTATTACATATATACAAAATAAGTTCCAACAATGGAAATTCTACTATAAATATTATGGATTATAATGACAGATAAACCCCAAACCCTTAGCACTTTGGTGACCTTTGAATCGAAAGACAAATAATTGAATAAAGAAAAATGAACTATTAAATATGATTAAAATTTTATATTCTTGGTATAAATTCTCAAATCGTATTTTTATAAAATATATAAAATAATATTGGTTTATAACATAACATACATACTAAAAAAATTCATATAATAAACCATTCAAATAATGCTAATATTTGAATCAAAACCTCATGAATAAGATAAAAATATATTAATTTTTATAATCCTATTATATTCACTAAAAATAGCAAAATATATATTCATGGATAGTATATACATCACATAAAGGTAACAAGTGAGTAATATGGAATATTTCACATAAAAATAAAAGTGAGTTGATAACTCAACATACCTCATGCTGGAATTTTATAAAATGATCACTAAAATCATGTATAATAAAATAAAATTAATTATATTTAAATGAAAAATTCATTTATATACTTATAACATCATATATTACCCACTTATAACTTTTAAAAAACTATCAATTTTTATTTCCTTCTTAAAATCTGTATTTCTAGGTGTTAACTATATTATGGTTCATAAATCATTTGAATCAGATGCTCAAAACATTTTTCATTTTTAATTGTTCAATAAAATATAAAATTATAATCATGACATAATTATCAAATTAATATACTATATAAACTATTAAAATTATTCTTATATATCATTCAAAAATAACCAATTACATCACTTCGTGGGAATGGTATTGTGTAGGTACTCATGGGTGATGTTTCATATTTTTAATGGATGGAATGAAAGAAGAATAAGTAATAATTAAACAATAATAAATCATTATACGACAAAAAATATTACATAGTCATTATATCTATCCTCATTACTATAGATTTAAAATGGAAAAGAAAAAAAATCACATTGACTCATGGAGGTCGTTGTCCATACATGTGCACAAGCAACATAATCATCTTCCAATGGAAGGTAGGGTAAAAAGATAGATAAGTTAGTATAATTAAAAAATAATAAAAATTTCATAAATATAATATAAAAACAGTATATCCATCATATAAATTAAACATTGTTATTGTTGATAGAAAATGATTTACATCACAACATGGAGGTGAGAGTCGATGTGTAAACATGGGCAATACATTTATTTATCATTTCTTGTAAAATAGGGTGGATAATGGAGGTTTAATAATCATTAAATAACACACACACATATATATATATATATAATATAATTATTTACTAATTTTATTCTTAATAACATCAATTTAGAGGATGTAGAATAAGAAATAAACTGAATGTGGTCATGTAGATGGCTATCTATTATTTTCTATACCTAATTTAGATCCCTAATTAATTATCCTTGGAATAGCATTTTAATAATACCATAAACTCTAATTAATGAGTAGTTTTTTAAGAAGATAATTAGGATGGTTTGGTCCGATCCATATTGCCCAAAATGGTGTATGAAATTGAGGATTGGTGGTGTCCATTTTTTCTGATGGAAATGACCTTGGAATTATATAAAATATTTATATATAATAAATTTATATTTAAAGTGGAAGTAAAACCACATGTAAAGGGAATTAATATATAATATATTTTATTGTTTAAATATCTTCAACCACTGATATCTAGTTCAATTTATGTGGTATTTTAAACATTATTTTTTTTACCACTTCGAAATGTAATTATAACATTAATCATAGTATCATGTTTTTCAATCATAAAAATTCTGAAATTTAATTATAATGTAAAAAAAGGAAAATAGGATAAAAGTTTAATAATTTAGACCATATACCAATAACCTTTCCCAATTTTAGGATTTATACTATTCTTATGTCATTTAATAATGTATTATATAACAAAAATTATCATGTATCCCATTGAATTGAATATTTGTTAAATTTGAGTTTAGATTTGATAATATATATTTATCTATATTGTAGACCCTTTAACCATGAATTATTTATTATAATTATCTATATAATTATTCTGACACCATACTTCATCGAAAAATTATTTATTTTAAGGATTCTAAAATTATTTCAGAAATATTTCTTATTTTTTAGCAAACACTATTTTAATGTTGTGTGAGAATTTAATGTAATTATATCATCACTAAAAATTATATAAATATTAATAAAACATAATAATTATAAATATTAAAATAAATATTTTATATTTGATCATAAATCTTTTCCTCTAGTTCTAGAATATTGTATTTTCTAGGATAAAAAAGTTTGGAATTTCGTATTGTTCATTACATAAAATAATATATGCCACGATTAATTAAAACTAAAAAAATAAACAACATAGAGAGTCAATGATTATTATGGTCTTTACCATATTATCCAAAATGTTTAATTAAATTTTTATGGTTAGTTCCATATATTATCTCATTGTTGTAATCTCATTTTACTCATTTTACCTTTTCCAAGGTGGAAAATATTTTATGTGGTTACAATTCATAATTACCAAAAGGAAAAGGAGAAAATTTACCAAATTATTACTCGCTCCTTAAAAATATAGTACCCATTTTTTATAATTCTTTTTCCATAATTGTAAGAATTAATTCTCATATAATATTCTAAAACACAATGAAAAAATAATGTCTTGCAAAACATGTTTTAAGGATAAAAATTAACTTCTATAAAAATAATTAATATTAATAAATAAAATGGAATTAATCAAATTAATATAAGTCAAATTTATCATACATAATTTTAAAACCAAATTTAAAATATATTGGGACATTAAAAGTACATCATTTAAAGAAAATAAATGGCAATATTTGAAAAATTTATATATTTTCCCTATTCGCTAAGAAATAAATAATTATAGAAAAATCAAAAAATTTCACCACATGTTAATTTTGAAAAAATGATATTAAAATAATAAAATTATATTTCTAAATATGGTAGAAAATAATTACAATTTCTATTCATAGAATACAATAAATACGACTTTTGAATAAAACATATGTTTTTGAAGAATAAATTGACATTACTAAATATGATGTACTTTTTTACTATTCATTAAATAATAATTTTAATTTGCGAAAAAAAATATATATATTTCATAATATTTTTAATACTTTAAGTACTTTTAAATTTAAAGGATTGGTTATAATATATCATAGTATGTTTTGATATTGGAGTTCTTTGTAAAGAAATATATTAAACACATGTAAATTATTTATACAGAAATATTTTCCAAAAGAAAATAGTGTTAAATTATTTCCAATGTTAAATGAATTTCACCCTCACCCGTTAAAGTAATAAAAACATGAAATATTGTATCATGTCATAGTAATAAAATTAGAAATATATTCTTTTATTATAAAAAAATTTATGGCACAACATAAAAATAAATCATTTAAAAAAAGTATTTCTGAAAACATATTTGAATCAATATATAACAATTGGGTTCAGACAATAGACCATGATATATTGATGATGATATATGCATAATACAAAATAGGTATATCTTTATTTTACATGAGTTGAGGAAATCAATTACATTAAAGGTAGATAATACGAGATAACATTTTACTTGATTTCGCCAAATTTTGTATGCTTATTTCATCCTTTGGTAGCGCTTCATCACATTTATACTTCAATCTCATCTATTACTCTAGTAAATTATTATTATATATAATGTTTCCATTCATAAATCACAAATATTATCTTTTAATGGATAATAATATCCATAATTGAATAACATGCCCTTCATTCTACCTCTATAGATTTATCAAATAACAAATGGTTAGAAAAAGTTGTCTAATATTATGAAATAATACATTGATGTCTAAAACATCAGAAATAATACCCAAGTTTAATCATAAAGAATTCCAGAAATTCAAATACATAATAATTCTATATAATATGTCTGTCCAAATTTGAATCCTAAAAATATGAAATATTTGATTACATATTTCTTTCCTAGATCAACATTAAGATCTTATTCCTAGACAACATGATGTAGCTCATAATTTCATATAAAAACATATGAATATCATGATCATATATTAAGATAAAATTACTTATCATTTCCGAAAATAACATAAGTCACTATAAAAACATAATAGAAATTTAAATTGAACTAAAAAATAACAATACATAAACTATCTAATTTACATTATTAGCATTAATCAACTATGTATACTAATTTATCAAAATTTCTTCATCACCAAATATAATATTAATTATAAGGTTGTAAACACATTAAATTTAATGAAAAAAAATTATAAAACCTTTATTCCTAAAATAGTTTTCTTTTCTTAAACACATACAAAATAAAAGGGTTTTATTCCCTTAATGGTCATTGAAACCAAACATAATCATCTTTAAATCACATCACAAAAAATATCAACAGTTGTATTTATACCATTGAACATATGATCAAATGTTGACATATAATCCCATGAATCTTAATGTTTATCACATATCAATATGGAATAGAGTAGTACTCCAGAGGTTATATCCAATCATATATCATAATAGTTAATAAAGAAATTGTGAATTGACTTATGCATATCCACTGACTGTGTCTAGCCTGGCTTAAATTCTGAAGGATCTTAATCACACACCAATGACAATAAAATTAAATCCTAGTCATTTCCATTTAATGTTTTTATCTGAAGTAACACATGTTACAAATCTGTATCTAATTTCATGTATCCGTAGTGGGATGTATTTTATATTAAAGCTACATATTATCTATGTAACTATAAGTTAATGATATAATACTATAATCTGAAATATCCCTAGGGATTTCATGAAATTATTATGACCATATTATTCAAATATTTAATAATTTTCTTTGGAGAACAACTTTATTATTCCAAACAATTGGTATATAAATATTAGATATTATTAGGGGAATATACTATAAATAACATTACAATCCATTCCAAAGACACAGAGTTATAGTGTTATTTAAAATTAGATTTATAAACCACTTTTTCATGAAAAATATTTATCATAAAAATGAAAATTCCTTGATAATATTATCCTTGTTAGAAATAACCTACATAAATAATTTCTTCATAATATGGATAAAGGAAACATAAGAAATGGTGTTCTCAAATAGAGCAGTAATGTTAATCAAATGAGTTATTAATCGATGATCATATACGAAAATAAGATAAGTATAACAGTATGATAAAATGAACATGACATACAATAATAATAATAAAATCAATCAAATATATTTATTTATAAATCATTAAAGAAGGATGTACAAATCAAAAGACACTAGACATAAGTGTACATAATTATAAAAAATTATGCAAGATCCATGATAACATAAAATAATCATAATACATATGTTTTGGAAATTCATTTATGTATAGGAAATCATTTCCTTAGTCAAGGATCACCACCAATATTAATATAATATATCAGGCTCAATCTTCATTCCATCATTTCCTTAGACAAGATTCACTCTGAAAACATTAACAGTGGAATGAGTCCCTTACAAAACTATATTCACTCCACATTAAATTTTTTATTTTATCATCTGATATCCATTTTTATCCATTGACTTGAGGGATATATGATTTTAAGACCACCTAGCACATTATCATAATCTATTCATTTGTGTTCCATAATATTATAAAATATTTACCATATCATCATATCATAACTCCTTAAAAGGGAAAATTATTAATTAATAATCCATCATTAAATCATATTATAACCGGTGAAAAATAAACGAGATTCATAACATCTCATACTCATAGTGAAAAAATTAAAAATAATGCATAAAGTTATAATCACATGACAACATATTTAGTAAATCAAAATTATCCTAGAATTATGTTATCACAGATGAAATAATTTGTTGAAAGATAATTAAAATATTTTTTGAGGAAAATACCCTATTCATTTTGAAATAACAAATTTAAAATCACAATATTTCTGAATTATTATTAAAGGAAAAATATTTTTAAATTAAAAACTGAAACTTTTAAAGGAATCTTATAGTTACTGATCAGTCATAGTGGTGGGAAAGTTAATTCATTCTATAATTGTTAAAAATGATAATTTTTTTCACTCCTTCTGAAAAATACCATGTTAATAAATTGAAAAGAATATATTTTTTAAAATATATAACTTTTAAAACATGGGTAAATAATAAATAATAATATAATAAAATAAAATTTAATAAATTTGAAAAAGACTTTTCAATAAGATGGATATGGTATAAAATGGTTTTCTGGCCCAAAGAAGATAACTAATATCAGGTTTTTTAGTATCATTTAAAGAAAATTTTAAAACAAAAGATTTTAAAATTTTACAAAAGAAGTAAAATTATTTAAATAAATACAAAATAATAAATTGATGTTGTTATATTATACATGGACCACATAATATCCTCTAACGTGAATAAAAGTATAAAAATCCTAGTTTAAATGATATTGAATCATTAAACCCTTATCAATTTGAATAATTTTTAATCAAAATACCCAGATAAGAATAAATTAAAATATAACCATATATAAATTTAATATAATTTGATTCTCCATATTGCTTTTTTAATGGGATGTATATACACCTCGTAAAATAGATAGTCTCATAGCATAACCTATGTCCCAAATATGACAATTAATATGATAAAACCTTAAAAATGTGCTCATATCCAAATACAAACACCATGAATGATAAAACATAATATATATTTTTAAATTGGAATAATTTTTTAGAAAATAATAATAAAATGCATTAATCATAATTATATAAACATTATAAATTAAATATATTTTGAATCTCCTAAATTTCTCAATGAAATAAATCTGAGACGAGGAATCCACATACCTCAGGTACGACTTGATTCATATTCACTTTAACCTTATGTATAATAAATTTAAATATATCATAATTATATAACATAACCATTTAAATACATTTAATATCATATATTATCCCACATATATCATTAAATATCATATATATATATATTCACATATATTATTATTTCTATCCATGTAAAATGGAAAAGAAAAATAAATTACATTCCTAAATGTAGGTGGTATTACACACATACCATGAAGAACATTATCATTTTCAAATAGATTCAATAGTTAAAATGATAGAGAATATATTTTAATTAACAAATTTAAAATATTTCAAAAAAATTATATATAAACATTAAATCCATTATTAAAACTAATGACGAATGAGAGGGATGGAAAATGATTTATATGATTCTGTGGATGTGGTAGTCCGCATATATGCATGAACGATACATTCATTTACCATTCATGTAAACAAAGGTGAAAGATGGTGGTTCCATAATTATATTAAATTTATTTAAAAGTAATAATAATAAATAATTATTTTACAATTAATATAATGTATTTAGAGGAGGTATAAGAGGATATTAATTTTAAGATGTTTTATATGGCATCTACAACTCCTTCAGTAAACCTTAATTAGATCCCTTATAAAGGACTCATGGAACAGTTTATAATAAATAAATGAAAATTTAATTTTGGTATAAAGAATATTAGAAGATAATTGGGATGAGTTTGGAAAATATATGATAAAGAAGTGGTGTATACAAAGTAGTATTGGTGTTGACATTTTATTATTAAGGAAATTTCACACTTGAAATTACATATTGGATTTCAATATAATAAATTATTTTTCATGTCAATGATGAAAAAAGAGGCCAAAATATCATAGACAATACAATTTATGGTTGAAATATCTTCAACCAATAAAATTTGAATAGTAATATGTGGAATTTTAAAAAATATCTTTTGGTTTAAAGCCATTATTTAAAAAAAATTATATTAATCATCATAACAATATTTTCATTCTTAAAGTGTTATAAATTTAGTTTTTAGATAAATGGTTTTTAAAAAAATGGTTACGGAATGAATTTATTGACCATATCAAATCAAAATGGCCCAATTTCAATGTTAAGATTTTTTAATAATTTATTAAAATATTATCAAACATGAAATACCATCAATAAAATTTTTTATATTATTCATTTAATTTCAATTAGAAGTTATGAAATTAGAAATTTATTTGTAACATCAACCCTTTAATGATAAATTATACATTAAAATTATCTATAAAACTCATGGAACTCAATAATTCATCTAAAATATATTTCCTTTATGTTTTAAAAAATTATATAAATTATTTTTCTACCGATTGAATACAAATTTTGTGGTAATTACTTTATCATCAAATATAATAATACCATCTCTAAACACTATAAATTAATTAATATCATAAAAATAAATTATTAATATTTAAAAAAAATATTTTTTTACTAATCATATTCTAATTTATCCCGATGATAAAATATTTATGTTTGTAAAAGAATATAGAGTGAAATTTTGTATTTTTAATTTCTTATAATATTATACAAGTTATTATTAAATTGAAAAAACACAAAATTTGAAAAACATAAAATATTCAGTCAGAATGGTCTTACCCTACACAGAAAATGGATTTAATAGATGTTTTAGGTTATCTAAATGTCTAATCCCATAGTTTGAAACATGTGTTTCCCTCAAAAACTTATAGTGGTGAAAAATATTAACCCTAGTTTATATTGACAATGATAAAAAATAAAAAGTGTTTTTTCAAAAATTTAACCTCATTATTGAAAATGTGGATTCAATTTTGTATGATTTCATTTTTAGAAATATAATAAAAATTTTAAATAGTAATTCATAAAATAAAAAAATAAATTACTAAAAATGTGTTTTATGCCTAAAAATTAACTTATATAAAAATCATGAATATCAGAAATTAAAATGGAATTAATTTGATTAATAATTATAAATTGGATCTTATTTAAGTAATGACCTATAACAGTAAAAATTAAATTCCTTTATTATGTTGATTTTAAAAAGTATATATCACATGAAATCACTTATAAAACACAATAAAGCCTTTATAGATGATGAATTAATGAAATATGAGGCCTTTCTAGAGCTTACAGTACCTATACCGACGAAATAGAAACATTCCCTTTGGAATGGTAGTATGACCATTATAAATAGTAAATTAGCTTAACTAATAGTGACATAACCCATGAAAGTATAAATAAAATTTATTCATCCTATAAATGAAATAATGATATATTTATATCATAGTATAAGTAAAATACTATTATAAAATTTATTAAGTTAGTGTTTGTATTTTTTTAATTTATAAATAATTATTTAAAATTTTATAATTGATAAAATTATTTAAAATTAAATTTATTTTCATTAAATGGATTCATAAATAAATATTTTCTATCTTATGATTTTACAATAATTTTACGAGACCTTAGTTAATTATTCAGAGTGTTATAAAATTTGTTTTTAGTTTAAAAAATTTATTTTTAAAGTAAATAATAATATTATTTAAAAAACAATTCAACACATATAATATATTATGAAGTTAAAAATAAATCCATTTTTGAATTATACACATTGAAAAATGTTTTTAGATTAATTTATGTGATTTTTCTAAAATAGTTTTATTTTTATGAATAACAAATTAAGATAATTTACAATAAATGTTAAATACAAGATTTATAGGGTCATAGATGAGGTAATAATGATATAAGAACACATGGTTGTAACACACTTGAACTTATAAATATTTTATTCAGAAAAAATCTACTATTTTTTATTCCTTGAGGAAAATAATAAATTAATGAATAAGATATTCAAAAAGCACCCATGTCCTCTACAAAAAACCACCCCTCATCACCTCTTCTCCTAATACATATATACCGTGAATATTATCAAAATTCATCCCCAATATTCTTCCCTAGTCCCTCCCAATGTACAGGAGTTCTTGGTCTTTCAAAAATACCAAAAACCATTCCCTTAAGGAGATTCTCAACTAAGATAATTTGGGAGATAAATTCTCTTCTTTTTTCTTTTTTCTCATTTCATATCCTCCCCTCACCCCTCTCTCCAAATGATCATGATAAATATAGTATCATCGATATTATATAATAATATCATTTTAATTTAATATCCTTTATCAATCTTCTTACTCTCTATATTTTTTATAAAGATATGTCATCTAAGAGGTGTTGATTTACAACATTCATGGACAATAAACTTTTGTTCAATGATTTTTCATTCATGTCTATTCATGAAACCATTTTTATTCTAGAACTAGATTATAATATATGTATTATATCTAATTTAATGATCTATACATTGTATATATGAATAATATTTATTCATATGAAAAAACTGGGTTGTAATAAATGAAATACTGCCAAAATAATCTTTATGATTATCACTAATGTTTTATCTAATGATTAATGATCATAGACAATATATAGTTAAATCAGTGCATATGAGAACAGATATACCTTTTCCTACACATCCTAGTTGAACCATGAACTATATTTTTCCTAAAATGATGCTTGTTGCCTTGGGTTCTTCAAAGGAAAAAGACATGACAGTCATTATGCCCCTATGTTGAGACATGATGCAAGGATAACTGGGATCCCTACCCATTGTTTGAATACTCCTATTAAAAAATTAAGTGCTACAATTCCTCCACAAGGAACTAAAATTAATTCATTTCTTATTAAAGTTATTTATTTTAATGTAGCTGGTGACTGATTTCATGGAAATGGAAATGGATCAACAACTGTGGTTTCTACATTGTACATACCAGCAGACATAGGTTTAGACAATGATTCTTCATATTAGAATCACGCCATGAAAGATGATGCATCTTCCATAAAAGAAAAGTCATATTATAAGGTGTTTACCCACAAAACATTTGATTTTCATGAATTAGGAAGTAGTGAAGAGGATACTCTAGCTAATCAACCTTCCCCTCTTGTTAAGTATGCCCCAGTTATTGAATTAATAAAACACAATAGTCTCGATTGACCCTAGATTTGAAGACGATAGGGATGGACCATGTATACAAGTCAAAACATGGAGACGAGGTAGAAATCCTTATGTTCAGGGTGGATGTTCCACATCTGATAGCATGAGTACCCATTCTCATGATTATTTAATCCTTTATTTTATCGGTATTAGTGTTTTTCATTTTCTCTCATCTGTACATTGGTTTCCCTTTTAATAAAAGGGATTTTGATCCCTTGACTTTAAAATAATTTCTTCCATATACCATATAAAAAATGAATTATATAACCATTTAATCATCTAAATGATCATTAATAATATTTTATTACAATTCTATATAATTATATTAATTCCACTTAACTTTCATACACATATACAAGTATATCAATCGAAGAAAATGGAAACGAAGGCTGCCGAGAGATAAATTTGTATCTTATAACTTATCAAAAAGTCCATAAATGAACTTAATATAATAATAATAATAATTCAAATACATATATAATATAATCTTAATTCACTAATTAATGGATTTAATTTGAGTATCCAGGAAAATATTGTCAATTGTAGAACACATTATGACATAAGGTAAGAATTTCTAGGTAAATACCCAATTTCATTTTTCTAAATATTGTTCCCTCTTAAACAAATTAAAATTATTTATTATTCTTATTTACTCCTCATAAATTCTATTTTAATGTTCAATATATTTTTAATAATCATAATCCATCCTTATTTTTTGTATAGTTTCATGTTTAAAAAGGATCAATATCGAATTCTCCCTGATAAACAAACCTGATTCAAAGAAACTTTTCAAATTAATACCTATTTCCATGTGTAATCTATAATATATTTTAAGCCACTATATGATTTTCTAAGACCACTAATTTTATTATAAAAAAACTATCTGAGTTTACATCAGTTTATTCCAATATTTTTAAAATATAATTATTCATTGCAATGTAAAAGAGTATTACTCTCAAGAATTACTCAATGATTTTATAGTAGTATTTTCTTCTATTTCAACAGGTTTTTTTATTAATATATTCAATTTAAATTAATATTATATGATATAATCTAACATATTTTATTGAATGTTTTATAATTAGTTTGACAGTTGATTTGATATCTTGATAGCATTCACTTATTACATTGAATGGTTAGTGTTTATGATTAATGATTTGGAATGTTATTTATATATCATGTGTTAGTTTAATCATGAATTTATATGAATATTATGTTTCACCCCTTTCATTTGGGGTGTTTATTGTACATAGTATGTGTTGGGAGGGGCCTTCTATAGTCCCTCGATGCATTGATAGGTCTCATGAGACAAGCTATTTTGGGTTTTTACTCATTTATGGATGGTCTTCGCATGAGGCCTCCACATTATAGTTAAGATATACTGCATTACACATACACTCATTATGAAACAAGTATGTAATATTCCATGTGATTATTTAACTTTTATAATATCCATGGTTATGTTTTATTATGGAATTATTTATTCATTTTTTGTTCCTACCATATTATGCTGATGATTTTTTTTAATTTTACATATAAAATTATTTATTCACCATGCCTTATTATTTATGATTCCTCTATTTTACATAGATTAACTATGAATCTGGTATAACCGTTTATTACGTATTTTTTCCCTAGGTTGTGAATATTTATAATATGAATGACATGTAGTGATAGTCTAGGATTTTTTTGATGTTTTCAATGGATTTAACAAATTGTATTTCCTTTTTATTTATAAAATTTAACTTATTTATGGATGTTGTTTTCCAATGATACTAAACAATTTGTCATTTTGGATAATTATTCCTTGTTTATATGATTATGGAATAGGAATTAGCTCGAGGAAACTAGGGTTAAGTTCTTTACATTTTAGATGAATGGAAGTTTAGTTGAAATCATGGAAACTAGATTTATAAAATGTATATTAGGGAAAAAACCATAAGATTACCTTTTAGGATAAGCATAAAAGAATGTACTATAATTTTAATTAGGTAAATATTATGTGGATATTACTAGAAAATACATTCCTATCAGGATACTACTTATGGATGTGGTTCTATAATATATGTACATAGGAGTGAAAACGTCGACAAGGTGTTTTGGGATAGACTCAAGGTAACCTAGTACAAAACAATGTTCCATAATGTGCACCATGATTGACACTCTCCATGGATATTTTTAGGATAATTCAGATTATTTACAAACCATTACCAAATATTTAAATTTAATTATGTCCCCAATGAATGAAGACATATCATTATGATAATACACTTGCATACAATTTCAATTTATGTTAATTGTCTTCTTAGTTAGACATTGTACATTATGATTCACAACCTAATTTAGTCAATTATTTTGTTTATAAATGGTTACTATTGGAATGAATGAAATCCACATAAATGTGCGTATCCAATATAGGGATTATCTTTTTATACAAAATAATGATGTGGGTTCTAGAAATGTGCCTCTCGCTAAGTAACTTGTAACCATTCTAGGATAACTTACTCAAGTTAAGAATAATATCCATAATAGTATAGAGAATAGGGATCTACTCTATAAAGGATTAGTGTTAGACCACTTTATATGACAACAACCTTGATCATTTAATGAGACTATACACCCATTTCTAGTAGAGTTGTGGATATGTTCTTCGGGGATGATATTTCTATCATTGGGGTGTAATGAAAAAGAATAATTTTTTCATGGTAGTTTATTTTATATCAGTAAATGAAAATCAATGGTGGTTGTTCATTAAAACACTATAGGAAGAGAAAGATATTGAAAATATTGAAGGGAGGGATTTTAATGAAATTTTAGTAGAATATTTTTTTCTTCATGAGTAGTTAAAAGATATGGAGAGGTAATTATTGAGTATAATATATAACGAGAATGAAAATGATATGAAGTATGAAGCCAACATTATAGGGATAGAAATTCATGTTATGGACTACATACATAATTCATGGAGAAATCTTGATGGATTAATTATTGTTTTAAATCCATTCCTCTGATGGCACTGGTCGCTCATAATTTTTTATCATATAAAGATTTAGCCTTCTATGCTATCAAGATTGAAAAATAATTCCCTATGAATTATGAATTTAAAAGAAATAATTAATATAATAGGGCTCTAGAAAACTCTAGAAATGGAAATAATGAAATAGAGAAGGAGGGGAGAGTTGAATTTCCACCTTGTAGTAATTATGGAATGAAATACCCTAGAACATTCCTGAAGGGAATGTGATTCTGTTACATGTGTGGAGAAAAAGGACACCAATATAATGATTTTAAGGTAAATAAATAATCTACCAATTTTCAATTATATAATTTTAAATAGATGTAATTTTATGCACATGAATTTGCTAATAGTCAAGGAATATTTCTTCAATGAAGGCCAGGGGAGAAAGGCCAATATTATCCAGTTAAACTAGCTATGTTTTATGTTCCTAACTAAATGGTGGAATGTAATTTAATCATTTCCTCAATATTAGAAAATTCATTTTATTATTATAGATCATTGAATTCATTCATATCTTCCTTGTTTTCAAAGAAGATCAGACATTTCCAATTTTATTTAATTAAAGATTTCATGGTAAAAACACCTAAGGGAAGTATCATTGAATCAAATATGTGTCGCTTAGTCCTTCTTATGACACATAAACGTGCATCAATTGATGGACTTATCATAATACCCTTGAATGACATTGAGATAATTCATAGTATGGGTGGAATTTCAAATTCTGATAAAAAATATATATTACAAAAAAAATGATGTTACAATTTTTGAGAAATATGTAGAATCCCTTAACATTAGAACATAAACATCTTCATTTGATTCAAATATAGATCCTCCCCCTATAGCTCTACTAAAATATATTCATAAGGGGGAAAACAATATATATTGGTGATGAAATAAATATTCAAATATAGGATATACTTATTCAGCAAGAAAAAATTGATGTGTTTCTATAGGATTTTCAAAAACATCATATTGAGTGAGAAATTGAGTTATATATTGATTTAATTCCTGGTGAAAGCACTATTTCAAAGTTTCCTTTTAGAATGGACATAATCGAATAAGTGGAGCATAAGAAACAATAAGAGTAGTTCAGTAGTATGGGGTTTATTCAACCTAGTATTTTTCCATAGGGAGATCCAGTTATTTTTTGTTAAGAAGAATGATGGAATTATGAGGTAGTGCATTGAGTATATGGATATCAGTGTAAATTTGATATATAATAAGTATCCATTTCCTCTGATTGATGACATATTTGATAAAGTTCATGAATCCCACTAATTATCAAAGGATGACCTTCAATATGAATATCACAAATTGTGTGTGAGGAAAAAAGATATTACAATGATGACATTTAGAATGTGGTATAAGCATTATGATTTTTCTGTAATCCCTTTTTGACTAACGAATTCACCTTCAGTTTTGATGGATCTAATGAATAGAGTTTTCAAGGAATATGTTGGTATAATATTTTTGTTATTTATTGATGATATATTGGTATAATCCAAAAGGAACTAAGATCATCATAATCTGGTGCACATTAATCTGAAGATGCTAATATGAAACGATTTATATGGGGTATTTATCTAGTGTGAATTCTAGTTTCAAACAATTTCTTTTCATGGAAATGATATCTCAATGTATTGAATCCTAGTTGATCCTATGAAGAAAAAGGCAGTTCGTGAATGGCCTACACCAAGAAACATATCTGAGGAATGTATTTTTATTGGTTTAGAAGGTCATTATCAGTGTTTCTTTCAAAACATATTCCAAATTTCTAACCTATTGACCATGATTACCCATAAAGGGTTTATGTTCATAAGGATAAACGAATCTAATGATTTTTTTGAAGAATGTATGAGTAGGTTTTCAAATGATACAATCTTGACTCTACCATAGATAAGTGGTGTATTTATTATTTTTAGTTATTCATAAAAAATTGGATTTGTTTGTATCCTTATATAAAATGATAGTGTTATTGCCTTTTCATCAAGGAAATTAAAAATTTAGGAATAGAACATTCCAACTTAGGATCATGAGTTAGTAGTTGTAATAATTACTATGAATATTTGGCAACACTACCTCTATGGTGAAATATGTGATATATATAAAGATCACAGTAGCTTGAAATATATCTTCTCAAAGAAAGAACTCAACATGTGGAAAAATAGATGGATTGAGTTACTCATGGATTATGATTGTTCTATACACTTCCACCATAGAAAAAAATAAGGAGGTTGATGCGTCAAGTAGTATGAATCATGGGGCTTCAAACAATATGTGGATTGATAAGGATCATATCTGCATTGATCTAATGAGGATGGATATGGGAATTATTAGAGAATGTGAAACATCAATACCTTTTCAATTTATTTCCCAACCATATTTATTGTAATGAATTAAAATTTCTCATCCTTATGATAAGAATATTCAAAAAAAATTAAATTTGGGAATGATGGGATGTTTGAAAACATCGTATGTGAGGTTCGAATTCTAAAATTTGGATGGAGGATATGTGTTCCCTCTATACCCAAGATAAAAACGGATTTATTGGATGATGCACATAATTTTAGTTACTCTATTAACTTTGGTAGTAGAAATATGTATAGGGAATTGAAGGAAAAAATGTAGGGGTATAATATAAAGCATGAAATTAGTGATTATGTATCATGATCTTTAGTCCGTCAATAAGTGAATGATGAAATACAACATCCAAGATGAATTTTTCAACCTCTTCATATTCATACATGAAAATGGGATAATATAAATATGTATTATGTGACTTTATTACCAAAAATGACAATAAAGATTGATACAATATGGGTAATTGTTTATCGACATGAGAAATATGAACATTTCTTCTCTATACGGGATTATTATCAATTGGAACTCCATTCAAGACACTATATCAATGAAGAGTTAAGACTTCATAGAGAAATTCAATTAGTAGTGTCTAATTGTGAAATGTGATTTATATCAAAATTTTGAAAAAGTCTTTAGGATTATTTGGATACAGAGCTTAATTAGAGTACTACTTATAGCTATGAAACTGACAAGAAATCAAAAAGGATGATCCAAACATTAGAAGAAATATTGAGATCAATCTCCGATGATTTTCAAGGTATGTGGTATTAGTATTTACCTCTATTATAGTTTTCAAAAAATAATACATCCATTCTTGTATTAAAATGGAAACATATGAATCATTGTATGAATGATAATGTCATACACCAACATTTTTAGATTAAGTTGGGGAAATAAGGATTGGAGTCCCAGAATTGTGGAGGATACAACATCCAAGGTAAATACAATTCAAACCCATATCAAAACATCTAAAAAAGGAAAAAGATATTTGGTGATAATTGAAGGATGGATCTGGATTTCCAAGTATGAGATCATGTTTTATTGAAAGTATCTCCATAGAAGGGTATTATAGTATTTGGAATTAAATGTAAATTGAGAACTATATCCATTATCTCTTTTGAGAATTTTTAAAAAATATGAGCAATGAATTATCCTTTGGTAATGCCGCCAGGCCTTTATAAGCTATATAATATCTTCCACATCCTATTGTTGAAGAATTACATTCTAGACCCAATGCATGTACTCACTTCAGAATGCATAAAATTGTAACCTAACTTATATCATTATGAAGAGAATATCTGGATTCTTGACACTAAAGATTAGGTTTTTAGGAACTGTATGAAACAACTAGTAAATGTACTTTGGAAAATTCATAAAATTAAAGAGGTGACGTGGAATCCTTATTAACTTATAAGGAAGAACTGTCCAATTTTTTTTATGTGGAAATAGTTTAGAAATTTTGAGGAAAAAATATTTGTAGGAGGGGTGAATATAATGAATTGGAACTCTATTAATTAATATCCCTTATCATGTTTATTTAATATATCATATATCACATCAAATCACTGATAAATCACAATAGAAATTTTATAAAAGAATAATGAATGAAATATGATGTATTTCTAGATGTTACAGAACATATACTGTTGAAATAGTATGATTACCTTTGGAAGAGTAATATAACCCTTATAAATAGTAAATTGTTCTAATGAATAGTATCTTACCCCATGAAAGTGCATATAAGATTTTATCCCATTGTAAATGTTATTATGAAGTAATTATATCATAGTATAAGTAAATTAATATTTTTAAAATTAGTAAGTGTTTGTATTTTTGTAAGTCATAAATATTTAATTATAAATATACAATTAATATAATTATTTAATAGGAAATTAATTTTCATTACATAGATACATAACTAAATATTTTCTTCTCTTGTTAATTTTGGATATTTTAATGAAACATTAGTAAAATTTTCGGAGTTTTATAAAATCTGTTTTCAATTTAAAATTTTTATTTTTCATGAAAATAATATTTTTATTTTATAATTAAATATCAAATATGTATAAAATTATTTTGATAAAAAGGATTCCATTTTTGAATTCTACATATTCAAAATTTGTTACGGTGAATTTCTAGATTTTTCTAACGTACTTGATTTTTTTTGTGAATAGTAATATATTATAATTTATGATAAACACTAAATACATCATTTATTGAGTTATAGGTGATGCATGGATGATGTAAGAACACTTTGTAAGAACTCCCATGATCTTATTAATATTTTTTATCATAAAAATAAACACTATTAGTTTCTTTTAGAAAAATTATACATTAATGAATAAGATATTAAAAAATCACTCATCTCCTCCAACATAAAAATCACCCCCAACCACTATTTTACTCACACACATAAGAATTTGAGAATATAGAAATTCATCACTAATCCACTTCCCCATTCACTACCAATTTCCATGAGATAATGTTCTTCCCATGTGACCAAAATCTCTTCCCTCAAGGAGGTTCTCATTGAGTATAATACAAGAGGTAAATCCTCTTTCTTTTTCATTTATTTTCATGTCATTTTAATATCATTATTATCATATATTCACCTCCTCTATCCAAATTATCAGGATAAATCTTGTATAATCTATATATAAGTATAATATCATAACAATTTAATATCCTTTATCAATATCCTTACTCTATCTATTATATTGTTAATAATAGAATCATCATATAGGAGTATCTGTACTACAATGTTTGTAGATGATGAAATTTTGTTCGTTAATTTCTCCATATAGAATATAAATGAGACCTTTTTTATGATGGAACCAGATTATAAAATATTTATAATGTCTTATTTATTGTACTATGACCAATATATATGAATAATATTAATTCATATGAGAAAATAGTTTGCAATAATCAAAATATAGCCAAAAAATTATAATTGATTATATGTAACGCTTTATCTAATGATTCATGCTCATACCATAAAAAATGAATAATATAACCATATAATCTTATAAATTTTCATTAATAACATGTAATTAAAACTCTAGTGAATTATATGCATTCCACATGAACATCTATACTCATATATAAGTATATCATGATCGTGAAAACAAATGAAATGAACAATCCCAAGCGATAAATTTATATCTTATAAATCATCAAAAAGGCCACAAATTAACTTCATAAACTATAATAAATAAAATAATTTTATAAAAGGTTATGAATTATTTATTTAAAGGATTTAATTTTATTATCATGGATATTAAGGTAAATTAAAGAACTCATTCGTAGATAAGGTATCAATTTCTACATGAACCCCATTTTTCAATCAAGTAACTTTTTTTCACTCATTACCCCTATGATATACATTATTATTCCTATTTAATCCTCATAAATTATGTGTTATGTTTCTACATATATGTAAAAACCCAAATTCTTCTTTCATTTATGGAGATTTACATGTTTTAAAATGTTCATTCTCAAATTCTCAACGATAAACAAGCCTAGTGGAAGGGAACTTCTCTAATTCTTAACTATTTTCAAGTGTACTCTATAGTCTGTTTCAATAAACTATAATTTTTATAAAATAATCTACCTTAATAGGGAAAAACTATTTTATTTCACTTATTTATTAAACATATATTTTTTCAAAAGAACTCTCCTTTGCAATGTATAAGAGTATTTGTCCCAAGAATTACCTAATGATTTTATAAGAGAATTTAAATCTATTTAAATGATGTTGTTGATTAATATGATTAATTACAATTAATATTTTCTAATGTTAACTTCCATATTCTATTTAATGGTTTATTATTAGTTTGAATATGCATGTTATATCTTGATAAAATTATCCATATTACTCGTAATGGTTAATGTTTATGTTTAATGATTGGGGAAAGTTACATTCATTTCATAGGTTAGTTTTAATATTAATGTATATGTTGGTAATTTTCCACCCCTTTTATTTGAGGAATTCATTTTAACTAGAATGTGTAAGTTGGGGCCAACTATATCCTCTCAGTGCATTTATATTTTACATGAGACAAACTCTTCTGGGTTTTTATACGTTTATGTGCGGTTATGGAATGAGGACTTGACATTATGGTTATGATCGCATTATGGAGTCTATCATTATGAAATAAGTATGTGATAGTCCATGTGAATATTAGAATATTTTGATAATAATGTTTATGTTTTATTGTGGCATCATTTATTAATTTTTATTCCAACATTATTATGTTCACGATTATTTATTAATGGCATTAGTATTTTTATTTATTTACCACGCCTTATTATTTATGTTTCATCTATTTTACTTACATTTACTGATGATTTGATATTACCCATTTCTTTTATCCAATTTTTCATTATGAAGTGAAGAAGTATATTATGAATGACATTAAGGGATAATCAAGGATTTATGGTTGTTTACAAGGGATATTACGTATTTTATTTTCGTTAAATTTGTAATGTTGAACTTATGTGTGTATCTTATTATCCACATATACTAAACTGTTCAGTCCTTTGGGATTTATCTTTCTTGTTGATTTGAAAATGTAATCAAATAAGGCACTGACTCTAGGAAAATGTGGTTAGGTTTCTTACATTTAACTTTAATAACCATACAAAATACAATTGGACTTATAAATTACACGATTTAAAGAAATGAAATGATAGTATTTGAAAAATTGGTATACATTAACTTTTCACTGAAACATCATTCATTTCATTGAAATAAAAAAATCCCCAATTTTAATTTTGATATTATGATTTAAAAAATTGTCGTAACTTCCTCAACATAAATTTCCAAAAATGTAAAAAATTAATTATAATTTTTATTCACAAAATGAAATAATTTATTTTAATAAAATTTAATTTTTTGAAAAAAAAAATTACATTATTAAATATTTTTTAGTTTTTTGGTATAAATTAATCAGTTAAATTGATTTTAGTAAAATATTTACATATAAATTACATAATGTTGTTAATGAAATTTATACATTCAATTTAATGGCTAAGTTAAAATATATCATGATTGGTTTTAAGATACTTGTTGAATGAATTACATGGTGTTGATCACTAAGAACTAATATAAAGAGAAATATATTCTAAAATGTCTTGTTATTATATAAAGAGCGAAGATAAATAGTGACCTAAGAAAGTGTATCATTATTTGGATTTCCATAACATTAATCATACATTATTTTTTTGTGATGTAAGAGTATATAATTCTAAGGATTGGTTGGATATGATCAGCAGAATCTTATAATTTATTCATACCACTATAATAATGAAGGTGGGATTTCAAATATACATACTCGATGGAGAAAATTTTAAGATGTGGTTGTTGTAACTTTTTTGTTTTTGTATTTTATTTTTATTCAATGTGGATAAAATTTATTATTTTTGGTTTCAATACAATAACATGTTAATTTTGTGTTCATTCAATTTAGTTTGTAGTTTTCAAGTATTATGTTAAGGAATATGATGTTCCAAAGCATGTTATTAATATATATTTAAGAAATACTGGGTTTTCTAAAAAAATCGATGTATTAGTGTTCAATTAAATTCTATTGGATTACTAAAAATTAATGGAATTTTTTAAAATGTGTTTTGAAGTTACTTATAACTATTATTTCAAAATGAATTAATGATATTTTGAATAACAACAAAAAACATTTTCCAGCTATTAGCCAGAACTACCAACCAGGTAGTCCAAACAACATTGGTACCTATAAAATTATAAATATTGGATCCAAAAATAATATCATATATGGTGCATATATTTTGTAAGTTATTGTAGGAGTGTGTTTGTTGAATGTTATAGTTAGGTATGTTAAGGGTTCATAGGTTCCATACTTATGGGTCGATCAACGTGTTGTAGAAGAGAGACCAATCCCTTCTGACTTAATTAATATTTTGATTAAGATTGGTTTTATATTAACGAGAACCATCCCAAATGTATCCTATGATATGGGAAAAATAATTCATGGATTTTTCATCTTTATGAAATATGTCTAGGATAGAGCTTTGAATGAGATAGTTTTATATTCCGTTGTTTTTTCATTAGTTTCTCACACACATGAGGCTCATTTTTTGACTAGTCCAATCACACAAGAAACTATTTTTGAAATGGGATTAATCCATTAGGATGAATGAAAAATTAAGGATTACTTCCACTGCCAAAAAACGTGAAGTTTTTTGCAGATACCCTAAAGATCAGAAATTTTCTTCAAGGTAATATGGATATATTTCAAGGTAAATGAAAAATTATCTTGATTTTTTACAGTTAATTTTATACTTATTTATAGGACATCGGTGATTCTCACCTTATACATAAATGTAAATCAAGATTTCATGGGTCCATATAATGGTAATGAGGAAATCATAAAGAGCTATGTAAATGTATATAGGAACTAAGTTAATCTATGAATAATATTGGTTAGGTTAAATGAAATCATTTAATATTAAATAATTCATATATTCTGTTGATATAAATAAAAAATTTATACATTTTTTTAATTTTTTATCATGTATTCAACATCAAAATGAAAATGAAATTGAGTGTGACAAAAGCTGATATAGGAGAATAAATTATTGAATATAAAGGTCAATGGTCCTTTATATCATGAGATATATAGGTTATTTCATGTTTTAATAGCAAATAATAATCCAGGGATACTATAAAGAGATAAATATATTTTTTTGGTGAATGGGTTTGGGGAAATTCATCATTATGCAAGAGTTATGTTGTATATGAAATTGTAGTTCTAGAAAAGGAATAATATTAGGAAAACATTGTGGTATTGAGTTTTTTATGAATAATTATTCCCTATTGAAAATGATAAGGTGTATTATTTCTCAAAAAATAGTTTTTGATATATTTAGTTTTGAATAAATTTGATGTGTTTCATAGATTCCCTTATATAAAAAACATAGCCTAAACAAACCATGATATATTATTGAATTATTATTATTTATTGTTATTTTTAATAATTATCCATTGGATTAGTGATTATGAATATGTTGAATTTAATTATAAAAAATATGTTAAAAAAATTCAGTAATGAATATTTTTTGTTGAAATAATAGGAAATAAGTTCTCAATGGTACGTTTTAAAAATAAAATCTTTTTAGGTTAAATTATCAAATATTCAAAGTATTGTATTTTTTGAATATCATGGGTCTTAAAAATAATAAAATCAGATACTTATTAAATATATTTTTATATAAAGATAATAAATTAATAATAGTTCATAATTTAATTTCCAATTAGTTAGATATAAAAATTAAAAAATTAAAAGTTAAAATGACATATTTTATAAAAACTGTTCTAATTGGGAAAAATGTATTTTTTCAAAATAAATTTATATAATAAGTAATAATGAGTGATTATAAATAATCTAATAGATATTATATTCATTAATATATATTTACATTTATCTAATTGATTTTAGAAGACATGTAATAAGTATAGATTTAGTGTTATTCATCAAATTCATTTTTTCTAAAAATTGTTTTAACTGTTATTTGTGAGATAATATTAAAATAAATTTATACCACTCATTGAAATTTAATTTTCAAAATACCCAAATATGAAATCATCATGTAAATATTTAGTAATAATTTTAACATTATTTTTTCTATTATTTATAATAACCATAGTAAAACTTTCTCACTCGGGGTTGAGCAAAAAGGAATACTAGGGGTTAAACATATAGATAAGAAAAAACAAATACCTCTAAATCATCTTTAAATGTGATTGGTTATGTTTATTTATACCTCCACTTATCTAATATTAAAATTTTGTTATATTTAGTTCCATTTTAACTTTAATATTAATTTATTATATTTCAACATTTTAATTATTTACATGTTTACCAATAATCTAACATATAAAATGGAAACTGCACATATCACTACTCTGTTACACCATAGACCATTAGATAATCCGTGATATACCAAAATACTATCCCAATATCCACACCCTAAAAATTAGTTTCTGGGAATTCTAAAAGACCCATCAAAAATCCAAAAGGAGTTTTTTAAAGGAAGATAACTGAAAAAAGATGTGTATGTTCTTAACATCATTATTCAAGATACACGTAACATAAAAATTATTCAAATGTTATAAAACAATACTAAAATTATTCAAATATATATATTTTATATACAGTTAGGTTGTTTACACTTTATTTCCATTTTCAAATTTTTACCATAAATTGAAAAATGACAATGTCCCTCGTGCTTTCATGTAGACTACCACATCCACGAACTAATTTGTTTATTTTTTCATTCCATCATTACATGGATGGTTAAATGGGTATATGTTTTAAATAGTTATGAAATTTATGATATAAATATTATTATTTAAATGTGAATATCTTTTTTCCCTTCATTAATTTGACCCATAAAAAATTGGAACCATTACTGGTGCGTTCGTATGAACTACCATTTCTATGAGGTAATGGAAATAATTTTCCATCACCAAATTATATGGATGGTTAAAAATGTAAATAAAGAATATCATGGAAAATAATTTAATTATTTATATTCTAGAGATGATAAAATTACAATAAATGTTCTAGGACAGATACCGTCAAATCGAAACATGCAGGGAAAACCTACCAGTTATTACCCAAATGATCGTGTTAATGAATCATTAAAAAATATTATTAGTAGTTCTTAAATAATTATATATATTAAATATTTTTATTATAAAATTTCATAAATATATTTACAATAAAAATATATTTATTATAAATCTGTTTTGAACATCTACAAAGTAGAACATGACATGATGTCGTGGTTTTATTTTATTTTCATTTTTAATCATGAGAGATTATGATTGATTATCCATTGGGGTAGTTATATTTCATATTTCTATTATAACCCATATGAAATCATTTACTAAGTTGATTTCAAGGTTTTTTGTTTTTTCTATTCACTCCCCTCCCTTTTTTATTAATCCTATTGAGTTAATGTTTTTTTAAAATCCAACCTGATTTAATGATTATTCAATTAAAAGACTCTTACATGACCATGTTCTTTAAAATGTGTTCTAAAATGTTCTATTATATGATGAAAATATTATTCAATTTCATTTTCATATATATTTTAGTTTCTTTTTAGTAGGATTAAATAGTAACGTTTACAATAATTTTATAATATATTATTATGAAATTTTATAAAAACATTTGAAATGAATCTTTTTTATTGGTTCCTGCACATATATATTTTTTCATAAAATCCTAAATATTAAATACTAGGAATAATACCAGAAAATATTGATTCTTTGTTTCAGAAAATAATAATTTATCCACAATATTAGAATTTTTTTTTTAATTTTTTATCAATATAAAAGGATATTTTTCTTTTATATTCCATGAAAGGATAAGATGTTATTTTAAAGGTATTTTTCATATTTTACATTATCCTTTGATATTTATTCATCCCCACTTGGGATATAATCTTATGATAACATCCACTTTTCATTATGTATTATAAAGATGATATTTATAGGATGATTCCATGAAATGTTTTTCATCCCAAAGATTTATTTAAGCCATGATGAATTAATGATTATTTTTATGACATCATTCACTTCATTTATCTAGATAACTTATGATTATATGATGTTGATTTTCTTATAGGACACGTTATATTTCCATGGGTTATACTATGTTGACATGATGAAAGTTATTATTATATATTGTTCAATATATTTATGGTATTCATTGTGTAATAGTTTATCCAATAAATATATAGACTTTTAATGCATTGGGTAATTAATTATATTTCATAACATGACTCTGTTATTCAAAATATCAATTTCATATTTAAAAAATTATGTGTGGACCTATTCATATTTTTTCATTTCAAAAAAAAATATTTATCCACCTAGTTTTGTGTTTCTAATTTTATACATGAACCTAATTTATTGTCCTTAATATAACTAGGGAAACTATTGTGATTTATATATGTCCACAAATCTATGATTTCTTAATTTTATTTTTATTCTATATTCATATGCCCATTTCAGACTCCATGGATCCGGATTTTGGTTTCATTGTTATATTGATGTCTTAAGATAGTCTAAAAACCTTTTGAAATGAATCCTGATTTATGATATTTACACATTCAAAATTATTTTTTTTGTAAATTATTATCATATTCTAAAACCCTTATTCATATCACATTATCAAAAAAATTCAATGACTAATATCTTCTAAGTATACCCTTATTGAGAATCAAATCTCACCCTTTTATTTATTATACTTTACCTTGGTTTAGAAGATAGATATTATGTAAGAAATACTTAGAATGGTACATTATGTGATTAATTTTAATGGATATACTAATTCTCTTTCATGAAACTAAGATTCTTATGTGTCTAGTCTACAAATACACTATACATTAAGGGACAGAAGGTATATATTATTGTCTAACGAATTGAATATTCATCTAAAAAGATGTAATATAATTCTAATAAATCTGTAGGTGACTATATTTTTTATTACAGTATGGTTAATTTAATTTTATGTATTAGAATTCAAAAAATTTAGTGATAAACCTAGAGATATGTTTACTTATATGACTAAATCATGATAATTCTGTAATGTACAGATTGATTTGTTTCTTATCAATGGATCTTTATCTGAATAAAATCAAGTTGAATTAGGATCTACAATATAATCACGTCGAGGTAATAATCCAGAAGAGGCTTGTTTTTTTATTAACTCAATCATCAACTTATTCATAACAAGGTGGCCTAACTTTACCCCTAGATTGGAAATACTTGGGGAAAATTTTCGAATCCAAATTATCGTTATGATCAATTATAATTAATTAGAGGATAAATTATATAAAAACATATGATGAAATGAAAGGGATTTCTTATTCAAATAAAGAGTCAAATGTTGATTTGAACATGTTTAATTTTGAGACATATGATGAATGATTTACATGATCATATGATTTCTCACTCTAAATATTGATAATAACACTTTTTGTGATTTAATTGATAAATCCTATTGAAGCCACATTAAAAATACTGTAGAGGAATATATTTTCGTTGTTTGAATGATAAACCAATAATGATGTATGATAAATTGAAAAATCATTTGGTTATATCTAACAAGCTACATCAATTCCCTGTAATGACTCGTAAATTCCAAGAATTTTTTTTAAAATACTTTGGAATTTTATGAGTCTGCGGTTTCTGACGGCACTTGATTCTGAGGCCCGGTGTGCCCGAAATAAATTTCAGATGTTTTGTTCGAGTAAGTTCAGTAAACATAGGTGAGGGTTTTTCTATATTTTGAAATGGTTCATGGAATTGAAATCTGAGGACACCGATGAACTCGCAGCATCGGTATTATATTAAGGGGACATTCACCACAGTTGCGTTTTATGCGAGTTGAAAGTTATATTTTGAGAATTCATACTAAATTAATAAAATTGTTGGTACACAATTTTATTATTTAGTGGCAGTTATTTCCTCCCAAGGGGAGTTATAGAAGGGTCCCACACCCACATTACCTTCCATGGGAGGAATTAGTGTGGTGTGGCCCACAAAAATCCAAACCCTTCACCTTCCCTTAACACCCCATTAACACCCCCTATTAATTTGACAACTTCCCCTCATTTATTATGGTGGAGTCTCTCCACCTCCCTCTCATTATGTTTTCTAGCACAATTAGGTTAATAACTTCCTTAATTAATTGACACATCTAATTCTGAAACAATTTGAATTGCATGGTAAATATTAAAATGAGGAAGATTTATTAAAATATTTGGGCTTGGAAAATATTTTTTGTGGAAAAACCTCCAGAGAATTTGGAGGAGAGCTTCCTCCCTCACCAAAAAAGAACACGAGGAACGACATCCTCTCATCAACCGGAACATTATTTTGAAGAACGAATTCATCCTTTCTTATTCTTCACATTATGGAAGAAGACACTGCTCGCAAGGAACTCCATCTACAACAACATTCCACAACGCCCGACCTCCGCGACTCTTGTCATCTGCGCCTCATCGACGTGCTTTGCTCTTGATTTCGATGTAGGGTCTTTGTATAATTTAATTCGAATAAGTTATACCTTCATTATTGTTGAATGTGAATGGTTTTATATGGATGATTGTTACTGCCTAATGCGGAGGGTGCCGGTCGAACAAACACGGCTCAACAACCCTCTGTTATTTTCTTGATTTTTAATTCGCAAAGGGAGGCACTGGCGAATGGAGGCTGCGACAACTGAAGGCGGAGGTCGCGCGCTGACCACATGCGGAAGAACTGAAGCCTGCAACCGCGGGCCGCACGACTGAAGAGGAACCGACCAGGTTGTTGGAACCGCAGCCCGCAAAGGGCAGGCTGCTCTGGAAGATGAACCCATCGGCTCATTGGCCGGAAAGGCAGATGGAGCAGCGATTCTCATAGGCTCCACAGTATAGGGATCTCGGCCTGCAACCGTGGGCCACTCGCACCGGGAAGACAGTCCGGCTTTGGCCAGCCGGACAGGATGTCTGCGCCGCTCGACGTCGCCGGTATAAGAAGTCCCCCCCCCCCCCACCCCCCCCCCCCCCCCCTCACACACCGGATCCACCTTCTGACTGAGCTGCGACGGACCGTGGGCCGGCCCATACCAGCCGGGCAGAGCCGCGCCCTGCTGGGCCAGGCAGCTCATTTTTGGGTCGGTCCAACCACTTAGCTGGGTCAGACCGGCCGAGTTAGAACGGGCCGACCCGCCATCCCACCAGTATTCTTGGGTAGGGCCTGATTCACTTAAATGTGATTAAATTTAAGACCGCTCCCTTGATCGATGCACCGTCTGTGGAACTGGGACCCTTACAATGAGGTGGTACTTTTGCGATACTCTATGTGAGTTTTGGATGACTTTGGTAAATGGGAAGGTTTGGAACGAGTGTATTTCCAACTAGTCCCCTGGAACAAAAATGCTAATAACTCTCTGACCGGGTGTCTGATTGACCTGTCATCTGTCGCGTTGGGCTTCCTTTGACGAGACAAAACATCGGGATACATCGACTCCGGACTTCGTGATAGTTTATGTTTAACCCCTTGGCTCGAGGAGCAGACCCTCTTGGAATCGAGCGTGTTGTGTGCTGGAACCCTAGAGCTAGCTGCGACTGCAACGGAAACTATACTGGAATCCTCTGTGGGTTCGGTAGTGACGACAACTATACTGGAACCCTCCGTGGGTTCGGCAACGTTGAAAATTGTACTAGAATCCTTTGTGGGTTCTGCAATGACTATGAATCAGTGACTACATCTGATCATCTCTATCACTATATGAACGATGATTACCTATGTGAGATGAATCATGAATTTCAATCATTATCATCGATGTGATTGACTTTTTTTTGTGAGGACCGGGATGTGCTTGGGCTCGAGAGTTGGATCCGAACTGGATTGAAGACTTAGGTATATGTATGGGCATATACCAATGTAGGGTTGGTTGATACACCATGCGTGTATCTTACTTCATGTTTATCCTTAGTAGATATTTTGAGACATTGTGGGTCTCAGGGTCACTACTGAGTATTGTTATACTCACCTCTGCATGGGATATTCCCACACTAAGTTTTGATCGATGTAGATGACAAGAATCACTGATCATGGAAGAGACTGGTAGAGCTGGACGGTACCCGAAGGTGAACCACATGACAAGACATACATGGAGTAGACGGATGAACCCAAGGTGTTGAGGAGATCATCTATACTACACTTTAGGTGGTATTCCTAAAGGATGACTCTACGGTAACTGTTTTACTTTTCTGCAGTTGTATTAGCTTTTTAGTTGTACTCTACATACAATTGGGACTGTATTTCCAGCCCCTTTCTTTTCAGCACTTACTTTTGTATACTGTTTTTATTAGTGCTTACTTCGGTTGCATACTCTGTTGTTTTGTTTAATTTTATAAAGTAAATTCCATCCCTTTTATTGGAATTGACCCCTTTGGTGCTGGTCTCTAGACCTTGGCTTATGGAAGGCGGGATTGGGGTTGTAACGGCATGGGCCCCGAGGATGGGTCTTGAAAAACTGGTATCAGAGGTGTAGATTCTACTGTTAAACTCAGGAGTCTGATTATTCTTTATTGTGAAGCAATAATATTAACAGTATTGAGTGTGGTTATCAGTTTAGGGATTCCATTGATGATGTGGCATTAGACATATCCATACACCCGGACCCGGAACTCTAATTTCTGGCTCGGTGCACGAAAACACTGATTTCATTTGTGTTTCAACAGTTTTCTTTGTGATTAGTTTGTTTTAGCTCCCTAGGTATATTATTTGACCATGACACACATTTTCCTTTTCAGGATGTCCCCACAAAGGCAGCTAACCTAGGTTCTGAGTTACGTGTGAGATGGTAGGACACCGAGCAACGAGGCCTCGGTTTAGGGCCCCATCACCATGAAGGCACCAGTGGTACCATTTTCGGCTGATCCACTGATACCACCAGCTCCATCAAGATAGAGTTCAGGCCGCTTTATCGCATTGCATGAGTTTCAGATATAGAGTCCATCGAGGTTCCACGGAGAGACGGACCCACATGCAGCTGAGAATTGGCTGGAGGCCTTCTTCAGGGTTTTCAGATTAGTAGGGACGCTAGCTGATCTTATAGGGATCCTTGCTGTGAGTCTCCTACACGCAACCATAGGTAGATGGTGGAGCTTTATTCTCCAAATTCCTGATGAGGCTTTTCTTCTCATGAAGAACATCGAGAGCTTCTTCCGCTCGGAGTTTGTTCCTTCCACCCTCCGTGCGGTGCAGATCCAGCAGTTACTTCATCTGCGGCAGGGCAGCCTGACAGTAGCTAAGTACTCACCAAGGTTTACAGACCTCTCACTCTACTCAATGAATATGGTACGACACTCGTTCTTAAGGGCCCGGACATTCAAGCAGCAACTGAGGCATGACATTAGAGCTTTGATGATTACCCCCAGCATCTCGACACAAGCGGGTGTGCTAGAGTGAGCTCTTCTTGTGCAGAGATTCCTCACTGAGCAGTCTCCAGTAGCAAGTCCAACCCCGGGGTGACCCGTAGCGGAGTCTTTGATAGCTGGTAGTAGAAAGATGACGTAGAGGTCCAAGAGGGCCAGGCCATCAGGTTGGCGACCTCCGGATATAGCTTCGGTTGTGCGGGGCACACAGAACATAGCCATCTATACTAGGAGCAGGCAGTGCTATGCATGTGGCGGGCAGGGTCACATGGCTCGGGATTGCCCAACCCATCATGAAAACGAGCACAGACAATAGAAGGACCTCCCAGGATGTGGCAGAGGATCAACCTAGGGGGTCCATAGAGAGCAGGTGGACATGGAAGAGGAGCTATCCGAGAAGCGAGTGGTGGACGACGTTTCGAGGCTCTACCACCACCACCACCAAGAGATCCACGCCAACCATAGGGAGCTGGTAGGCAGAGGCAGGCTCAGCTCCAGGAAATCGAGGCCTATGACCACGATGCACCTGAGATGATTTTAGGTACAATATGTGTCTACTCCACCATTGCAGCAGTACTTATAGACACGTGTGTGAGTCATTATTTTATTGTCGCTTCCCTCGTTCAGATGTCATTGATTTCGATGGAGCCGTTGGCTTGATCCTTACGGCTAGAGACTCCTACCGGAGTAGACTCGACAATTACGCACTGGTTCTAGCAGTGTGAGATTACTCTAGGTGGCGAGAGCTTTGGTTGGGATATTCTTGTACCGGCGTCGAGGCCTTAAGACTTTATCTTGGGTATGGACTGGTTGTCTATATTCCATTCTCATGTCGACTTTATTAGGGTCAACGTGTCGTGTATCTGTATGGATTGGAGCAGGTTCACCTTCACCTACGAGAAGGGATCCTTGGCAGTGCAGGATGGACTTTCATAGAGTAGAGGGCAGTCGATCACATATCAATTGGCTAGTCTCATCTTCGGAGAAGTTGATGTGGGGAGTCTGAGATTTCCTATTGTGGTGGATCAGTATGCGGACGTTTTTCCAGAAGACATTCCAGGACTACCTCCTCACAGAGAGGTAGACATCTACATAGACATGTACCCCTGGACAACACCGATATCTACCCCAGAATATAGAATGGCTCCCGCTGAGCTTCAGAAGCTGTGGGTACAACTAAAGGACTCTAAGGGAAAGAGATTCATTTTACCCAGTGTTTCACCCTGGGCTTCTCCGATTTTGTTCACCAAGAAGGCGTATGGGATCTTGTGACTGTGTGTCAACATCCATCACCTAAATCAGGTGAACGTGAATAACAAGTACCCACTCTTGATGATTGAAAACCCCTTTGATCAACTCAAGGGAGAATGTTGGTTCTCGAAGATAGATCTCAGGTCAGGCTATAACTAGATTGGAGTTCGAGATGAGGATGTGCAGAAGACGGCCTTCAGGTGTTGGTATGGCCACTACGAGTTCGTTGTTATTCCCTTTGGAATAACCAACGTCACAGTGGTGTTTATGAGTCTCATGAACATGATCTTCTATCCTTACCTAAATCGATTTGTCATATTTTCTATCGACAACATATTGATTTACTCGAACACTGAGGAGGATCACACCCACTACTTGTGGGTTGTACTGGATAAACTCCAAGATCACCATCGTTATGGTAAGATCTCGAAGTTCATTTTATGGATTCCAGAAGTTCACTTCTTGGGAAAAATCATCTCGTAGGATGGAGTTGCAGTGGATCCACCAATGATCGATGCAATACATTCTTGGGAGCCACCCAGGAGCCTGATGGAGGTGCGGAATTTCCTGAGTCTGGATGGGTACTATCATAGATTTGTGCCAAACTTCTCCAGAGTAGTAGCACCACTTTCAGCATTGAATAAGAAGGGGAAACCATTTGTGTGGTCCGATTGATGCCAGAAGAGCTTACAAAAGATGAGACAGAGGTTGACTAGTGTTCCCATCTTGAGGTTACTGGAGGAGGGTGTTGGTACGTAGTTTACTACGATATATAAGGGACCAGACATGAGTTTTTCTTAATGTAGGAGAAAGAAGTTATCATGTACGGTTCAAGGTAGTTGAGACAACACGAGCTGAACTATGCTACCCATGACCTGGAGTTAGCAGTGGTGGTCTTCTCCTTGAAGACGTGTGCACTATCTGATGGGAGATCTCTTTGTAGTATATTATGACGCCAAGAGTCCCATGTACATCTTCCCACATAATGACCTAAACCTGAGATAGCGGAAATGGATCAAGTTCCTCTAGGACTATGACTTTGATGTAGTCTACACTCCTAGGAAGGGGAACATTGTAGGTGATGCTCTCAACAGGAGATCAAGATTTCATCTTCTATGAGAGGCGACAGAGCAGCTAGCCGCGTTGCAGATATCATTTGTGGATATTAATGGAGTAGCCTTTCATCACCCTCTCAGAGTAACTCTTCTTCTTCTTCAGCGATTCATAGAGGCTCAGCGTGGGGACATTGACTGTGAAGCAAGACGTGTTTTAATATCCTTAGGACAAGAACCTGATGGATTTTCTGATGGAGGGGAGCACTTCATCGTCTTTAGGGCACGAACCATGGTACCAGTTGCACTACAAGAGGATATGATGAGGGAGTTCCACACTTCCCCTCTAGTGGTACATCAAGGAGTGGTGAAGATGTATCAAGATCTCAGACGACAGCACTTGTGCCCAGGTATGAAGAAGGTAGTAGTAGAGTTTTTTCAAGCTTCCTCACTTGTCATCAAGTGAAGCAAGCGCACCAGGTACAAGTAGGCTTGGTACAACCCTTAGAGGTTCCAAAGTGAAAGTGGGATAGGATATCCATGGATTTTGTTACGGGGCTTCCACATACATCCATAGGACACGACTCGATCTGGGTGATTGTAGACTGACTCCCCAAGTTGGCCCACTTTTTACCGATCAAAAAGCAGGGATTAATAGAGATCATGGGACACCTCTACATTCAGTGGATCATACAGATTCATGGTGTTCCATCGTCTATCTTTTCGGATCATGATGCTCGTTTCACTTCCCGGCTATGGAAGGGGTTACAGGAGGCTTTTGGGATGAAGCTATGTCTAAGCATCACCTTCTATCCTTATATGGACGTCCAGACAGAGAGGACAATTTAGAATCTCGAGGAAATTCTACGTGCATGTGTCCTTGAAATTGGTCGTAGCTGGGAGGATCATTTACACTTAGTGGAGTTTGCGTGAAACAACAGTTTTCACTCCACCATCGTGATGGCACCATATGAGGCATTGTATGGCCGACCTTTCATATCACCTCTTTACTGGACTGGCCCTGGGGAGTCAACACTTGTAGGACCAGAGATGGTTCAGGCTACGACGAAGAAGGTGCAGATCATCCTGGAGCAGGTGAAGACTGCACAGAGCAGATAGAAGTCATATACTGATACGAGACAGTGACCACTGGAGTATGAGGATGGAAACCACGTCTTCCTACGGGTCTCAACTCGACGAGGTCTATGAATATTTGGCTCGGGAAACAAGTTATATCCGCATTTCATCGGACCCTTTTAGATCCTCAGCAGAGTAGGCGAGGTGGCATACCGCTTGACTCTACCACCTTAGTTGCACCGGGTGCATGACGTCTTCCACGTATCTCAGCTGAGGAGAGACGTGCACAACACGACCCACATCATCGACCATGAGGAGTTGGACATCGATGATGGGGCGACATTCATGGAGGTCCCAGTGGAGATCGAGGATCAATAGGAGCAGGTCCTATGTGGAGGGTCTATTCCTTTAGTGCACATTCACTGGGAGTACGAGAATCTCCAGGAGAGCACATGGGAGAGGGAGGATCAAATGTGTGCTCAGTACCCCCATTTTTATCTCTAGTGTGTGTCATAGTATTACGAGGATGTAAATCCCTGAGGTGGTAGTAATGTAAAGACCAAGAAATTTCTTGATTTTTTTAAATACATTTGAATTTTACGTGTCTGAGGTTTCTGACGGCACTTGATTCCAAAACCCGGTGTGCCCAAAATCAATCTCTGATGTTTTGTTCAGGTACGTTCAGTAAAGGCAAGTGTGGGTTTCTCTATCTTTTGATCCGGTGCTCGGAATTGAAATCTGATGACACTGATGAACTCACAGCATCGATATTCTTTTAAGGGGACCTTCACTGAAGTTGTGTTTTATGTGGGTTTAAAGATATATTTTGAGGAATTCGTACTAAATTATTAAAATTGTTGGTAAATAATTTCATTATTTAGTGGCGGTTATTTCCTCCCAAGGGGAGTTAGAGGTGGGGCCCAGACCCACATAACCTTCCATGAGAGGAATTTATTTGGTGGGGCCCACATGAATTCAAACCCTTCACCTTCCCTTAACTCCCCATTAACACCCCC
Organism: Viscum album; assembly: GCA_963277665.1. Lineage (NCBI taxonomy): Eukaryota > Viridiplantae > Streptophyta > Magnoliopsida > Santalales > Viscaceae > Viscum > Viscum album. The sequence goes on from OY728131.1 coordinate 559,722,024, forward strand.
TTATTAATTTTACAACTTCCCCTCTTTTATTATGGTGGAGTCTCTCCACCTCCATCTCATTATGTTTGACAACACAATTAGATTAATGACTTCATTAATTAATCGACAATATCATTTTCAAACAATTTTAATTGAAAGGAAAATATTAAAATGAGGAAGCTTTATGAAAATATTTGAGCTTGGAAAATATTTTGTGTGGAAAATCCTCTGGAGAATTTGGAGGAGAGCATCCTCCCTCACCAAAGAAGAACACTATTAATGATATCCTCTCATCGACCGGAACAAGATTGTGAGGAACACCTTCATCATTTATTCTTCTTCACATCAAGGGAGAAGACATCGCTCGCAAGGAACGCCGTCTATGAAAATGTTCCATGACGCCCGGCCTACATGACTATTGTCTTCCGTGACTCGTTGATGTGATATGCTCTTGATTTCGAGGTAGGGTGTTTGTATAATTTAATTCGAATAAAGTATACCTTTATTCTTGTTAAATTTGAATGGTTGTCCGCATAATGCGGAGGGGGCAGGGCGATAAAACACAGCGAAATGACCCTCAATTATTTTCATGATTTTTAATTCTCAAAGGGATGTGGTGGAGAATGGATGTGGTGGCGAGCGAAGGTGGCGGTCGCCCGCCGGCCATGTACCGAAGAACCGCGGGTCGCGACCGTGGGTTGCACGGCCGAAGTGAAACTGGCCAGTGGTAGTCGGCCGAGCTGGTGAAACCGCGGTGCACCACGGCGCCACATTGCAGAGAACCGTGGCCCACATTGGGGGGCTACTCCAGCGGAATAACTGGTCATCTTGTTGGCCGGACGGGCATAAGGAACCGCGGTGCTCATAGGCGCTGCAGCGGAGGGATCGGGACCCGTAACCGCGGGCCGCTCGCACCAGGAAGACCAGCCGGCATCGGCTGGATGGACGTGTAGGCAGAGCCAATCAGTACCACAAGTTTGAGATGTTGGGGGGCTACCCCCACCCCCCCCCACCCCCCCCCCCCCCCCCGTGCCAGCCTGGTCGGCTGGCCGCACCGTGCTGCTCCCCACCGGGGCGGGCCGCGGCCTGACGCGGGGTGGGTCGTGGCCTGACGCGGGGCGGGTCGTGGCCTGGCGCGGGTTGGGCTGCCTGCCATGAGCCAGGCTGAGCCCTACTGGGCTGGGCTGCACATTATCAGGCCGGGTCGACCACTTAGTCAGGTCAGACCTGCCGAGTCAGAGTGGGTCGACCCACTAGCCCAACGGGCTTATCGGGCTGGTCCCAATTCACATAAATGGGAATAACATAAAGACTTCATGTCAGATCGACGCGCCGTCTGCAGTGCTAGGACCCATATGATAAGGCTGTTGTTTTTAAATTCTCTAAGTGTGTTTTGGATGACTTTGGAAAACATCCTGGTTTGGAACCAGCGTATTTCCAACTGTGACCCTTGAATGAAAATGCTGATAACTCTCAAAACAGATGTTTAATTGAAGCGTCATTTGTCGTGTTGGGTTTCTTTTGACGAGACAGTACTTCAGGATACATCAACTATGGAATTCATGATATTTGATGTATGGACCCCTTGGCACGAGGAGCGGACCCTCTCGGAATCGAGCGTGTTGTGTGTGGGAACCCTAGAGCTGGCAGTGACTGCAACGAAAACTGTACTGGAATCATCTGTGGGTTCAGCCGCGACGAAAACTGCATTATAATCCTCTGTGGGTTCGGCAGCGATGAAAACTGTACTGAAATATTCCGTGGGATCAGCAGTGACGACAACTGTACTAGAATCTTCCATGGGTTCGGCAGCGAAGACAACTATACTGGAATCCTCCGTGGGTTTGGTAGCGACGATGAATCAGTGACTACATCTAATCATATCTATCTCTATACGAAAGATGTATACATGTGTGATCTGAGTCGTGACATTCAATCATTATCACCAATATGATTGACTTCATTCCTTTGTGGACAAGGTTTTGCTTGGGCTCAATAGTTGGAGCCGAACAGGATTGAATACTTATGTATATGAATGGGCATATACCGATGTTGGGTTGGTTGATGCACCATGTTTGTATCATACATCTTGTTTATCCTTAGTGGACATTGTTAAACCTTTTGGATCTCAGGGTCCCTAATGAGTATCATTATACACACCCCTTCATGAGTATTTCCCGCACTACATTGTGTTGGATGCAGACGACGGAAAACACTGATCGAGGAAAAGACTTGTAGAGCTGGACGGTACCCAGAGATAAACCAGTTGATGAGACGTACACAGAGAAGACAGACGGAACCGAGGTGTTGAGGGGACCATCTATACCCACCCTTCAGGTGGGATTTTGAGAGGATGACTCGGTGGTTTCTGTTTAACATTATTGTAGTTGTACTATCTTTTCAGTTGTACTGTACTTACTGTTTGCTTGTATTTCCGGCCTCTTTCTTTTCAGCACTTAATTTTGTATACAGTTCTGCTTAGTGTTTACATTTGTTGTGTACTCTGTTGTTTTGTTCACATTTATAAATGAAATTCCTTATTTTTAATAGGTATTTGTGCCTTCGATGCAAGTTTTTATCCCCTGTCCTATGGAAGGCAGGCTTGGGGTAGTCACAACACGGGCCCCAAGGATGAGTCATGACATTCCAGATTTACAAGATGATACTAGGTAAGTTTTCTGACATTCCTAATAAGAGATATATTACTATTTTTTTGGGAGTTTTGTTTATGAAGACCAAGGATTAAATAGGATTCAACTTCACACATGTGAATAATGTGGTTAAATGCACCTAGAGAAGTGTTTTTAGGGAATTGGAATATTTATTATGTCTGGAAAATAAGAGAATAGTTCAACTAAATTCAGAGTAAAAATGATGATTTCATTATAGATATATAAAGTTTATACTATGTAAGCACTAAGAGTTCATTCCTTAAATGTTGGAAATATGGGGGTTATCTAAGTCAATTATACAATCCAATATGTAACAACTTGATGAAGGGAATAATAAATGGCATATGCTATTATAATCAACAAAGTGGAGGCACAATGATCCTATACCATAATGTTCTGGATATATTGTTTACATTTTTAAGAATCTATTCCAAAAAATACTATTATTATACCACTAGTTTAATTTTATATGATTTTGAGAATTTATAAGTCCTTATTGTATAGATACCCGATAATGTTCCAAGGTAGGGAAACCACACATAATATTTTGATTTGATATATTCTCTTCTATCATTTCGATGATGAATATGAACATCCAATAGAATCAACATTCGTCGTTTTATTTTTATTACTTATTTGTGTTATATATTTATCTAAAATGGATTGGAGAAGATCAACATTGATGATCAGTCTATTTTTAAGAAATAATGTAATGTAATTATTAAACATATTCCTATATTTCTACATAATTATGATATTCATTTATTAATTAAACTCAAACATCTTTCAACAATATTTTTTGGGGACTTTTATAGAATTTTCCTAACTCTATTGTTGAAATTGAAGAAAAATAATAAGAGATTATAGAAGAGGAATTTTTTCCTTAGAGTGTCTCCTTGGAGGGAACCAAATATTTATGATAAGATAAAATATTGTTTAATGAATATTACCATTAATGAGAATTAAATTAGTGCACAAGGATCTTGTTTATACATCTTCATACTTCTATGATAATGTTTGAAAGAGTAACTACGACCTTAATCTAACAAATTGTTCTTCAAGTCTAGTATTGATTCGACAAATACAATCTTCCCAAACCTTATCATTCCATCAATATAATTGTTAAAATCTATAAAATTTTGAACTTTCTTCTATAATTATACATCATACTTATATACCACATTAATACTCACATGGATGGATGATTAAACATTCATCTACAAAATATACGATCTTTTACTTTTTATCAGGATTTTTATATTCTTATTCTACAAACCATTATGTATTTGATCTTATTCAATTAGTGACATCGACAAACTAACATAGTCTTTTTGACTCACAACATCATTCACCTTTTTCACCTTCTTAGGGTTGTAACGTATTTGGAAGATATAATCATAAATCCCCTCGAATCACCTCATTTGGTTTATATTCAACACTTTCTATGAGCAATTAGTCTAATATATTTTATGATCAGTATATATATATATCTAATCTTGAACCATATCGATAATGCATCTATATCATTAATTACAATATTACTAATGCTTGCTCCAAAAAATGAGTTGGGTAATTTTTATCATCTATTTCCAATTAGATTGGGGGCATAAGCCATGACTATATTACTCAACATAAGGATGAATCCTTCTCCCATATTAAATGAATCATTATTGATCAAAAACCCATTTCCACTATAGGGTCATGTGGGAACATATTCATGACCAGCTTTTTTTAGGTCATTGATGTTTTCTTCTAAATCATATATTTACTAAAACCTGGCACCCTTTGAAATCAATATAGTTGTTCCAATTGATATAATTGATAAATTCCACATAATGATTCAATAATACCTTTCAATAGAAATAAATATATAGATATATGTAACCATGTTTGGCTTTGTCCAATTTTGAATAACATCCCCATTTTATGGATACACTAATATACCATAACATGTGATATTTGACCCTTGAAAAAATATTTGTATATCAAAAAATGAAAATTTATAACATGGAAAAGAATATCTTTCTTATATGGATTTATCACAAACCTAAAATGATCTTCATTATATCGCATTTTATTTGAAAATATAATAATTTAATCTATAATGGCTACCACAAACTGATAAAGGTGATGTATAAAGACATTATTTATTAAATCAAAGAATATAGAAATATAATTTGTTTGTCAAAATTTGATTGAAATATATTCATAGTGTACATACCTCATATAGACTATTTCTTTGTGAAAATATAAATTTGTTACCCTTCATTGATAATATCATGAATGTAGGTCAGTCAGAGAATACTATAAAGCTACATAAAATTGATCAAACAAGTCATCAATACAAGGTAGAGGATAATTTTTATTTACGGCGATCATTCCATATTATTAATTATCAATCCTAAATTTCAATGTACTGTAATTCATATAAAAAAAGATCAGGTGAACCCCAAGGAGATGAACTCTAGCATATGAATCCCATTTCAACCTAAATATATTAATATGTATAGGTAAATGAAATATTCTTTGAATTTTGACATCTGTAAGAGGGGTATTATAGTGTTTGTGTCTCTTTGTTTAGTATGTTAGAACGTTTTACCTGAGGGACATTTGTCTAAGGGTATTTTATAAACATAACCCATATGAGAATGGATATGGGAAAATATCACCCTTTAATTCATTGTCAATCTATCCATAAAATATAAATTATATAATGTTATTTTGGATGGAGTTTATCTCCTTACAAAATTAACAGACATAATTAAGATTATATAATTTTACATTTTTGATCAAATTTCCAGGATATACATTATTAAAGTGTTATCTTTTCATGTGGTAAAATATTATACTCTATCTAATGGATATTTGAGGCTCACCTATTAGATCTATAGATGTATACTATATGATTTTAATACTATGTTGAAAATTGACATTAAATACAATCCTCATTTATAAGGTCAATTTTAAGGACGATTAAAACACTAAAAAATATGTTATTATATTGTTCTGTTCATTTCATTGGTAGTTGATACAAACACATTCATCTTGTTGAATTATCATACAAAAATAGCTTTCAATTATGAATTTAGTAAGCACCATTTGAATCCATCTATGGAAATAAGTAGAGGACTATGAAATTTTGTGATGAATTTTTAGATAGAAATCTCTTGGGACTTGTGGAAATAGTTGAAATAACATATATTTTTAGAGCTATTATATAACACATAGGTGTAGCTCGATTTAAATTAGAGATTTATACTGATAATCATCAGTGTTATCTAAAAATTGAAGGTGGTAACAAGGTATTAAAATAAACACCTCATAGGAATATTTTATCGATATTTGTAAATAAGTGAATGATGATCCATAGATATATTAGTGCCTTCAATATTCATGATCATATTTGGATTTTTTCTTATCACTTTTCCCTTCCAAAGATTCTCCATAATTTTTTTTGATGAATTTTAGGTTTCACTTTTGAGGAGGTATATATATGATCCTTCCCATATATTGAACATATATGTTGTGTCGTTAAATATTGAACATTTTAATGAAAAAAAAATTATTTAAATTGGGTATCATAGAGATAAAGTTAAAAAAAATAAGTTACTTACCCAAATAATGTAAGTTGATTGAATTTTAAATTTGAGCAAGCTACATTGAAACACAGGGATTTCATGAGTGAAAATAATACTATGTTATTTTTATATCAGAGTTATGAAATCTTGATTTATTTTTTTTCTAATTAGATTATAATTTAACATCTTGAGATTTCATGATATATATCACATTAAATAAATTTTTTCTGTTTAATAAATTTCATTTTATGGAACAAAAACCATAAAAAACAAAAATATATGATTGAAATTATATCATCAAATTTGATGGTTAAAAAATAATTTTTTCATTGGGGGATGTGAATATGAAAAAAATAAATTACATGAAATATATATAAGCATTATTTGATGAATAATTATTAATTAACTCATAGGAGGTACGTACAAAATTTTAAATTTTAAATTAATATTTTTCTATACCAGATGGTTGATTTTTAATTTGTTTTATTTTTTATTTTGTATCTGGATAAATAATGAAATAGGATTTGTTTGAAATGTATTGGTATTGAATATGAAAAAATAAATAATCAATCACACATTGATTATCAATTTGTTAAAATAAAGATAAAGTCATTTGAAGTTAAAATGATATATCTTAATAAAAGAATTATATAATAATATTATTAAAATATATTAAAATTTATCAAATTTTTTTAAATTGGAATTGAAAAATAATAAATTTAGGGGAATGCATAAATATACAGTTTTTCTAAAATGGGATTCATTGTGTTATCCACCCTTATTATAAATTTAATTTCATCCACATATAAAAAATTGATTTTGTAAACTAGTTTCCAAATTTCAAAAAAGCATATTAAAAATTTTAAATAATTAAAATTTAATTGTTATTATATATGAATAGCAACCATGGTAATACATTGTCACTACCATAAGGGTTGAATGGATTATTTCGAGAGTTTAACAAAAACATTTGGAATAAAATATCTATAAAACATGGAAAATGGGATTTATTAAGTGTATTTATACCCACCATTATCATATCACAAATATGGGATTACATGGTTTAACATTCACTTGAATATGACTCAATTATGATTTAATTTTTTATTTATTTACTAGTTTTCCACACACCACACTTTTAAAAATAAACCTTCTCATCTCTCTTATCCAAACCACATGATCCATTTATACAGACTAATATATTCCTAAATACTCTCCCACGATACTTATACATAATTTTTGAGGTTATACATATTCCCTAATACCCATCTACGAATCAATGATGTGTTTTTAAATGATGAAACCTAGTGTAGAGCGATATATTCTTACAAAATTTTCCCAAGTTTCATTATTATTAAACATAATCCAAATGTAATATAATCATATTTTGATGATATAATAACTATATTTAATACACTGAGAAGTTTTATTTTTTATTTTTATATCAATTTTCTATCTCCTTCATAACAGTTGGAATCGATAATGTTGATTGTGCATACGTGTGGACTACCACATTAATTAATGATCACTTTTATATATGTGATTAAAGTCATCATGATGTGATGTAAGTCATTTTCTGTCACAAGATTAATTTTATATTTATAAGAGTGTATATAATGAATAAATATGATAATTATGACATTATTAATATTAGTTTGACAGAAAACCCATGAAAATTTTGAAAGGACCCAAACTATCAAACCAAATGTTTCATTGAATGAAAAGAAGTTCTCACCCAAATGATCCTTTTAAAAATGATTAGTTAAAAAAGGGTATTTAATAATTATTAAGAAATAATAAATAGTCATTTATTTATGAATATATTTATGGAAAATATGTATAATAAATATATATTTATTATATATTTGTGGTTTGGTCATATATAGAGAAATATAATACATCATCTAATAGTTTCTGTGGTGATTTCATTTTTAATTAGTATTGTTTATACAGGAATCTCCATTGGTGGAATAGATGATCGTTATCTATTAAATCAAAAAAAAATTACTCTCCACAATTTATTTCTAAATATTCCATGTTTTCAGTTAATTATCCTTTCTTTGAAACTAATAATAATAAATTTATTTTTTCTCTGAAAAGATGACAATAACTCTTCTTTGGTTGATGAAAATTCAATTTCATGTCTATGATCTATAAAATAATTTCCATAATGTTCATTTATATAATTATAGGACTATTGAAATACATTTTAAACTATATATTATTTCATTTTAAATGTTTTCGAATGTAATTTTTATAATATATTCTAAATAGTTTATGTATACATTTTTAAAAAAAATTGAAATGAATCTTTATTTTAACGTTTACAACATGAATAAATATTCTCACCCACCATTCTATTCCTTTAGTTAAAATATTATTTAACATTATCCATTACTATTTTCAAATTAATCTATTTTCTCAATTTTCATCAAATTATAATTTAAAATTTTAACAAAAAAGTTAATTTTCTAATATCTTTGAATAAATGCTCAAATGTTATTTTTATGTTAATTTTAACCTATATAAATATACATTGATGTATCTTAAATATAAACGGGGAATAAATTTATGATACAATATAACTTTTAGATTCATTATGATATGATATTCTTAGGGGGCTTTCATGAAACTGATTTCATTCTAATAGTTTAATTAATATATTATTTGACAATGAATGTGGGTATGATACAATCCACTTCCTTTTTTGGGAAGGATGATGATAAATTATTTTGAGATATATGCGAAACCATTTTATTTTCCATCTGATATTCTATGATGATATAATTATTATTAATAGGAATTAGTGGGAGAAATTTATATGATTTTAATTTTTTATGGTTTGGAAATCAATTATATATCCCTCCAATGAATGAGGTGAAATTATATAACACTTGAGTTAAATATGTTATGTGTGAACTTAATTGCACATTTGAAAAAACAAAATTTTCATAATCATATTATATCATGTTCACAATTTTATATGTGGACCTAGTTTCCTTTTAAAAATTTCATATGGGGATCAGATTTCATGTCGTTAGTATGATGAGTGGACTTGTTGGTATTTATAAATTTTCAAAATGTTTTTATTTCTTGTCTATATTCTTTTACCATATTTCTATTCACATTTTATGCTCCAGGTATTATATTTTTTCCTTTATAAGTATCAATATGAATTATGATACTCTAAAATACTTATTCCATGAATCAATATTTGTGTCCTAGAATGATTGGATATGAATTTTTATGTTATATTCAGGTTCTCATTAATTATTTAAATTTATTATCACTTAAGTTCAATTATTGATATCTCCCATTATTTACATTCAATTTCATCTGAGATTACCCTTTATTATGTTTACATGTTCTCTTGGTTATGAAGAAGTATATTATCTATGATATTCCGTGAAGGTTAATTTTAAAAAAGACTTTTATGGGTGGTGTTTTGTATTTTTCACGGAGATAATTTTTTAATATATTGAGACTATAAATATAGTAAAACACTATGATCATAATGATTGAATTATTTTAATATGTATTGAATATTTATTAGAAAATACTTCATATTATTATAATAAATTCTTAGGTCTCAATATAGGACACACCATGGATTATATTTTTATGATTTTTTACATGAATTCATGCATATAAGGAATATAGCTTCATATATTACATTGAATTTTAATGAAGATAATTGATTTTATGTTTTTTTTAATTTAAAATTAAATTAAATATAGTAGGTTTCCATGAGTCATGGATGTAAAGGCAATCAATACTACGACTATTGGTGATGAACCCAGAATCCATAAAATAATAGGTTTCAATAAATCAATGTTTGACATCTAGTGAGTGCCTTATTTATAAAGTTATCTTATGTAAGGAATATGTTTATTCATTGGATTACAATAGTGATATCATTCAATATTCATCCAAAGATACTTATGAATTTTTTTTTGTCTCCCTTAATGAATTTGGGAAATAAGTAAAACTCCTTTTAAAAGAATTAAAGATAAAGGATAATTTCTTTTCGAAAAGAGAACATTAAGGAAAAAAACAGTTAAATCAGATAGATACCAAAATAACAATGAATTTTGATATCTATAGAAAATTATTAAAACATCATAAGGATTTGATTCATTTATTCTAGGTGATGGAAGAATCCTTAAAAAGTAAATAAGAAAAGACCTATTCATTGAATTTAATAACAACTATCATAATTAGCATGTGATGATCAAATAAGATAAGAAAAATATGTTTTGTAGATAAAATGAGAGAAAAAACAACATACATGAAGATAAAAATGAATATTTGGGTAATTATTATGATGAAAAATTGAAATCAATAGATGATGAAATGATCATTCTCAATATTTAATTATAAGAACATGAAATTAAAAAAATGATTTTGGAAACAGTTCAGGAAATTTTTAGAATTATATAAAATGTGTTCCCCAACTAAATAGACTTAAAAAGTGGAATCATTTACAAATGGATATTCATCTTATGAAAAAAAATTCATTAAATAATCTGTTGATCAATATATATCATCCAAATTATGAAATAAATCATTCAAATCATAAAATTGTCTTTCTATAAAGTATTTTTGAATTAATAATATAGAATTAAAATTAAATTCATCAAAAATGATGGTGACTAAAAAATTGTGAGAAATCCACCAATACATTTAACAGTTGTTGGATCAATGTATATGAAAATATGTTCCCCAAAAAAGTATAACCAATACTGAAAAAATGTACAAAAATAGATTTCTTCTAATTTTATAGACTATAACGAAAAGGAAAATAAAAGAATTAATCTGAAGGTCTAAAATTGATCATTATGTTAAAAAAGAATTTAAAGTAATCTAAAAAACAGATTTGATGAGAGAAAAGAAAATTAATGAATCGCAAATTAATTAAAGAAATAATGAGAATTAAATTATTAAATATGAAGATGAATATAAATTTCTTGGGGGGTTATCAATAAATGACATCCCAAGACTTCATAATGAGTTGTGTGGGAGGTTCATGTTTTTTAGATAACACTCGATGTATTTTTTAACCATCATAGAAGACTAATAATATATTCTATAGAATATAGAAATTTAACTGAGTGATCCATGGGAGTTGATGGATTATTATAAGAATAGTATCCAAAAATGAGTATTCAAATAGTGGTAAAATATATATGCTTTCCCAGATTTCCATAAAGTCTATAAAATTCAACAAGAAGAATACTCATATGGATTAAAACATATAAGAGTTATGGTGGGTAAGAGCATTTCATCTTTCATTCTCAAAATAAAAAATAATAATTTGGTTACATATTATTTCAAAATCAGTTCTGTCGTATTTTTTTAATTGTCTGCATATGGAATTGAATGTTATTGTAATTTTAAAATCAATAACTAAATGTGTAATGTATTTAATAATAAATATTTCATATTTTATAATCTATTATCAATTTATGTTTCATAATTTTACATTTAAATAATTTTTAATGATAGTTATACATTGAAGAGAAGATGAGAATATTTTCCATGAGGATAAAACTGGTGGAGAAAGGTATTTATTAGATGGTCGAATTTTTAATTTTATTAAAAAATTAAAATTATGTATAGTTCTAAAACAACAGTCATTGGATAGAAAGCATTACTATCCCCTAACCCTTTTTAATTTTTTTATTATATTAATGAAGACAAATTATTTTTCCAATGACATAATAATATGAATTTTATTGGTTTATGGTAGTTCGAAATTAAAACAATTTTTCCTTTACATGAATATTTTTAATATTTGTTGAAATTTACTATATGAATTCTAGTAAAAAAAGTTCTATGAATACTGAAATATATTTTTTTCACATGAAAAACCAAAATTAAATATATTGATCATTGATTTAGGATGTTGGTTAAAATGTATAATAATTTGAAATAATTATACTAATAAATTTACATATATGTATTCTTACTCAAACCCCCATTATTTCTACACTAATCCTGGATTACGTACACATTGTGTGGGATCAATTATGGCACATTACATAATATGGGATTTTTTTTTTCTTTGGTATTGACAACAAATACAATGAGGGTGGTGGTTAAAAAACATTTTTTATGTGTTTTACACAATTTATATGTGGATAAAAGTAGTATTTCAGAGTTTCATAATGTCATTATAATGATTTAAAGATTCATCAATGAAGTTGGATTTCTATAATATTGATCAGAATGAATATATAGTTCCCAAGAAAGATTTAAATATGAGTGTAAAGAATATTGATTTATCTTAAAGTATAAATCTATAATTGAATAAGTCATAGATATTTGATTACTATAGTTCCATTCGCATTATTGAAAAAGATTTTGTGAGTTACTTTAAAGATTTAATTGGGTATAAAAATTTATGAGATTTGGTATTATAAGAATACAATTTTACAACTTTTATCAAACATAACTATCCAATAAGCCTGGACACCCTTAGAAGTTGGTCATTCCTATGGCATGGATCCATGAATATAGGGAGCATAGAATAAAAGGGTTAGTCTATTCATGTATGAGCGTGTCAGCCACTATAGAAATGTAAGGAAAAGTTGATTGTTCTGAGAACATGCATGGTGGCACAACGAGATAAGGATGTTCCCTAGCCCCCAAAAAATTTCATTGGTGTTGTGTTGGAGCACCATTTTTAATTAAGGAATTTTAAGAAACATTACTTTCTAATGATGTACTGAATGAAGTACAAACGATTCATCCATTTGAAATATTAACACATGAAATAAATCTAATGGGATTACATTATATACGTTTTCCCTTAACCTTGATTTCTTATATGAATAAGGATCTTATCATAATTGGCTCAATCACAAAAATAGGACAAATATCAAAAGGTTATCAAACAATGAGAATGAATTGGAATAAAATAATTAGACCCACTACCATCAAATTTAATGCTTCATAATGGTCACCCTAAATATCAAGAATTATATCCAAAGATGTTTTTACTTGTGTTAAGGTAAATAGAAAATTGTTCTTGCTAAGTAAATATATTTTTAAATGGGATCATGTGAGCTTACAGAATTTATATATATTAAATGAATGAGAAACAATCATAAAATTATTTTTGTGATGTGATTTAGGGATTCAACATCATAATCAGATCTAAATCGGTTATGAACTGATATGGTATTAGAGATCTATTTGGTGAAGCTGATATTCAATAGCCCGTTATGTCACGAGCTACAGCTATTACATCATTATGATATAGGGAGGAATAATACATGGTTTCAGTTATGTGATTAAAAGGACACTCTATGGTGAAATTACAATGGACTTTTTGGTTATAACAGATGATTTTTTATGATAAATAAATTGGTCTTCCAAAACAAGATCAGTATTATGATCTCACTATTGAAATTATTATATAAAGAAGCTTTGTTTACAATCAAAAATGATGTGGTGGTCCACATCGTGGTTTGTTTTTTGTGAGAATTTTATATTTTATTTATATATATATATATGAAAGTATAACATATTAGATATCAAAGAGTACTAATTTAGAGACCCAAAGCTGACGTACATGGACATTACATTACTTTTGCATAATAATTTATACATTACAAAACAAATGCCAAATGACCTTATTAGTTCAGTGTCTTTGGAATCTCAAAAAATAATCTTCTATTCATGTTGAAAGATTTTCAAAATCTCCCATAATGATATTATTATTTTTCTAACTCAAACCTTCCTATATATCTTGGGGGAAAAGAATACAAAAAAGGGTGACCTCAAATGCTCAGTAAGGTTATGAATGGTGAAACTAATACAACCCGTATATATTTTAACTTAAAAACATGAACATAATGTTTAAACATCAAAATCATGATCAATGACATTAAAAATTGTAGTAAATAAGGCATTGATCATAATGGAACATCAATCATGATAAAATATCATGGGAATAAAACATGGAATTGTGGAAAACCATTAAGCACATGGTATGATTTCCATAGTAGCCAAGTAATTTCTTCCAAGTCCATCCTAGCGGACAAAGTACCTTACTAAATCGAGTTCACTCCTCATTCCATTCCTGTATCAATGATCCATATTAACTTGTCATTCGATCCATGTCTATATCATGAGATATAAATCTTTACCCAATGTATTTGAGGGTGATATAGGTCCCACACATCTCATAATGAAACTATTCTTATGTGTTCCCCAAAATCAAAAATCATATATCATAACATATCCCATGTAATAAAATTTGGATTCTTAAACATCACGCCAACATAACATAATCCAAATAAGATAAAAAGTCTTAATTAAAATTATTCTATCATAAAATAATCAAATCAATGTAAAAATAGGGATATAAACATAACACTATATTATCGTAGATGGAAAATAATTTTGATAAAACACTTGATCTCCATTCCTGAGGAAAATATCCTTTCAACTGAATTTTTTTTCCTTTATTAAAATTTCATACAATTTTAAACTAAAATAAGATAATTAAATATAAAAATGAAAATTTTTAAAGGAAGTTTCATGGAAATAATTTTATATGAAATCATAAATATCCATTCATGCTATATAAGTTAAAAAAACATTCTCAAAGTACTTTTTCTAGAAAAGTCATAAAATTCCTTATATGGTATACAAATGAATTATTACTTCAATAAAACAATGTAAAACTCAAATAGGAGTAAAAAAGTCTTTAAAAATATATTGAATAATATATAAAACTTCATGAAAAACATTTTTATAGACATGGATGAAAAATATTACCGCAGTAAATACTTACATATAAGCAATCTCTGAAAAAATGATATTTGGAAAATTATTCCTTACCTTATGTCCAATATGATTTATACGTATTTGAACCTCCTGTATAATTATTTAAATAATGTAATTTACTTATTTTGCAATCATAGTTATTCTTATGATATCATACATGATTCACATAGGTATTTATATTTCCTGTTCATTTATCAAATCCATGTTAAAGAAACGTTTTGGGTAATATTATTTTCATTTATCGTACATGTATAGACTTGTTGTTTTTGATATTATTATTAATTATCATTATTTAATTACATCCAGAATTTAAAAAATGATTTATATATCATATATATTCAGTATATATATATATGTAATAGATAGATAAATGAAATGAAACACACCGTTCATGGAGATGGTAGGCCGTACGTACGCATGAACACTGTTTTCCTATCCTTATTGACTTGAATGGAAGTATGTAAATAAAATATACACAAATATAGAATAATTAATATGTCAAATATTTCAGGATTATTTATTATATATAATTTATAATAATTCTTGAATGATTAACGTGGAGAATAAATCTCATCGCGCCATGGAGACGGTAATCCATACGTACGCATGAGCGATGATATCGTTCACATAATTATTGAATGGAATTAGAGTGGATGATATAATATCTCGGAATTAGTATCATGTTATAAATATCATATATACTTATTATTTACACCTTTATACCCATACAAGTAAGGTGGTGGTGGAAAAATAGATTACACCATGGCATGGAGACAGTATTCCGTACGTACGCACATGCGGTCATTTCATATTCCATATAATGGATAGAATGTGAAATGTGGTTGTTTAATATTTATAATAAAATATCAGTATATAAGTGATACTGATGTTATTACTTTATAATGAAACAACTAAGTAATAGTATATAAAAGAAGAAATAAACTTGAAAGAATCGGTAAGAAGGTATTACCACTTCCTCGAAGTGCCTCCTTTAAACATCCACATAAAACACCACATTTGGTCTTTGAAGAAGACTAATACATCTAGTATGTATCTAGGTAAGTGGATAAGAGAAATGGGAAGAGTTTTTCCATGATTGAGGGCTCGAAGTGGTGTGAGGAGGAGATGGAGGAGGTGCCATTTTGTAAGGGAGGAGAGGGGAACCTTTGAAAACATAACGAAATATTAATATATAATAAATTCAAACCACACAAAAAAATATCCCAAATGACTCACATTCTAAGATGAGATGATATAGGGCTGTAATATCATCAACTAATCAAATTTATAAATTTTTGGAAATTATTTTAAACCTCATCAATTTGATTTATCTTTATTTAATTTATTTACTCTTATTTGAGGTAGTAATATTCTAAATTTTAAATTGTTATAAATAATTTCCTATGGGATGTTAATTATTCAAAATTGGGTACTTTATGACATTTTAGAACATATAAATTTTAATATATAATTTTAAAATATTATTTGTGATTTTTAATCAATTTTATTATATTTTATTTTTATAAAGTAACAATAGTTTCTATTTTGACACTATTAATTTATTTCAATTTAAATAAAATGTACACGGAGGATATATTAAAACAAATTATTTAATAGATTCATAATATGTCATATTCATCTATATAATTCTTATATCACACTAAATAGATCATATAATATTTATTTTAATATTTTTAAAACCATTTATTTGATATTTCAATAAATAAAAAAAATTCACACCACTGTTGTGTCATCATTAATGATAAATATTTAATTCCTAAAAATTATATATAAATTCACATGATTTATATAATTTTATTATATTTATGGAAACTATTCATGTTTTATGTTTTATGAATTTTATCACTAGATTAAAATTATTACACTTATATGATATAAGAGAGTGACATGTTGTCACTTTCTTTGGTTTTAATTATAATTATATCATTTTCCTGGACAATAGTCCACGAAACTAATCTATTCTGACCCTTAGGTGATATGGGTCAACCTTTATTCATCCAATAGAATTTTTGACGGTATTAGAATAATTTTATATTCTTAGTTTTACCCTTAATTACCTGATTTACCATTAACTACAGCAAAAAAATTACCGTAGTTACTATTTATAATGTCAAGAAAATAAATATAACCTATTAACATAATTTGGACCCACTGAATCCAAATATGGAATCCATTTTTAAAAATTCAAAACACAAATGTTTTAGTAATAAATTTAAAATTAATCTCGTTGTTAAGAAAATGAGTATTAAAGGTTAAAACATTGTCAAAGATTGAAATGTTTTTACCTATGAATTCAATGTTAAATCAATGCTAATGACATAAATTATATTAAATAGTAACAATATATTCTATTTATTCATTAAAACCATTCAATATTTTAATTTAACCATATAAATTATTACGATGAACAATGTTTCTTTTAAATAAAATATTGCGTGTTTTTACTATTTATTAAAATATTAATGTTTTCAGAATAATATGAAAACTTAATCCAAAGTGAATTTTTATATCCAGATTCCAAAGAAGAATTTTATTTTGTCATATTGAATTTATAAACATGTCAAAAAATATATTTAAGATTGGTGTGCCATCAAAAGTTGGAAAAACAGAATTTTTTTAAAAATACTTATTTTTCCGGAAAAATTTATTTGGTTCTCATAACATGTTCTAGAAAATGTGGAAGATGAATAATAATGTTATAAAATAAAAAATTTAGTAAATACTATTAATAAAGGCTTGTTCATAATAATATTATAATAATATATCGTTGTTTAGAAAAACCTGGTATTGCGTATTACACAGGCTATCGATAAAGGTCGTGATTGTGTGTTATGCAAGCCAAGTTAGGGATGTGTGTAGTGGAAACCCCTTTTGGTGTTTCATATAAAATAATTGAAACTTATTTCATTTATATATTAAAAAAAATCTATACTTAATGTTGTTTTGAATAATTTCTACAAAACTAACTTGGAATTGTGTGTAACACGAGCCAAGAATAGTGTTGCATATACTAAAAGCTAAAACAGTGTGGCGTATAGTAAAATCTAATCTTGGTGTAGTGTACAATAAAAGAAATCAAAGATATTAAAATTAAAATATCACATAAAATATCAGGGTGTTACATTCTACCCCCCCCCCCTTAAAATTAATTTTTCCCTCGATATTCATCGGGATTATAATTCATTTATTACTTGAAAGTTTCATTCATAGAAAACCACATCATAAAAATGAATACTAAAAATTTATTTTAAAAAGGAACGTTAGAAACATAATGGTCACCCAAAGTAACTCAACACTGGGTTTTAACATAATAGAATATTGGTGAAAAAATGGATATGGAAGAGAAATATAACCATCATGTTCTAATGAAGAGTGGTAGAGAACATGGCTATGAAAAAATCCAACAATCATAAATCCATAAATTTGTGACGATCTAAGGTACCATATGATTCATCGAACTTGAGGGTCATAGGACAACATTTTTGGTTTTCCTGGTTATTTACCTAATGTTGATAAATGTTTTCATAAGGATAAATTATTACTTGATTATGTGAAATATCATCGTTCGTCATTCCATGAAAAATTTCCACTTCATATCTTAATTAAATGAAGTTGAATTTGTCATTCGTGATGGTTTAGTAGATCATGTTATAGAAGATGGGGCATTCCATATGTCTCAAAAAAAGGGTAGAAAAAGTAATCAAATATACATAAGTCCATCTATGGTGATTTTAATCCTATATGATTTAAAAAATGGACTTAGAATCAAACTATCATACTGTTTAATAAAATAAAACTAATTTCTACTAACCAGGGACTTTTGTAGGCCAGTGGTAGGTGATAAAGGCATGTTGAAATTCAGTTGTTGGTTTGATTCCTGCATCCTTGTACGACGCAACTAGTTGTCGCCCATCATATGGGTTGTCCTTTTTCTAAAACTATAATAATAAAACTTTTCATAAATAATGTCAAATTATTTTTTCCTAAAACAATGAAATTTGATGAATAACATAATCCATTAAAATCATTAGGCTTATCCAAAATACTTCTGTCCAATCTCATACTATAAATAAACGATTACTAGAAATTTAATCTACCGATCATGTGAATACCATCATTTATCATATGATATATCTTGTTGGTCACCTTCCAAACATGTGAATTCCTTAATCATGTATTCTCTGGAAACATGAATTACCATAAAACCTTAGTAAAAACATGAATGCTGTCAAAAGTTTACTCTTTCCACATACCAAAATCCCAAAATTTCTATATACTGAAACCATGATATCACTTTATCCTTATATTAGTCATGATCTCATTAATATTAAAAAAGACATTATTTCTCCTTATCCCTTCATTATGCACATATCCTATGCTTTCCAAAAATATTTCAATCATTTTTCATGGTTACCGGTGACATACAATTATTGTAAACCAACACATATATATTCCAGGATTTCATGATAATTCAAATGAGACTCCTTGATACAATTTTGAAATCATCTTACAGAAACACTTAATCATTCTACAACATCATTGTCATACTCAACATCACAAATAGTGATCGCATGTGACTTCCCTTTTTTCCATTTCCTAAAGGGTTTCTCACATCGATTATCATTAACCCTTGGATTTGGGAATTGATTAGCATAATGCTCATTTCCTTGCACATGAAGAATTGATGTGTTGGTTGATCATTATCTGTAGTCTTTTCTCTATTCACGTCATTAGAAACATTTTCCCATTACTTCAGCACTCAACTACTCTATGACCTTATTTTCCACACTTGAAACATTTTCTAGTACCTTTTTGACAGTCTCTACCATGCTTCTTTCCACACTTTGAGCATAAAGATACATTATCTTTCTTTTCACCATTATTTTGAGATTTTTCCTTCAACTCCATCTTTTGGTTTTTGTCAAAACCATGAGATGGATATGTAACACCAACTTCCAGTTCTACCTTGATGGAACAACACAAAATTTATTCATAGGAATTGAAGTCTCTTCTATATAATTTCCTTCTAAGACTTGGTTTTAAGACACTGAAGAATCGATCAATTTTACATTCAGGTTGGATGATAAAGACAGATGTGTACCTTGAAAGCCTTGTAAAAATAGCCTCGTATATACCAACAGATTCTTCATCCTTTTGCGTAAGCTTGAGGAACTCCTTTTCCATCCTTGTTCGAATAATATGTGGGAAGTACTTTCAAAAAAACAAGTTCTTGAACTAGTCCCATTCCATGGATTCAATTTTATCTCCGGGCCTTGTATTCTAAATTAGAGTCCACCACTGGTATGCTTCACCTTATAATTGGTAATCATCCAAAATTACCTTTTCATGTTCCGTACAGTGAAGTATAGAGAATATCATTTCAATGGTACTGATCCATTGTTCATCAAATAGTGGATCAGAAGACCCACTGAAAGATGGTGGACGTTGCCTCATGAAGGACTAAATAGAATATTGTTCCTTTCTATGCTCATTTGGAAGTGCAGAATGATTCATAATTTGTGTAAGTATAGAAATACGATTTTTCACACCATCTTCCATCACATTTGATTGTTCAGGAGGACAATCATTTCATTTTCTATTATATTGACCAACACTGTTCCTTCGGGTTCCATCCATCGTCTAAATCCCAAAAATAATAGTGTGAGAGGAAAAAATAATGCTAGGAAAATAACATAATAAATGGGATTATGTTCAATATCTAACATCTTAGGTTTAATTCTATGATCGTTACTGTAATTCTAGGTCGATAACCTATACTTATACTTATCCTTAGGGACATCCCTATACATACCTTAGAAATATCTCTAGGGATCTAAAGTTTTCGCATTATAGTTTCTAAAGGTTAACTAAACCTTCACTTAGATATCAACTGTAGAGACCCAAAGCTGACGTACATGGACATTACATTACTTTTGATGAATACTTAATACATTAAAAAACAAATTCCCGATGACCATCTTTGTTTAGTGTCTTTGGAAACTCAGAACATAATCTTCTAATAATGGTGAATGTTCTTCAACATCTCCAATAAAGATCTTCTTTTTTGGCAACCTAAAATGTTCCTTTATATCCTGGGGGAAATGAAAACATTAAAAGGGTGATCTCAATTGCTCATTAAGGGTAAGCATGGAGAATATAAAACAAACCATATACATTTTAACTTAAAAACATGAACATAAAGTTTAAACAAAAAAATCATGAGCAATGACATTAATCATGGTAGTATGTAAGGAATAGATCATAATAGAACATCAATAATGATAAAATTGCATGGGAATAAAACATGTAATTGTTAAAAACCATTATGTACATGATATTATTTCCATAGTATCCAAGCCATTGCTGACAAGACCATTCTAGTGGACAATGTCCCTTACTAAATAGAGTTCACTCCTCATTCTAGTCTTGTATCACTGAACCGAATTATCTTTTCATTCTAGCCATGTCTATCTCATGAGATATAAATCTTTACCCAATGCATTAGAGTGAGATATCGGTCCCACCAATCTCATAATGAAATCATTCTTATGTGTGCCACATAATCATAAATCATATATCATAGCATAACCCATGTAATAAAAACGGGATTCTTATACATCATGCCGTCATAACATAATCCATATAAGATAAAATAAATTCAAAAAAATAATTCCATCATAACATAATCAAATCAATGTAAAAATAGGGATAGAAACAAAAACCTATATTATCTTAGATGGAAATTTATTTCAATAAAACACTTGAACTCTATTCTTGAGGAAAATATCCTTTCTACATCAAAAACATTTTTCCTTTCATAACATGTCATACAATTTTAACTTAAAAGAAGTTAATTAAAAATAAACATGAAAACATGTAAAGGAAGCCTCATGGAAATAATGTTCTATGAAATCATAAAAATACATTCTTCCGTATATGTTAAAAAAACATTCTCCTCTTAATGTTTCCGAAAAAGTCAAAACGTTCCTCGTGTGGTAAACAAAAGAAATATTACTTCCATAACACAATTTAAATGTCAAAGAGGGGTAAAATGACTTTAAACAAACATTCAAGAGTATAAAACACTTTATGAAACACATTTTTATGAGCATGGATGAAAAATATAACCCCATTAAATACTAACGTATAAGTAATCTCGGAAAAAATAATATTTTCAAAATTATCCCTTACCTTAGGTCTTATAAGATTTGTATGTATCTAAACCTCATGTATAATGATTTAAATAATTTCATTGACTTATTCTAGAATCACAGTCATTCTTATGAGATCATATATGATTCACCTAGGTTTTTATATTACACGTTCATTTGTCAATTCCATGTTAAACCAACATTTTGGGTAATATTATTTTCATTTATCTTACGTGTTTGGACTTCTTGTCCGTGATATTATTATTACTAATATCATTATTTTTTTACTTATAGAATGTAAAACTAAATTTATATATCATATATATTCAGTATTTATATATAATATATAGATAAATGAAATGAAACACACCATTCATGGAGACGGTAGGCCGTACGTACTCTTGAATGTGGTTTTCCTTTCCTTATTGACTTGAATGGAAGTAAGTAAATAACATATACAAAAATAAAATATAATTAATATGTCATATATTTTATGATTATTTATTATATATACTTTATAATCATTTTTGAATGATTAACATGGAGAGTAAATCTCATCGCGTCGTACAGACGGTAAACTGTACGTATGCACGAGTGATGATATCGTTCCCATAATTATCTAATGGAATTAGATTGGATGATGTAATATCTCAGAATTAGTATCATGTAATAATATTCATATATAGTTATTCTTTACAACATTATACCCATCCAAGTAAGGTGGTGGTTAAAAAACATATTACACCACGGCGTGGAGACGGTATTCCGTATGTACGCACACGCAGTGATTTCATTTTATATAGGATGGATAGAAGATGAAATAGGGTAGTTACATATTTATAATAACATATAAGTATATAAGTGATACTGATGTTATTAAATTATAATGAAACAACTAAATAAGAGGATGTAAAAGAATAAATAATCTTTAAATAATTGTTAGAAGTTATTACCTCTTCCTTGAAGTGCCTCCTTTAATCTTCCTCTTAGGGCACTAAACATGGTCATTGAAGAAGACCAGGACCTCTAGGATGTCTTTAGGGAATTGGAGAAGATAAATGGGTAGAGTTTGGTAGATATTGAATGCTCATAGTGGTGTGAGGAGAAGAGGGAGGTGGTACCCTTTTTTAAGGGTTGAGAGGGGCAACTTTGGAAACATAAGAAATATCAATTTATAATAAATTCAAACCCCATTGAAAAACATCCAAAATGACTCAAATTAGAATATGAGATTAGATAGGGTTTAAAAATCATCAACCAGTCAAATTTATGCATGTCGATAAATTATTTTATACCCAATCAATATGATTTATCCTTATTGAATTTATTTAATCTTATTAGTGGTAATAATATTCTAAACTATAAATTGTTATAAATAATTACTTGTATGTGGTAAATTATTCATAATTTGGTACATTATAAAATTTTAGACCATATAGATTTAAATTTGTAATTTTTTAATATTTTTGTGATTTTTAAACAATTTTATAATATGTTATTTTTATAAAATAACAATAGTGTCAATTTTGTCAATATTCATTTATTAGTATTTAAATAAAATCTTCACAGAGGACATATTCGAACAAAAATATTTAATTGATTCCTAATATTTCATATTCTTATATAAAATTAGTGGATCACATTAAATAGTTCATATAATATTTATTTTAATATTTTTAAAATCATTTATTTAATATTTAAATAAATAAAATAAATCCAACATCACTATTATGCCATCATTAATGATAATTATTTAATTCATAAAAATTATAAATAAATTCACATGATGTAGATAATTTTATTATATTTCTGGAGACTATTCATTTTTGAAGTTTTATGATGATTATCACTAAATTAAAATTATTACACTTATAAGATATAAGAGAGTGACATGTTGTCACTTTCATTGGTTTTAATTATAATTATATCATTTTCATGGTCAATAGTCCATGAAACTAATATTCTATGACACATAGGTGATATGCCTCTACTTTTATTAATCCAATATAATTTTTATAGGTGTTAGGGTAATTTTATAATCTTATTTTTACCTTTAATTACCCGATTAAGCTTTAACTTTAGTAAATAAAAATTCTCGTAGTTACTATTTATAATGTCAAAAAAAAATTAACCTATTAACATAATTTGGACCCAATGAATCCAAATATGGAACCTATTTTTCAAAAGTCAAAACACAGAAGTTTCAGTAATTAATTTAAAACTAATCTCATGGTTAAGAAAATGGGTTTTAAAAGTCAAAATATTGTCAAAGATTGAAATGTTTTTACCTATGAATTAAATGTAAAATCAACACTAATGAGATAAATTATATTAAATGGTAAAAATATATTCTATTTATAATTTAAAACCATTAAATATTATAATTTAACCATTTAAATTATTACGATGAAAAAAGTTTTTTTAAATTAAAATATATCGTGTTTTTACTATTCATTAAAATATGAATGTTATCAGAATAATATGAAAATTTTATCCAAAGTAAATTTTTATATCCTAATTCAAAAAAAATATTTATTTACACAAATTTAACTTATAAACATGTCAAAAATGAGATTTAAAATGGTTCTTCCATCAAAAGGCGGCAAAACTGCAATTTTTAAAAAATACTTATTTAACTTGAAAATTTTATTTTGTTCACAAAACATGTTCTAGAAAATTTATAAGATGAATAATAATGTTATAAAATTAAAAATCTAGTTAATACTATTCATAACGGCTAGTTCATGATAATATGATAATAAAATATCATTGTTTAGAGAAACCCAGTATTGTGTACTACACACGCTATCGAGGAAGGTCGTGATTGCATGTAATGCAAGCCAAGTCAGGGCTGAATGTAGTGGAATCCGCTTTTGGTGTTCCGTATAACATAATCCAAACGTATTTAATTTTTAAATTTCAAAAAATATATACTTAATGTTACGTAGAATAATTTCTACAAAACAAACATGAAATTGTCTGTAACACAAGCCAAAAATAGTGTTCCGTATACTGCAAGCTAATATGGTATTGCATATAGTACAAGCTAATCTTGGTGTAGTTTACAATAAAAGTCATCCAAGAAATTAAAAGTAATATATCTCATAAAATCTCAGGGTGTTACAATTAATGAATATAATTTATTGCCTAATTTTTTGGAAAAATTTAGAAAAGAATTATGGCCATGATGTTTTCAAAAATAAGTTGATGGAATAACAATAAATATTGTTTCATTAGTCAAGGATAATAATGGCTTTAATATGAAATTTCCAAATAATATGGTTCACAATTAATAATTGCATCTATATATATTTTACTACATAATGTAAAATATTAAAGTGATAATAAAGACACTATTTTGAGGAGAAAATTTATTATATGAAGAGAGATTGAATAATTCATCAAGTTACAATAAGAATTTTTTTTTCAAATATTGGATGGGGATTCCATTTTCATTATAATAAATTGAAGAAGAATAATATAAAATGAATATATAATGATGTTTGGTTCCACTGAATAAGAAGCGGGGGAATAAAAGAGACCCCAACCTGGCGTAGTGATTCAATTATGACTAATGAAAATAAAGAATATTTCCTATACCCATAATATTATAGATTCCAAATAAATATTGATTTTTTGGGTGCATTAGATGATTATATACAAGGTCAAAAGGGGCACATCCCAACTATGGAAATCTTCTCTAACTTTTTAATGATATTTCCATGAACTAATCTAATTGTTTCATTTTTTTGATAGCCTTATGAATATTTTTAAGAAGAGAAAACCAGCATGATTATCACAATTGATGAAGAAAATAATTCATATTTTTGGGAGGGACACATGAGATCTTATACTATTATACTTCCTAAGTAGTAGGCTAAATCAAATATTATATTGGAATCTTGGAAGCCTAGGTCATCAATTACATATTATCATGTCTGTTCTATGATAAACAAGCTCATGTACATACCCTTTCTCATTTATAATAAATAATAATCAAATTTATAACATGGGATAATAAACATGATCCAATGAGGACATAGTCATTATTTAGGAGAAAATAATTTCCAAAAACACTTTTATTCTCTTTTGTCTATTGACTATTATCTGTATATTTTTCAAAAAATAAGAGATAATGGATAGAGATATTCTCACAAAATAAATGAAAAATGGGAAAGGATTAAAAATTTTAAGTTCATTAAATGTATTCAAATATTGACTCACCCACAGTGTTGGATGTTTCCATCTGTGATCCTAATAGTTAGATGTGGATTTGTAATTAGGGTTTCTTGTTGATATGATGTGGGTTATATTTTATAATATGTCTAGTAAGTAGTAATATTAAAAAATTATGATTTAATAGTTTGTTGAATATATCATATAAATGGATCTGGTAACATGCCAACGATGGAGTATGTTTCTCATATTGCAATATTAGATTGATTTTAACCGTAACTAATCAGTACTTATAGTCTAAAGGAATAATGGTTAGATATGAACATATTACATAGGATCAGATCAAGGGTGATTTTATTATATTTACTGAACTATTGGATTGTTTTATGAAATAGATTGATTTCAAAGAATTAAAGGATAAAAATAAATCCCTTCTCTTGCCTAAGAAGGCCTACGTTTTTATAGTGGGAAAATGAGGAAGGGTGATGAATCATTATCAGAAAGAAGCTAAATGAAAATTTTGAGATTGGGGACATATAAATTGGGGGGTAACATCGGTGTAACCTGTGATGTATAATAACAAACCAATAGTGACATTATCTTCATTGACATATAAGATTTCATTAATGGATAAAATTAGTAATGTCTATGATTTCAAAAATGTTATCTCTTTTTATGGACATGTTGGTTGTTCCGACTAAAAAAATAAAACCTCACATGTTTATAAGGTACATATTTAGTATTATTTTGGCCAAACTGTGTCTATTTTAAGCTATTCTTTCTATATATGGGATCAAAATAGGTTTAGATATCTTTTTTTGAAAACATAATGAGTATTAGAAATATTGTAAAGGAATGATCTCTAATTTTATGTTTGGTGGGATCCTAATGATGCTTCAGTGAAAAAAGATGAGGCTACTACCTCAACCAATAATAGTTTAATAGGGCTTCAA
This sequence comes from Viscum album, assembly GCA_963277665.1. NCBI lineage: Eukaryota > Viridiplantae > Streptophyta > Magnoliopsida > Santalales > Viscaceae > Viscum > Viscum album. Next base: position 559,749,350 of record OY728131.1, read on the forward strand.
ATGGTCCTTGGTAACTCATTGATGTCTTGGTGTGCCACCAGATCTCCACTAGGGTCAGTATATTTTATTTGATGTTTAATTAATTGAATTAATCATTTATGTAATCTTAAAAATTTATATTTTTACCCTGTTCATCTATAGATTAGGCCAAGCATCCCCTCTCTTACAAATACATTATTCACATACCAAGTCATTGTCTCCATTTTTTATTTACTAATGGATGTTTGAAAATTATTTTAGGGTTTCCATTAGTACTATTATCACTCTTAGTTATTCTTTCTCTATTTTATTTTATTTTTTTATTATATTCCATCAGTTATTCCATTATAGAATGATTTTGTATGGTTTTTTTGAAACATTAAATTGATGTTGAATCTCATGATTATATTAAATGGGGAGGATTCCTATTAACCACGGAAGCTGGTCATTGGATAAATGATGGTTTATTTCAAGTTTTTTTTGTGTCTTATAAAATGTGGGAATATCTTACATTGATAGAAAAACCATGAATTATATTTAATTTATATTAAATACTTTCTATCTGTTACATAGAATCATAAAAAACCAGATCATTCATATGAGTGGTGTTTATCATAACTATTGTTTCCCATGACCTATGATATGACCAGAGTACTATAAAAATGTGTCTACTACCCTAAGAGTGATGTATTGTTCTAAAAATTCCATTTGATAAAATAAAAATCAATTGCAAAAGAAGGGTGAAAAGGAAAAAAGGGTAAAACCATGAAGATGAACACAAATGTGGGATTTACATAGTTTTAAAATAACACCTTTCTAAATAAAGATGAATTTTTTTAATGTTTTAGACAAAATTAATAAGTGAAAACATAATATCCCTAACCAGAATACCAAATTAATATCATTATGAAATGTATTGATACATCATCCCACATTTCTACTGTGAAAAATACTTATTATATGTTCATTTTGTAATAATGAGGATGGAAATAAGTTTTTAGAACTATAGTACATAATCATTGGGGATGTTCAGTATTTATAAAGTAAATAGGTTGATGTCCAAACTACAATTGTACAATTTTTGGTACCGTAGGTCATATTCGGTACAATTTTTATCATTATTATTGTGTTAAACATCCAATCTAGAATCAAGCATAAGAAAAAAGATATATTAAACTAATTTTAATCATTTAGAAATGAATAATTGGGTTCCAAAAATGATTTATAACACTCAAACTATCATAGTGCAACAAATTTTTCTCTGAATTTTAATCTAACTCACCTTATAAGTTCAACAGACAATCCATATCCAAACTAACTTCTAATATACATCGGTGTACTCCATTTCTTTTCTAGATAGCACCCAAACCATATTAAATTGATATAAGTAGCTTACTATAGTTCCTCTATAAGTAAAAAATAGAAGTTTTGGTACTAATATTTTTATTGACCACACCTTAACCGTTTTCATGCACATACTCCTATAATGATTGTTGTTTTTTCAAGCACATATATAATTCCATTCATCCCATTAAATACCCCAATATCTACATCACAGCTTCCCAATTATACTATCAAGTGTGATCCATATACCTACTCATGAATCCCACATTAGAAACATTATCAAAATAGTAGAAACCCCTAGAATAAAGAAGTATTTCGGTTTCTAATGCATAATGGTGATTTACAATGTACTCAACCTCTTATATTATCTTTTTTGTCTTCATCATTGATACTTTGATATCTTTTTATAGGGAAATATAAAGTTTATTTTGATCCATAAAACTATATATTCTAAAAGCCAATCCAATATAACCACCATGGGATAACATCTAGATTTCAGCATCCTTATCCATTTAGATCTTCATCCACAAATTCTCACTATAGTCCTCAAGATCATTCATCTCAAAAGCCTTATCTATATTCCATTTCCACTCAAGAATAATTATAATACATTATCCAATAATATTCATATCATTAACAAAAATAATTGTTAAAATATAATTATCAAAAATTGTTATGATATATTAGTATTGATCAATTATAATATAGTTGTATACATCTTAACTCATTAATACATCAATCATTTTATTCCATTACTTGGGTGTCTACATTAACCCATATTAACATATTTGGATTTTTTCACTATGTATTATGTTTTATTTATAACAAATCATGTAGGTTTCTTCATAACAAAATCCCTTTGAACGAATTTAGTTATGACAACAAGTATCTCAAGATGTAAATATCCTAAAATCAAATTATTATGATCCACCTAGACAGTTATAAGCATCAGTAAAGGTGATAAACATTCAAACACTTTCCATATGTTGAAATCCATTCACCATTAACAGCAAGTTTTACTTATTATCGCCATCATGTTTTTCCTAAAACTGGTGCACCCATTTATTATTCAACCACATCCATACCCCAAATCATGGGGTAATTCCCACTAGAATCCCCAAAAACATCACTATTGAATTTGATCCATGGGAGTTATGACTATTTGTATAGAACATACCATTAGTATTTTGCCTAACCTCATCCAAAAAATAAGGTTACATCATTTAAACAATCTCCCATATAAATCATGATCTATAAAACATTCAAATTTTCATGGTTCCACCACTATATAGCTTACTAAATATGACCTCCATTCATGATTATTTCACTATTTGGTGGTTTCGCATTAATTAATAAATATCATGTTCTCATGTATGAGACAAATCATGTCAACCCATAATATGTTCCAAATTTTCCTTCCACAGGGCCCAAAAGAAAATTCACGATCTACACAAGTTGGACCAAATCACTATGGTATCATAAAAATTAACATGATAAATATTTCACCCCCCCCCCAAAATACATATGTTATGAAAGAAACAAGTAGAGTATATAATATATATCCAAAAATAAATTAAATACCAAATAGGAAATCCAATATGTAAAATTAAAAAATGTACAAATGTAGTCTAAATGAAACACTAAAATACCATAAACATGGATCCCAAACAAACCCAAGGGTCTATCTCATCATGACCATATTTCACCACTACCCCAACCTACCAGAATGAAATCACAATTGGGAGATTCATCCTTAAAATAATTCTATTAAATTTTTCAATATAAGGAAAATCCAAAGCTAAAAATTCCCAATAGAAAAAATTAGGGTTGAGAACTATAGAATAACTTCATACCCCAAGAATATATAAAATATAAATCCCTAACAATATATTTGTTATTATATATATCCGATTTCTAAAAAAATTTATAAGAATTTTTTTTTTGTAATTAATCATCCATTGGTTTTATATTCATAAACATAAGTTGTTCAAACAAATAAAGATACATGGCACAAAAAATCATATGTACCCAAGAATATATAATTAAAATTAACCACTGTAACATTTAAGAGAATCAATCCCCTCAAATTTATCAATAAACTTTACGGACATACAAGAATATATAATTAAATCCGTGAATATAAATTTTTAAATGGTTTATCCCAAGACGGTTTGAAAACATCCTTATAATAACGACTCTCATTAGTAGCAGGAAATTCACTATGTAATGAATTTAATACAACCATGTAAACATTTTTTATGATCATTCTTTATCCAAATTGTTAACTAGGATGGATTACACATGTTATAATGATTACTTATCATCTGCCGATAAAACAATAATAAATATATGAATATATCTCAAAGAAACATTTTCTATAAACTATGACATGTAATTCTACATCAATTATTACTTTTTTTGGTGTTCCTTTGTCAAATGCGCCTTAGTATCATTCTGGTATAACTAACATCATTTTTATTATATTTGGTTCCTCAATTCATTTAACCATTGTTAGATACTCCTTCTCAGGTTCCTTTTCCTCAACTATGTGTATCCTTACCCTGATACTCTTTCATTAAAAACATTATCCCTTTCACTATTTGAAAATAACATAAGATATATGTTAATGTGCCTTCAACCATTTATATTTTCACTCATCTAATTAATATAATAGATTAATAGTGGGTCATTTTTAATTTTCCCACTCATATGAACATCATTGGACAACCAATATAATCATATGAAGCATCAATGGATTCATTCTTATAAAAGTTTCAATAAATTAGGATATTAAGGAAAATTAGTTAAACTTCATAAAATATCACCTATATTTATGAATGTTGAATGAACAACTCATAATCATCCTAATTATTAACAATATATTTTTTGGAATGAAGACCAAAACTTCCTTGAGTGAGTTATTGCTTGATAACATGATAATAATATCTTCATCTTCTATAATTATGGAAAACACTATTCTGTCTTATATTCTTAATCTGATTCAATCGGTTTATAAAACTCAATATATTATCTATCCATAACTCTTCATATGCATTTCCCATATTATGGACTCATAAAAGTTCATCGGTTTTGATCTTTCCAGTCAGATGCTGTGTTTTTTTATGGAATAAAAAACTAGACTTCTACTTGAGTAATAAATACTCTATCTAATCAACCATGGTAAAATGATTTCAATTCACATCATAAAATTTGACATAGATTATTTTTTACAACCTTCATTCAATGGTGAATTAATGAATTCATATCTTTATACTTTTATAGTATGAAACGTCATCTTTTTGCAGAATCTTAATATGAACAATATTTTTATGGAAACAACAACATAAAATTCTATTTTTAAATTCTCTTACCATTTACTCGATCCTATATAAAATAATCTTGAATCATGAATATATTCATGATTATTTTAAATTTAATTATCGGTATTGTATAATCTGACTTTTTATGGAAATTATCAGAAAAATTATTATATAAACAATCCATCACCTGGAAGACAAAAATACGAAAATAAAATGTTTATAATAAATATAGAAATTTATACCAAAATAACATAAAATATATTCAATCACACCCTTTGGATTTATTAAAATAATTATCAATAAGACTTTTTTTATATATCATATAACATAATTTCTCATATAATGTTTCTTAAAAACATATTACTAGATTAAGAAATGTTTTCGACCGAATCCCTTATCTCAATGAGAAGAAAATATTTATCCAAAATATTGAAAAATTCCCCCTTATTATCCAAAATTCATGAATTTTTTACTTATAAATCATTTAATTTCCCCCCATTTTTATATTAACACCGTCATTAAATTATCAAAAATGGTGTACATAGTTGTACTTTTCTTCTCCGCCTTTGGTAGAATAATCCAAAGTAATATAAGAGTTACCTTTTGAACTTTCCTTAGTAAACATGGGTGAAAAAAAACATATATCCCAAAACACAATTCTTCAAATACATCATTCGGAATACATTTTGTGAAAACCTCTATAATTTGATCTTTAATTGGAAATTATTATTGAATCATAACTCAACCAAAAACATTCCCACTAATTAAGTGAATTGTAAAATAACTGTTATTTGATCTCAAGTTTTATACTATATTTTTAGTGGAATCAATGATATATTGATTATAAAAAATAATCATAATTATTTATTTAACATTCACCCTCAAATCTTCTAGCTAGACTTTCATCCAAAACACTTTATTATAATCCTTGGTTGGGATAACATAATTTTCATTAATTATATATAGAGTTACATGAATTTATCTTTTACATTGGAAGATAACAAAACATTCTCCCAAGAAGAAAGTACCACCTGATTTTTATTAAAAATCATAGAAATCTCTATCTTAATCAAAATCAACAAACCCAATAATTATCATCACATTTCATAGTTTAATCATCAGGAAATAATTAGATGTTCTGTTAACAAACCTGAGTGTTCTCTTTGCTAATTGCATATATTATTTCTTCATATCACGTTGATATCTTATACACAAAGATATATTATATTAAACTGTTGATCATAATAATATTAGATAATGTAAAATTCAAATCATCTTCTTGGAATATTTTTAAATAACTCTCTATCCATCATTTCCATTACAAATATATTATATAATAGTAATAGATATATAAACATCTTGTAAATAGATTATACCAAAATTTTATAGAATCTCCCTAGAATAATATTATTTTTAAATGAATATGTTTTTACCTTTAAGTTAAAAATGTAATATAAGAATGAAATTTAACTCCTTGAGCATTGACATCTCAATGTTATTCATTTGATCTTCAAAATCAACCCACGTGGCATTCCTATAACTATAAAAAATTACATCCTAAATGTAAAAAATAAAAATCCATAAATAGTTTCTCATATCTTTCACATATATATTTTAATCAATATTTACTTTAGAAAATATTATTTTTTTATGATACTTTTATGTATAGAATAACATGCATAAAGGGCCAATTTGAACCAATACCAATAATTATTCCGATTATACACCATTGTTCCATCATTATCAAGTATGAACTAATACAAATTGTTAATATAAAATTCTTTATAACTTTCGTCATTTAATAATTCTATCTTAACATCCATATGATAGAATTTGTTATTTTGTCGATTGGAAATAGCTAAAAACAGTTATAGTTTCAATAACAATAACATGTGTAAATTTTATTCAAAATAAAACCCATCCACCAATGAATAATCCTTTCAAACTAGTAACACTATATTTCTCATTATTTCTCTTTTTTTATTGAACATAATACAAAACACCCATTTTTCGTTAATATTATTTATATTTGGTCATGGTATAATATGAGAGGTATTTTTCTTCTAAATTATATATAACCCATTATTTATTCTATTTAACAACCCTTTATATTTTACAACCATTGAAATTGACAATGGTTCCAAATGTGAAAAAAGAAATGTATGATTCTCAAATCACAATTTCCATTTTTTTGATGTAGATATGTCCGATATCTAAGAATATTATTTAATTTAAAATATTATTTTATTTTTAGAATTTTTTTGTTTTCTTCGAATATTTCATTCCCCATCATTTTAAACATCTGTATAATCTAAAATAAGGTTCAACTCACCCTAATCAATCTTCTCTATGACTTCTTTCAAAGCCAACAATATTTTTTTTTACCATATCCATCATCACAAATCAATTTTACTAAAGTGGCATAATTTTTCAAATAATTTACATTAATGGACATAATCAACCCATCAATACAATTATTCCATCATTTCTATCTTATTACATCATATAAATAATCCCTAAATATTCATTCTTATAGTTTTTTCTCGAGCTTTCCTATGTCTGTATTTTTCAACAATTTTAAGAAAGTACATATAGAATCAATATTGTATGTCACTATGGAGATTTAATTATAGCACATCCCATAAGTAGTCATTTCTGACTATTTCAAATGAAAATAAATATTTTTTTACATGTATATCTATACATACAGCTTCTCTATTGAGGAATTATGAATGTTTGTACCCAGTAAGCATGTTTCATCAACTCACAACTAAAATTCTTATTTTTTTCTTTCTGTTAATCAATTTTATTGATGAGTGAATGGTGAGATATAGTGGTATTTAATTCCACGATCTATTATTTAGGACTCAAAATTTATACTAATTTATTATTTTTAATTATTTATCAACATCTTCAATATATATATACCTGGTCATTTCTCAGCATTCCTTCTTAAATTATTGAAGAATTGTACAACCTATGATTTATGATTCATACACATTATGTGGATCATCTAAGTAATTTAATCATTGAATGTAATAATTTAAAAAATAAATTTATTGATGTACCATCAGCCCACATATGTTGGAGTGTATGAGTACAAGGTGTCTTGTGGATTTAATTTTACCTTTCTAATGTCTTTCACTAACCCTCTTTCATTTTTTTGGAAAAATTCAATGATAAAAAAATTCTCTTTAATTATGTTATGGATCTTGTAGAATATTACATTGAAATTATTCCCATAGTTTTATACGCAATTCTTTCTTGTCTTTGATGCCAAAACTAATTTTCATCCTCACTGAACAACTAACAAGAGTTTCTAGGATCACAAATTTTTCATTGGTTCTTTCTCCATTAGTAATGATTTTTTTCATGATTAAAATTTCAGATATTTTACGAGTATTTTAGGAATATATGTACCTTACAAGGATAATTGATTTAGATAACAATCATTATGTTTTTCTTGATCCCACAAACAAACACTATTTTTGTCCTCTCTTTTTTCTTCTAATCATCAATTTTAGTTGTATAAGTTCCTCTTTTTTTATGAAATATATTTTATGAATGTATCAATTCAGACTTCATGTTGTTAAATATTTATTAAGATATTTACATAACCAATAATATATGTGGAACAAAAAATTTCTGAATCCAAGGTTTACTCATTGTTTAAAATTTTATAGAAATCTTGAAAATATCAGCTTTTTCAAAATGATTCAGTTTCCCAACTTTCTTTTCTTATCAAGTAAGAATAATTTTACAAGGGATAATTGTAACACATTAATTATCATAGTGGCCTAGTTTTTGCATATCTTATATTGATTTCTTCAAAGTTGTATGATCAGTTTTCTTTTTTTACTTTCAGATGGATTTCCTTTTGATTATTTGTAAAACTCTATACTTTTATACTCTTTTAATTCACATATTCTCCCTTTTAGTTTGTTCTTACTCCCAGGTATAAACATGGTGTGCCAAAAATTGTACATCTTATGCCCAAATATTCCATATCACCAATAATACCTACTCAACCTTAGTCTTTTGATGAATTATGTTTCTTCCTTGTGGGAAGATTGCTGAGATTCAACATACATCTCAAAACAAGAACTCCCTTAGAATGGGGAATTATTCTTATTATATTTATTTTTAACTTCCATTAATGTGACATGATTTTCAAATCCTTTATGGACACAAAACATTACATTATTGATTCTGACTCATATAATTTTAGTAGAATAAGATAAAAGTTTATGCTTACTGTGTGTTTATCTCACTCGATTCATGGGTTAAGTTCTTCTTGTGGATTTATATGAGTCATAATTTTCTTATACTACTTTTTTGAAATTATATCTCATCATTTATCATGTTTTTTCCACCTCAAGAAATATCTATTGAGTATTACAATTAACCTATTCCTTAATAGTGATTTTTTCATCACGATCATTCTTAATGTATACATATGTGCTAACATTCAACCTTATATTTTTAATTATGTGTAATATTATATATTTATTTATAAGAAGTTCATCTCTTACTTTAATCTTTATATCACTTTTATTATGCAATATTTCATCCCTAGTCTTGAGTTTGGTGCACTCCTAAAGACAATTAACAAGCTAAATTTATTGGTGATATTTCTAAAAGTTTAATTTTCAATGTTTTTATTTATTATTTCTAGTATCCTATTTATCATCAACATGAACCAAGGTGTGATAAATCTTCCCTTTGATTTTCATATTATAATGAAAATTATCCATTAAATTCATTCTCAAAATTTTCACTACAATAAATTCATTTTTTATTTCTAATGAACATTTTATTAATTTTTTTGGGAGTACTAATCATCTTTTGAATATTAACTCAACTTATTCCCCAATGTTTTTTCATTATAATCATTATCATTTTCTACATATTTTATCATTATACAGTTCCATTAAAAATGTATGATTCCACCTCACAAGAAATATTTATGTTTTAGTTTTACTTTGTACATTCCTTAACCATTTCAGTAATTTGGTTTCGTAGGGAACATAATTTTTTCGTTCATTTTAGAATCATATTCCTAATCATATTATTCACAATTTCCAATTACCTCACTTTTAGGTTCTATGTTATTATGCTTCCTTGTAGCATCAAAAGTTGTCTCTTCCCTAATATGAATTTTTATTTATTCATCTTACCTTATCTCATAAAAAGATAAATTTATGCGACTCATTGGGGATAAATAATCATTTTATTCTAAAGTGGTGATTTTAGGATCATACTTATCTGTAATGTTACAAATCAATTTTTTCAAAATATTAGAATCTTCCAAGCCATCCAAAAATCCCTTAATGCATATAATAATTTAATTAACGCATGGTGATGTATACATAAACATCTTCATCTTCATCCATTATAATATCTCCAAAAATTATTCCCCATAATTAAATATTTTCTTCAATCATTTATTCATTTCCCTAATAGATTATTTCTAATTTTCCCCATGATTATTTTATAATATTGAGTCCCATTTCCTTAATGTAAAAAAATTCAAACAGTTACATAATAAGAAAATTATAAAACTTTCCATAACCTCATGATTACTTATTATAATAAAAATTTCTCAATTTATATTTCTCCATGGGGGGAATTACTATATTTACTTGAAAAATCACTTCCACAATTGGAGATGGAAGGTTGGGTATTATTATGTTTTTAAAACCATGGATCATTTTTCAAAGAAGTTAAAAATACCTCTTCTATTAACTAAATTTTTATTGTCCATGATAAGAAATTCTGGGATCAAATATAGGGTACCAAGATTCATTGGTACAACTTTATTTTCTTAGTAAAGTTTAGTCCATTGATATAGTGGGTTAAATCTTTGGTGATATATAATAATTCAAACCCCCATAAAATTAACCTCTTAAACATTTCAAATTTTTGTTCCTTTTTTTAAATCATCCTTCCTTATATGCAATGATATGTATGTAATGCATAAAACATAAGTATTTACATCGTTCACCCCTAGTGTGGGTGACTATCTCACTTTCGTGTTTACTATTTCTAATTGACACATATTCACAACATAATTTTGTGAATACAATCAATAAAACTACCATCATGATCATATTATCACTTCATAAGTAAATTAATTGGATCCCACTAGTTAAGATGTTTCCATATGACGAAGATCAGAAATTTTCTCACAAAAACTATGTTTGAAATCTTGGTCATGTACCACTTGACCTAATATTTCTATATCATATACAAATTTTTCTAATGCACGTTTATCTCTATTTTAAATGACTCCATTCAGTTCACCTCTATTTAATGTGCATCTATCTAGTGTGTCTGGCCATTGCACCCATTTCTGAAACACCCTTATTTGTGGCCTCTTCCTTTACAATGTTTTTCCTTGGCCGAATACTCATTCTATAAAAACATCAGTGATTTAGATATTTTATAATAGTAGTAAATTTATCTCAGCTATCTTCAACACATTTATATTAGTAGTCATCCATAAAAAATGAATGACTAATCCTAAGATCAATTTGAATTTCCACCCACATCTCACCTTCATTGGACCATCCATAAGCTTATGAAATATTAGGGTCTATTTTCTTAAAGATGTTTTCATTAATTTCACCATCAACAATCCTCATAAAAATTTATAAAATATCTTCTTGGTTTATGAATGTTGAAAGAATATATCAACATTAACCTAATTAATGAATTTAAAAAGTTCAGTGATATAACCCAAAACTCAATGTGGTTAATTTCTATCTGATGTCATCATAATAACATCTCTATCATGTATTGATCAATCTGAATTTTCTATGTTTGTTTCTATTCAATTTTTTTTCTCAATTTTTCAATCAAATTTATTTATCTACTGGAACTCTATTCTTTATACTTTAACTAATGGACTCGTATTTTTCTATATTTATTTACATGATGATATAGATTGTTTATTTTATGGACTAAAAAATATTTTTATTATAGAGTAATAAAGACTATGTTTGATCAAACTCGGTCCAATTATACTATGTCTGATAGTCTTGGTACAGTAAAAAGCATACTGAAACAACTCAATGACTTAATATATTTTTAATTTATACATATTTCAACTTCAAAATTGTATTTTTAACTCCATACAAACTCTATTTGTTTTAAAATTTCATCAGGAACATCAATTTGTACATCATCTTCCCCTTTACATAAAATCTAAAAATGTAAACTCGAATCATTAATATCCTCATTATGATTGTTAGTTTATAAATTCATAATGAAATTTATATAATTTTGATGAATGTTAGACATATTTTTTTACAATATCTATCCTTCACCTAAAATACAAAAAACCATTATTTTGATATTTATAAGAAATTTAAAAATTGTTAAAAAAAATAATCCAAAGATATTTAAAATCCAATTAGCATAAAAAAGGAAATAAACAGTTTTCAAGAATCTATATTGTAATCATGTTTTAAAATAATAAAATAAAATAATCAAACATGAAAATTATTCACAAAATAGTAAAGGTAATCTATGACATGGGAGAGTTAAAATCTAATATAACCCAGATACACTTGCTAACCATATTGAATCCTACTATTTGAGAACCACAATTCCTTTGAATGGATACAAACTAACACTATGGAATAATGAAATCATTCCCTTCTGATAGATTACACCAATTGGTCTCACACACGCCTATTTTTACCATATACCTTTGGGTCACCAAATATGTTATTTTGTTGCAATTTGTTTCATGAAAATGCATGTTTCACAAACATTTTCCAAGGAAATAGTATATTATAATCCATGAAACTATTTTCAAAAACCATTTTCTATAGTGATTCCATACTGCATCCATGATTTAGAACCTAATTTATTTTCTAATTAAACAATGATGCTTCTTAATGAGCTCATCATGTTCATAAATACAATTATAAATAAAAACCATTTCAAACACATTTGACAAATCCACCAAATATATAAGTTGTAAAAAATAATTTTCATAATAAAAACCAAATGGAAAATTATATTATTCAATGATATTTAATGTATATTCCATAGGATTTATACATCTAACTCAAGAAAAATGGAATCCTTTTTGGAATTAGGACTAGTGATGAGAGAGGAGGGGATAAGTTCCTTGAGAACCTATATCTAATATAAAAACATCAATTATCTTTGTCCATGATAGACCCAATGACATATCCCCACAAAGCATAAAAATCATGGACAAAAGATAAGAAAAACTTTTAAGAATGATCTAATTACAATATTACACCCAATAGAAATCCCAGATTTTTAATAGGAAATAGAAAAATCAAAGGTAAGTGTAGAAACACAAATACATCACCAAGGGGAATAAAAAAACATAAATTGAAATAGTGTTTACATTGTATAATTACTGGATATTAATAAATATATAGGTTAAAAGACATTATCTCTTACTAATATCTTTATTCATAGTGGCGTCACCATCTAGCCACTGGGCTACACTGGCTTGCTAGTGGGTAAAGGCAGAATTATTTTAATGCCATCTTCCCCACCAATTTTCTGGTGGCAGTCTTTTAGTTGTCTTATGTCACTTATAGAATCATATTATTTCATCCAACTTACACCAATAAGACATTGGACCTCATCGGCTGGCAGATGGCCTCTTGGTCCCACAAACAAGCAAAGACCCATCAGCAAGCCTCTAAACAACATGAAAGGATATATTAAAAAACGGGCTATAGACCTGATTCAACGTACTTAGATTTCATAGTTATCTACACAATAAAACCATTATTTAATAAAAACGAATCAATATTATACTCTGAGAAGAGATAATTCCATTTTTGCATCAACAAGGCCCCACACATCCATGTTTAACGGTTTTCTAGTTACACACTTCCATTTAAAATGAACCAATTGCATCATAAATCAATATAGAAACTTTAACTGTTATTAAACTATCAAAACGATCATTTTTAGAATTTAGGTTCTAGTTTCAATTTCTATATCCTCATACTCAATCATTTGGGACTAATACTGTTGATAATTCTTTATTTGGGAATCATGGCCAATACCCTTGATATATGTAAAGAAAATAAGAATTTCTAGTTGATTGGAAGCCATCCTAGGTATCTCTAAAATTTAAAAGGGACCAACATAATGAGTCATTACATTCCCAAATGTGTACATCTCAAATGAGGTGAAACTAAGGAATACCTGATCACAAACCTCAAATTCCAAAAGGCTATGAAGTTTATTGACACATATTGTTTTGGTGACTATAAGAAAAATCGATCCTCTTCCTAATCAATTTCAATATATTTTTCATCCCATAAATTGTTACTCATCTTACCAAGGAACATCCATCAACAAATTCCAAAAAAATATTTGACCTATAGATCCTTTTATAAAACACTACAAAAGGTGATATCCAGATCAAAGCATGATAATTGTAATTATATGAAAATTAAAATAAGGGGATTTATTTCTTCCATGATCCATATTTTTTAGGAACACATTATTGAATCATGTATTTATAAATATTTATGAATCACTTTGTTTGTCCATTCGTATAGGGTTGATAGGCCATGCTCAATTTTAACTGAAAAAATATGTTCCAACAATACAGTCAAAAACTAGGATGTGAGGAGATATTACCTATCATAGATGATTATAAATGATGCACTAGGTTGACAAAAAATCTTTTACCAAAAAAGTGGATAAGTTCCTCAACATTTTACAACACATTTATAGGTTGGGAATGTGTTGACTTTAGATTCGATCAATAATCACTCATATCATATCCTTACCACTAGGATGCCTTGTTAGCCATTTTGAAATTTAAACATCTATACCATCCCATTTCATAATAGAATGGTTAAAAGTTATAGTAGATTACTAGGCCTATAATATTCAATTGTAATTATCTATCATGTTTGTCATCGAGACATAAAAAATAAATCGATCATCCCACTCCCTACCACCAGTATGGACATCCCAATTCACAGTGCATCTTGGTATCACCAATGTGCATAGACCAACTCAATCAGTTTGTTTTTTCTATCAACTAATATATCATATTTATCAAAACAACCATCCAACCTCAAATGATTAAAATCCATCATGATATTGAGACCACTCAATGAAGTCACGTCGCTATAATGATTCTATCCAAATCACTAACACATTGCATCATCAGTCAGTCTAATTTTAATATAATCATATATATATGATCTATGCCAAATAAATATAGGAAAATGTGTTGGTTATATCACTCTGCAATCCTTTACATCTTAGAAAAAACTCATTATGCACCACTCTTTTTTGATTAAATTACTATCTGAGTCAATAGATTTCTTCCCAAAGAGTCCAAACCCACATTCACATCTCATGGGGTTTATGAAATATAAAATAAATGGTTTAAATGTATTCCACCCAGAGTATTTTTCTTGTTTTTATATCCCTCTTAGTATAGATATACTATAGAATCATTGTGTCTTAATACAGTATAAACCACTCCATAAATACTAAGTGGATCCATGCCTTGAGAGAATTCATCACTAATACCAACTAAGGATCATGAATGAGATTGTACTTATCCGGAGGGAATATCTAAAAAGATAAACTAGGTAATAGTTGTCTCCATTATATCATAACATATCCCAAACCTATAATATATTAAATTTAGTTTAAAAATGAACCCTAAATATTCTTATGAGAAAAAATTATAGGAGTTGAATTCAATATCACATACAAATCTAAAAATGGCATTTGTCTCGGATTGCTCCAAAAAAACATTCCACCCTTTCAAGTTCACTCTGTCATAAGGGAGGAAATATTATAAAAATCCTATGAAATGATCTTATATTAAGTAGATAATCCCAATATACTCAAAATCTCAAACTCATTTCTAGGTAATCTGAAAACATCACTACCTAGATCTTTTTAGGATCCACTAAGAAAGCCTTATCAAAAATCACATCACCCAGAAAATTTCTCTTCATAAATCATGAACTAACTGTATTATATATTCCCCTATAAGAAATGGTAACTCAAGATTCCATTTATAATATTCAACATCTAATCATGATTCAAATTCAATCTAGAATAACCAATAATATCATCCACATAGACAACGATGAATAAATCCATGAACCAATGGAATATTGAACAAATTAAACCCTTATATACTCCATGAGAATTTGTAATGAAAAATGACATAACTAGATACTCATAATAACCATACCTATTCTATAACTATTCCATAATAATATCATTCTCATAGACCATCAAAAAATAGTATCATGATGTTAGATCACATTTCAAAATCCAAGGATATCACATTAGTTGATAGAGAACTCCACAAATCGTAGGAAATGGTTATTGGTTCATAATTACTTCCTCCTTACATTTCTACTAATCAATACAATGTAGGATCCCATGTTCCACATTATTTAGAAATATCACTAACAATGCACAGGGTGAAACTCTATTCTTGTTATATCCATTAGCCTCAAGATCCTAAAAATCATCCATTATTTAGTTTAATTATATAGGTTACATATGTTATGATGGTTAGTAAATGGGTTTTATCATCAAATGATGGTGAGTATAGAAATAAACATCCCTAGGAGGTAGTAACCGAAATAAATCATCTAAAAAAATGGGACACTCACGAACCACGTTAAGAAGTGTACCATTATGATGTGGCTCCACAACATCATTAAAAAACTTTTAAAATAATAAGAATATCATCTCATCATAAAAATTATTGGTACCTTGTCATATAAATATCATATCTAACTCACCTTAGAAGACATGAGTGACTCCATACAAAGTAATAAACTTAACTTGATGATAATAGAAATTTATTTTGACATTATATCTAATCATCCAATCGAACCCAAAGATGTGATCAATGATTTTGATATCAAAAAATAAAAAGTCAAACAAAGTATAATGGTTGGAAATCATCACTGTAATCATGGAAAACATAAATACATACTACATCATATTTATTAGAGTATTGGAAAGAGTCAATAATAATTTAATAAATTATTAACATGATCTCAATGAATTAATCATCTTGGAAGATATGAAGGAACTATTTTCACCAATATTAAACAAATCCATAAACACAGAAGTTGTAATAAACACCATACCTATAATGGTATTCAGTAGTGAATAAGACACTTTCTATGAACAGATCTCCAAATAATGATATCCACACTCATCATGACATTTTGTTACCACAATATAATCACACATGGGTTGTTTGATAACAGAAACATTAATGATTTATATATTTTTAAAACGTATAAAAATACCTAGTCTGTTCCATAGAATTAGGATTGAGGTATCACTTTTTTCCACACTAATAATCAACCACATTCCTTTATAAATATTTATATTGTGTACTCCACCCACCAACATAAAATGGGTCATCCTTATTCCTTTTATAACTATAAATAGAAATATAGAGAACTAATATTTTAGTTTATGCTACAAATATTAATTTCTTCGCAACTATGTGTACCTCAGTCGTAGATTCCATTTCCACAATGTCCACATAAATAGGTTGGAAGAAAAGAATCAGTATAGTATGAATAACTACCCAAAACCCCCTCTATATCCTTTAATCATTGATATTGTACTTGAAAACACACTTTGGATGTATATGCACCAATTTAGAAAACTGAGTAGCATACTCCAGGTTATAAAGGACCCCCTTATCAAAAGTTACGAACTCCAATGTCTTCACCACTCTCAATGTCTCATGGTAGAATAGTTTATTGAAGGATTTTATAAACATATTCCATGTTGGATCATCACAGAACTTGGATTTCTCTATATATTCCAATAATTTCTTTCCCAAACCTCAAATAAAATATATGGTGAAACCAACATTGTTGTCTTCCAAAGTTTATAGGATGTGAAATATTCTCCCAATACTCTTGATCCATTATTCTGATTCTTATTGACCTTAATAACCATGTGTGATCTGGTGATATTTCCTATATAATTTTGAATCGGGTCCCATCTTTTATTTTTATTCAATAATGGAGACTCGAACCAATGAATCAATCATACATACTATTGTTTCCAAAAAGACTGAGAGTACTAGTGGATTTTATTTTTGGACATTCTCTATATATTTATCACTAACATTTGGAGATGTTCATCTGGGAGGAGACATAAACTGTAAAACAAGAGGATAGAAACTATTTAGAATCAAACTTGATTCCTCTATCACAAACCAAATTTTGATTAATAAATCTAAGAGGATAAATTTTTAAACAATGTTGTAAAACAAACCCAAACATCTCATGGTATCTCTAATTTTTTCAGTTAAGTGAGATGGATAGGGACGCACCCACACTGTCAATGGATCTCTGAAATTGTAATCTCAAGACTATTAAAACCACCAGATACTGTAGGGGGATAGTCATACATTATCATAGTATTTAATGTATCTTGTGGATCTTAAAGCTAGTTCGAAATGGCCAACCTGAGTAGAACAATAATATCATTCGAATAGGCCTTCCACAAGTCTGAATGTGCATTAAAAAATTTCATAGTATGAATATAATAACAAAAAGGTACCATACAATGAATCATGGGAATCACAATACCCTGTGATAAGTATATGTTAAGAATGAAACAAACATAGTATCACATTAGATATCTAAAAAAGCATATGTCTAACAACCAAATCCAAAGGTAAAATCCAAAAATAGAAAACTATATTATAAAAAAACTACTAAAATATCATATACATGAACATAAACAATATTATATTTCACCACCATCCCAACCCACCAAAAAGGAATGATGATCTTGGAGAGTCATCCACTTTATAATTCTCGTTAATTTTCTTGTGTCCTGTAAATCCATGTCTAAAAATACCAAAATATAAAAGTAGGGTGTGATCTCTAAATCACAATAGGATACCATAAATAATGTTTTCAATATTTATCTCTTTAAATGGTTTAGTTCTTATATATATCAGATTTCAAAAAAATAGATGAAATCATTTTGTATAAAAATCCATCCTTTGATTTTAATTTAAAAAATCATATTCTTTTAATCAATGAGGAAAATAATGGAAAAAAATCCAACATGAATAAAAAAAATTAAATAAATAGTTTTCCTACATTTACATCCAAGTCATGTGGGAAAATTTTCATATCAAACATTCGAACATGTAGTGTATCTATAATGAACCATGTCAAATAAATGAAACGACAGTGTACATAACAATAACAAACCTAATACACTAGACAACATTACTAAATCCTTATATTCACAAACATCAGTCCCTTATTAAGACTACACACTAGAACTTCAAAATAATTACAACCTCCCATAATGATATTTAACTTCACTTTTGCTCCCATATGTCTAGTTTTCTCCCTTACCACATGGTCTCCCACTGTGCTACAACAACATCATTATGTTATAGGAAAAAAAATCATGTTTCACTAACACTTATCATTGAAAATTTTATTTCCAATCCATTCGCATATTTTCATAAAAAATATTTATTGTGATTCCACTCACTTACAATGCTTGAAAAATAACTTTCATTTCAAATTCAAGTAGGAGACTTCTTAGTGAACATGTCATGTGCATAAGTATACTTTTCATGAAAACCTATTTGTAAAATTATTTTCCATTTCCAAAAATAATTTTTTCCATTATAAATTTATTTTCATAGTGAAAGCCGATTGAAAATAACAAAATTACATAATGATCACTAATGGATTTGTCATACGATAGAGGAACTTACCAGAAGAATGTTTGAATCCTTATTTCCTTCATAGAGAGTGATTGTAGAGGAAGAGATATATTGATAGAGAACATAGATCCAATAGAAAAATAGAAAATCATTATGTCTATGGTAGATCTAGTGATCTAGTACAATAAGACATAAAATTCATAGATAAAAAGAGAATAAAATAGACTATAATTAATCTACCTACATAATTAAACCCAACGGGGATCCATTCTTCTTGCTGGAATGAAGGAACCTAATGGTAAATGGGGAGGGAGAAAAAACCATCACCATAGACTATCTAAACTAAGATAAATCTAATTAGGTCTAAATGAAGAGGATTGTAGTTGATTAACAAAATTTTCATTCTAAAAAGAAAACTTATCACATACAAATATTAATACCCAGCAGTGTAGCATGAAATCCACTGGGCAGCACCTATGGTCTTGTGATAGCCCATGATCTAGCTAATAGGTATAAAAAAAATCATGTACCAACATATCCCATATCGGGAGGCTGGTGGAAGTCCAATGGTTGGTTTTTGGAACTTGTTGATTAGTAGGCCTTCTATAGTTTATACACGAATTTTTTTGGCTTTAACTCTATTTCTAGTGCCTTCCTTCTTCAACCAACTATACAAACCAATTATCATGAAATCCATAAAACAATAGAGAGAGAAAAACATTCTCTATACATATTTTCAAATAGGAGGATATTCCCTAATTATTTAAATAATAACAGTTATTATTCTTTTTATTCTCCCAAATAGTTCTTCCGTATTATTCTTAGTGTCAAAAATTCATCAATAAATAACAGTAGAGGTATGAAATTTTAGGATCAAAATATTAATATAGATGCTAAATTACAAGATGGGGTGAATTGTAAGTTTAGAAACCATCATTTTTCACCATAAGGAAATCTATGTTAAACAAAGATAAACAAGGTAAATTCACAAGAACATTCTTAGTTCAAAAAACTTTCTAGGTTACAGAAATATGGTTTCGGAAATGAAACATAAGAATAGTTTACAAGGAAAATAGTCTAAATTGAAGCATATAGAATCTTACTTATTAGAGTAAAAAAATAACCAAAAATTATAAGATGGTTATACACTCTCCCCTTATCAATATTTAGTTAAAATAGACTTGAAAGAAAATAAATAATAATTATTAAATAATTAAACCCGAAGTGTATGTTATCCAACAACCTTGGATAGAGGTTACTTGATTTATTGTTTAAGGAAAGTCATTCTTACCCACACCAGGGTAATCCCTTGCAATGAATATTGGAATCTATCTTATTATCCCAACAGTCCCCGCGAACATTAAGGTAGTTGGAACCTCTGTCTTCTTATCCCCAGAAGTCCTCAAACAATAAGGTAGTCTGAACCTCTGTCTTCCTATACTCGGAAGTCCTCGATTGTACACAATAATAATCATAGTTGCAAAAGCAAGATAAACTACATGTTCTGTATGCACAAGGAATGAGAGTATCTCTCTCTAGAAATTACTTTAGCAACATGAAATCACTATAGTGATCAACCGGTGTTGGTATTATTCAAATGTGATCCAATTTATAGGCACTTATCCAAATGTCATCTCCCGTCTCTAGAAGTCATATTTTTCCTTGAAAATTAGAGGGACATGTATGTGTGTCACTCAAACAATGGTATTTTAGAAATAGAATGTATGAAATAGTTTCATACCTGTAACAATAGTAAGAAAAATATGGTTTCTTTACAAGATCCATTTTTCGAGATTCTACGGAAAAGTACTATTCAGATTTGTGATAAATAAACACATGGAAACTATAAATCATGGATATTCGGATTCTATTCTTCAATGAATTCAGAACCCGAATTCTATAGATTTCGAAGTTTGAATTCTAACGAATTGGGAGTCTGAATCCAGAAGAACTTGGAGTATGAATTCCATGGAATTCAGAGTTGGAATTCTAAGGAATTCAGAATCTAAATTCTGAGGAATTATGAGTCTGAATTCTGAGAAATTCAGAGTCTGAATTCTCAGAAATTCAGAGTCAGAATCCAGATGAATTCAAAGTCTTCAATATAAGGATATCAAAGTTTGAATCCTGTGTAATTCAGAGTCTGAAAATATGATAATTTAGATTCTTAATTTCATAGAATTTGGAATCTGAATTTCAGAGAATTCGGTGTCTGAATTTCATTGATATATGAATCGAAACTTCAGAGAATTCGAAGTTTGAATTTTAGAAAATTTTGAGTATGAATTTCATAGAATTCAAAATCTGAATTTCAGAGAATTTGAAGTCTGAATTTCTGAATATTAAGAGTCTAAAAACATAACACTCTATATCCAAGGACTTATAGGATTCTGAGGATTTATTTGTGACTTTGATTTTTAGAATTCACAAAAAAATGTGTTATAATTTGAGAAACTATAAAATTAACAATGAAATCATAGGTAAGGATAAAATTTTCTTGGGGAATAAAAAATTACTAAATTAAGATAATTTGTAGGAAAAATAAAATTTCCCTTATGATAGGGTGTTTGTGATTTTCCAAACATGACACAATGGAAAACTCATAAGGAAACATTATTCACTCAATAATCTCCCCCTGTTTTTAAATCACAAAAAACCTTTTGAGAAATAATATATGGTCTTTCAATTTTTATGGACTTGGAAATAAAAAGGTATCTCCCTTTAATTATGAATCATAGTAAACATGAATAACTACCCCTTAGGTTTTGAAATCCCTAAGTATAGCATTCTTGATTTCCAAAATGAGATTTTACATTTTATTGGATACGAAAATATTCTTTGATAAGAACAACCCCTTGGATGAACTCACCCGTACATAGGGAAATGTATTCTTTAAATAGTATTATTTTTATCATTCCATTCTCCCCCTTAATAATTTTCAAAATGAATAATAGGAATGGAAGAGAATTTTGTACTAGAAATATTAGTACTAAAAAATGAAATCTATGAAGAACAACCAAAATTAAATTATTATTGAATGAATTTTTACATAGAAGCTAATAAAACAAAATATCTGAAGGGGGTACATTAATCCTTCTTTCCATTCGGCATTATCATCTTCACAATGGTTTTCAAAATCTTTTGCTCCTTGTTATCTTCTATAAAATGCATCAGTAGTTGATCCTAATATTCGTTTTTTCTTCTCCACGGATTTAATTTTTTCTTCTCGATCCTTAATATATTCCGCCTAAGCCTTCAAGAGTTTTTCTTTCTTAACAATCATTTCCTAAAACTCAATTATATGATCCCTTTTACTTTTCCAATTCTTGGACACTAAATTATGATTCCCATTCATATCCCTACCTTCTTGATTTCGAGTTATTCGTTAAAGAGCTAACTTTTCCTCAAAACTCTTAGTAATATCTTAAAACATCACTACTTCGGTGTCAAAAGCATCCTTCTAATTTTCATGAAATTCATCCATGGATCTCAGATCATCGATTTTACTCCTTGAACAACTTATAATATTCTTGCATGATATTTTATGAGCTTCATATTAAATGAACTATGTTTTGAAATCACTCTTATGATTTACAAACTTATCCATAATCATGGTGACCGAATCTGCTTTTTGATTAAACAAGTGTCGAAGCATCGGGCACCTCGAGTCTATACTTAGAAATAATGGAATTTTATCAACCAAATTGGTTAAAGATTCTAAAAAAAACCTATCCAAGGGAGGAAGATTCCGAATAAGGGTATTTGGTTGCTGAGTATTGTTTTTCAATATCTTTATATTTCCTCCTTGATGAAGAACCAAAATCTTTTTTTCATAAATTATTTCATAGGTATATCAACCAACACCTGGCTTCCCTTATCAACTCTCAGAATGATGTCTTATACTTTTGGTGATTCATGCTCACTATCAGATAACTGAACAATTATATATTCCTCCAGGTTATCTTTCTTGGCACCTGCCACAATATTCTCAAGCTGGATGATGTCGAGCTTTGTACTCACTTCTTCAGAAATTTTACTCACTTATTCCTAACCATTTTATTATTTTCTTGGTGTATCATGGTTTGAATATTCTGCTTCCAATTTTTGGATAGGTTATATCTTAGAAGGACTCTCCTTCTCTTGATAATCCTTTACTTACCTTATCATGTATTTGGTATCACAAATTCATTATTATTATTCATCTTTTTTCAATTCTTCATGTTGAGCTATTTATTCTTATTTTACTATTTCTAGAATCATCAACATCATTCCCAGAGTCGCAAGGAGTGATTCCATAAAAAATGATTCTGTAACGTGGTATTGTTCAGATGTTTTCTCAACATCCTTTTAAAGGGATTCAATGATTTTATCCTCCGAAAATTTCTTTCTCTGCTTCTTTTATTTCTATTTATTCGCAAGATCTTAAGCAACCATGTACTTCAAGTATTTTCCCTCACCACGGTCCAGGCCAAAAGGAGTCTCCCCATCCATCCTATTCTTATTTTCCTCTATCTACATAGCCACCACTTTATCTGAAATTTCTTTTGATTCTTTGGTTTTGGGGGTGCAGATTGAGTTTACATAGCCACTAGAATTTTTCATTTCTCTTTGTGTTCTATCAACTTCCCCTTCCTTCCACCCTTCTTGGATGTTTTAGCCACATCAGATTTCATTGATAGATATTTGTCTTCAACTTCAGACGAATCATCAAAATCTCCAGATTCAATAGAAAAACCAAATTTAATTCTCCTTATAGTATCGTCACTTAAAAACATCACATTGAAAATACTTGGATTATAAATACAAGGAATTTTGGAAAAAGGAAGACAAAGAACTATAATCTTATAGAGAATATCTGGATACATGATGATCTAAGACTTCAAATTTCCATTCATGAAATTTTCAATTGTAACCAAGATATACCTGACCATGTTTATCTTCCTCAAGTTCACCAAGAAATCCAAAATATAGATGTAACTTTTCTTCAAGGTATCCTTATCACTTTTTCATGGAATTATAAAACCATAAACCTATAATTCAAGAATCTGGAAGTTTGTATATAGATGAATAATATTCTGATATTCACATGTTTCAATCAAAGGAACTGTAAACACTTTTCCTTCTCAAATGATCCTGATACATCTAGTAATTTATGGATGCAATATTCAGCTTCACCTTTATATGGAATTCCAATTAGACTTATAGCCTTAGTGTAATAAAAGGAGTATGTATTTCCAAAACACATGATGGAAAACTTGTCTCTCCCTTCTTCATTGATGAATTATACGGTTTCATAAAATTTAACCAACAACTCTGAATAAAATGGATCTTACGCCTTTGGTTTTGAAACACATAGGCTCTCCCTATCATTGAAATTGATAGTCTTTCATATGATATAATCATTCATCAAAAATAATTCCAGATCGACTAACAACTCTCTTTATATATATTCCATTTGGATATTTTATTTACAGTCGAAATTTCCTTCTTAGGGGAGGCTTCATCCAAGATTCAGAACCAAGAAAAATCTTATGATTCAGTACGGCCTTAAGTATGCGGACAGAACATCATCATATGAAGGCTTTGATGATCGATGTTTGAAAAACAACAGGTGTCCTTATATAGGCGTTTGAGATGATGATTAAATGTTCTTGATTAATCCAACAGTTGAATAACACATGATCAGATCTGACAATTTAGATGATAGCCGAAGAAACAATTTGGTAGGTTCTGATCATTTGAGGTTTTTAAGATAAATGTTCAGATTTAAGGAAATGTTAATCCGAAAAGTTTTCTTAAATATGATAAAAACAAAATCATGTACATATATGATTACAAAAATTTAAGAAAGGAAACATACCTTTTAGATATCTAGAGAAATTATTCCTAATGAGCAAAATTTTTCTTGAGGAAATTTAGAGAAAAAAATGGTTAGGAAAAATTTTGATTACGAAAATTTTGATTAATCGAAAAACGTAATCCCCCTATGAAAAAGTAATTTCTAACTGTAAGGATATAGGTTTCAACCAAAATTTAATATGGAATATTACCAGATAGTTATCATTCCTAAGTTCTATTTAATGTATTCAAATCTATCAGATGGTATAGATTTTTTGAACATATCAGCAAGTTGATTTTTCATTCTGATAAATTTAAGAATGATATGTCCTTTATTTGTGATCCCTAAGAAATTGATGCCTAAGTTTTATGAGTTTTTCACATTAGTGATGTGAAGGGTTTTTACATAGGGAAATGGAACTAGTATTTTAACAAAATATTTGTTTTTTGGTAAAACTGTTACCATATTATATGATTGTGTGTTGCATCCACAACACATGAGCACAACAACTTTCAGCTGCATCATATTCAGCTTCAGCAGTGGAATGTGGTACTGAGTCTTGCTTTATTCATGACCAATAAACTAATAAATCTCTTATGAAATGGAAATGTTCGACTGTACTTTTCTTATCCATTCAACATACACCAATTTCATCTACCAAAATTATTTTTAAAACAAAATCATTTCCAGATATATAAGTATTTCATAAATCCATAGTTCCTTTTAATTAGCGAAAAATTATTTTAACTACTATCAAATGAGATTCCTTAGGATTGGATTGATATCTTTCACATAATAAAACTGAAAGAATTAACTCTATATGACTATCTATAAAATATAGTAGAATTCTTATCATACCTATAAATAATGTTTGATCTACTGGTTTCCTAGCATCATCAAGGTCAAGTGAATTTGATATACCATTGGGAGTACTTATACTTTTGGTGTTGGATTATCCATAATTTTTAAGAATATTTTTAATATACTTATGTGTATATATATATATATATATATATATATATGTTTCTTTTGGTTTTTGAGACATATGAAAACCTAGGAAAAAGGTTAACACAACCATCATACTCATTTCAAACTCTGATTTGATTATATTCAAAAATGAATATGTTAAAGATTGATGAGCTGAACCAAATATAATTCCATCAACATAAATTTAAATAGTCAATACATTTTTATTATATTTATTTTTAAATAGGGTTGAATCATCATTTCCATTAACATAATGGGTTTTTAACAAAAATAATGTAATTATATCATACCAGGCTCCAGGGGGTTGTTTAAGTCCATAAAAATCATTGGTAAGTTGGAAAACATGTTTAGGATGTTTTGTGTCTTCAAAACCAGGAGGTTGTTCAACAAAAACATCCTCCTGGACATATCCATTGAGGAACGCACATTTTTCATCCATTTGAAAAAGTTTAATGTTGAGTAATGCTAGAAATGAATGTTGAATACGAATAGATTCATTTCTAGCTACTGGAGCATAGGTTTCTTCATAGACTATATCTTTTTGTTAATTATGGCCTTTTGAAACCAATCGGGCTTTATTTTTTTTACTATGATTCCATTTTCATCCTACTTATATTTGAAGACCCATTTCACTCAAATAATAGAGGATTCCTTAGTTATATCAACCATGTTCCAAAATTTATTCATTTTGAAATCATTTAGTTCATCCTGCATGGATATTATCTAATCATCATCACCTAAAGCATCATAAGTGATTTTTGGCTCTAATTGAGAAATGAATGCAATATTTTCTACTTCATTCCATAAAGAACTTATAGTCCTTATAGGTTTATTTTCATCACCAACGATACTATCACTTGGATGATTCATAAAAAACCTCTGAAATGGGTTTCGTAAAACATTTTCAACAATATATGGTAGGAAATCTTCAGAGGTAAAATCATCTGAAACATTTTATGGAACATTTACCTTATTAGAAGGATTTTCAATCAAAGGTGGACAGTTTTTTTTAAAACACACTTGAAGATGTAGGTTGAGGTTGTTTAAAAATAGAAGGATCAGTTTCATCAAGTTTGACATGTACTATTTCTTCAACAGTACAATTATTTTTGTTAAAAATCATATAATCCTAAGAAGATGTGGAGTAGCCTAAGAAAAATCTTTCATAAGATTTGGGTGAGAATTTAATTAAATAATCATTTATATTCATAATGAAGACTTTTCATCCAAATATTGTGAAGTAGAAAATTCTAGGTTTTCTACCATTCCACAATTCATAGGGTGTTCTATTTATAAAAGGATAAATCAAAACTCAATTTATAGTATAACAAGCAGTACTAACAGCTTCTGCCCAAAAATGTTTATCTACAAAATATTAACTCAACATGGTTTTAGTTATCTCTTTAATAATTATATTTCATCTATCAACAACACCATTTTACTGAGGAGTTCTTGGTGCTGAGATGTTATGAGTAATGCCTTTTATACTAAAAAAATTACAAATCAGAATTTCCAAATTCTCATCCATGATCATTATGAATATTTATCAATTGGATATTTTTATGATTTTAAACTTGGGATCTAATGATTTTAAAATTTGATAAAGATTCGTATTTATTTTCTAGAAAATATACCCACATAAATCTAGTGTAATCATCAACTAAGACCAATACATAATATCTTCATCCAATGCTTTCTGTTTGTGTTGGACCAAAAAGATCCATATGCACCAAATTTAATGAATCAATATGTGAATCTTCACTGATTTATTTATAACATTATTTAGGTTTCTTTCTATATTGACAAGGCTCACAATCTTTTAAAGAATATTATCAATGCTCTGGTAGATCCTTAACAAGTCTTTTGTTAGATATTTTACATAGGTTCCTAAGGATATATTATCCTAACCTTCTATGCCATAACCAAGATTGATCTTCCATTGCACTCAGACATGGTAGATCCAGGCTCCTAATGCCTTTTAGGTTTTGTTTGTAAACACTCTCTTGCTTATGGAAAGAAAGAATAAACTCTTCCATGGAATTGTGTACTAACAATTTTTCATTCCAAAAATTAACAAGGTACCCTTCATTACATAAAATAATTATGCTAACGAGGATGTGCTTAAGACCTTTAACAAATAAAACATTTGAAATCAATGTTTTTCCAAGGAGAACAATGTTACGTATTCCAATAATATCATCCTGAGCATAATCTCTAAATGTTACTTTTCCTCATATCATCTTCACAATCTTTTCAGAGAATTTTTTAATAAGAAGTCATGTTCTAGGAACATCCACTATCCATGTAATCGGTATTTTTGTTGGTACATTATTTATTTTCTTTAAAATAAAAGTGTTAGACTTTTGAATCCAAATATTCCAAGATCTGGAAATTTCTAAAAGCAAGATTTTGGGAATCCACGTTTTCATAGAAAAGTAAGCTTTATAGAAACCTAAATATTGGGTTTTTGTAAAGAAGAATTTTTTCCCATTGTACACCACACTAACATTTAGTATAGAATGGAGAAATTTGAAGAACAAAATAGTTATTACTAAAAAATAGTTTAGAATGAGTATAACCAAAACAAGAACTATTAAATAGTGGTCGATTTTGGGAAAACATCTTATCAAAGTTTTCTTTATTATATTTAATGTTTAACAAACACTTATTCAAGGAAAATAATTCTGACTCTAGTTTAATAACATTGTTTTTATCCTCAAAAATGATAGTTTTAGTACTACAGTTAGTCTCAAAAATATTTCTCTTAGAAATTACATTTTCAATATCCTTATAAAGTTTATCCTTCTATGAATTAACTTCCTCATGGTTTTTTAGAATACTTTCTTAATAAAAAAATTTCTTATCAAGATCTTTATAATGATCTAATACTTCATTAATTAAAAAATAAATCCTATAATTTTCTTTGTCAATATTTTTCTTGAGTTTAGAATTTTAATTCTCATGATGTTTATAAAACCAAGATAATTCTTCAAATGTAGGTAATGTATTTTCTTCATCCAAATAAGATTCTTTATATGAATATTTATTGTATTTATTATCACTATAATTTTAATTCAAAGATACATTTGTTATAGATTCTTAATTTTGTACCTTAGCAATTTGACAATTATTTTCAATGGGTTGTCTGTCTAGTAGACCATGATTCTTCTAATAAGAAGATTCGTACTTGGAGGATTCATCAGAAGAATATCCACCACTAGCACTATAGGTGTCATTGGTTGTCAAAACATTCATACCTTTAGCCTTGTAATACTTAATTTTTTTCCTCTCAGAATTTTCTCCCTTTCAATCCTTTGTCTTAAGCATAAGACAATCTGGTATGATATGTTTAGCTCTTTTCCATTCATAACAAGTGACTTCCGAACCTTTCTTTTAATTTCTTTATTTCTTTTTAAATATATATATAAATTGTTTTTTCAAAACTATCTTCTTCATTCTTTGACCAATATTCGATAAATCATTCTCAGAATGATCACATTCACTAGATTCAGATAAAATAGTGAATTTATAAGACTTAGATCCTGTAACCCATTCAGGAGTCTTGGATTTAGTAGTATTAAAGCCTACACTTCCACTACCGTTATTCTTATTATTCATATCAACATCTCTTTTCATTCTTATCTCATGTTGAAGAAGATTTTCAAAAAGTTCATTGAGAGTAATTTGAGATACTTTCCTATTCTCATCAATAGTTATTCTCTTAGATTACCACTTTTTACGAATGATATCATTAACATTGTCCAAAAGTGCTTCATCATCAAGACCATTCTCACCCTTGGATTGGATACTATTAACAATAGTCACAAACCTTAGTTGTACCTTTCTCACTGGTTCTCCAAATGGAAATCAAAATACATGATATTCTACTCTAATTATAGCTCTTTTAGATTCTATAACATTGGATGTACCAAAATGAGTAACATCCAATTTCATCCAGATATAGTTAGCAGCTTTTCTTGAAAAAATATGACTATGTGCATTCCTATTCACAGAACACAACAAAGTATTGTGTACCTTATAGTATTGTTCATATTTTCACAATTCTTGATTAGTAAAACTTTTGACTTCTTTATCAGGAATCTTGTAATCGCTGGTACGCATAACAAAATTTTCCAGTCGAGTATTATTAAAAAATTCATCATATGATATCTCCTTTATTCATAATCATTCCCATCAAATATAGGTGTTTTAGTAGGATTTATATTGTTAATAGAACATGGGCAAGAAAACGTATATGTGAATATTAGTGTTTCAGAGACCTCCTCTTATACAAATTGTAGGATCAAAATATTAATGTACATTCTCAATTACAAGAAGGGGTGAATTGTAATTTTAAAAACTATCATTTTTAACATTAAAGAAAATTATTTTTAAAAATGTTAAACAAAGTAAATTCACAAGACCTCTCTTATTTATTCAAACATGCTAGGTTTCAGGAATATGGTTCTATAAATGTATCTAAAGAAATGTTTACATGGAAAATATTCTACCCTAAAGCGTATAGAATCTTACTTATTAGAGTATAAAAATGAACAAGAAAGTATTAAGTGGTTATTATTTCTTCTTTTATCAAAAAGCAGTGGAAATAAATATGAAACAAAACAAGTAACAAATATGAAATATTTTAACTCAAATAGCAGGGTATCGAACAATTTTGGATAATGGTACCATTATTTATACTTTCATGAATGCCTGTATTTCCCACACCAGGGTAAGCCCTCAATAAGAATATCAAAATCATTTTTAATATCCCCCCATGCCCTCAAAATTTAAGATAGTCGAAACCTCTATCTTAATATCCACGGAATTCCTCTAACAATAAGGTAGTTGGTACCTTTTTCTCCCTGTCCCCATAAGTCCTCGATTGTACACAGCAACAATCGGAGTCTCACAAACCAAGATGAACAAGATGTTCAGCATGCACAAGGCATGAGAGTGTCTGTCTCTCGAAATTGCTTCACCAGCACGCAGTCCCTAGAGTGATCAACCAGTGTTGAGATTATTCAAATCAGTTCCTATTTATAGGAACTTCTCCAATGGTCGATTCCCTCCTCTAACAGTCATATTTTTTCCTTTAAACTCATAGGTACATATACATGTTTCACTCACAAAATGGTTAGTTAGAAATAGAATGTATGACAATGTCTCATAACTATAACAAGAGTAATGAAAATAAGGTTGCTTAAACAAATCCATTTTCTAGAGTCTAATGAAATATAATGTTTGGAGTGTAGATAAATAGAAACATGGAAACAATAAATCATTGATATTTATATTCTATTCTTCAATGAATTCAGAACCTAAAATCTATAAATTTCAGAGTCTAAATTCCATTGAATTCGGAGCCTAGATCATAAAAATTCCAGAGTGTGAATTCTAGGGAATTCATAGATAAAATTATAAGTAATTAGGAGTATAAATTTTGAAGAATTCATAGTGTGAATTCTGAGGAATTCAGATTCCGAATTCTAAGGAATTTGGAGTATGAATTCTTAGGAATTTTCCGTCTGAAATACAAATAATTTTGAGACTATATTTTTAGAAATTTGGAGACTAAATTTCTATGAATTTAGAGTCTGGATTTTGAAGGATTTGGAATATGTAATTCAATGTATTTGGAGTTTGAATTATAATGTATCCGGAGTCTGAATTTAAGGGAATTGGGATTCTGAATTTTATTGTGTTTGGAATATGAATTTCAAAGAACTCGGATTCTGAATTTCATAGAATTCAAAATCTGAATATCTGAGAATTTGGAGTTTGAAAATAGAATACTGTATAACCAGGGATTTATAGGATTTTGAGATTTTGGATGTGATACCGATTTTAGAACTTTAGAAATAAAATGAGTTAGATTTATGGAAACTATAAATTTAACAATGATAACATTGGTAAGGATAAAATTTCTTTGGGGAAGGAATGTTTTCCCTATTAATATAATTTTTAGGGAAAATAAAATCTTCCTTAAGATAGGGTATTTGTGCTTTTCAAAATATGAAGGAAGGTAAAAGTCAAAAGGAATCCTTTTTGACTCAACCCAAAAATCCGTAAAATTCTCATTCACTATTTTTTTATTCAATATATTTACTGGTTATTTTTTCCATGTTTATTTTTCAATGTTTATATAATATCATTTAATAATCCTCTAATATAATAGCACTCTAAAAGAATATGATTCATTCATGTGTGAAACATTATTTTCATAAAAACATATATAGCAATTTCTATTTAAAATTTCAATTTTTTTCAATATATATTTTATAACTTCTACATGAATATATTTATCCAAACCATCTACTTTCGAGCCTCAATTATAAAATATTACATTGCCATTATGGTTGATCGCATGATAAACATCTAAAATTAATATATTTTTCTTCCTTAACAGTGTATAAATGTAAAAAGTAACATGAGGTAATCCTCCTATTACTATTTAAATCACCCCTGTGGTGGGAATCCATAAAACCCTAATATATATTTTTTTCTAAATCATAATGAAACTTTCATACATACCATCAAATACCTCAGAATCCATTTCATGGCTTCCCAATGTTTCCCTCTATGGTTATCTCAAAATAAACCCAAAAATACTAGTTCTTGAGAAATATATTATTTGGTAAAAACCATGGTATACACTAATCTTTAAACATCTGATGCTTAAGTGAAAATTTCCATACACTGAAATGACTCTATAGCATTTGGTTCTTTCTCATTTATCAATTTAAAATGAATTTCTAGTTCAATTGAAATAAATATTTATTTCCTCATATTTAGTCATCTATGATCCATTTCAATGCACTTATATAATGTAAACATTAATTACATGGATTTATATTTTGTCATGATTATCATCCCTAAAAATTAAGATATTGTCATGACCTTTAAACTCAAACTCCTTAAACATTCACCATTTTAGTTCATTAATTCTCATTTTATATGATCCTATATTAACCATGTCATCCCCAAATAAAATAAATATAATGCATTCATCACAAAAATAGAAAAAATATAATCATTGATACTCATTGCAATGTTTTTATGTATTATTATTCATGAATTGAACAAAAAAAATTTCCCCGTCAAGGGTGACAATTTTAAAACATATAAATGTTTCAAGAGTTTTATCCCCAATTCTTGTTTTTATATCTAAAAAATTCTCAATGTTTCTCCATATAAATTTCATTATATAATTATCTATGAATAATTGTAGTATTCACATCTAGCATATCAAGATGTTAATCCTCTAATGAAATAATACATAGAACCACCCAT
Source organism: Viscum album (assembly GCA_963277665.1). Lineage (NCBI taxonomy): Eukaryota > Viridiplantae > Streptophyta > Magnoliopsida > Santalales > Viscaceae > Viscum > Viscum album. The sequence goes on from OY728131.1 coordinate 559,782,840, forward strand.
ATTTTTGTCATCATTACAAATAATGAAATAATTTCATTGAAATATGCTCATTTTTTATAATAACATACTTTCACAGAAGAACTACCATTTACCACCTCTTTCTTGCCTATTATTCCTTGTTCGTATGTTCCAATGTTTTATTATTTATCCCCTACACCCCATACAAAGGGGTGCAACAATATATAACCCATGGTGGCCTCACCATAGCGGTTGAACAATGATAATTTCATCTTAGAATTTATTAAATGCCCCTAGTAGTTATACCTACTTCATCATATGAACCATGTTACATCATTATAATAATAATTGACTTTATTCTTCATACATTAAATTAACCACTATCAATGGTTCTATCATTACATGACATCTTTAATATGTTATCATTATCTTATTCATTCACTAGATGGAACTTTCTCATTAATGGTTTGATATAACGTAGACAATTCATGAGTTAATAGTTTCTTTTCCTTTGAATATCTCATATGTTTCTTCCCTATTCTTCCTCTTATCCTTCATTCATCAATAAATACCAACATTGGCATCACAATACTATGAGTTCTGAATCACTATTAGTTTCATTAATCTATCTACTAGAATATTGGTTACACATATAATATTCTCCCATAATAATTCAAAATTAATTTACTATGGAATAGAATCCCTAATTTATCAGAACATACTAAATCTTCCAAAAAATCTTGAGTAATTTGTTTATGATGACATAAGGGTTTTAACTTCATTCTTTATCTTGATATAACAATCTCCAACATCTTCCATCTCAAACTCCTCATCTAGAAAACCTTTCAGTTCATAATTTATCTACATAAATTATCCATTATTGATAATTTCATCCACATTAATTTGAAAAATAATGTGATTGAAACTAAAAGGATTAAGATAATGTCATTGATCCATAAAAAGTAATTAGCATTTTATTTTTATTCAGGACTGCATAAAGAATTTAATTTCATTGTATGTGAGTCATCTTTAACAAATATAAATTTTTCATAATTTTTCACACCAAATCTTCCTTTTATGACACACAAAGTACTTTATGTTACTCCATATAAATGTAAAAATATCACTAATGTAAGGTAATATTCACATAATACTTCTATGTTATAAATGATTTGATGAAATAAAACTAAGAAGAACCTAGATAGTTGTATGATTAACTCAATGGGATCACCATTAATTAAAATCCACACCATCATTATTTTGTAATCCTTTCAACGCTATCACTACCTTATATCTCCTCTTAATGTAATGTTTTTCCTTGACCCTATATAGTCATTATTTATTCTATGGACTCTGAACACCTAACCCTGGGGTCATTTTTACCCTTGAACCCCTAGGGACCACACAATAGAGGATGAACCATGAGAGTTATGGTTTTGATTATAGTATGGGTCACTAGCAGTGGGACCAACAATATCAAATTGATCAGGCTACACCAAAAAAATCTCAAACATTGATAATTCTCTATCAAACTATCATCCTTACATGGTTTGGTTTTTATATATCCAACACAATCTAATATCCACCACTTCTTCACTCACTAATCAAAACATTCTTATAAAAGATCAAATTATATATCAGTGATTTTGGAAATGCATGCTTCTTTTCTTTCCATAATACCATATTATTCTTTATATTCTACCTATCATCCTATATTCATTAATTAATACCAATAGAGGCCCAAATATTATCAAACATATAAAACACTATAAAATTTTTAACATATCTTTTAATTTATTATTTCATTATATATTTTCCAATTTAAAAATAAATATTATATTAAAGATATGATAAAATAATAATTTTAGAAACATTCATTTTGGGAATTAACCACTACGTTGTTCACAAGACTTATAAAAAAATAATACTCATCTAATGACAAATTTGTTAATTTAAATCTATTTACGACCTTAAATAATTTATTCATCAAAACAATCCCCTTCATGTATTTTATGAAAGTAATGTACTTTAGCTTTGTGATAGATATTACCACCACCTTTTGTAATTGGGATGTCCCTATTTTCATAGTTCATTCCTAGGTAAACACATAACATATAGGACTCAAATGCTAATAAATATCACATCAAAAGCTGGTATCCAAATACCCCATTAGTGACTTTCCATTCCCAAATTACATAAGTATTTCCATTATTCCAATAAAATTTAATTACCCAAAATTTTATAAATGAAATCCCACATTTTGTATGAATAAATTCCTTATCACGTAATTTAGTTACTGAAAACAAATTCACTTCCATGATTACATTACACATTTACATACATTATTAGATTTAAAATACTGTTAAACATTCTAAATGTGGATAATATTTTTTATGTACAATTGATGGTGGGGTTTTTTCGTGAAACTCCAGTCAATAATTTCCCCTTAAAATGTAGCACATTGGTGACCACAGGGTTTTCTCACGAGTAGGTTGCAGGCTATGTTATTAGATTGTAACATTGTTAAATTTTTTTCACATGAAATGGAAAATTGGGGGTTTGATAAAGACTCAAGATCATAAAATAAATAAAATCTAAAGAGAAATAAAATTTTCGAATGAGATATAAAATTGATAATAAATAAAATAAGTTTGAAACCAGAATCAAAACAGTGGTTACGGACAAGCTTCAACCTCTCGGACACTCCACTCTTCCTTGTTTAAAATTAACTCCCTAATGAATATCTAAATGCCTACCCAAATACCTCTGGATAAACACCTTATAAACACCTTATTTTTCAAGGATATCATATTAAAAACTCAATATGATTGTTTCCCCTCCTATAGAAGCGATCCAATTACTTGAATACCATCAAATAACCAAACCTAATCGATGTCACTACATCACCAAAGAAATTTAAATAGTGAAATTGAATATTTTACATCATCGATTGGGAAACCATCCAAAAAAACAAGTTGAAAATATATTTGTGAAATAAAAAAACCGTTTTCATCCAGGAAATATATGTTCAAGAGAGATGCAAATAGAGATTACACATGAAGATCAAAACTCAGAAGGGAGTGTCTGTAAGTTTTCGCCATTCGAAACCACTTGGTGCTTTTCCTCGCATCGCTTGAGTAGCCCACATCATATCAATTCCTCCAAGAGTGCATGCCATCTTAATCAAGGTCTCCAAAAATCCATCCGCCACTTGAAAATAAATAAGAGATGGGGAGATAAGGGGTGGAGGGCTGGAAATTTTTCTGTCCAGATTCTATCTGCCTGAAATAGGCTTCTGTTTGGAACACTCCTCGGAAGAATCAACCCCTGGACCATTCTAAAGAGTTGTTAAAATATTTTTTATCTATCTCTCTACCAATGTTTAGCCTCTTTGGAGACATGGTGCTGACATTATGAATTAATTACTCAGTGTCTCTTACTCTACCCAATGAGACTCTTCATCTTCCACTTATTTGACTCAATCAAAGTGTGACATAATTACATACTTTGACCTTGAAACTAATCTTGCTCGTGAGGCATGGAATATTCTTACACACCCAATTGGAATTAATGTCTTTGGAAAACTGTAGCCGACATTATGCTCCACTGATTTAGGTGGGCTCCACACATCCGAACATACAATCTTTTCCCAATGAATGATTTATGTGGGCCCCTAGATGAACGATTTTGAACTTGGTCCAATTGACAAATGTGAATACGATAATTCAGTGGCTCATAAAAAAATGAAGCATTCAAATTTGTTCAATATTTAAAAAGATATGCCTAAATCATCTAACAAGTGAAAAAATGTTAAAAATAAAGAATTAGAGCATTTTCACAATTTAGATCAAAATACAAAAAAAATTCCAAAAATTATGCTACTTAACATGTAATGACACATTCTCAAGGATTAAATCATTGTAATTTAGATAAAATATATTGAAAATATAAGCTCTATCAACAATGAATATTATGATTAGTATATTAATAGTTATTATAAAGTCAATTTGACATAGAAGTAAGAAGTGATGGCATAGACTAGTAGGATCATTGCCTATGAATCCCATTTATTATAGATTCTGAGGAATATGGAATTATTGGACTTTTCCAATAACCAATCCCAATTTATGATTCAAGAACTAAAGCATGAGTGAAATCATTGAGAGGATATGTTTATGAATATCGATATCCAGACCAAAACCATGTTCATAAAACCACCCTGAGAAAGTGCAACACACATAAACCATACCCTTTTGGCATAAACATGTTTATAAAGGGTTTTTGTGTCTAAACCCTAACAATATGAAATTTTATATATTTTTTTAATAAAATTATTTTTTTATTTATCAGTATTTAATATTATTTTCAAAATGTTTAAATTATGAGTTTTATAAAATATATGTTACTATGATGATACAAAAACTGTATTTTTAAAAACAAAATTCATTCCAGATAATAGTTTTGATGAATTCAAGAATTTTTTTATAACTAATATCTTAATAAAATATTATTATTAAATAATATTTATTTCAATATGATTTATTATATAATTTTATGATATTATATGTAATTCTTATGGAGTTCAAAAAAAAATATTGTCAAAAAACAAGTACTTTTCAATAAATTATGATTTTTGTTTAAAATTGAGATTTATTGAATTTACGAATTATTTTTATAAAATAAATTCTATTTTTGAAATAATCACATTGAAATTTTTGAATGGTTAATTTGTCATAATTTAATGAGAAATCTTAATATTTTAGTAAAAAATTAAATATAGCATAATATATGGTATGTATTATATAATAATAAAATTGAAGAGGTGATTTAATAAATTTTCTAAAAATTAACCGTGACCAAAATTATTTTTCATATTCAAAATACTATATTTTTTTAGTAATTTGATTAATTTTTAAAACCCTTAATGAATCCTCTATAACCTATATTATATTTTAATGTTTTAAAATCTATTAGTTATAAACATGACTCCCTTACAACTCACTAGTGTTATTATATTAATTATTTATATTCTTAAAATAATAAAATATTAAACAGTACACTTTGGAAGAAACCATGTCAAAAAACATTGGTAAGTTTTTGGTTTTCATTATTTTATAATATTGATTTTAAAACACATGTTTTGAAATTAAGGATGAATCCCCCTCTCGTTCGCTATAAAAACAAACCCAAACTCCAATTCCCCTCAATAAAAACCCATTAAAAAAATTTACATTATATTTCCCACTCTAATTCCCTTGAATGGTCTTTAAAGGATCTTTGTTTTTTCTTACCATACTTTTAAATGTTCCCACTCAAAGCATGGGATCCTCTCTAAATCCTCCTTCTTCAATTACCTTTTTTATAGTATGCTATTTTATTTCCAAATTATCATATTGGTATATATTTTTCCAAATATATCATACCTTATTATAATTTACATGTTCTGAGATACCCTTATCACTCTCATTAAATCTTTCATGTAATCTTGATGTACCAACGTTATGCTGGCAAAATTATCTTGTGATTTTTCATGCTAATTTTTTTTAGTGAATACCCAAATCCATTTTCACACAATTGTATTCAACAAGATGTAATTATCCTTAATTTATTTGCAACACCAATTAATTTAATACACACTCCACAAAAAAAATTTAAAATTGTGGATTAAAACCTTTCTGTTATATGATCTATGTTGCATAATTATTAATTTATATAATTTTAATATAAAGGGTGGACCTAAAATTATATTGAACTTTATTGAATTGGGTAATTATTTTATGTCAATATATTTAATTTAGGGTGAACTAGATTTAATAGAAGAACCATATGTTTCTATGTCTCAGTTCTTATCTTTCTCTTATGTTTATGATGTCATGTTTTATGTTGTTTCCACATTCCTATATTGCCTACACATTTTCATTTTATATCATTATTCAATGTTCATGTTTATTTTTATAAAAATATTTATGTCTCGTTGATATGAATATTGATTAACATGTATTAATTTCTTCTGGTTATGATGTGATTATTCACTTATTGTGATTTACAAGTCACCCATTTTATATGTACTTCCCGAGGTTTACCCATGTTGTTTTCGAATATTATGTAACATTAATGGCATGTTATAGACTTTTAGTTTATGAATTTTTTTCTGATACAATTTATTATGATATATACATAATTACCAAATAAATTTGACCTCTCAACCTTCAGTTATTTGGTACTGTGTATCTTTATGTAGTAATCAATAATTTTGGTGAAATAAATATTTAATTTTTATTGTTGGTATTATAATAAATTATAGTTATTTTTTGGGATTATGATAAGATAACAACATTTACATAACTAAATATAAGAACAAACCTAGAAAAACATTCCTATGTTATGTTTTGTTTTGGGTAACTAATTTCCAAGAATACAAATCATTATACAAAACTACAAGTATGTGCGGCTTTGGCATAGTTGTACTTTGTGGTACTAGCCCAAAAAACAATTCAATAGGATTAGATGTAATTCTCAAATAGTGCATGAAAAATAGGCCTTACTTCACAACTGGTCTGGCACTCATGATGGATATTCCTTGATAAATTCATAAACAATTTTCAAACCCTTATAAAGGTTATAAAATTTCCCAAAAAGATTATATTTGGGAGTAGACCATGGATAACGTAGATTGAAACATAGGTATTAATAGGTTATGTAATATATGTAATTTAGGTATAATCACTTTTATTTTCATTATTTCCTATTTATTTGATAAATATTTTAATAATTCTCACCCTTAAATTTTCAATTTATTATAGTCAATTGCTGAAATATGATAAATCATGTCAATAAAAAATTTGAGTTTCACAATGATGAATAGCCAAATGAGAAGACTAACCTGATGGGGTAAAGATTTTTTAACATTGTGAAAATACATTATCAATTAATTCTCACTTTGAAATGAAATATGAATCAATAAAACCACTTGTTTCCCCTTAAGAACGTCAAATATTCAATTGATACATCAATTAGACAAAGCCCTCACAAATTGTAACGATATAAGATTCAAAAAGAGGGAATACATGTTAAGTAGAAAATATGACATGAAACACTGTAGTTATATAATAATGGAACACCCTGAGTCATAAAAATATATACTATTTAAATAAATTCAATCTCTTCGAAAGACATCAAAACACAAAACCTAGTGTCAAAATTATCTATAATAGATAATTCCATTATAACATAGCCATTAAATTAGAGGGTATAAATATTAATTAACAAATAATTTGAACTATATATATTATACATTTGAATATAAATTTATGGTTTAACTATTTATTTTAAATAAAAATAATTTCATTTGAACGAACATGATATGTTACCTGAAAAACTGTATTTTCCTAAGAAAATTTTATTTGAAATATTTTGTGCACTAATTTATATAAAAATATTAAAAAAATTAAAAAAATTCATTGAAAATAAATGAAATAAATTTGTGATATCATCACATTAATTTTAACTTGTTGTCATTTTTTATAATTTTAGTTTAATATTATTTTTTTCATTAATAGAAAAAAATAATGAATTTTATGGAAAACATTCTTTACATTTAAATTATTTACAAAGATAAATTATATTTTAATTTTTTTATGTAACACTAGTGAAATTACTTTTCATTTAACAAATTTAGTACATTGTGATAAACTTTATTTTTAATTTCAATATATAAAAACTATCAAAACATATGAAATAGTTTCTATATAAAAATCACATTTTTCCTTACATGTGATTGTTATTTGAAATGAAATTATTCCACCACTATGAATTGAATTTGGTGGAATTGATTCAATATTGAAGATAATAATAATTTATTTTATATAAAATGGTAAATTTAATTTTTTTGGACTTAATGAATAATAAAAATACTAAAAAAACATTTACGAGGATATGGTTAAAATAATGTTGACCATGGGGATAATCTAAGATGATAATGCTTCAATTGAACAAAAACCATGTAAAATTTCCATTTATTAGGAATATTTGGAACAATTATCATATGATTCTATATAATAATCCATCTTAGGGCCTTTTTTCATCTGAAAAACATGGGAATCTGTTTCTATTTTCAAAAATTCCATGTTTGTAGTATGACACACTTATGAAATGGGACCCCTATCCTCTCCTTATCATTGTTTCAAAGCCATTTGGTTCTGATAATACCTACCCCATTATCTTCCATACATCCCTTCCCATATCCTAGAAGCTTTTTTTGTCTGAAAACTATTCTATAAGTCTATATGTATAAACCTATAGAGGTTTTATGAAGTATAATTAAAGTTCTTAACGACATGATTCTGTTTTAATTATTCTAATAAATCCTTCAAATAATATCCAAATTTTATAAAATATTAACACCAGTATCTAATATATAATTTTATTTTATTATGTTTTGTAATAACCTATATTAATCTCTTCTTCTATCACATTGGAAAAAAAACTGTTCATCGGGTGTATGGTGGACTACCGTCTCATGAACCGATGTAATTTATTCTACATCACCACCTCTCATAGAAAGAAATAATGAGGGATTTAAGAAAATAATAGTATCATTATGATGATGATATAAATATGTATTTATAATTTCAAATATACCTTCTTACAATCCAATATGTTGTAAAATTATTACATCTCCCATGTATACGTGCGAGCTATTGTTTCCCCAAAATGCTGGGAAACATTTTTCACTATTCATTGAAATGAATGGTAATAATAAAATATTTAATGAATATATAGGATATAAATAATATAATAATGTATCCATAAAGTTGAATTATTATTTAAATTTTTTTATTTTATCCGTTCTAGAAATAGAAACAATGGTCCTGCGTACGTACGACCTACCATCTCCACGAATGATGTATCTTATTTTCCCACCTATAACTTTGGTAGACTATTAAAATTACATATATAATGATTATATATGATACTTATATCATGTTAATCATTATTCATATTATGTAACCAAGGTCAATGTAAAAGGAATTAAACTATAAATCCAATACAGGAAATAAAAATGAACCAGTTATATCCTGAAAGAGTTATTTAACTAAGAATTGTTAATAAAGATGTCATAAAATAAAACATAAATAATATTATGTTTAAAATATATTACTATTGTTTTGTAATAGATTCATAATAAATAATTATTTATTATATAGTATTTTCAAACATGAACAACTGAATTCATACCTATGGTAAGGGATTTGTCTAAATTAAATTTAACTGAATCATATTGTAATGTAATTTACATAATATATACAGTATGGTGTATATCATTCCCTTTTTAAATATTATATAATGAATATTTCATGATTTAGGGTATTTTATGTGTCAAATTTAATTATTTCACCCAAGAATATTTGACGTGAATTTTACAAATATGTAATGAATTTCAGAACTCAAATGTTTTATTAGGTTATATTGTATCTTCATTGTCAATGATATTATAGGAAAACATGTGTAATAAATTTTTATTATCTAGTAATTTATTTTATTTTTTTATATGAATATACTTTTAATTCACATAGTAAATTAATTTATTAATTCTCACTTAAATGCTACGATCACAGAACGGTTTCTTGTCTCACATTTACTTTTGTGAGACATACGTCATATACACATCTAATTTATTTTGGGTGGAGTATATAATAACACATAAACATGTTATATAATTAATTGCTTCATTTAAATTTTATTTAAAATTTTATTTGATGTTAATTATTTCATGGGGGTTATGATTTAGAAGAAACTAATGTTGTAAGGGTTTATGTTCCAATCTCATTAATTTTCAGGATTTTTTAGGATTATGTTCCTAATGATGATAAACAATGATCTACCTCTAAATGAACTCATGAATTTAAATTTCCTATGATTATTCATGAACTTTTTCCATAATATTTCATTTTTCCCACACATTGTTACTAAATTTTTTTATATAATGTTATTAATAAAAGCTAAATTCATTTCTCACTTTAGTCAAACTTCATTTTTCTTCAAAAACCATGTTTTATAGAAATATTAAAAAAGTTCTTAATTTTATCTAAAACATTCAGTAAAGACTAGTTTACCCATTTTTTACATTTTACAAATCACTTTAAAATGAATCTTATTATTTTCTCTGTAAGATGTACTTTTTTATATTTTACTATAAAAAAGAAAGAGAACACTTTTTTAACGTACTTAGCATGAACCGAATTTGTTTTTGTCTGAACCACTCAATGGGATATATATTACATTATTGGTTTTAAATTTTATTTTCAATGGGAATTATTTAAGAAATATTATTTTAACATTTACATTAAAAAAATATTTTCAGAGAGTAAAGGTTATTTCCTCTATAATGTTTTCCATTATATCTTTAGAGAATTTATATTCATTAACGGTGTAAAATCCTCACCGAAACAACCATGTCTGAGCTATAATTTGACATGACCTTATGCACAACCCCCTCTATATAATAGGTTTGTCGACTAGTAGTGTGGGTCTCAAGTGGAACTATAGGGTGACTATACTAGTTATATCATTCCATAAGATTGATAATGAAAACAATAATCTTTGTAATTAGAGTAAATATAAAAAAATGTAAAGATGATAAACAATTTGTATGATAAAATGGATCCCAAAGTGGTGTGAAAGACTAGAATATAAGCAGGTGGTAAATAAAAGAAATGTAAATAAACACCCATATTCAGTAGACTCTGGTTTATGTCACGGACTACCCCATTTCTATGCTATACATGTCCATCCAAAAACCATAGGGACCCTTTCCTTCACCAAATCTCTCGTGAAATCAATAAGCACATTGAAATGCATGAGTAGGGTGTGAATACAATACTCAGTATGAAACCACCAATGTGTCCACAACATGATGTTCTCAGGTATACAAGTGTATTATCCAAAAAATAATGCCTAAAAATAACACAAAATAAAAACGAAGCGATCGTGCATTAACCAAACCAACACAAACTAATGCTCATTATTACTTCAGCTTCCTAACTAATAAGTATTGTATGTCAATAAGTATCAATACTATCACCATGGATATGGGAAAGTGGCACGAAATCCACAAGGCATCGAGTGAAAAAAAATACTTGGAATACAAAAGGCATTGGTTAAAACTCAAAATCCACAAGGAATCAAATATCTGTAACCAACATTGAATCCACAAGGCATCATGTAATACTCGGAATCCATAATGAATCATGTTCCATACATATAATTGGGACCCATAAATCATCGAGTATATTCCTTGTTTCAGGGTTATCATTCAATTCCATTTTCATCACCACATATCACGCACACCCCCGAAAAGGGGTAATCATACCACGAAAATCACATATAAAGAATACACATACCAATCCAACAATGGTAAACATGAAAATTTATTGCATGATAAAAAGAATAGAACACATCATGAAAAATATAGACCTTCATATAAATCAACATGTGAATAAAACATCATCATGAAATCAAGCTACCAAATCAATCTCATGGAATCAATCATACCTTATCTTGGGCTACACAAACATAGAACAACATCATAATTAAGGTAGTACAAAAATACATCTGACCAATATCAAACATGAATAATAACCTACATAATATTATTTGAACCATGTGTGAGATAAGGTTCTTAGGGAAACACTCACACACATGTAATAATAATCTAGCATTATCATAAAATATATCTATTTATAATCATAATAAGGAAACATGTGTAAAAATCCCAAAAGGTATGAAACTTTCTACCTCAAAAGACATTAATTTCAAGGGAAAAGGCTTCCAATGGTGTCGTTACTCAAACCACGTTCGAAAACCAAACTGAAAAATTAACATACACTATAGATTTATAAAACATAAAATATCTTTTTTTTCAAAAAGAAATAAAATATATCAATTGATAAAACACGATATCTATGGGATGATTCCTAAATTATCTTCCTAGACTAGTGAATGTTCTTTTATAATTTTCTTAAATTATCCTTTTATAATTATCATTTGATAATATCTCAAAAACCATCCATTTATAATTATTTTTTGACAATCAAGAAAATATCATTTGATAATTTTAATAATTATCATTCTATAATTGCTCAATTTTTATATGATATTTTTATATATTTATTAATTGATAATTTTTATAATTATATTAAAATAATTATTCTTTAAAATTTATCATTTTACAATTATATTATGATAATTTTTTTCAAATATTATCATGTGATTATTTGATGTAGTTATCCTTTAACAGATTTTTAATAATTATTTTCAATAAAACATGACTTTGTCCTTTGATAAATGAAAGAAATTATTGTATGAAATAATTATAAAATGACTCTCAATAAATAAAGGAAATTATCCATTGATATTTTATTTTAAATTATCCATTAAAAATTAGAAAAATATGATTGAGGACTACCTTTATTCCTTCAGAACAAATATAGTATATAGTTTCTTCCCATTGAGATGAATCCATCAGTTCTGAGGGAGTATCAAACCAATCTTTATTAGGGATGTCATTGAAGAAATATTTTTTTAAAATAAAAAAATGAGAATAAAATAAAAATTTATGAAGAAAATAATATCCTCACCTTCTTCATGGGTGAGGCGCACTAAGTGGAATGACCAAGCACCCTTGAATGACCATGATCTAGATAAATCACTAATGCAAGTTCATCGACTATTTACAAGGTTTTTTTGGGGTTTCTAGTCTTTAACAGAATCCATCCATGTAGACGGAAAAATGGTTTAGATTTATAAAATAACCAAAAATTGAAGCAGTCAAACCCCTAAATTCAAACAACTTTTTTTAACATTGTTTGAACGAAAAATTCATGATTGAGTCTTTAGTTCTAAAGCTATAAGGATTGACTAATTTTAAACGATCAATTGGGTGATAGATCATGTTTTTTGAAAGCCTGTGGAATTAATATAGAGGTTAGTTACACTTTGGGAGAAAATAAATAGTAAAACAAATATATAATTTAATTAATATAATTATTTATCAAATATAAAAATTAAATAAATTACATTAACTATAGAACTGAACAAAATCCAAATGCGTATGAAAATAATACCCTACTTAGGGTAAACCCCATTTTCCATACCAAATAGTGATCTCATATCTTATATTCCAAGAACCATTTGGATTATATTAATTATTTATTATTAAAAAAACCAAAATAAATAATTAATAGAATAAAAAAAATTCATGAGGGAGGCATCAAAACATCTCATGTAAAGATATGGTATACGTCACCTAGGGTAAAACCCGCATTCCAGAACGAATGGTGGAATAATATTTGTCATATGATGAACTGTTTCGATGTTAATAAATAATTTCCAATAAATAATATAACAAAAATAGTAAAGATATTATTTTTTCGAGTGGGTTTTCCAAAAGAATATTGCTTAAAAATGTTATACCACTTATAAGGTAAACACCACATCTCATATCTATAGTGGTCTCATTTTTCTCATTATGATACACCATTTTTTAGTTATTCAATTATTTTGAATAAATCATGCATGTGTATTGTAATATATTTAATAATTGAATTTCATCTATGTTGAGGATTTAAAGGTATTGGAATCTCTCAATAACTCATTATCTAGCTCAAAAAATATTTGATTGAATATTCCATAGAGTTAACAAGGTATTTAATATAACTCAATGTCGTGAACACATTTTTTTTATTTCCATTGATATATCATTTTTTACAAATAAGACACTTATAATTGATCGATAAGAGAGTTTTTATTATGTTGTTAATATTGGGATATTATAATTCTCCACCTCAATCGACTCCACATCCTATATAAGTATCAATAGGGGTATTTCTCAAACAACTCAGTCCACTAAGATCAATCATTGGACACACATTCCCATGTATTTTTCTGGATATATCTATGATTTCATCGAATCGGAACTAGTTATATTATATTTCCTCAAAAAACATTATCGATTAGATATATGATATAAATTGAATGATTATCATAAGATATGTAAATCTATAGCTCGACATCCTCACAATAAATTTTTTTTGTAGGGTTAGGAATTTACCTCTGATGGTGTGACATAAGGAACACATCCTGTATACCTCAATAGAATGAAATAAGGTACAAGCGATACACCACTACCTTTATCCACACGGTGATATCAAAGGGTCCAATAAGACATGGTGTTAACTTACCATCGTTCTCTATTTATATATTCCCTAACTAAGGAGTCACACTCAAGATAAACATTTCTCCCACATCAAACTCCATGAGTCTCCTCCAATGGTTGGAATATGATACATGTCATCTCTGAGTGGTAATAAATGTCTTACATATTAGTTTCACTCTCTTAGAGATCTGCTAAACCATACAGGGGACAAAAACCCTGGACTCACCTACCTCATTCGAACACAATCATGAACGACATGGCCTCCCTTGAAGATCCTCATAAGGTTCGTTCTGAAATAAAACCTAATAAATATAATTTCATGCAACTCATACAAGGCTCGCTGATCATCCCATGCTCCTCCAAGGTCAAGCATGAAATCTATAATCACACCCTCCAATATGTTTGTTGTCAACTCAGACTATCCATCGATTAGGGGATAATATTCTATTCTCATTCTCACCTGAATCACTAGGGTGTTTAGGAGACCACCTAAAAGAGTGACATAAAACATGTTTATAAAACTAGCGCATCTTCCCCATGACTAGGTCCCATTGAGTACATATATCACAAAATTTCTTGCAATCCTTATAAATAACAAATCTATCACTGAGAAAATGTGCCACCATTACTTTAGTGAACAGACCATGGTTTCCATCTCCATGTCATGTGTATTATAGTTCATCTCCTAGGATCATGGATAATGAGACCCATAGCCAAATACCCTCTCTTTGGCATCCGTACCACTCTCAGGCCAACACCTAATACAACAATGTACATAGAATAAGAAATCATATTCTCAAGAAGTGTATGTACTGGTGATGTCTTCAACCTTATCTTTAGCTCATTGAAAGAATCATCACACTAGTCTACCCACTAGAACATCACTCCCTTCATCATTATAACTATTTATGATGCTAATAATCAGAATAAGTTAATGATAAACTATCATTAATATCATGATACACCTCAAAACATCATAATATCATGAAATTAGCAACATGTTCATGACATGACTTCCTCAAAAATATATGGGTCTACAGATATACCGGTATAAGACACCACCTTACATAAGAACTTCACTTCTTAAGTCTAGACTTCATACTGTGACTGATTAGTATAAATCCTATATTCTTGAAGTGTACCCTGAACTATATATTGGTGCCTAGCATGTTTCTCTAGTAACGATTATTATATGTGGATTTCATTGACGAACACTATGATTTAATTATTTAAGTATGGTTGAAAGATCGTGTTCATGAAGGCCAAGAATATTTTTGGTGTGTTAGTTAGTCTGAAATACATCACTAAGTACTCATACAATCTATTCCTTGTTTCAAACTCAATGGTGGGAATATCCTCCACTCTAAATCACTACTAGTGATAGGAAAATTGAAGATCAATTTCAGAGAGCCACAAGGATCTATGTAGCTGACTAAATATATCTTCCATCATGGGTGATGGATATCAGTTCCTGAATATCACCTAGTTTTGATTCCATGAAACAACGCATCGGTGAAGACTATTGTCTCCCCTCATGGAAACAAACATAAATGAACCCCATGGTCAAGTACTCAGCTTTTTGAATCCCAAACTCACCATGTTATCTAGAAGAACATTGAGCCCATTTTGCTCAGTTCTCACCATATGATATGGGTTATCGAAATGGATGCACACCCCACTCATGTATCCTTTTAAATTATCCCACTAATCATTTATTATTTCTACTAGGACAATGATCCAATAAAATTTCAATACATTACTGAAACTACTAAGGGCCTCTAGTGACCTCGATGTATGAAGAGTGTAGGCGTGGAAAAAATGGAATATTGTATCATTAGATATGAACTCCTATGCCTCATATTGGAACTAAGATAATGTCTCCCGATTGAAGCATCCCTGCAAAATATAATAACATAGGTGTGGGAGAAAGATCAAATACATTCTCCTAAACATCCAGTTTTAATGCTGAATGATATTTCCTTATAGATGGAAATTATCCTACTTAACAATTCTTTCCATAATACAAAATTGATTCATTATATTCTATAATGTGTATAAACTCACATAAGAAATGAAACAATGTCTTCAAGATAATTCGAATTAATTATATGGGATCAAATGAGGTTTTCCAAGGTTTCTACCCTTAACCTAAGGAAAACTCTTCTAAAAATAATTATTATCTGCATACCTAAACATTTGTCACAATCATCATATATAAATAAAAATAAATACATTCTATGTTAAATTAATTATTTCCCAAAAAGATATATCACACCTCAAGATGACAAAGATATAACACACATAACCAACTATACCTAATAGAGAGTACAAATCAAGATGTTTTATTAATGAATTACTATGTAGCACAACAAAAGTTATATATACGGCATGTGAACCAACATTCCTAGTCATGTTGTTTGAATATATAAAAATTCTCATAAATCTCATATAAAATCATGTGTGTCTCCCAAGGTGGGATTAGTCACTAATAATAGTAAAACATAATTATCCCCACATTATGTAATCTCATCGGTCCATTATGAATTGCAGGATATGCACTAACATAGTTCCCATGTCCAAGTTCCATTGTCCAATTTACGGTCTAACTGATCCCAAACAATGAAAAAAGAAGAAACATGTTAGTGAGTCCAGATTCTTTGATACCTTTTTGAAACATCTCGAACCAAACCATCAGGTCTGAGCTAGAATGCAATAGGCCCTCATGTCTGCCTCCTCATAGGCAAGTGGTTTCTAACTATTACTGAGGGTCTCTTGTGGATTCTTGAGGAGAATATCCCCTGTGTATCATGTCATAGGATCGATAATCAAAACTATTAAATAATTATTCAGAGTAAATGTGACTAAATGTTAAAATCATTTACATGTTGTATCATAAAACAACTCACTAATTAGTGAGAAAAAATAGTGTATAAGATATAGGTATATACTAGAAAAGTCAAAAAACCCATTCATGGGGTACACTAGGGTCTCTATCAGTCTCCCAAGATCCATGATCGGCCTTCTAAGACATCCACCAAAGGACCCTAACCCTTCACTAGTTGACATGTGAAATCTATAAGTGCGTCAAAATTCCTAAGTAGCATGTGAGTACATCACATTTTATGACACCAAAAATGTGTCATCAACATAATTTTATCAGGTAAGAAACTATATTCTATAATAAAATATTTTGTTATAAACAAATAACAGAAAATCAATATCGAGTTGTTGTGTGCTAACTAATCATCCACAAACCCTCATCCATACCTGCTACAGATCCATACCAAAAAAGTATTGTATGGAAATAAGCATTCATACTGGCCATAAGGGTGTTAAAAAGTCACTCAGAATCCACACATAATCATTTGAAAACAACCTACCTAGAATTAATAATTCATCAGACAATACTCGGAACCTACAAGGCATTGAGTATTTATAACCCACCTAGAGTCCACATGGAATCAGTTAACACTTGGAATCCCTATGGTATCATGTGTATTCCATCTCCTCAAAATCCACATGGAATCGAGTATCTTTCAAGCAACTAGGTTTTAATGTTGCACCATCTTCATCCCCACACATCATGCACACACCCCCACTAGGAGTAATCATGCCATAATGACCACCTATCAAGTATAAACATACCAATACTATGGAGTAAAATTAGACAACTCATATCATGATGAAAACCATAGCACACATCATGAGGAATATAGAATCAACATTTAAATCAACATGTGAATAAACCATCATCACGGAATCCATAAATAATTATATATTATCCATCTATGTGGAATCTAAAAGGCATCGAGTAGATTCCATGTTACAAGGTCATCATGTTGTGTCGTTTTCATCCCCGCACATCATGAAAACACCTTACAAGGAGTAATAATACCACGATGATCACCAATCAAGTATAAACATAACAATCCTCTAGAGGAAGACATGACAAGTCATACACTAATAATAATCGTAGAAGACAACATGATTATTATAGCTTCATCATATACATCAACAAATGAATCAAAAATCATAATGGAATTAAGATAACAAATCAATATCATAGAATCAATTATACCTTATCATGGGATACACACAGAAAACACATAATCATAAGTAATGTTGAAAAATAATACATGGTATCGGTAATGAGAATGAATAATAAGTTACAATGTTCTCACGGCACCAAGTGTCACATACGGTTCTCAAGAATATACACACACCCGCACCAATTCATAATATATCACTGCCATCAAATATGTTAATTCATAACTCATATTAAGAAAACATGTTTAACAAATCCCAAAAGGTAACAAGCTTCCCACATCAAATGTCATCAACATCAATGGTATTGTTTTTCAATAGTTTCATTACATGAACCACATTCACACACCAAACAGAAAAACAATTGCACACTAAGGATTCATAAAACCAAAACTATCTATTTTATATCAAAAAGAAACAAAATATTTCATTTGATAAAACAATATCTCTCCTTTAAATTTCAAAATTTATAATCTCAGACCAATGCATGTGCTCACAATATGCTCTTAAATTATCCCTTTATAATAATTGTTTGATAATATATCCTAGATTATTGTTTTATAATTATATTTTGAAAATATGATAATTAGAATTTGATAATTTTAATATATATCATTCCATAATTTATTAATTATCATTTCATAATTTTAGTAATTATCTTTTGTTAATATATTAATTATTTTTTATAATTTTAAAAAATTATCCTTTGTTAATTAGTATATTTATATTATAATAGTTATTAATTAAAAATTATCATTTCAAAATTATATTATTATTATTTTCCTCCAATTATCATGTGATATTTTGATGAAATTATTTTTTAATAATTTTTTAATATTTAATTTTGAATAAAACAAGTGATCTTCTTTTGATAATTCCAACAAAATATAGTTTGAAATTTTTTTAGTTTATCTTTAGAGAATACAAGAAAATTATCCCTTTATATTTTAACTTAAATTATCCAATTAAAAAGTTGAAATTCATATTATATAAAACCTTTCTTGATTCAGAACAAAATTAGTTTATAGCTTCTACTCATCAAGATAAATCCAACAACAATGACAATGTGTCAATTAAATTAGTATTTAAAAAGTTATAGATTATATAAGTTTATATAATAATAAAAAATTTAGGATAAAATATATTTTTTAATTGAAAAAATTTCCCCACATTCTTCATATGGGAGGTACACCAAGGGGAACAATAGGGAATCCACGGGCAGCCTAGTTTAAGAGAAATTGCTCATCCTAGTTCATCAATCACACACTAAGTAGTCTGTGGTTTCGAGGAATCAATAGAATCAATCCACATTGAAGGATAAATGTTTTGGGTATTTCAAATCCATAAAAAATGTTTTAATCAAATATCTTAATGAAAAAAAAAACAATTTAAAACATTGTTTGAACTAAAAATTTATTATTTAGTCTTTAATTCTACCCCACTGAGCTTTTATTAATTTTAAAATAGTAAAAAAGGTGATAGATAGAGTTTTATGAATGTATATTGTGTTTATATAATTTTATGGTATGCATTGGGTAGTTGTTGAATAGATAGACATGAATTTTTTATAATTAATAAAATTAATTATCTGATATAAAAAATTAATTAATTAATTAAATAGAAACCTACCCAAACACCCATTGCATTTGAATGAAATGTTCCTACAAGGGTAAACCACATTTTCATGACCAAACAGTTCTCTCATATTTCTCTTACGAAGCATGTTTGGGATGATATAAATTATTAATTCTTAAAAAAGGATTAAATTTTTAGATAAATATAAAAATGGTTTTTTCCATGATCCCGACATCCAAATGTATGAAGCTTATAAATAATATTCCTCACCTACGATAAACCCATCGTTCCTCACCTAATGGGGGAATCAAATTTTTCATATGAGATAATGATAGGGAAATATTTAATTATTTTAAAAAAATTATTATAAAAATATTAAATAAATGTTCTTGGGACTATGCCATCTAATCTTCTGACGCATAATTTTTTTACCCTTCCTAGGGTAAAACCCACATCTAGGACCTCATAGCGGACATATATTATTCATACAATGCACTATTATTGACCGATTAAATTATTTTGAATAAATATCATATGTGTGATATAATATATTTAATATTTTTATTTCATGTTTTTTGAGCCTTTACGGGCCACCAAATCTCTCCCTAACTTAGTGTCTAGTTCTAGGAATATTTGATTGAATGTTCCCAATTGTTAACTTGGCATTTACTATTATGAAATTCATTTAATATAATTATTTAGTTATTGTCATTGATAAATCATTTTTTCCACATAATACACTTATAATTTATCTATAAGAGGGTTCTTATTATCATGTAACAATTAGGATATTAAAAATGAAAAGAACCCTTGTTATACTTTTTCTTCATTTGGGATATGATGTAATTATGATATATTTCTTATTTTATCCATATGGTTTATAATTAAGTTATATACATTTTTGTAGCATGAAAACTCATAATTCACTAATAGGATCCGCTTGCTGGTTGGCCACATGACCTTGTGTACACCTACCCATACATTAGAGACTGCTGACAAATAGTGAGGGTTGGAATTGTTTCATTGTGGAGACTATACCCACTTGATCTGAGTCTTGATATATGTTAATTAATAATGATAATATGTGGAAATAGTAATACATAAGAAGAATTAGAATAATAATAAATCATGTAAAATAACTTATAAGAGGAAGATAAATCAATATCATATACAAAAATGATGATTATTCCATGATGTTATAAAAAAATGAAAGTACACAGGATTAATGTGTATAGGAATATATAGGATGGTAAAAAAAGACAAAACAGAAAAGTATTAATCTAATAGATTCATGATCATGGGCTCATAATTCTACCCATGTACTCTATCTAATTATTGGAAATCAAACATTAGAAGCTGGGAACTTCCCTTTTTCCACCTCTATAACCATGAGGTTTGTTTGAGTACTATAGGTGGCTCAAACATAGTTTGAGTTATACAAATTAGGCCACCACCAATATTTCATAGAAATATCAAGTCTATTTATTTAAAATATCATGAGTTATGGTACAGTAAAAGTAATTTACAAATAAATAAACCACACTAAAAAACGTTTTTCATGCTACCACTAACTAACACTACTAGCATCATCCAAAGCCAGAAATCTATGTACCATGGTCAACCTATACTGGTATAGTATGCTGGTTTAATTTATTCATATATATATATATATATATTAGTCTCTCGGAATACAATTATGTAAATCCTATCAAGGAACTCATAAAAATCAAAATTTTACATGGACCAAACCCAATCATGTTAATTGTCATGATGGATGCATCCTAGGATCAATAACAAGAATTAAATATTTTATTACATGGAATCCTTGGAATACTAAAAATTGAATCATGAGCTCATAAAAGGTAATCAATGAAAATTAACCAATGTATCCCTCTAGGATCACTCTAATTACCCATCATCATAAGAGTTTGTCTGAGGAGATCCATAAATTAAATCCCAAGTATTACTCTTATTGTGATGTCAATTCATAACTCCCTACGCCCAAACCTGTTATACCGAAAAGGGGACCAAGTATCGCTCATGGAATCAAATAGAAATATATCTCACCAAGCCCATAAATATTAATTATCCTATTGAAACCAGTATCAGTCATGGGTTTGGTAAAACATCTGTCTTGTGACCTTATCAAATTAATCCTATAAATATTTCATGTATAACCCCAAGTGTGTATGATTTATTTTCAAATCTAATTCTATATCTCAAAGAGTCTATCCAAGTCATCCTTATGTTGGTACACTTATAATTTCCCCATCTAGGTGTTATGGGATAGTTTAATACCGTATAAAATTTATACCATTTAAGAGAAACAATATTTATTTACAAAGGACGACTCACACACCTCTATTGGGGGCCTGGAAATCAACACAAGGGATGACAATCATAAGTCTTTAAGTATGTTA
The DNA here is from genome assembly GCA_963277665.1 of Viscum album. NCBI lineage: Eukaryota > Viridiplantae > Streptophyta > Magnoliopsida > Santalales > Viscaceae > Viscum > Viscum album. The sequence goes on from OY728131.1 coordinate 559,805,052, forward strand.
CATGATTATGGGTGTCTAACATCATGGAAGTCACCTTAACATGAAAATACAAAGGTTCCTATGACTATATATAAGTTTTATTATTTTTAATGTGAATTTATTATATACTTATGAGGCATCGCTAGAGAAGTACTACGCATGGAACAATGGAGGCTGATAAAATAAATTAAAAATGTTAAGGAAAATAACTTGAACACCAAACTTAGGCTGGTAAATAATCCCTCTTCCATCATCGACCATTCAATCAAGAATGAAAAAAAAACCAAAATTCAATGAAACTCCTAAAAAACAGGGAAAATGTGATCTAACAAAAAATTCATCAAAGATTAAAATTTAAAACAAGAAAAGAATGAATTGGAATAAAGATATTACCATTTCATATCTAAAATGATAAATTGTGAAGAATACAGATATTAGATGGTGATGAATGGAAGAACCCCAGTTTAGGCGAAGGAGGAGTTCCCTCACATGTCTCATGTATTAGAAAATAGTGTTCTTAAAAAATGGGGTTTACTCAACATTAAAAAAACAATCCAATACATATTATTAATGGATATTTTATATACATTTCATGTATTATTCAAAATGTGTATATATAATACCCTTCGTTCAAAACACACGTTTTTCCCCTTCCAAGGAAAAAAGTAGAAGTCAAGAATTGGGTATTTCTAAACCATTACACAACGTATTTAGTGAATTCAGTGTGTGTATTCAATTCATGGTGTATATTGAGTTAATTCTATTAAAAACAAAAGGGGACTCACCAAAATAATTCATGTATTGTATATTTAATATATGTTTTATATTAAATTTAATTCCTTAATTTAATCGTACTATTTATTTCTCCTAAAACCAGACTCTATCCCACCAACTACCTTTCATTTAAAATGGAAATTGATTGGCGTAAAGGTGTGGTTACCAAACCTTAAGCCTAAAAAGAACCTAATTACGGTTTAACATGAATTAAAAAATTAGTATATCTTTAAAAAAACAAAATGATACAACCTCCTATAATATTGTAAAATCATACACGAGTTACTCATTTAGTGTTGGTAAACATTACCTATAAATAGTTACACTCATTAAGAATGTACATCACAATCTCTCTCCCACATATCATCCTACACAAGGATGTGCTGCCATAGCACCCGAACTAAATGACATGACATTCCTCAGAGAGCCTTTGTGCTCTGATCAACTATACATATCTCATGCTCCATATAGGACACATCTATCTTCAGCTCAATATCCTCAAGATCAAACGAATGAGATGGGTTAGAGTAATAATGACGAAGTTGTGGTGCATGGTAAATGTCGGGCATGGCCCGGTACCTCTGAGGATAATCATACCAATTCACTATCATCCAGAATCTCTCCAACATCTACAAAGTCCCTATATAACTAGGCGATAACTTTCCCTATCATTTAAACCATATATGACATAATAATTGTGAAACGTGAAGAAACACCCAATGTTCCACATCAAAATCTATAGGTTGGCAGCAATGATCAGTATAACACCTCTTCTTAGATTGAGCTATATATATATATATGTTTATATATATTCTTCTGTACCAAGTCTATGTACTATTTAGTCTCCTAAGTAAGATGATGTTCCCAATAGTTCTGCCTCCCCTGCCTATATCCATCAAAGGGGTGAACGACATGGCCTTCCACAATAGTCCTTAAATACATCTATTTGAATAGTATATTGTAAAAATTATTTCATTTAAACTCATTGATAGGTATATTATTACCCCAAACCATTAAATTTTATGGTGCATTCATAGATCTTTTCCATTAACATTCCTATAATATTCTCAGACTAACCGTCAGTCTGAGGGTTCTTTTCATTACACAAGAGAACCTACAATCCTTTTTATTTTTGCAACTACTTCTAGAAACAATATGTAAAGCAAGTATCTCTTTGTGAAATGACAGAATAGGTAACCCCACGAATTAGTACAATCTCATGAATATAATGAATCCTAATAATTTAAATTGATATGGTCTCTCAGAATTATGTAATGTGTGAAGCCTCATCCAACCTGTTGATGATCACCCATTCTTTTTCATTTCATCAACAGTATCTCATAAAACACATCACAAAATCCATAGTGAAATATTCCCATTATAATCAGGATTGGATGTACCCTATAATGGTTATATAGGAAACCAATTCCATTCCAATAATTTATAAATAGATAAACACTATGTGATTAATCCTGCAATCAGCCTCTTTATACCTATCCTCAAATACTGACATCATTTGTATGGGTTCATCTTGGTATGTTTAGTGTGTAGTTCCCAAACTAAGTCTTGAAATTCCAACATCAAATCTACCCATATGTTTATATGGACCCATACATGTACATTAATGTGAAAAATCTCATCCTCATCGATAATCAAACCAGGGAGTGGGTCCTCACTTAAAACAACTTCACATAAGACTAGGACCTTGGGATCTATAAAATTTCACATCCACACCCATTCGAGAAGGAGGATGTCACTACCAAAGATGCTAAGACAATATTCCCATTGAACATTTGAACCTCTAGAAGCATATCAGAAAATAGGTTCATCAACTACCACTCACAACTGGCCAATTCGATGGACCATGTCTGAGTAATTTGGGTTAGAGAATCAACAACATCATTTTCTTGTCTATGTTTATAAGAATTCTCATAATTGTATGACTAAAGGTATTCATCCAACCTTCATTACGATAGATTCAAATCATTCTATGTGGAATTTTATTTGATACTTTTATATTCCATGTAAACAATGAAGCATTCCCCTAATAAATAATGAATACAAAAATGTAAATCATGAACCACATGTTCATGTTCCTGATTATGTGTACGGTAATTCCACTAATGAGGTATCAACTAGTAGGACACATTTTCTAAAACCAATTCCCCATATATTAAAACTAACCATAGATCAATGAATGAATCATCCCTATAGATTTTATAGCTTCTACATAGATTGGTAATGATTAGGATAGACTATAAATTTATTATTCCATTAAACACATGAATGCCTCAGTAATGTGCTTCAGGCCACAAGAACATCATATAATTTTTAGTCAAGACTATGTTATGTTCTTTAGGGATTGATAATTCCTTAATAAAATGAGTGTAATAACCAGCTAACCCTATGAGACTACATATATAAATGAAATACTTGGGTTAATCCTTGGAAACTAAAATAATAATCTTCTCTAGATCAATGTATAATCATGTATATGAGATAATATGACCCAGGAAGTAATATTTAATAATCCCTGAGTTGAATTTAGTTATTTTATTCTATAGATGGTGATATATTAGTGTATTCATCAAAATCTCAAGAGGGTTTTTGTGGTCATTTCATGTATGAGAATACACCAAGACGTCACCCATAAAGACTATCACAAAAGAATATAGATATGATTGGAAACTTGATTCGTTAGAGGCATGAAAAAAATAGAATGTTTTTTAGGGAAAAAATAAATAATCGTACAAGTCAAATATTCTCAAGAAATATCATATAGGGTATGTCTGATGGTCTGAAGTTAACCTGGTGGTGTATCAACCTAAAATATATCCTATTGAAAATTATCACTCCTTAGATACGGTCAATTATGTCATCTATATGTAGTAGTAGATACTATTTTTTCACCATAATATGGCTCAAATATTAATAATATATGCACAATTTAAGGGTGTCATCCAAATTCTTGTAAAAAAGGAAAAGTGAACCGCACAGAGTAGAACAATGTAACATATAACCCTTAACATCCAATCCTTCAAACATCATATTGATTTCTGGGAGCATTATAGGTTTAATCATGTAAAAAAGAGGGTACATTAGTGGCATAATTGGAACTAGAACAATGGTTAAATCTACATGTCATATTAGAGGTAATCTTTATATGTCAATAAAAATTCCCCTATAACGATCCACTATAGGAGTGAATTCTACAATCCACATTCCCTAATCACTCATAAAGAGACAATCCATCTGGGCTATCACTCTACCCAACCCGTTATGCTCGATTCTAGATTCAAATTCATTGAAATTGCATTGACATTTTTGAACATAAATACTAACATCATGTTATTTAATAGGCACCCTTCAGTGATAGAAATAAACATTATTGTGGTATGAAACTAACTGCTCCATCTTGATAATGAAATTAAATCCTATAATCTCATGGAAATAATGATTCCTGAGGAAGTTATTTTTTCCCAAATCAAGAAGGAAATCCCTACACTAGTATATACTCTTTAATCACGACCCTATTGGTGTGTTGAGATTTATCACTCCATATAAATCTTCCATCTCTGGCCCCAAAATTTCATAATTTCCATAGATATAAAGGTAGGTTGAGTTCTTGTATCAAATTTGGTATCTACTAATGTAGAGGCTACTAAAATAATACCTCAATCTATCAGAAAACCTAGACTCTGCTACTTAGTTACGGACTAAATTTCATTGATAAGGTCCATTTTATGGCCCGGCCCTAAGATGCAACCTGATTAAAATGGGTAGGACAAGTCCATTCGATATGTATCCTTAACATATTACTACCATGATGATGACAACCTCCTTGGCCTGAGTGTCTGGTAGTGGACCAACACCCAATTATTTGTGAGATAAAGATCCTTTAATTGAATATTGTGTCATTATAGACCCCTTCATAGTTGGAAATAGAGGGAATGTTCATATGAAATTCTGAAGGTGACCCATCTTTCCATAAGTATAGTATATAATTGGGTCATCTCTTACATAGATTATTTTTATGGGCTTCTCTACCAAACTAGTGAAACACCACATAACTATCAACGTGTGTTATATATCTATAACTGACACTACGTACAACATTAATGTGTTATTTTATTCCAATAAACAAATCACCACCCTACCAAAAAGTTCAATGGCATTGAATCACACAGCCAGCATCCCACAGGTACTACTCATCAATGATGGTATAGTTCTCCATCTCTAAAATGGTGTTCAACATAAATACATTCTCCTACTATCAAGATTCATATGCTAAGTCATCCTCAACCCATCTCATAATCTTAAATTCATCATAGTTTAGTATCGGAACAAAAGGTTGTTTCTCGATCAAATAATTCGAATTCTCCATCACAGAGAAAGGACACTTATCTAGGGGTAAAAATAAATAGCTCAGTCCTCTCTCAGAATATGGGGAAAATTTTATCTTAAAATACCATATAGAAGTATTCAAAAACAATATAGTAAATACCTTTAACCTGAGAGATTATATTCCACCAATATTTGGCATAATCAAGAATATTATAGGTGGATACCTCGAACCTCAATTCTAGAGGCATCTCCAAATGCTCAAATATGGATAAAATAGTAGCTGGGAATGACTCGATAACCTATGGGCCATCAATCCTCAAGATGGTGGGAGCATTCTCTAGCTTTAATTCCCACGTCAACTCTACAATAGAAGAGGTAGGTTTCAGAGATCCCAATAGATAACTTATGAAATGGAAGATTCTCTCTCAAAACTTTGATTCGATACCCAGTGGAGGATCAATAAGATGTTCCTCTAGTTGAACTTTTAGAGATAATACTTGTATCTCAGTGAACACATCCTCCTAAGCATGACTATCAGCACCATCTTGAAGTACGACACAAGGATTTCTTGATTGAAAATAACTACAATTTCCAAATACACATATCAAATAGAATATAACAATATATATGATGAAAAATTAAAAAAAGGGATATGTTCAAATCCTACCTATAAAGGATTCATACCTTCCTCCATGATCTTAAATCTAGGTCATGGTGATAATAATAGTTAGATAAGATCACAAAATACACTACCTACTACCCACTTCTATGATTTGGTTAGGGTTAAGGACTCATATAAAATGACATAGATTCTGTTATATGGCTTTTAAATAGAATGTATATAATAAAACATCCTGTAATTTTCAATTAGAATCATCATTTATTGGAAAAAATTTAAACAAATATTTTAAATTTATTAATGTTCATACTTATTTTGATGAATATATATATTATATTCCCGTTATATGTGTCATCATTCCAAATTTATAAAGGTTGATACTCTTAATAAATTATAATTGGAGCGTCATGTAACTAAAACATGATTTTTACATCCAATTTCAAGATATAATAGCTTATATTGATTGGTTTGATTACATAAATTTTCATTCCCAATTTACAGAAGTTCTTGCTTCAAAAATTATTGGTGCAACTCCTGTAAAACAAATCATCTAATGTTTCATCCCATGAAACCAGTGGTCTATCACTCAAACATGGAACAATAGGATAATTAAAGCACTGTAGTCAATATATATAGGTTGAAACAAGATATTTAAATTTATTCACTTGAAATGATCAGATAATTTTTTCCCTACAAGAATCATTAACATGTTTCCATATATATCAATCAAGAAACTTTAAGTAGTCACATGAAATATATTTAATGAAACAATGCGATATACTTATGGCATGGAATAATAAATTTCATGTGAATCATCACGTTCTTATAATGATTCATGGTATAATACCTCCTTGGTGTATTAGCTCAAGGAAAAAATTATTCATAATAATATTTACAATAATAACACCAAACAACATGTGTGTCATCTAATAGTGAAATTATTACAAATATAAAAGAAACAAACCAATAACATAAATACCCTTCCCAGGTAATTTGGGTTTACAATATAGGTGGGTTAACTTCACAGAGGAACATTCTCTTTACAAAATTATAACACATTACTAGTCTCCTATTAAATTTCAAAAAATTAAGATAGAAGGAAAAAAAGAACATCTCATACTAGTTTGTACCATCCCAACCCGGAATCCACTATGTCGAACCACGATTTAGTTGTCCAGTTGACCTAAAGCATGTCTCCTCATATTCCAAATGATTCTTAATAACAGTAAGGGCCTATGGTGTGATGATGGGTGACTATTCCCTCTTGATTAGAGTATAGAATTGTTATATTTAATAATGATTAGTCAAAACATCATTAGATAATAAATAATGGAATAATAGTTAATCATCCAATATAACCAACATGTTGATTCTAAATACATATTAGATAAAAATGATGATCATGCAATGATTCTATAAAATATGGAAGTACATATGATAAAATGGAATATAAATAAACTTAATTATATAGAAAATACAAAATAAAATAATTATCCAATAGAATCATCTTTATAGGCATTGTGTTGGGCTCTTATACCGCATCCTATATATAGAAATCAATCCTTGGAATCTAGGTTATTCCTTTTGTCCACCCATATAACCATGGTGTCTAATCGGGTACCATAGGTGGCCTGGAAAGGGTGCAAGATATACTGAGCAGTTCATAACCAACCGTTTATATAACTATCTAGTATGGGAATATAAAATGGACATTTTTTCGATAAATGCGATGAAATAAATAAACCATGTCGAATTAGGTTCCTCATGGCACAACCAACCAACACTATATGATTAATCCTATGACTTATATCCATGAACCTTGGTAAACTTGTATAAAAATTATATATATATGGAATTTATTCAAATATATATATACTTATATTAGTCATCTAGTGTATAATTATGGAAATCCTATCGAGACCCTCATAAAAGTCAACAGTAAACATGGACCAAACCCAATCATGTTATTTTTCTTAGAGGAGGAATCCCTATATCTATAAAATTAATTCAATATATTATTATATGATATACATATAAATTATTAAATTGAATCCTAATATCTTCTAATATGATTTGTAAAATGAATCCTGAGTATTTTTATAGGAACACTATAATTACCCATTACTATAAGTGTCTATGCAAGGTGATCAGTAAAAGGAATCTCAAGTATCACTATTGAAATGGTGTAAATACATAACCATCGAATCCGATATATGGTATACCACATAGGGGACTAAGTATCTCTCATGGTATATCATAGAAATATAGCCCACTAAGCCTAACCATGTTAATTTCCCAATAGAACCTAGTATTGATCACAGGTGTGGTAAAATATCCACTTATTGAGACCATATAAGGAATCCTATAATGATTTCAAGTATTAGCCCTAATTCATATGATTTATTTTCAATTCTATTTAGAAACCTTGATGATCCCATCCAAGGCCTCCCAGTATAGGGATATATGATCGCCCTAGTATTAGTGTAAAGGTATAGTTTAATCTATAATAAATTTCATACTATTTAATATAAACAATAATCCATAACAATTTACAATTGACACACCCCCATTGATGTCATATAATTAAACACAAGTCATGAGGTTCTTAATCAATACCTAAAGCCATACCCTTAGTGGTGGCTAGCATTGGGGAGGTCACCCTATGTCAAAAATATTTGAGTTTATAGAACAATATTTAACATGGTATATCATTTAGATTAATTTATTAGATATTTAGGATGTATTATCATATAATTCCAGCATGTGACATAACTGTGCATGAAAATAACCATGTTAATTTTTGGAAAAGAACTAGAAAACATAAATAAGGTCGGTCACATTAGATATGAAATAGTAAACATATGATCTCATACATGGTGTACCACAGTGATTAGGTTACCACTTTCATATCCAAAGTGACTGATGAATAATAAAATGGATCTCAGATAGAAAAGTACCTATGTAACATAGGTTTGGTAGAGGAAAATATCCCTTTCATAGCTCATGTTGGAGAAAAAATTGATTTGTAAAAAATGAGGCTTCTTTCACCATAAAAAATTAACAATTTATATAAGGCATGAATTATAAATAAACATACTTTATTTCTAATGACATGAATATATAATACATGTCATGTAATGTTTGTTTTTTCCCTTCCATGGAAAATAACACACATCCTAAACTATGCCAACCCTAACCATTACATGTGGTGAATGTTTAACTTAGGTCATGATTTCAATTCACAATGTGTATTGAGTTCATATGCTATAATAACTCATGGGGTCGGACTATCTAATTTCACATCTTGTATATTGAATACATATCCTTGATTAAATTCACTTCATGAATTTAATTCTCACTATATATTTCTCTTGTATCCATCATCTAGACCACCTAATACTATTCCTTCTAAAAGGAAATAGACCAACCTAAAGGCATGTATATCCAGTCTTAAACAAAAAATGAACTTAAAGAGGGTATACAAAAATTACAGAATCCATACCTCTTTAAAAATAAAGGACATCAAAATTTTGATACCATTATCTACATTACCATGGATGGTTTTTTATTATTCTTATTCATTGGGTAAATTATCAACGTTTTGTATCCTAATACTTTTAATATGAACATTTAGTGTCATTATGTTTCTCTATTTACATATGTGGAATGCATTGTACTCTGAATGTGATGGGTGGGGCGCACTTTAGCCCCTCGATGTGTCGATAGGTCTTCTGAGACAAACTAGATTGGTTATTTTGTGGATGGCTTACCTATTTATGAAATATGGCTTGGCACAAGGCCTTAATGGTATGGTAATGATGTCTGAAATTATACCCTACCTCATCATGATATTAGTTTTGGATGTAAATGTAATTATTTGATTAGTTAGAATATCCATGGAATCATTTCAATCTAATATTATTACTTATATTGAACTCATTGATAGTTATTTATTCCTAACATATTATGCTCATGTTATTTATTGATTGGAATGTGTTCCAATTATTTACCTTTCTATAGGTATTATTCCTTGTTTATTTGAAATATCTTCTATTGTATTCTTACCCTTACAAAATATTTAATCACACCCCCTTATTATGTTTATTTTCACCAAGATGAAATTATATGTTATAGGATTGATATACAATGATATGTAAAGGTAATAGTGGTGTTATAAAAGAAAATTCTATGTTAATATAGACATATTTAAATGTAAATGACATTCATGTATATCTATTTACAAAACACTACTATAAAATTCAGTGCTAGGGGATGAAATTTCATGTTTCTTGTTCCAATTTAGTAAACTAGTCACTAGTCTAGGCTACTAGGATCGAGGTATATATAATTGGCATCATAGAAAATTTAGTAGAAACCATTAGATCAAGAAATAGGAAAATAAAATAAAGTGAATAAATCCCTATGAATGACATCGAGGATTTGTCTATGTACTGGACAAATTCCGATAGTTTTGGTAATATATATATTATTTGGGTTTCCTAGAAATAAATCCATGAAAGTAAAATTCAAGTGGACTTGGATTTGGTAACGTTTTATCAGTGGGTAATAACCCCTAAGAACTGTTGTTCGAGTATACTTCGATCATCATACTGGTGTATGGTGAGTGTTCCCTTACAACACACCTAGTATGGAAGACCCAAGGGATATAAATTGGTTAATTAATATTTCATTTGTAAATAATTTCTATGTATATGAAAATAAGATAATAATAATGATCCTCCTATAAGACTATGGTTTTATAAATTAAAAATAATGTGTTGTGATTTAGATGTACTATAAATGAATATTTCGTTTCCCACTATTATTATTTCTTTTTATACTATGTGTATTTGTTTTCATCAATGGACTAAACCATGAGGAATCATGTTAATTTGATATATTCTAGACAATACTATGATTATGGGTAACCATATTCAATGATGAATGGATATAATATATTATAATTTTCTCTAATCAGTTATCATGATATATGATTTATGACATTCACCTTAACCAACTCTTTTTCTCACCAAATAAAATATGCACATCATCTTTTGAGAGATCTAATGGTGGACACCATGGAGGAATGAAGTCTCTATTTTCATCATGTTTGGGATGTGAAATGAGACACAATGTAGGATTTATAAATGGAAAAAATGTGTTATGTTTTAAAAATAATTTCATAGAGAAAAAATTAGTAAAATCAAGATTTCTAAGAAGAGAAATAAATTAAATCCAAGCAATTAATTTATAGGTTTTTTATTAATTTTATGGAACATGGGTTTTATATGAGTGAATTACATATTTTTAAATTTGAATCCAAGGACTGTGAAGGATGTTTTTTATACCAATAATTAGAGTAATATGGTTCAATAATTTATGTATTGGGATTCAAGAACAATGTCGTAGAAGTAACTATAACAATTGTATTTTTGTTGTAATAATCAGTAATGAACTAAAGATTGTTCAAATTATAGAAGCATATATTTCTTATTATAATAATTAATTTTTATATTTTCATACCATCATTGTTTTATGGGTTTATGGATGACCATAAGTTTATATTCTTAAACCCTCATTTTGATTTTATACATGTTGGGTATTTATCAAGATTATGGATATTTTGGGAAAAACTTATGTCAATACGACCTACATGTTTAGTATATTTTTTAGTGAAATTTTTATTTATGGAAGAATTACATTGCATTTAATGGACCTAATTTTATGGAATTGTAATCCTTTAGGGTTTATATTATCTTTTATGTTTTGTTAATTATGGGTTATTATAATTTGGGAATTCCATAATATTTATATTAATATAGTTCTAAAAAAGGAAAACCCATATATAAGTCCCTAGCCTAAAAAATTTCATAATCATGATTTAAGTTAATAATTAACATTGAGGATCTTTTAATTTTTAGTGTTTAAATGAATTAGGTAGTAAATATTAAATTAAATCTCCAAGGATTACAACGTAGACACTTCTACTCTATCCAATTTTTTACACAATAATAGAACTCTTTAAATAGAACTATAATTCTTTTCCTGGCATAAATTTTCTTGAATACATTGTTTCCCTTATCATACCTTATACCATGTAAAAAACATTCCAATAACATGGTATGAGCACAAAAAGCTCCGTAAATGTAATAAAATAAAGGAAGAAAACATTAGTCAATAAATATATAAAAATCAATGAAATCATACTTTTCAATAGTAAAACATAATATTCATAACATACCTAAGGAAATCATAATATTTATTAATAACCCATAGAAATCATAAATCATAAAATGTAACTTGTGGCATCTATATCATACATACATTATAGCATTCACAGCTATATAGGGAGTTATGTTTGGAATACCCAACATATAATATTTTCTCAATCAATTAGGAAAAACATTAAATTTTACCTTTTCATGTAACTCAATGCATTAGAGAGACATCTCGGGCTCACCCGCTATACGTTTATCATGGAACCACCAATATATTCAAACAATGCCTAAGAACCATAACATAATAATAACATAAAAAACAACCATAGAGGAAAGATAACATTTACACATTACAATAAAAATATTTCATTTCAAGATATTGGCATAATACATGATTTCTTAAATCCATTTTCAATACCAAAATACATAAAAAAGGCTATTTGTTTTTTATTTTCCTTTTAAAAACAATACATATTGTTAAGGAATCCAAATACCAAATAATGCTCGCGGCGGTAGAGCGGTCGTTGTCACTGTGTACTTTAAAAAGAAACATTACCATTTGACATTTAATAAATCTATTAATAGAAAAAATATTCCCTATAAATGAAATTCAAAGTAAAAGGGGTTATTACACCTTATAAAATAATGTTGTGTATAAATCAAAATATGACTCAATGAATGTAGATTGAGACAAAGTCGCTTACCTTGCATCGGAATCGTCACGCATGTTTCTTTCTCTTCCTGAATAAAAAACATAAGTTAATTTATACGTGATTTAGAAACTTTTTCATGTTTATTATTCCCTTTATATAATAATTACCATGTTATAAAAATTTCATTATTATTTAAGTTAATATATGTCATTTCTTCAATATTGGGTACTTGAGTTGAAAATGAACATGTTATAATTACAAATGGTCCATGTGTTCAAAACTAATTTTTTTTAAGAATTATATTCAGGGTTTTCATCTCATATATATCATATATATACTGTATTTATGTATTTATAATATTCTATTACATTTGGAGATAAGAAAGGAAATGCCCCTTTCCAGGAGACGGTAAGTCGTACGTATGCATGAACACTTCATTCATTTCAATTTCATATTTGAAGGAATTAAAACATAATGATACATAAATATATGATAATTAAATTATAATAGGATATTTTATATTTGTTATATAATTCCATTAACTCTGTCCTATATATGTTCCATTTCTGGCATGAACAAGTCATATAACTTTAAGTGGGCGGTAGTCCGCACTTCCTCAAATGAAATTATCATGTTTACACATCATGAAAAGTATACATGTATGTTGTGTATAAAAATTAAATAATCTTATATATAATATAAACATAATATATGTCATATATAAATACATTTCCATCATAATGTCCACCATGAGAGGTGGTAGGGGAAAATCAAATAATCATCATTTCGTGAGGTAGCAGTTCACTGTATAGAGAAACAATATGTTCGTATCCATTATATGGAGGTGTGTGTATGTTTACTTTGAATACTTATCTTAATATAATCCTATTATATTGAAGATACTATTTTTGTTATTATTTAATTTAATTAATAGAGTTTAGGGCTATGATAAGGAAAATAAATTAAGGAATCTTGAGAGAAGACATTACCACAAATCAAGTAACTCCTTTTTTATTTAATCTAAAATGTTTTCTTGAATTTTCATTCTACCAAAGGTAAGCCTTATAGTAATAATAGAGGGATGTTGGGAGATTATTTTTATATATTTTGGATAATTAAAGGGGATTTATAGGCATGTGTGTGGGGTAACGGTTGTGGCCTTTTATAAGATAGAGGATGGGTACTTTAAGAATGTCTTGAAAGATTGATTTACTATAAAGTGAATTTTGATTTAAAATGTTTCAAAACTCATTTAACATGAATATAAGATGTGTATTGTTCTAAATACTGTCATAAAATAGGTTTTAAACATGTTTTGGTTTCCAATTTAACCTTATCTTTTTTTCTTTAACCCTTGGTTTACTAAATTTACTCTTACCATGTCTTCTTCTATATTCATACTATATGGTTAATTTATTTACCATAAAATTCTAAAAGAACTAAATGTGGTTAATTAATGATATTTTAAAAATTATATTAGTCATTTGGCCAAATTTTATATTTTTAGGTCTATTATATCATTTTAAAAAATAGTATTTGTTTCAAAAACTCATTATGTCAATTTTTAAACTATTCATATCATGAATTTCTAAAAAACCATAACAACATGATTCTTTAGAAAACCCATCATTAATTAAAATTTATAAGTCATAATAATCACAAAATTATGGGATTGAATAAAAAGTTTCAAAATAAATTGATTTTAATTTTTATAATATAATTTATTTAAATCATTCATTTATAAGGTAATCACTACATCATCAATCTATCCTAAATAAATTTATTTATCTAGTGTAAAAAAATTATAAACAAAATTCCATGATATAGGAAATATTTTTGTCTTTTTAATGACTATTTATAGTAAAAAATATCACATATATACCCATATAAAAAATTGTTTACTAAATGATACATGTTTATGTTATATTTATCATTACTTTATATTAATTCTTATAAAATGTCATTTTCACATCCTCGTGGCTCCTTGGGGTATTAAAAAGGAACCAAAGGATTCCCATGGACAGAAAGATATCATCCAATAGTATTAGAACACATGTTATACTATTTTAATATAATTATAATATTATTATTTTACCTTTATTTAACATTTTTACCCATTAACAATTGTAAATAAAGTAATTACTAATGTTACTATTCCTAATGTCTAAAAATAAAATGAAAATATATACACAATTCATAACACGTGATTCCAAATATGGAATCCATTTTTTATAAATTAAAAACATAAAAGTTTTTGTAATTAATTTAAAATTAATATCTGTTGACTAGATGAAAAAGCGAGTTTCAAAGAAATAACAACTATCAAAAGATTGACACTTGTTTAAATCCAATTTAAAAGTGAAATTACATACCATATCCAAAATTGGATTAAGTGATAAAAATATAATCCAATTTCACTTCAAATCCAATTAAAAGGAAAATCTATTTATATAAATAAATTATATTAAAAGATAGTTTTAAATTGAAATTCAGTATTTTTCAATATTCAATAAAAATGAACAGTATCAGAAAAATACCAAATTTTCATCCAAAGTAAATTTTAAGTCCCTGCTCTATAAATGACGTTTTTTTTCAAATAAAACATTTAAAAGTGAAAATAACTAGATTTTAAATGAGTTCACCACCATAATCCAGTAAAACTACATTTTTAGAAAAAGAATTATTTTATCTAAAAAATTGAATTTGATCTTAAATCATATCTAGAAAATATAAAAGATGAATTTAAAACATTACATAAAATATATAAAAATGCATAAAATGATATATGATAACATAATTTTTCACTTTTAAATTGGTTTTCATAAAAACCAGTCCTTTATATTTAATTAGGGTTTATTTCTATTTCCAATAAATTTGGTAAACAGTGAATCATTATTTAAACATATGTGAACCATATTTAAAATTTGATATTTTTCATTCCCTCTATTTCAAATGTAATGAATTAAATACCATTTAAAATAATAATGTTATTATTTTTTTTATTTTTCATCAAATCTCAATGTTGTGTGCAATATAATATTTCAGAGAAACCCCTTGTTGTGGGTCAATTACGCTATCGAAAAAAGAGTCCCCTTTAAAGTAAAATTAATATCTTTTTTCATGGGTATTAATATAAATAGAAAAATAATTATTCTATAAATACCTGGGTCATCACAACCTCCCCCTTTAAGTAATGGTTCCTCTAAATTTTAAAATTGGGCACAAAAACTTCATTAAAAGTCTCACATCAAAAAAAGTGTTAATAAAAATATCACTTTAAAAGAAGGAAAGAGAAGTACAAGTGTCCCCTGAGATGACACCAACTTGGAATCCATGAAAATATGGACATAGAAGAAAAATCTAAACATCATTTTTAGATAGTGAGTGATAAAAAACTATCAAGGTAAAGTTAACCAACAGAAAACCACAAACTTGTGATGGGTTAAACGATCTTTGATTTTGTAGTGGGAAAAGTGAACGGACAATGATTTTGCTTTATGTTCCTTTTCAAAAATTTGATAGATTTATTTATGAGATTGAATAAGAAAACATGGAAATATTCTTACCATTCAAGTAGCGTTTCATTATTTAATAAATTTCTACCACAAACTCATCTTCTCTCTAAATAATTAGTATTCAAAATGACATGGTCACCCCTGAAGCTCTAAAATAAAATTCTAGAAGATCACATAATCTAAAAATATGAACTATATATTTACCCTACCTTTATACATTAACCAAAACCAAAATGGTTCGTACAAGATCAGATAATCCCCAAAAAGGAAAATGCTTTATAAAAATATACACCACACTTAATCTCCAAAATTCAACAAACAAAACGAAAAGTTAAACAATGACCATTCAATACATAGTTGTACTTAAAATTATTCAAATTAATCCAAATAATGATTGAAAACCAATAGTTATAAGGATTTTACCACATTATCTTCCATGTTAAATAATGAAATTAATCTCCAAATAACATCAACTAATCTTAAAGTCTCATACTGAAATGCAATTAACCCAATCACATATTCTCTACAATAAGTTAATCATTTCCCCAAATAACCTAAATCACTATATGTCCAAAATAAGAACATAGATTATTCCAAAATATTATTTTGACAATTACTCCACAAATTAAATCCCATTGTATTCTATTTTACTTTGGCATGTAGTGTTCTTAAAAGCGTGAACGTCTTCGATAATAACAATTATCACTTAATCACAAAATAATTTTCATATACTAAAGATATACATTTGATAAAACATAAATTCTCAAAATCAACTACTTCTTGATCCATAAAATCATTTAACAAAAAATAATAAGTCATACAAACTAGGGACTTCACATAGTCCTATGGTAGGTGATAAATACAATCTCACATTGGTTGTTGGTACGATTCATGTAGCTCCTTCTGACGTGACGGGTTGTCACACGATTTGCGTGTTGTCCTTTTTCTTAAACTGTATAATTTTAATAAATTCCCAAAAATCAGATGAAATACTCAAAAATATCAACAACATATTTTAACCTCAAATGTTATCTCATACATTTCATTACCTTCCCAGAAAGTAATAACCTATAATTGCCTCAATTTCAAGGTTCATATAAACCCAAATGGTTCATTATAACTATATCCACAATAGAAAATAAAATTCTTCCTTGAATAACATTTTAACATATCAAACTTCTGGGTTACACATACTAGAAAATTCTTCCAATGTAATCCTATCATTAATACATTTAAACATATCATTATCGATAGATCCAGCATTACTCTTCAATTATAAAAATTAAAAAATCTTAATCATCAAACATTCTTCAAGATAATTTTATATATTTTATCATATTATTCTTTAATACTTACTTCTTACAAACAAAATCATACAAAATGTCCTAAGATTTCAATAAAATCAAAATCCTGAGCTAAGAAAAATCCTTAACTTTAATATGCCATTTTTAGTTTCCTTATATTAAATTATAATGGAAATAGGTATTGGTAGATATATATTTTTAGGGTCCTATTAGTATGATTCCCAAACCTTCTTCATCGGACGTCTATTGGTGTAATGACAATGCACACCACATTTAAAACATACAATTGATCCCTTGAAAATAAATTCTTTCCCTTTCTAGGATTCAACTGGATGCTTCATTTGTCTATGGCAAGTTAATTACTTATGACCCTCATTTCCACATCTAAAACATATACTCATCTCTTTGATGATCTTTCCTATGTGTTTCTTTCTTTATCATTGACACATATATTTTTTCAAATACTTTCCTTTATTATTATTAGCTAAAATTATTTAGGGATTAATTTCTCACATATATGATTCCTTAGAGAAATCAACAATGTGAATTTGGTCAATCATGACTCTAGATAGTTGGTTGAGAATAATTAAAAGATTTTTTATTTCAACTCCCATTTCATTCAGTTTCTTATCCAAAAAACCACCATAGTTTCTTTCACATCCATTATTATTTGGTGCATGCTAGTTATAGAAATTTACTAAAAGAAAAAATGTCAATGTGATTATATCAGTAAAATCATTATATAATATCTTATGAGGATGGTAAATAATAAGACATGCTTATTCATGTTATCTTAATCACATTAATTTTATATAATAAAACTATGACTCTTTCTAATATGATAACCATTATAGTGATGTCATGTATGCTTAAATAACACACTATCTTCAAAAGTTATATAAATCGACCTCTGGTTCCAACTATTAGGACCTAGCCATAAACAATAAATAATCTTGAATTAAGATAATATTTTAAATTGAGGATCTTCTAAGGTTTAGAGTTTTAGAGAATTAGGCTGAAAATATTACATTACATCTCAAAAGATTAATAAGTTGAAACTTTTACTCTATCTGATTTTTTCACCTTAATAAAACCACTTAAATAAAAAAAGAATTATTTTCTTGATATAAATCTGCATGAATTTATCCTTTCCCTAATCCTTCCTTATACCCTATGAATAACATTATAATAAATGGGGATGACCACAAAACGCTCAGTAAAGGTTAAAAATTAATTAAGGAAATCATTATTCCATAAATACATACTAATCAATGAATTCATACTTCTCAATCATAAAACATAATCACTTGAACATACTTCATTAAATCATAAGATTTTTTAATAACCCACAGATATCATAAATCATAAACTAAACTCATGGCATCCATATCATACTTACATTTTAGCTTTCCTAGCAATATAGGGAGTTGTGTTTGGAATACCCATCATAGTATATTACATGAATCTCTTAGAAAAAACATTAAAATTTACCTATATCACATTAACCAATGATTTGGAGATCTATCTTGGGATCACCCACCCTATTTTTATCACAAAACCTCCCATATACGTACAAAATTCACATGAACCATAACAGAATCCTAGAACATAAAACAAACATAAAGGAAAGATAACATTACCACATTGAAATCAGAATATATAATTTAAATATATTGACATAATCAATGCTTTATCAAAACCATTTTTAATACCAATATACGTAAAAAGGTATATGGTATTTATTTCTATTTTGAAAACATTACGTCCTGTTAAGGATACCAAATATCAAATAATGTTGTGGCAGCGGGAAGGTCATTTCCACCGCATGCGTTAAAAAGAAACATTCCATTTTGTCATTCAATAAAATGATATATAGAAAAAATATTCCATTTATATGAAATTAATTATTAAAGGGATTATTACACCATATAAATGAAAGACTTTTATAAATCAAAAAAAGCCCCAAAGAAAGGACATTTGAAACGATGTCCCTTACCTTATGATTGAATCATCAAGTATATTCCTTTCTCTTCATGAATATTAAAATTAATTTAATTTAAAATTTAATCAGAACGTTTTTCATTTTTAATATTCCTTTTATATAACTTATTACCAAATTATAAAAAATTCATTATTATGTAAGTTAATATTAGTCATTTTTTCAATAGTAAGTACTTGAGTTCAAAATAAACTTGTTATAATTAAAAATTGTCCATGTGGTAAAAATTTCATTATGTCTATAATTATAATAATTATTTAGATTAAATATATATCATATATATTCAGAATATATGTATTTATAATACTCCATAACATTTGGATATAAGAAATGAAATGCACCATTAATGGAGATGGTAAGCCGTACATACGCATGAATGCTACTTTTATTTCTATTTCATATTTAATAGAATGAAAAAATAATTAGACATATGTATTTTATAATTATAGTATAATATAATATTTTATATATGTTACAAAATTTAATTAATAGCATACTCTATATGTTCCCTGTATGTCATGGACGAGTCAAATCACTTTGAGGGGGAAGTAGTCCGTATTTTCTCAAATGAAATTATTGTGTCTACACATCATGAAAACCATAATTGAATGTTGTAAATATAATTTACATTAAAATAGAGACAATATAAACATAATATATATCATAAATATTTACATTTCTATAATAATGGCCATAATGACAGGTGGTAGGGGAAAATAGTAACATCATCATTTCGCGAGGCAGCAGTAGACCTTATAGAGAAACAGTATGTTCATATCTATTTGATAGAGATTTTTGTATATTTTGTTTAAATACTTCTCATTATAATATCCTAGTATATTTACTAAATATTTTTTGTTAAAAAATAATGAAATAAAGAGAGTATACAGGAATGGAGAAGGAAAATAAATTGATGATGCTTAATAGAATACATTACCTCAAATCAGGTTACTCCATTTGATTTAAGCTAAAATGATATATTGAATTTCCTTCAGCCCAAGTTAAGGATTATAGGAGTAATATACGGATTTTTGAAGCTTATTGGAGTAGATTTTGGATGATCCATTTTTCTTGATAGGTTTTACTAATGGTTAGAGGTGGTGGCCTTTTATAAGAGGGAGGATGGGTACATTAGGAATGTCTTGAAATATTCTTTTATTATATACTGAATTTCAATTCAAAAAGGTCCAAAACTAATTAAATTATAATATAAGATTATTATTGTTATAAATACTCTCAAAAAATAGGTTTTATAAAATTTTTGGTTTCAAATTTAACCATATCATTTAGCTTTATCCCTTAGTTAACTAATTTGACTTTTACCATGTCTTCATGAATATTCATAATATATGGTTAGTATAGTTACCATAAAATTTCAATATAACTTCAAGTTGTTAATTAATGGCATTTTAAACACTATATATGTCATTTGGACTAATATTATATTTTTTGGACTATTATATCATTTAGTAAAATATTTTTTTAAACTCATTTATGTCATTTTTTATACTATTCATATCACGACCTTTTAAAAATCCATAACAACTTGATTATTTAAAAAAACATCATTAATTTGAAGAACTAAAGTCATAATAATCCCTAAAATTAGTGCATAGCAATAAAATTTCAGAATAAATTTATTTTAATATTCATAATATGATTTATTTAAATCATTCAAGAATAAGGTAAACACGACATCATCATTGTGTCATAAATAAATTTATTTATATAATGTCCAAAAATTAAAATAAAATACTATGATGTATTAATTAGTTTTACCTTTATAATTAATATTTATAGTCTAAATTATCACTTATATAACCCCATATAAAAAAATTACTAAAAGAAATATGTTTATGTAACATTTTTCTTTATATTAAATTTATTTTATAAAATATAATTTTCATCTCTAAGTGTCTCCATGGGGTCCGAAAATCGAACCAATTATTTCCATGGTCGGAATTTATCATCCTATATTATTACAATATATGTTTTGTTAGTTTAATATTATTATAGTATTTATTTATCCTTATTTACCATATTTATCCTTTAACTATGGTAAATAAAATAATTACTACAGTTACTATTCATAATGTCTAGAAATAAAAGGTAACTATTTAAAAAATTTAGAACTCCTGGTTCCAAATATGCAATACATTTTTTCAAATTCAAAAAATTGAAGTTTTGTAATTAATTACAAATTAATTTCCCTTTTTGAAATAAAAAAATTGGGTTTTAAGAAGTTACAACTATCAAAATAATGACACGTGTAATTGTGAAATTTAAAAGTGAAATTACCTCAAATGGCTATAATTGGATTAAGTAAAAATAATATAATCCAAATATACTGTAATGTAAATTAAAATTATTATCAAAATATATAAATAAATTTGATGAAAAGATAGTTTTGAATTAATTTTCTGTATTCTTTATTATTCATTAAAAATAAACACTATCTTAAAAATACCAAAATGGGAACCAAATTAAATTTTGATTTCCCACTACAATAAAAGAAGTTTATTTTGTAACATATATAATATAAAAGTGAAAAAACAAGATTTAAAAAAAAAATTCAAAAAAAAGTTGGTTAAACTACGTTTTAAGAAAACTACTTCTTTTATACGTAAAAGTTGAGTTTGTTCTTATATCATATATAGATAACATATAAGATGATTTTAAAACAATACATTGAATATAAAAAAATAAATTATGGGTGATATGAAAAAAAAATTATAATCTTTTTAATATGTTTCTATAAAAACACATACATTATTTTCAATTGGTTTTTATTTTAATTTCATTTAAATTTGGTAACCAATGATTCATTATTTAAACATGTCTGAAGAAAACTTCCAAATTCCATTGATATTATTCATTTCCTCCATTACAACATCTAGGAGTTAATTACCATTTAAAATAATAGTAGTATTGTTTAATTATTTTTTGGCATATCTCAATGTTGTCTGCAATGTAATTTTTCAAAGAAACCCCATGTTGCATATCGAGTACGCTATATAAAAAAGATTCCTCTTTTTTGTAAAATTAATATCTTCACAAAAAGTAATATTTTATTACAAAAATTATTACTCTATAAATTTATGGGTCATTACACCACATTTCATGTGACAACCAACTTCTTCTAGTGAGATTGCAGTTCATAAACCCACATCCAAAGGGAGAAATGCATTTATCACATACCACTGGTCAATGTGATGTGATGGTCAGTATGACACTATTGTTACATAAATTATTTAACTTATTGAAAATTATAAAAGGGTTTAGGTTGAATTTTTTTTGTCACTATTGTTTTTTTTGAGATTAATATATTGTTTTGGATAACTCTTGCTCAGTATTTTGATTTTTACTAATGTAAAAATAATGGGTGAATGTACTCATATCAACATGTGGAGTCATGTGGTACATTATTATTTTAATTAGGTCCTCGAGAATAAAAATATTCATATTAAGAAATTCATTTAATGGAGTAAAAAATTAATTAGAATCCTATTGAAGAAAAACTAAAGGATATAATTTTGATTATGAAAATCAAATGATATCAAGTAAGTATTTTTTATAGTGTTCTATAGCTTGATATAAAATGACTCCTTCTTCTCTATAAAAAGGATTATGCAACCAAAAATTATCCTATTACCTTCATTTATAATAAAGTGATGGTATTTTCCCAAATCCTAGATTTTTGGTTTTGTGGTTTTCTACTTTCTCACGATCGTTTAATATTTTGTGTCCATTGATCGCTATCACTATCCATATTTATTTGTGATTTTCATCCATTACCATATCTTCACTTTCAATAAAAGTTCTCACATTTTTAGACATAGAAACCTTATATTCTTGATGATATTCATATTTACCTTCTTATCTTATCAATGATATGTCTTGTCAGAATTTTGATGATATGGGATTCTAAGAAGAAGGTTTCCAATTTTCGATCCCCTGATTTCCAAGAGAGAATTCAAATTGTGAGGAAGAAGTTTTTTAACATGCGGAGAATGTAACACCCTCTAATTTGGAAATTGGTTAATCTTGTTTGATATAATATATGAAACACAAAACTAACATTATTTTTTAATTTTACACCAAGTATAATTATAATTATTCTTATTATATAAATTCAATTTCTTAAATATCTTGAAATGCACACAACCCCGAGTCTAAATGCACATTAATAAAGAATAACATTGTAACATGGACGTAAAATTAGATTGTATGAATTGAAAAAAATTCAATTATGAAAAATATATCTTTTACTCATCTAAAAATAAACTCATTGGTCATATATGGATTATAAATAAAATAAAAATAATTTGAAATAAAAAAGAAATGCTTTCTAAAAAACATTATGTTTCGAAAAAGAGGATTTTTAATGGTTGGTGCACTTATTTCAAGATAAAGTATAAAATAATTAACAAAACTGATTTTATAAAATTTAATTAATTGTTAAAATAATCATGTAAAAATTATCTTAGATTGTATTTTTATAATTTTCTAAAAATATTATTTTTTTGATAAATATTAAAAAGTATTAATTTTTATAAAACTTTTATATTTTCAAATTAATTTTTTAAAAATATAAATTATATTTTAATTTTTATTATATAAAATTACTTTAATAATAATATTATTTAACTAATTTAGGTAACTGTGGTAAAATTCAATTTTTATTTCAATATAAAATCTAATTATACTTATAAACAACATGCTTTATAAAACACCCTTTTCATCACGTTTGGGGGTTTTATTTAAAATTAAATTCAACCACATCAATGAATTCAATTTCATAAAATAGATTCTATATTTGGAATCAAAATAATTTTCATTGTAGCAAAATATCAACATTGATTTTGGGAATAATGAAAATTAAATTGGTAAAAATAATTATTTATAGAGGATAAGGTGATAACTTGTTTATCATGGGGTTAATCTAAAACAAAAATGCTTAAAATGGCATCAAAACATTTCCAATTAATATTTTATGGAAATATATTGACCATATATCATATAATCCTTAATAATGTTCCATTTATAGGATTTATTTTGTGTGAAAATATTTTGTGTAACTTTTTTTAAAAAAAATTCCAACTGTGTCCTCTTCCAATCTTATTAATTGCCACTCAGTCTTCTATCCTCTTCACACTTCCAATGCAATATATTTTATAAAATATATACCCAAATAAATTCTTTATATTACTCTACACATCCTAGAGTTATTTTTTATTATATATAATATCGAGAATTAAATTTTCTATAAACCTACAAATGTTGTCCATAGAATAGTTAATGTTCTTGTCCATGTGTTTTCATTTTACATATTATTCTAACACCATAAATTCTTCTCCAAAATTTCAAAAATAATATATCCGGTATATAATTTATACTTTTAAATTATTATGTTAATTTATTAACCTATATATATCACTACATGCATAATATGGGAAATGAAACAGTCAATCGTGTGAACAGTGGACTACAACCTTGCGAGGTGATGTAATTCGTTTTTCATCACCAACAATCATGGTTTTATATAATTATGAATTTAATATATAAAAATAATATAAATGAAAATAATATAAATTTTCAATTCTAATATTACATATTGCTTCTTACCATCCAATCTGTTATAAAATGATAATGTCACTCGTGCATTCGTGTGGACTACTGCCTCCAATACGTGACTTTGAATGATTTTCAATTTATTTTGGAATTTATGGTAAAAAGTTTGGTTTTATATTTCCCAAGACCTTAAAATATAGATATTACATAAATTTATATGAATATTTATTTCATTATAAAAAATTATGCTCGATGATAGTAGAGGTTTAGGGCCTTTGTAAACTGAGAAACAAAAACAACATGTTCAGAAAATATTTACATTATCTCCCACTTATATTTTCAAAATTTGATAGAATTTAGAATATCATATATAACACTTTTATTCGTAGGCATTAGAAATGTAACCTAATGAGAAAAGGTTGATCTCAGATACTCACTAAGGGTAAACATGGACGATAGCAATGTATTATCTTATGAAGGAAAAAGATAAGAAATATGGGTATGTGATTAAGAGCATAGCATACCAAGTTCATACCCAACCTATCATGGATCATAAACAAGAGTCATGGATTAAAAAATTAACATTAACCATAATAGTTAAAACACATCATAAATCATTATTGAACCCTATTTTCATGTCATAAATGTGTGTCACATCATCATAAGTATAGAATAACACTTCATATATCAATTCTAGAAACTGAGGCTCATGAATCAGGCCTTATCACCTATTTCTCCAAATGGATCAAGAACATCAACTTGTGTCCCATTACAGATCAAGCACATTGAATTGTTTCCTATAACTATCCCATGATATATAATTAATTACCCAATGCATTGGTTAAACATATTGGTATCACCCATGAGTTAATTAAAACTATACAGATGATTTCCATATGATCATAAAGAATTCATCACATGAGAAACCTTGTATGAAATGAGGGTCATAAACACTTCATCACATCCTCACTCAATGAAAATAAATAGGTTTCATAAATATCATTACATCATAAATGTAATCCATTCAAATGAATAATATGAATTGTATCCTTGGTTTTTATCAACGGTAAAAAATAAATAACATCAATCGAAATCATCTTAGATGGAAACATATTTTTAAAAATATTTATGGAAATAATTATTTATGAAAATGTCCAATCACTTATGAATTAATTTTTTTAGGAGCCGCATAATTAGAAAGGAATACATTTTCATGAAAAAGGACTTTGTATTCTTGTAAAGTCCAATTCAAAATAGTAAGGCCTCATGATAGAAAGAAATTTAAATTTTTGTCATATAATTTAAAAAACACTCCATCGATATAACTTTTTTCGATAAGTTACAATGATCCCTATTTAGAAAACAAACAAAAATATTCTTTTTAAATCATTTCATAATTATTTTACCATAGGTAAAAGTAAAATTAAATATTCATATTATTATAATGAAAAAATTATTTATATATTTTTACACAAAATGTAATTGGAAGATAAATTTTGCCCAATGGATAATTAAAATAAAAAATTCCTAAATATTGGTGATATTTTGAAATAATATCTTACAAAATTATAATCAGTTGAATTGTATGCCCCCTAAAAGAAAGAAAATTAAATGGATTATAAAATAACATATTTTTCAGGATAAGACTAATAAAATAAAATTGTCGAAATTATATATACTATACATAAGAAACAAGTAGTATATAAATAACATGTCCCACATAAATAAAAGTGAGACCAAAATCCCTTACTTCATGTCATGCCTTTCCATGTTCGTGTTCGAACCTCCTCCTCTTTCAAATTTAACATTCATATCTCCTCCAATGGACTCTATATATTTTACTTTGGGATGATCAGTACGTCTAAAATATAGATAAAGAAGTGGAGAATAGACTTTGGTATTGTTGGGTCAATCTACAGTAATCAATGTGGTGAAATGTGATTGGGGAGGAGGTTTTGTTTTATAATGATGGCGATGAGTAGTTTTGGAATTTTATCAAAATATTAAATTAAAATAAATTAAATCTCAATTAATATACCTCTAAATCGAAATAAATTTAAATTTAATGTGGGAGTACATGTTAATACCAACTACTAATAGGTTTTATATAGATTTTGGTGTAATTTTAAACCTAATCATTTTGATTAACCCAAAGTGAACCAATTTTAATTTTAACTACTGTAACAACATTTTCAATATTAATAGGTGGAACTATTTTTAAATATAAGGTTTCAATTAAATTGTAAATTCTTAAGTTATTATTATATAGACCAAAATTTATCCCATGTATCCTTATTTATGAATTTTATGCTTTTTATCTACATTAGTAAAATATAATTTTCATAAAAAATCATTTGGATCAATTTTACACTATTAATTACATTGAAATTTATAAAATTAATTCTAGGAGATAAAATCGAAAAAACTAATTTACGAAACCCCTAATTTTTAATATTGACCTATAATATTTGTTGATAAACTTACATAGTTCATATTATATTTATTTTAGTAATATAAATATCAATTAATTAAATTTTTCATTAATTGAACAATTACTGCAAAATCATTGTATAATTATTTACTATAATTATTTCTTCATGAAATATTAAAAAAAATTCTATGATTTATATAATCATTTTATCATCCAAAATAATATTATAGTTGAGAATATCTTCTATTTAACCCCATACTATAAATATCTATTATCTATTCTACAGAGCATCATATTCCTTACACTTGATGGCTACTTCACTATCATGCTTACATGTGCTTCTCTCTATGCACTCCTCTTTCCTAAAAATCATGATGCCATGTTATCTACACAACCTTACCTATGGCTCCTCCATGTCTTTAGACTCAAACTAGGGCTCTGGTTCTGACTACGCCACATCCTCCACGTTCTACATCATCGCCTGTTACATATCCTTTGACTCAATCTCCTACACATCCTATGCCTCCTCCGTGGACTCCTCCTAGGTATCCACTCCTTCATCTCCCCCCCCCCCCTATTCTCCTCTTACCCATTAGTATTCGCCTCTACCTCAGTATCGTCCGCTGCCTCCTCCTCTCCCGTTAATGATCTGAGTTTCCAGGGGTTCATCGGAGATGAGATCATTGCGATTTATAAACCCTTATGCCTATAAAATCAACCACATTTGATCTCACCATCTTCTCTACGTCTTCTCTTCATTTTAGGCCCTCTATACCACCCTAAATTCTATTTCTTCCATATTCCAGCTCACATCTTGTGATCTGTTTTTCTCTGCAGACACCTATTATCATTCAGGGTAACCTCATAGAATGTGATTTTGTTACCTACAAATCACAACCACTGCACCCTTTCAATCATATTAGCTCAAATAAAAATTGAAAAACCCAAAAAATATATCATTTATTCTTCTCATCATCTATTTTAAGCTCACCCCGCGCCTCTCCCTCCGCCTCCATAACTTTTGCCTCTACCTCTTCCTTTCATGTCGTCCTTGTCTCTGGTATCTAACTATCCCGTACCATTCTATTCCACCTATGTATCCACATAGAGCTTCCTCTAACTTTTAAATCTCTATATCTCTTGGTATTATACATGGTTTAATTTTTCCTTTTTTTACTTTCATTTGATTTCATATGTGACTTTTTTTCACATTTCCTTAGTATAACCAAATAATATTGTTAAAATTATTCAATGTGAATTATAGTGTTGAAATCAATGGATTAGTGATGGGTTATCTATAGACGTTTATAATTTGTGCATGCATGACATTGTTGACATCATATGTAAGAATTTTGATATTATAATCCCTCAAAGATTGTTTTATGTATATACTTTTATTTTTTATTCTTATAAATCATAATTTTTATACTATTTTATATTGTAGTTAGAACTTATTTGACACTAATTCAAACTATTTCACATTATTTTTTAATGAGGTTTTCAATAAAAATAAAAATGATGATTCATTGCATCCCATCTATGGTTGATGTGATGGAATATTATAGGAAATATTTAATAAACATGGGATTTGGTTTCATGAATAAGAGCTCAAATAAATCAAAAGAATGTATGTTCCTTTGTTTCATTCTTTTTTGATATTGAAATGGAACATATTTTTTAAATGTTACTAATACTATAAAGACCCTCCCTTCATCCTGCTGATATTTTATTTACTCGTCTGTACATGAAATCGATCTCCTGTTGATAAGTATCCAATTTTTTGGGTGCAATTTTATTCTTGTCATATGAATGATTTGATATTCTTCATGTAATATGTAGGTGTTGATGTTAATTTATTTCAGGTCATTCTTTATGTTTCCTTCATCATGGAGTCCCACTAGAAACTGTTCCCTCACAAAATGGAATAAACCTTTACTGCTTCTACGGTTTTTTTATTATCGGAAGTGGTGTTAATTTGTTTAATGTTCATATTTGTTGGTGTGATTCTCCTTTGCTGTGAAGTTATATTACTACTATGAGAATTTTATTTTATTCACTCTTGGTTTGTTGATTTTAATATATTCTCTTTCAATTGGTTATTTTTTATTCTCTATGAAATGATAATTATTTACATCAAAATTCTTTAATCAAATTTTGAATTATTCTATATTTCAAACTATATTTTTAAGTGAAGGTTCCACACCGTGGGTGAAAAGCACAAAAAAAATTATATAAATGCACAACAATTTCTAAAGTAGTAGTAAAATTCCATGAAAAGGATTTCGACTAAGAAGTATTTTGTTTAGTGTTTCATATTTCCAAGTATATTGAAAATTGTCACCTTTTTCATTTACTAATATATCTCTATATTTTAATTATTATAAACAAGTTACAATAATTTTTTTCATACATTGCATTGATCCAAAATTTCCTTAATTGGTTATATTGTTAATTTTATTTTTATATTTTTACTTATGTGACCTAAATCAATATTCATGTACCTCTTCCATGTTTCATTGTAGTGATGGATAAGACGAAGAATATTCATTTCAATTGAGAATGCTACGGGGATGAAAAAAATGATATTATACCATGATACCATATTATCATTCTGGATTGATGACTTCTATCAAATGATTTGAGTCCATTTTAAAATAAATTTATATTATACATACATTTTTTAGACCAAAGGGGTTTATTTTTTAGTTTATACAGATGTAATTTGAAATGGTATATTTTTCATGGCCACTATAGGATAATTTTGAATGAGTAGCTATACACATCTCTAGGTTCGGTCTATATTTTGTTCGTTGAAACAAATTCATGAGAGTCTATATTAATAATTTTCATGTAGCTATATTAGTTCCCTTTATTATCACTATTAGAAAAAATCAAAGGTAAAATGACTCTCTATTTTGATGTTCACCACACCTGAAAGGCTGTTCAATTAAAATTTCACTAAAATTTAAAATTTTGACCAAACTGAATGTTTTTTAGCCACCCAATGCACTAAATTCATTTATCAATAACAAATTAAAGTGAAAAAAACACACTTCAAAAGTGTAGGTAAGTCACCCATAACATTTTATATACCTACATTATAACCATGCATTAAATGATTTTTCATACTCCTAGTATTATTCTACTATGAATAATTTTACTAAAATTCCATATATTTATTTATAGGAATTATAGTGTATGATTTCTCTAATGTCATTGGATTATTTTTTTACTCTTTCAATACCTAATAAAATGGTGTTTTCTAATATAAGTATTTAGTAACACACTACTCATTTTGTTTGAAGTCTATATGGTTTTCCCTCTAAAGGAATGTCATGTGGATCTATAGTGAGACACTCAAGATGATTAAGATAGATTTTATTAGTGTAGGGGATATGTTGTGACCCTGTTAGTTCAATGTAGGCATTTTATGTATTTGTGGAAAAAATTTTTTTTGTTTTCAATGTTTAGGTTAAGTTATTTAATTAGCCTATATGAATCAATGGGGATTCTTAAAGTAGTACCCTATCATTTTGAATAAGGTCTTTACCATTTCCCTGTTAATTTTAGTTATCATTTTTATACTCCAGGAATCCCTTTTCTAGTTTTTCATTTGAAATTTAACGTTTAGTTTTAGAGTATGATTTGATAAACATGTACCATTCCTCAGTGGATTATGTTTTGATTATTTATTTCATATATTTTTATTGTTTATATGGATTGTAGAAGTTGGCCTGACTATTATTTAGGGTTTCACTTGTATTTGTATATAGTTTTAAGAATTAAACCAGTCTGAAAATTAGCTTCTTTAATAAATAATTAACAAGGAATAGTTCTCCAAGTGTTCATTTCAAATAAATTTATCTCTGAACATGTCTATTTATTTGCATGCCTATTTTTAGAGTTTTTTTTTGTTTTTATTAAATTTTTTTCTTGGTTGATGTTTTAAAATCCATATTCTAGGTTTGACCAAATCCTATAATTAATTATTAGTTTTGTCTTGAATTAATTATAAATTTTTTAAACATATTTTATCAGGCCTGTGTTAATACAACTGATTGTACTTGCTCGGGGAACATTTAGAATCCTAGAGGGACTTCTACAAATTTAATGAATTATGAATAGAATACACAAATGGATATGGAAAATAAAAAAAATGATCCTTATGAGGATTACTTAGTTGTAATTACTCAAAAAATGAACTAAAGTGGTGACATTAGACGAACATATCATGATTCCACAGCTGATAATCCATTTCCTTCAAATTTCTAATTTTCAAGGCCCTCCTCTCCTCCAATAACATCTTCTCCTCATCCTTTCTCACCTTTTCATAATTATTTTTCATGAAATTTTCTTGATTTGGCATCATTATCATCTCATTTTTTATCTAATTTTGGAGTTACAAGAGTTGAAATTATAGATGAGGTGGCTAATGAGATTCATATAAGACACCAAGTAGATCACAATAGGAATCTATTGGTTGTGACATTGTATAACCATAACATTTAATGTGATTTAAAAGGACCACGAGCTTTGATAGATGCATATGGAAATGGAAATGGAAGGAAGTTAGTTCATATTGGACCCTTTGATGCAAATAGTATAGGATGTAATGTGGTCGGCCAAGAGAACATGGATGAGTAATGAAGAAGAAGAGTATAATAGGGAATGACTTCAAAAATGGGGTTTGACCTATAAGTTAGTCATTTGACTACTCTATCTTAGCTACCATCTGATTAAAACCCATTCAAGATTCCCATGGAATGTTGCTTTTAGTGTTTGGATTTCTGATTTATTAATTTAGTTTTTGTTATTTTGGTTTAATTAAGAGATGAAATTGATAATTCCCATTTTTTTACCCATGTGTAAATGCAATAGGTTAAAATTTCTCTTTGTGAACTTTTTTAATTGGATATTTCTGTCAAAAAAAGTCATTATCGCACCAAAGTATATTTGGAGGTTTTTATGTAGTAAATCATGATGAATTTATTAGAACTCTTTTAAAATCACTTACATCTATATACATAAATTTATTTAACTTATATTAAAATCCACGCATCTATAAGTATATAGAATGATGGAAAGTGATGTGTATATCTTGTCATTGTCATCATCATTATCCCAATAGATTGATCCAAGAGTGTTGAAAATAATCGATGGAGTGGAAATATTGTTTATTGTAGTGAGAAAAACTTGAGGGGGTACATTTTTTTAGATAGAAAAAAAGCTCTAGATAAATTATTGAGCTCCTGATATTGAGATTATATGAGGGAAAGAATTTGGGTCAACTTTTATAAGAACCCAGTTCTTATTCTTGAGGTGTGGGTTTCTTCTTTTCCTTTTTCCTTATGTGTTTTTTAGAATATAAGAAAAATTGATAAAAAAATCCCAAATATTTTGGGTACACACCATGTACTTTTCCACACTCCATCTACTTTGTCCATGTAGGAGGAGTATACAGGGCGAGTAGGCCTGTCAGCGATGAAGGGTGTAAAAACTGACAATACACTTTCTATATAGTATATACATGATATGTCATCAGTCAGCTAGTGAACAGTAAAATGGCGGAATTATCCCCTAGAGAAATGGTAGTACACTCCTTGTACTCAGAAATACATGTCGTGTAATCAATTTGATAGATGAACAGTGTGGCGAGGAAAATTAGCCACAATAGGAACAATTAAAAAATGTAAAGTACACATTGTGTAATTGAGAGTATACGATGTGTAGTTGTGTTTTATTGTTATAAACTAGAAATAGCATCCTTTTTCAATAGAGGAAGCATAGAATGCCTGGGAAGCCATGGGAGAGAAGGCCAGACCTTGAAAGAGCTGCCGACTGAACATCGGGTCTCTAATTCCTTCGTTGACAATCAGGTTTGGACCGCATGGGTAAGCACTTCCCTCTCCTTTGTGTTTCCTTCCAATTGGTACCCAAGGGGATGTTATGTGGGTTTGAATGGGTTATCTTTCTTCCCAAATCTAAGTAATTCTCAGATGTTTGGTGAGCCATTGTTCACGTATAGATCAGTGGAGATCGAGGTAGGTGGTCTAGTGTATAATTCCAACTATTGAGTGTTTTTGTGTGCTGTTGTGTTGTGATCCCATGTTTGGGGTGTCTTATGGATGGGGCCTTGACTGTTTAGATTCCTAAAATTGCATAGGTAATCTAATTTATATATATATAATGATATTTGGGATCATTTCCTTCATCCAGGGCCACCCCATGGGTGTATTTCACTTGTTTAGCCATTTGGCCAGGATACCCATGGGTATACCATGATTATAGCATTATTTGAGTTTTCTTGAAAGAAAATGTATATAAATTTCTTTCTTATGTGTTGGGCTTGACCTAGTTAATTTCTTAGCCTGAGGACAGTGTTTCTCTTGGTCTGAGGGCATGATCATTTAGCTTGATGGCGACTTTTCTCATGTCTGTGGGCCGTAGCTTTTATGCCTGTGGGTGACATCTCATACGCCTAAGGGAAATATTTGTTATGCCTGTGGAAAGTCACCTGCGGCTTTCTATTATGATTACTTGTGGGTAAGGATTTTCATTTCCATGGAAAATGATTACTTTGAATAACCACTATGGTGATTTATTATGTTGTACCCGCCAAGTTAAGAACATGCTAAACATTGGTAAATAATTAATAAAATTACAATGTAACTAGTAGAGATATTTACTTTTGAGTAATGCATAGTTTAGTGAATTTTTTATTGCACACTGTTATTTCACATATTCACTAAAAGATGGGAACAAGCCTTTGGTGGTTGCCTATTGGGATTTATTTCTCACACCGTATTTAGGTCATGTTTAGGGCCCAAACCGATTATATTTTTGCTGGTGTTGATAAGGGAAAGAGTCCCTATATAGATACTTGATTGTTATAGAGGAGTGGGAGAGCATGGGACTGAGATTAGGCTGGTGATGCTGTTGAGTTTCTATTGCACTATTTTTTTTATTTGTATCACATGTACCATGTACTGTATTATTCTAGATTGTTGTGTATCCTGTTATGGATTCTTTCATTGAATTTGGGACATATTGCATCATCATATATATATGACTACTATCATCTTTTACTGTTGTATTGTTTTTCATTTTGGTTTGGTATTGTTTATTGCTCCTTCTTTTAGTATGTTTGTATTTTCTCCACTGCACTACACGTTGTCAAGTGACAGCATAGTTTCCCCACTATTAGACTTAGGCCCTCACTTCTAGTCGGTAGCCTCTGGCGTTTGGGGAAATGTGATTGAGGTTATGTTACCATCTGGGTTCGGGGAACTCTTTGTGTGGCACCTGGATCTGGGATGTTACAAAGGGCCATCATAGGATATATTTTCTTCTTAACATACTGTTTGAAACCTATAGTCAAGGATATGATGGAATAGGTACTTGGTAATAAGTTGTGTCCGGGAGTATCTAACACATGTACAGAGAAAATCCAATTATCTGATGTTTCAATTTTTCATCTTTTTCAGTTTTACAATTGATTTTATTTTACCATTGGGTGACACACTTGTGGTGGCTGTTATATTTTTATACTTTGGTTCTATTTAGTCGCAACCCGATGAGATGAGGGGATTCCATCACAAGAATTATTTAGGAACAAGTTAGAATCACATGCTATGCACAGTTTCCAGGCCATGCAGTTGCTTTATGAACTCAATGTTGTTGTGATAGATGTTGTGCTAGTAAATACATGTCGTTGTGATAGTTTCCTTGATAAAAATACCTTTTATTTGATACGGTTTGGTTGTATGAGGATTGTAGAATGAACGCAAAACATTGGTTTTTAAGGAGTATGGGACCTCATTGAGTAGCATTTAGTGGATCATTGACATTATTACTTTGTTTATACCATATATAACATGCCACCCTTTGATTCCTGGGGAGTATGGTCCCTCAAGGATAGAAATTTGGCATTTAGTTGTTCATTTCTATGTTTTTCTGGGCTCTGGAGTAGTTTCTATGGCTTATTGTCTTGAAAACCCTAGATTACATGCCATGTAGTTTCGACTACACACCATGTACTGTTCTGTTCTGGATAAAATGAATTTTTATTCACATCGTGTACCAGATATACACGTTGTGTAGTTTCTACCTGTGTCATAGGCCGTGTGGGAAGAAACACGGTATAATGAAACATTGAGGGAACATGTCGTGTACTGATTTTACATGTCATGTTGTGTTGTGTAATGGCCCGGACCTCTCCGGCCAATTCCTTTGTCAAAAAGAAGGTCAAAAAGTGTTCTGGAGGGTAAAATGGACTTTTTCCACACTTTCCTGAATTTTGAAACTACAGGCCGTGTAGTTTAAGTACACGTCGTGTACCCTCTTTTTGGGTATACCCCGTGTCACAGTCCATGTCCTTGCCATGTGAAGTAATTTAGTAAATGCCGTGTAGTGTAACTACACGCCGTGTACCACCTTGTTGGGTATACCCCGTGTTGACGGTCGTGTCCTTGCTGTGTGGAATAATGGGTGCAGGACGTGTGTCCAATACTACATGCCGTGTAGTCCTTCCCTGCATACGCATTACCAGTCAATGGTCGTGTGCCATGTTGGAGCTGTGTCCTTGCCGTGTGCAATAAATGGGTACATGTCGTGTGTCCAAACTACACGCCGTGTAGTCCCTCACCGCGTATGTGTTAGTCTCAAACCATGTGTTGACCAGTCAACGGCCGCAGAGCCGTGTTGGAAGAAGCGTGGAGACCGTGTGAAATAATCGAGTACATGATGTGTACTATAAAGTACACGCCGTGTACTTTTGATTTTCTTGCCTATAAAAGGATGGGTCCGCTCCTCCTTTCTACTCACCCCTCCCCTCCCCTTTCCGCTGAGCAGAGTTCTCCCAAGAGACTCGAAGGCTCTTTCGTCCATAACTTCTGCGTCTGAGGTCCGATTTACGATCCATCAGTAGCCACGGGATCGTAAAGATGGGTCGGAACTTCCAAGCTTGGATCTGTTGTCTTTCCTTCGACCTTTCCTTTCCGACATCCACCAGAGGAGGTTTTTCCGGGACCCGACAGAAGTGACGGACACTGACAGACGTCTTCTAAGGTTGATCTGGGGGAGCGTTGCAATCGGAACATATTGAGGTAGGGATCTGGCATTTGTCTCTCTCTTTTGTGCATCATGTGGGGTGGGTATCCTCTTGTTTTTGTGATATATGGTGGAACCAATAAAAAAATATAATAAATGGCTTATATAACGGGGATGGGAAGTTTGTGAATGTAGTTACATTATTTATATCATGTGATATTACGTTGTGAATGAGATGATGCCTACTAAAAATCATGGTCGTTGGCGGCCTTTGCTTACACAATTAAATGTCGCCCTCTCCTTTTGGATTTTCTTATTGATGGAAACATTGTGGAATGTGGAATTTGGTTAATCACGTAAAGTTGACTGTTTAATATCTGGATCCCTAATGTGATCACCCCGGTTAAACAAAATGGAATAATGAACATGTGGGTGTTGGCTTGGATATGTGGCATGTGATAGGGATGTTTTCTGGATTGTTGGGGATAGGGTGAGCAGTGGGGCTATGGTTGACATGGTTGTTGGTTTGTGTGAATGTTGTGTTGGTAATGGGAAACAGGGCTGTGAGAAATGGTATTAAAGGGATATTGATGTACAGGTTTCGGTGTTTTGTGGTTATGGTGTTTGGCAGCAGGGATGTAGGGATGGTCTTGTTTGTGAATGAATAGTGGGTTATGAATAATAAATAGAAAGTGGAAGAGTTAATAAATGGTGGGTCATGGTAATAAAATGGGATTTATAATCAATGGGTTGGTTGGTTGATATGAAGGACTTGGTTGTGTTGCTTGTGTTTTCCTAACTTGATTTGTGGATGGCAGGGATATGTTTTAGGAACGATTGATGTGGTTGGTTGTGTATAGTTACCCAATAGTTAAGGAACTAAATAAACTAATTCTTCTAAAACATGAAAACCTAAATGGGGTTGGGGTTGTTTGTTTTATGCATGTTTTGTAGTAGCCGTGCCGAGGCACCTGCTTAGTTTCTCTATTTAGAAGCCGTAGGTTGGGCTGTATGGTTGATATATATATATATCTGTATCTTTTGTGTTTTATCACACCCCACCCATGTTGAGCACTTAGTGCCGAACACTCCCATTTCATGGGAGAGGGTGTTTTCCCCATAGATACTATCTCCTTCTTGCTCCTTCTCCCCTAGGCTGTGATGGCTTGAGGCGACCGTACACCTAAGATTCTTCGTGTAGGTTTCTATTGGGGTGGCTTTATCCCAAGACTCTTCGGGTAGGTTCTACTATTTCCCAAGAATCATCGGGATGAGGCCCAGGTGTGTGAGGGCGGGAAGAGTGTGGAAGCGTCAGGACGGTTGTCGTTAGGAAGAGCGGCTAACTGAAGGGAAATGGTGTGGTTTACCCAATAATCTTGCTCTTATATACTACTACCTGTTGTGATTGTGTTTTTTGGTGAGTGTGGCTGGTGAGGATGGGTGGATATAGTTCCTTTCTAGGTTTCTTCTGTTGTTCTCACGGGACATTAGGATGTCTCCCCACTTGTGCACTAGAGCTTTAGGTTTACCGAATGAGTATATTTTTATGCTCACCCTACGTTTACTTTCAGCTTTCCAGGAGGACTACTAGGGCCGTGCGGGACCCTACTAGTCGGACAGTTGGAGTTGTTGTTGTTGTTGTACTCTTGCTTTCTTTTGGTAATGTACATTTAGCTTTCTTGTACTTGTACCTTGTTATAAAATTGTTTAAACATGCATGTGGGTTTGGTTTGGGTTTATTTATATAGACTTTTTCTTTTCCATTTCGGTGGTTGACTTTTCCTATTTCCCGATCCTAAATAATAAAAAGGGTAATGCCTCCCATATTTGTGAAAACTCATACCCTTGGTTCTAGCCTCCACCCTAGGGCCTACTGGAGGCGGGACTCGGGGGTCATTATCTCCCTTTCACCATTGCCAACTCAGGATGGGCATCTTTGGTGGGAGGGGGTCATGATAGAATGGTATCAAAGGTGATGGTTAAGTAATAGGATGGAGTCTGGAGTTAGGCACCGTGAGGATTGCATGGGCTGGTAGGGAGACAATGTTAGTTAATCTTGGCACGTGACATAGGCCAGGGAAGACCGGCTAGGACGCGAGATTTTAGGGCCCCTCGTGATCCAATGCAAGGACTCTGAGCCTACAGAACGACCATGTGAGACTATATTGATTGTAGGGTAGAGACCCTAGGGAAGGTACCTTCATCATCATGATTATGTTTTACATGATTTTGGTGATCTAGGAAAGAAATTTAAATAAAATGATAAAATAAAACCTTGATATTTTCCTTACTACTTGGGATTAGGATATCCTTGTTTACCATACAGCTATGGCACCTGGACGTCATCCCAGGGTGGCTCAGACGGCCGAGGCCCAGCAGATTCAAGCGGTCGATCAGTTGAGGATTGACAGAGAGGAGGAAGATAGCCAGTGGTAGAAGACTCTTTGTTCTTTCCAGTGGAAGACCCTCAAGAAGTACGAGGGTAGTACTTAGGATACGTAGATGGAGGGGTTGCTCGAGGATCTAGGGATCTCTTTTACCTTGATCCGGGATCTGATGGAGTACTGGGTTCCCCTAGCAGTTAGTCAGTTGAGAGGTGCGGTGCGACAGTGGTGGACACTCTACCTCAGAGAGAGTATAGAGGCAGAGGTTCCATGGGATGACTTTGAGAAGGAATTCCGAGCGGAATTCTTCTTCTATGATCAAGGTGGAGAAGCAGCAGGACTTACTCTCCCTTTAGTAGGGGAGTATGTCGGTACGAGAGCTGGGGATCAAGTTCAAGGATCTCTTGCGCATTTCTCAAGATCTCTTTCTAGATGGGGAGTCTCGTGTGAGATGTTTGGAGGAGGCACATCGTCCTTCGCTTCGGTGTGCTATCACCCCCTTCACCCTTCCGACGTACTTGGCGGTACAGAAGAAGGTAGTGGTTTTAAATAGGATGCACTCTCTGGGAGGTGCACCATGTGAGGGGATCCATCCGGGCTCGTCGAAGGGGAAGGTAGTCAGTAGCAGGTCTCCTGCGATAGGTCCTTCCAGGTTCAGGCCAGTGTGGAGCAGGCCCCAACAGTTCCAGTTCAGATCTTCGGGTCCTCGTCCCTTTTTCACGAGCCCAGGACTGAAGTGTTTTTCTTGTAGAGGTTTCGGGAACGTCCAGAGTCGGTGCCCGACCCGTGCTCCGTACGGTGGGGGAGGGCAGGTTCAGTGCCCACCTCAGCAACACTAGATTTCGGCGAGGCCCTTCCAGCAGCAGTAGGACCATGCTCCTCTGAGGGAAGACTCTGTGGTAGGAGGCTGTCCTCAGAGTGCTCATCAGGGACCTCGACCAGGGCATGGTCGTGGAGGTGGACGACATCAGAGAGGCAGAGGAGCTGGGCGTGGACAGTTGCACGCAACAGAGTTGATAGCTCCGACAGAACCAGAGGTGGTGTGAGGTACTATTTGTTTGTTCAGCACTCTTGTTTCTGCTTTGTTCGATTCGGGAGCTTCGCACTCCTTTGTTGCAACTGGTCTAGCCCATTCTTTGGGACTAGACATAGAGAGACTTTACATACCACTAGTTCTGAGTACACCGGTTGGAGGCCAGACTAGTGTATCTTTTGTTTTCCGGGGATGTGGGCTGACATTGGGACCACATCGATCTAGTGGGGACCTTCTTCTGTTACAGATGTAGCCACATGATGTCATCCTAGGTATCGACTAGTTGTTTTCTGTTAGTGTCATTATCTACTGCATCCAGAGAAGAGTCGTGTTCTCCGACATGGATGGGTAGCACGTATCTTTTGTTGGTGAGAGGAGTTATCAGGTGGTAAGCCGGAATGTGAAGCATCTCCTTTCCTTGTTAGGTGGGTTATTAGTGGTTCCAGCTGATACGGAGATGATGGATGTCCCAGAGGTTGTTGGGGAGTTCCTTGATGTTTTTCCAGAGGAGGTTGTGACTCTACCCCCCCCCCTTGACATGACGTTGACTTCGGGATAGAATTACAGCTTGGTGCTCGTCCGATTTCGATGGCCCCTTATCGGATGGCACCTTCGGAGTTGCGGGAGTTGTGGATTCAGATTGGCGATCTGATGGAGAAGGGTTTTGTTCTACCCAGCATATCACCATGGGGTTATCCAGTTTTGGTCGTGAAGATGGAATATGGTGGTCTCAGGATATGCATAGACTACCGAAAGTTGAACCAGGTAACGGTCAAGAACTGTTACCCCCTTCTAAGGGTAGATGATCTATTCGACCAACTGAGGGGATCAGGTTGTTTTTCCAAGATTAATTTACAATCTGGATATCATCAGCTGAGGGTAAAGGACAGTGACATCTCGAAGACGACTTTCAGGTGCAAGTATTGTCATTTCGATTTTGTAGTGATGTCGTTTGGAGTTACGAATGCACCGGTCGTGTTCATGGGACTTATGAACTTTGTCTTCCGAGAGTTTTTGGACCGGTTCGTCGTTGTTTTTATCGATGACATCCTGATCTTCTCATGATCAGAAGAGGAGCACGTTGAGCATCTCAGGGCATTCTTGGAAGTCCTTCGACACCACCAACTATACGGGAAATTATCAAAGTGTAAATTCTTAACGTAATAAGTACACTTCCTTGGGCACGTAGTGTCTCAGCATGGAGTGTCAGTAGACCCATCGAAGGTGGAGGTAGTTGTTTCTTGGGAAACACCCAAGTGCATGGAAGAAGTTCGTAGTTTCATGGGGTTAGCAGGTTACTATCAGAGGTTCGTTTCGGACTTCTCTCGAGTTGCTGCTCTATTGATAGCTTTTACTAGGAAGAACCAGGTCTTCGAATGGAGAGAGCAATGCCAGAAGGCTTTTGACTACCTGAAGGAGAAGTTGGTCAGTGCTCTTGTACTCAGGTTTCCAGAGGAAGCGTTGTCTTACGAGGTGTTTTGTGATGTTTCTGGACTTGGTCTGGGGTGCGTGCTAATGCAGAAGAAGGGAGTGATCTGTTATGGGTCTAGGCAGTTATTCACTCACGAGCGTAACTATGCCACCCATGACCTAGATCTTGCAGCAGTAGTGTCCGCACTAAAGTTGTGGTGACATTACCTCTTTGGGGATCTCTTTGTGGTCTTCTCAGATCACAATATCTTGCATTATATCTTCTCCCAGCGTGACCTGAACATACAGCAGTGGAGATGGGGTGAGTTTCTCCAATACTATGACTTTGATATCTCTTACACTGAAGGTAAGGAAAACATTGTGGCTAATGCCCTGAGTAGGAAGTCGCATCAAGAAGTAGTTCAGGAATCCACTGATGCTTGGAAGGTGATGGGAGAGTTGGCTGCCTTGAACTTGGATGCCAGGGTAGAAGGTGTTAGAGGCTGTTTGTTTCAGATGACGGGGTATTCCTCCTTGTTGCAGTTGGTGGATGAGTCTCAGTGGGGGGACTCTGAGGAAGAAGTGATGTGCGATCGTTTCAATCAGGGGAACGCTCCAGGTGGATGGTCAGTGGACAGCCGACATCAGATGATTTTAAATGGAAGGTTGTTTGTTCCAGAGGCAATGCGTGAGGGAGTTCTTAGTGAGTTCTATAGCTCAGCCTTGGCAGTACATCCAAGAGTTTCAAAAATGTACCGCGGCCTGAGGGAATAGCTTTGGTGGCCCAGGGTGAAACGGGCAGTGGCAGAGTTTGTGGCTAAACACCTAGTGTGTCAGCAAGTGAAGGTTGAACACCATGTTCCCAGTGGGTTGTTTCACCCTTTAGATGTACCCGAGTGGAAGTGGGATGAAATCTCAATGGACTTCGTCACTGGACTACCCAGAGCTCAGGGTGGTTATGATGCTATCTGGGTAGTGGTGGATCGGCTGACAAAATCAGTAAACTTCTTAGCAATTAAGGAGTCAGACCAAGTGAGTGCCTTAGCACAGAGGTACATATACGAGGTGGTGCGTTTTCATGCAGTCCTAAAGACTATCATCTCAGATCAAGATACCCGGTTTACCTCATTAGTTTGGAGGGGGTTACTACATGCTTTTGGCAGTCAACTACACCTTAGCACTGCTTTCCACCCCCAGACTGATGGGAAGATGGAGCGGACTATCCAAATGTTGGAGGACATGTTGTGGGAATGCATTCTGGATTTCTAAGGATCATGTGTACGATACTTGCCTTTAGTAGAGTTTGAAAACAACAAAATATTCCACTCTACTATTGGCATGGAACCATTTGTGGCTTTGTATGTG
The DNA here is from genome assembly GCA_963277665.1 of Viscum album. Classification (NCBI taxonomy): domain Eukaryota; kingdom Viridiplantae; phylum Streptophyta; class Magnoliopsida; order Santalales; family Viscaceae; genus Viscum; species Viscum album. The sequence goes on from OY728131.1 coordinate 559,847,699, forward strand.
ATACCATTTCGTTCACCCATTTGCTAGGGAGAGGTTGGTGAGACAGGTGCTCTTGGGATAGAGGTAGTGCAAAACACCACAGAGAAAGCCCAACTTATACGTGAAAGGATGAAAGAAGCTCAGAACTGACATAAGTCTTATGTTGATCATCAGAGGAGGCCCTTGGAGTTCGAGGTGTGAGCTCATGTGTTCTTGAAGGTTCCCCCTGGTAGTGGAGGTTTGGGGATGAGAGAATTCTCTCACCTAGGTTCATCGGATCATTTGACGTGCTGAGGTGAGTCGGTGAGGTGGCATATCAGCTGGCCCTTCCACCTCAGTTGGAGAAGGATCACGATGTCTTCCACGTCTCCCAGCTTCGTCGGTACCTATAGGACGACTCCCATGTTATCGACTTGGGAGAGTTAGATATGGGAGACGACACAACCTTCGAGGAACGACCAGTCAGAATCGATGATCGTAAATAGAAGGTGCTTCGTGGACGAACCATTCCATTAGTTCGTGTGTTGTGGAGGGATGGAGGCCTTGAGGAGATCACTTGGGATCGGAAGACCCAAATGCATGCTAAGTACCCAGAGTTGTTTTAAATTGTGTTTTCCCTTGTTCTTATGAGCTTTGTGTTGATGTTGTACTCTATACCATTGATATATGGAATGCTTGGCTTGTCGGTTGTGAGACGTTTTTGTTTTCTTGTTCCCTGGTAATGTGTTGCATGTCGGGATGTGTGGGGAAAGGGAAAACCATGGTCCTTAATCGAGATGCATTAATGCTGATGCGATTGAACCCGTACGAGCGAGTCAGTGCAGCCTAAATCGGATAATATCTCGACATAGGAGAAGGAATTTTTTGCAAACCACATGTTCGGGAAGTGTGTTGATTGTGCGGTATTGGGGGTAGTGCGAGTTGAAAAATCCTAATATATGAAAGTGGGAAGGCCCAATCCTTAATCGAGACTCATTAATGAGGATGCGATTAAACCCGTGAAGGTGAGTTAGTGCTGCCTAAAGAGGATAATATCTCTACATGGGAGAAGGAATTCCTAACACATATGATTAGGGTGGTTGGTTGGGTTCCTATTATAACGATAACCCTAAGAGGTATCTTGTTGGGTTTCCTCTGGGTTGTTTTTTAAATTCTAAAATACAAGAATGTTTTTAAGGGGTATCTGATGTAATGGCCTAGACCTCTCCGACCCATTCCATTGACAAAAAGAAGGTCAAGAAGTGTTCTGGAGGGTAAAATGGACTTTTCCCACACTTTCTAGAATTTTGAAACTACACGCCGTGTAGTTTAAGTACATGCTCTGTACCCCCTTTTCGGATATACCCCGTGTCGCAGGCTGTGTCCTCGCCAAGTGAAGTAAATGAGTACACACCATGTAGTGTTACTACATTCCGTGTACCACCTAGCTGGGTATACCCCGTGTTGATGGTCGTGTCCTTGCTGTGTGGAATAATGGTTGCACATCGTGTGTCCAATACTACATGCCGGGTAGTCATTCCCCATGTACGCGTTACCAGTCAATGGCTGTGTTCCATGTTGGAGTCATGTCCTTGCCGTGTGCAATAAATGGGTACATTCTGTGTGTCCAAACTACACGCCGTGTAGTCCCTCCCCGCGTATGTGTTACCCTCAAACCATGTGTTGACCAGTCAACGGCCGCAGAGCTGTGTTGGAAGCTGCATGGACACCATGTGAAATAACCGAGTACATGTCGTGTACCATAAAGTACAAGCCGTGTACTTTTTCTTTTCTCGCCTATAAAAGGAGGGGTCCCCTCCTCCTTTCAACTCACCCCTCTCCTCCACTTTCCTCTGAGCAGAGTTCTCCAAAAAGACTCGAAGGCTCTTTCTTCCATAACTTTTGCGTCCGAGCTCCGATTTTCGATCCGTCAGTAGCCACAGGATCGTAACAACGAGACGGAACATCTAAGCTAGGATATGTTGTATTTCTTTCGCCCTTTACTTTCTAAATTCTACCTGATGAGGTTTTTCTGGGACCCAACATAAGTGACGGACACCGACGAACGTCTTCTATGGTTGATTCGGGGGAGCGTTGCGATCGGAACCTATTGAGGTAGAGATCATACCTTTGTCTCTCTCTTTTTTTCATCATGTGGGGTTGTATCCTCTTGTTTTTTTGATATACAGTTGAACCAATAAATAAAGATACTAAATTGCTTATATAACAGGGATGAGAAGTTTGTGAATGCAGTTACATTATTTATAATCTATGATATTATGTTGTGAATGACCTGCTTCCTACTGAAAATCATGGTTGTTGGGGGCCTTTGATTATGCAATTAAATGATTCCCTCTCCTTCTGGATTTTCTTATGGATGGAATCTTTGTGGAATGTGGAATTTGGTTAATCATGTAAAGCTATCTGTTTAGAATTTGAAACCCTTGTGTGATCACCCCGGTTAAACAAAATGGAATAATGAACATGTGGCTGTTGGCTTGGATACGTGGCATGTGATGGGGGTGTTTTGTGGATTGTTGTGGATAAGGTGAGAAACGAGGCAGTGGTTGACTTGGTTGTGGTTTGGTGTGAATATTGTGTTGGTAATGGGAAATGGGGCTGTGAGAAATGGTATTAAAGGGATATTGATGTACGGGTTTCGGTGTGTTGTGGTTATGGTGTTTGGCAGCGGGGTTGTAGGGATGTGCTTGTTTGTGAACAAACAGTGGGTTGTGAATAATAAATAAAATGTGGAAGAGTTAATAAATAGTGGTTCATGGTAATGTAATGGGATTAATAATGAATGGGTTGGTTGGATGATAAGAAGGACTTGGTTGTGTTTCTTGTGTTTTCCTAACTTGATTTTTCGATGGCTGGGATATGTTTACTGAATGATTGATTTGGTTGGTTGTGGATATTTTCCCAATAGTTAAGTAACTAAATTAACTAATTCTGCTGAAACATGAAAACCTAAATGGGGTTTGGGTTTTTTGTTGTATGAATGATTTGTAGTAGCAGTGCCGAGGCACATGCTCAGTTTCTCTATTTATAAGCCATAGGTTGGACTGTGTGGTTGGTATATATATATGTATATTTTGTGTTTTATCGCACCCCACCCATATTGAGCACATAGTTCTTAACACTACCATTTCATGGGAGATGGTATTTCCCCTTAGTTACTATCTCCTTCATACTCCTTCTCCCCTAGGCTGTGATGGCTTGAGGGAAACTTACACTGAAGACTCTTCGGGTAGGTTTCGGTTGGGGTGGCTTTAGCCCAGGACTCTTCGGGAAGGTTCTACTATTTCCCAAGAATCATCGTGATGAGGTCCAGGTGTGTGCCGGTGGAATACGTGGTTGTGAGGCCCAGGTCTGTGTGGGCGGGATAGGTGGTTGTGAGGCCTAGGTGTGTGCGGGCGGGATATGTGGTTGTGAGGCCCAGGTGTGTGCGGGCGAGATACGTGATTGTGAGGCCTAGGTGTGTGCGGGCAAGATACGTGCTGGTGAGGCCCAAGTGTGTGCAGGCGGGGAGAGTGTGGAAGCGTCAGGATGGTTTCCGTTAGTAAGAGAATCTAACTAAAGGTAAATGGTGCGGGGGTACCCAATACTCTTGTTCTTTTATACTACTACATGTTATGATTGTGTTTTTGGTGAGTGTGGCTGGTGAGGTTGGGAGGATAGAATTCCTTGCTAGGTTTCTTCGGCTGTTCTCACAGGACATTAGGATGTCTCCCCACTTGTGAACGAGAGCTTTAGTTTCCCCTACTTATTATACATGTATGCTCACCCTACGTTTACTTTCAGGTTTCCAGGAGGACTACCAGGGCCGTACGGGACCCTACTAGTCGGACAGTTGGAGTTGTTGCTGTTGTTGTACTCTTGCTTTTTTTTGGTATTATACTTTGAGCATTCTTGTACTTGTACCTTGTTATAAAATTGGTTAAACATGCATGTGGGTTTGGTTGGGGATTATTTATATTCACTTGTTCTTTACCTTTTTGGTGGTTGACTTGTCTTATTTCCAGATCCTAAATAATAAAAAGGGTAATGCCTCCCATATTTGTGAAAACTCATACCGTTGGTGCTAGTCGCCACCCCGGGGCCTACTAGAGGTGGGACTCGAGGGTCATTATCTCCCTTTCACCATTTCCACCTCAGGAGGGACATCTTTGGTGGGAGGGGGTCGTGACATTTTGACCATGTGTCCGCCGTGTAACTATCAACATGGGTTGGTGTTACCTCTTCTTGTACACATCGTGTCCATCTAGAACACACCGTGTAGTGTGAGCCGTGTATCCGACCATGTCTTGAACAACACGGGATGGTGAATCCCATTTAGTACACATCATGTACCTGTGGGACATGCCCTGTAGTCTTGACCGGTGAGATTTTGTGTGGACTTGGCTTTGTGGAAGGGGAAACAGGGTGGTGTGCACATCGTGCGTGGGTGTAACACGCCGTGTAGTGTCAGTCGAGTAGACGTCCATGTCACCGACAATAGGAGAAGTTGGAATCTAAGACGTACACACTGTGTCCATCTGGAACACGCCATGTAGTGTGAGATGTGTTCCCGGCTATGTCACAAACAACCTGAGTCATTGAATCTAATCTATTACATGCAACTTATATATTATACACATTGTGTCATCTTGTTCAAAAGATAACCATGGGGCTTAGTCATGTAGAGGGACTCGAGCAGCAGAAGAAAATTCAAGTACACGTCGTGTGTGTGGACAACACATCGTGTGTTTGGGGTGTTACACGACCTGTTCTGGCAGAAGTACACACCCATTTGAAAGACTTTTAAGAACACATCGTGTAGTTATTATACATGTCGTGTAGTCTTGTTTTGTAAAACTTGAATGTTTTCCATTACATGATCCCTTCATACATTTCAAGCTCCTGGTCCATTATAATCTTAATCTATGGCGTGTGTTTGACCTTGAAGAGCCAGGACGCCAAGACAACCCCAACATGTTCACCCAGAGATTGGCAACGATTATACTCGAAAGATGGTAGGCCATGGGATACCGAAGGATCCTCCATCTGAGCCCGATGTGGCGCCAGCTGTTATACTAGACACAAGCACTGATACACAGTTTTGTGAAGGATTCATGTAGTTTTTCCGACATTCTAGGGAGCACCACCGGCTACCACATCTATGACAGAGCTGACATGAATATTCCAGTAGCAGCATCTGACTATGTTATTAGGGGATGGCGGACCACAGGCTGCGGAGTTTTGGATGGGTTCTATGCAGACTATTTTTGAGCATCTAGAGAAACCTCCAGAGAGAAGGGTCAAGCATGCAACAAACATGTTGCATGATTCCGCAATGATATGTTGGGATGTTACCACCTAGACTGAGCATCACTAGGACATGGTGTGGGATGATTTTCAGGCAGTCTTCTATGAATTTTTCTTTCCAGAGACTCTAATGGAATATCGATCTTGAGAGTTCATGAATCTGCAGCAGGGAGCCATGTCAGTGATATAATATTCTACCCACTTCACCGAGAAACATCATTTTGCACTTGTTCTGGTAGGTGACGAGACGTTGAGGGCTAGTTTATTTGAGGATGGTCCTTGATATGAAATCTTTGCACTGGTAAACATTATTCAGGTTTCCTAAAGTGCTTGATATTGTGAACCACGAACTGATTACTAATCAGAACCTGCAGAAAGCTAGTTTTGTTGGCCATGGTGGTTCAGTACCAGTTTCTGGTACTATTTCTGCTGGTATGAGGATGAGGAAGATGGATTTACCTCATGGTGGCAGTACTAGCCATAATAATTCTTTAGATGGCCAGATTATGTGATACAAGTGTGGTAAATAGGGTCACAAGAGACCTCGGTGTCCACATGACCCATTAGAGTGTCGATCTTGCAGTAAGATGGGTCATCTACAGCGTATTTTCAGGGTGTTTCAACTGGCGACAAGTTAGTGGGGTTCTATGTACACTCCACATGAAGGAGTGGGGCTAGTAGCTTCTCACCGATCATGGAATTTTAATACGTTGGAACATTCATTCTTAGGTGGTGGTCGTGGCTATGGTAGCTAGACACTATGATCTCAGAGATAGCAGGACGGGTCAGGTCTGGGTAGCCAAGCTGTGTTGCAGGGCCATGACACTGGGCATGCATATGCAGTACAATAGACACAACAACAGTAGGATCCCAGACCTTCCACTGTAAGAGGTACTGTTCTAGTATTTTTTTATCTTTAGTACTTTTGTATATGGGTGCTACACATAGCTTTATATATGTGCCTGTTGTGGAGAGCCTTGGGCTCTGTGTTTCTTCTTCTTTTGATATTATGATGCTAGACACATCGTTGTGGATTAGAACAACAGATGTGCATTAGTTAAAGGAGTTCCCCCTAATGTTAGGTGGGTGTCATATCTTATGGGACCTCTATGTATTTGAGATGACAAGCAATGATGTCATTCTTATGATGGATTAGTTGGTACCCCTTGGAGCCTTTTTAGATTGCTATCATCGCAGAGTGAGTTTCACATCACTGGAGGGTAGGTATTTTCTAAACAAAGGATAATGGGATGTCTAGGATAGCCGAATAGGACCCAAGCATCATGGGTGAGGTGGAGTGACAACCCAAATTGCGAGTTTATATCTGGATGACCAGGGAACTTGTCAGAAGGATTATTCCTCCAGTGGTTTTTTGTTTTAGAGATGTCTTCCCAGATGACATTTCAGGTCTACCTCATGAGCGAGAGGTGGATTTATCTATTGATTTTGTTGAAGGAGTGGCACCGGTGTCCATTCCTCCTTATATGATGGATACATCAGAGTTGTAGGAGCTCATGAAATAGTTAGAGGAGTTACAAGCAAAGGGTTTCATCTGACCCAGTACATCTCCTTGGATTTCGCTTGTCCTATTTGCGAAGATAGTGGACGGTACCCTCATACTCTGTTTGGATTATCGAAAGCTGAACCAGTTGTCTATTAAGAACCGATATCCCATTTTAAGGATTGATGATCTTTTTGATCAACTTCAAGAAGCACGAGTGTTATCAAAGATTTACTTGAGATCCATATATCATCAGTTGCGCATTAGACCATCGGGCATACCACTTACAGCTTTTCAGAGTAGATATGGTTTATATGATAAATTGGTCATTCCGTTCGGACTCACGAATGTGCCAGTAGTTTTTAGGTCTCTGATGAATTCTGTGTTCCATCCATATCTGGATTATTTTCTGGTAATATTCATGGATGATATCTTGGTGTAATCTCACAATCAACATGACCATGCCACCCATCTTGAGATAATATTGAGTAAACTGAGAGACTATAAGCTATATGCTAATCTCTCAATGTGGCACTTTTGTATGGACCAGATACACTTCCTGGGTCATAATATCTCATAAGCAGGAGTTGCAGAAGACTTAGAGAAAGTGAGATAAGTAGCTTCCTGGGAGAAAACTAATAACGTTTTACAAATACGGGGTTTCTTGGGGCTAGCTGGTTACTATAGGTGCTTTATAAAAGACTTCTCTCGATTAGCAGTGTCGTTGACAGGTTTCACTAAGAAGGGTGTGAAGTTTGTTTGGTTAGAATCTTGTGAGTCAGCCTTTCCAGTGAAAAACTGATGGTTGACATCAACAAAAGTCCTGATACATCTAGAGAAATGGAAGAGCTATATAGATTACTATGATGCATTAGGTATTGGGTTGGGAGCATGGTTGATGTAGGGAGATCGAGTAGTTGCGTACAAGTATCGGCAGTTGAGGCCACATGAGAGGAATTACCTGACGCATGATCTCGAGTTGGTTGTAGTTCTACATGAATTACGTTGTGCGAGACATTATATCTTGGGTAAAAATTATGTGGTGTTTACAGACCACAAAATTATTAAATACTTATTTACCTAGCATGACATGAATTAGAGACGGTGAAGGTGGGTTGAATACCTTCAGTCCTTCGACATTGTGCTTGTCTATACACCTGGTAAGGGTAATGCAGTAGCTGATGCACTAAGTTGGAAGACTCATATACATGCAGTGTAGGAGGCCAGTGGTGAGTGACAGCTAATGGCATTGTGTTCTGAGATGCATTTGAAACTACACGATAGTCAGGGGAAAACCTATCGTTCTTCCTTAGCTGTGACTTCTACCCTGCAAGACAAAGTGAGGATGATACAACTATCTGATTCATAAGGCCTGGTTCTACAGGAGTAGGTGTCAAGTTAGGTCCCTCCTCCAAGTTGGATGATAGGCGATGATGAGGTACTGTGTTTCCATGGACGAGTGTGGGTTTCTAGGGGATATATGCAAGGAGTTTATGCAGGAGTTTCATGCTTCAGCTTGGGCAGTGCAACCCAAAGTTACCAAAATGGACCGTGACTTGAGACATCAGTATTGGTGGACAGGTATGAAAAGAGAGGTAGATGGTTATGTTATGAGATTTTATACCATTCAGTAGGTGAAGGCGGAGCATCAGAGGCCAGCTGGACAGTTACAGTAGTAACCCATTCTATATAGGAAATGGGATGATGTCGCGATGGTCATTGTGACAGGGTTACCGAGGTCACCTTGAGGCAATGATGTCATGTGGGTTGTTGTGGATATACTGGAAAAGGTTACTCTACTTTTTTCCGATTAATGAGTCCTTCAGTTTGTACGATCTCGTAATTTTGTATATTCGAGAGTTAGTACATCTTCCTGGGGTCCCTCGTTCTATCATTTCAGATAGGGACGCACATTTTACATCTCATTTCTGACAAAGTTTTCATAGGGCACTTGGTATAGAGATGCTTCTAACAGAGCTTACCACCCTTAGATCGATGGCTAGTCAGAGCATACAATACATGTTCTAGAGGACATGTTTCATGCATGCGTCCTGGACATTGGGGGATCTTGGGAGAAGCGCATACCCATGGATTATTATTCCTAAAAAAATAGTTTTCATGAAACTATAGAGATGGAACCTTACGAGGCTTTATATGGTTGGCCATGCCGATCACCATTGTGTTGGTTTTAGGCAGGTGAAATAGCTTTACTAGGACCCCATATCATGCAGGAATCTTTATAGCAGGTCCAGTTGATTCAGAAGTGGATGGAAACCACACTATCCTGTCAGAAATCTTATGTTCATCTTTGCTGGAAACCATTGGAGTTTGTGGTGAGGGACCATGTTTTCTTGCGTGTTTCATCGATTATGGGACACTAGAGTATCAAGAGACAGGGTAAACATTCACTGAGGTATGTGGGGCCGTTTGGGATTTTGGAGAGAGTCGGTCCGGTTTCCTATCGATTATAGTTACCACAAAGGTATCGGTATATGCACAACATCTTCTACATGTCTCAGTTGCGCCGTTATGGCTTAGGCACTCCTCACGTTTTTGAGCCTGAGGATGTTGAACTTCAATTAGATGCATATTTTGAGGAGAATCTGATTCGTATTGTTGATAGGAGCATGAAGGTTCTCCGAAGCTGATCAGTTCCTCCCGTACGGGTGTTATGGAAGCATGGAAACATGCAGGACGAAACATGGAAACAGGAGACCGACGTATGTGATCGGTGTCTAGAATTGTTCACATATTTATCTTTACAAACCTTGGAAGGGAAATTCGTGGAAAAATTTCCTTAAGGGGGGAAGTTTGTAAGAACCTTGTTCTTATTCATGAGGTATGGGTTTCATCTTTTTCTTTTTTCTTAAGTTTTTTTGAGAAAATAAGAAAAATCGTGAAAATCAAAAAATTTGTAGGTACACATTGTGTACTCTTCCAAATGTCATGCATTATGGCTATTTAGGAGGAGTGTATTGGGCGTGTAGGCCTGTCGGTGATGTTGTGTGTAAAAACATACTATAAGGTGTGTACTTAGTATATACATGCCATGTCATCAGTTGGCAGGTGAATATTAAAGTGGTGAGAGTAGACACCAGTGGAATAGTAGTACAGGCCGTGTACTCAGATATACATGCCATGTAATCAAGTCGACAGATGAACAATGTGGTGGTGAAAATTAGCCGCTAGAGGAATAGTTAAAAAATGGAATTTATGCGCCGTGTTGTTGTGTATCTTTATTATAAATCTGTAGTAGCCTCCCCTTTAAATATAAGAAGCTTAAAACACACGGGAAGCCGTGGGAGAGAAGGCTGGACCTTGGAAGAGCTCTCCACCGAACACTGGGACTACGATTCCATCAACGACGATCATTTTTGGACCGCACGGGTAAGAAATTACCTCTCCTTGTGTGTTTCCATCCAATTATATCCTAAGGGGATGTTATTTGGGTTTTAATGGGTTATCATTCTTCCCAGATCTACTTCATTTTCGGATTTTTTGGGAGGTGTCGTTCTTGTATATCGATCAATGGAGATCGATGTAGGCGGTCTGATTCTTAATTACAACTGTTGGGTTTCTTTGTGTACCATTATGGTACACATCCATGTTTTGGGTGTCATATGGCTGAGGTATTGAATGTTTAGAAACCTATAATTGCATGAGTAAAAAAATTAATATATATGAAATTCTGTTTTGGATTATTGCCTTGTTCCATGGCCACCCCATGGGTGCGTTTCCCTTTTTTAGCCGTTTTTCCAGGATACCCATGGGTATGTTGTGATTAAAGCATGGATTGAGTTTTATTGAGAGAAAATGTATATAAGTTTCATGGTTATGTGTTGGTTTCGGCCTCGTTACTTTCTTATCTTGAGGTAAGTGATTTTATTAGCCTGAGGGTACAAATTCGTTTAGCCTGAGGAAACCTTTTCTCATGCTTGTGGGCAGTGGCTTCTATGCCTGTGGGAGACATCTTGTACACCAATGGGAAATATTCATTATGCATGTGGGTGGTCACCTACGAGTTTCAATTCTAATTACCTGTTGGTAAATATTTTAGTGTCTGTGGACAATGTTTACATTGAATATTCACTGTGGTGATTTATTATGTTGTAACCTCCAATCTAAAGCACAAGCTTGGAATTGATAAATAATTAATAAAATTAAAATGTAACTAGTAGAGATAGTTACTTTTGAGTACTGCCTAATTTCATTTATTTTATTATCGCACACTGATGTTGCACATTTTCACGGACAATTGGGCATGGGCCTTTGGTGGTTGCCTACTATGATTTATTTCTCACACCCATTTTGTGTCACATCTTGGGCCCAAACAGATTATATTTCTACAGGTGTTGATAAGGTAAATAGTTCATATACAGGTAATTGATTATTATAGAGGAGTGGGAGAGCATGGGACTGAGCTTAGGTTTGTGATGTTGTTGAGTTATGATTGCATTGATTTTTTTTTCTTTGTTGTACTTGTACCATGTACTCTATTATTCTAGATTGCAGTGTATCCTATTTTGGCTGATTTCGTAGACTTAGAGACACATTTAATCATCATATATACTGACTTCTATCATATTTTACATATGTACTGTTGTCCATTTTAGTTTTGTATTGTTTACTGATTTTTCTTTTAGTATGATTGTATTTTTTCCTCTGTGATACACTTTGACAAATGAGGGCATAGATTCCCCATTTTCAGACCAGGGCCCTCGTTGCTAGTCTGCAGCCTCTCGCATTTAGGGAAATGTGATTGAGGTCATGTGACCAATTGATTTCGGGGAACCCATTCTGTGGCACCCAGATCCAGGATGTTACATCTTTACGATGTTGTAACAATATCATTGTTACTGTAAATCCACCATAAAATCTTCTGACATGACCTCTCACTCAATCTAAACAGTTATTATTTTTAGCACTTCTGGGAATACTCTACAAAGAGTCCTCCTTTTTTCTATTTTACTTTGAAACATTACTCAAATATGTTATTTCATATTTTCATATTTTTATACATTCATTTTCCCTTAATACTTTGTATATAGTTGATATGCATTCTATATTTTTTCATTATTACAATATGAAATGTGCTTCAATGGATGCATGTACAGTTGTATGGATATTTTTCCAGTTGCTTGATTTTATGTTAGGTAATGAATCTATATATTTAACAGAGAGACTCTTTCATATTAATTGCATTATGAAAAAGTCTTCACTTTAGATTATGAAATATATTGGTGTTTTGATTTTCATTAATTTTCATATCTTTATATTATACAAAAATATTCATTACGAACAAATAGTATGAAAACATTCAGTAAATTTATGTACAAAAAGGAATGTTTATTCACATTATATAATAAAAATTTGTATATATACAATTACATTGTTTCATTAATTTGTGATGACATGTATACATACACTATGTATTAAATAGTCATTTAGGTTTATGCATTCTTTGAAAAAACATTCAAATTTCATTCAAGACATATATAATTATTACCATTGCTCTCATAATATTATGTATTTACATAACAGTATTTAAAATATATAGTGTTATGTTTTCTCAATTTATTCTAACAAATAATTTTTAATTAAATAATATGATTAACCAGGATAAATAAATTTTCATTCATTTGCTTTACTAGTTTTCACTTATATAAAACCAAAGTGAGACATAACTACTATAAAAAATATAGTAACCATTTCTCCCAACTATGCATTACTGGTATGAGAAAATATTTAATATATGTTTATTCTTGTATGAACTTATTTTCTAGGAATTCATATTTGATAAAATCCAAATTATGTGTAAGTTAATGTGTAATTAAATTATCACTCTGTAAAAATGCATGGATTGAGTACTATTTGTAGTTATTTATTGTAAGAGTGTGGCCTTTTTTCAATATTTCTTATTATAACAAAATCAAATTAATTTAAATGAAAATGTGTACATTAAAAATTTAAATTTATAAATTTTTTTGTTAAGAGTCGATTTAATTTCATACAATAACATTTGGGGAAGTGTTATTTTTTTATAATATTTATAATATTTTTTTACACTTAATTACCTAATTTACCATCAACCGTGGAAATAAAAAATAATAATGTTACTGTTAATAATGTCCAGAAACAAATGAGACCTATTTAATAAATTTATACTATCTGATTCCATATATTAAATCAATTATAAAAAATTGAAATTATATATTTGGCTAAATTTTACTTAAAATTTATCCCATTGGCGGATCAAGAAAATGATTTTTTAAGTGAAAACATTCAAAAGGTTGAAACGTTTTTATATAAAAAATTTAAAATCAAAAAATATTTAAATTAATATAGTTTTATTTTTATATGTATTGATGATATAATGTTACTTTATAACCAATTTAAATATAGTTTACATTATAAATTATTTATTGAAAAGGTCTGTTTTCAAATAAAATGCAATAATTTATTAATATTCCTAAAAAATTAAACTTATCAGAAAAATTACCAAAACTCAACCAAAGTAAATTTTAATATAACAGATTTCAATAAGAAGATTTTTTTTCAAATAGAATTTCAAAATTCTTCCAAATGAAGATTTAAAAAAAGTTCTCTATCCAAAGGTGACAAAACTGTCTTTTTAGAAAAAGACATCTTTTATGTTTAAAATTGTACTTATTCATATATATTATTTACAAAACAACTAATATTAATACTAAAAATTAGATTGAATGTATATTATATATTTTTATCAAGAAAATACAATAATATTAAATTTTTATTTATTCATATAAAAAACCTTGTTCACCATTAAAAAGTTTATCAAAAAATAGATTTCCATTCACATTAAAAGGGGTTTTTATTTTCATTTATAATTATTCGGTCACCAAATAATTAATTATATACATATGAAAACATTATTTTCATAATTTAGTTAACAATGTACAGACCTATAGTTCAAATGGATAGGTTATAATTGTTTTGTTTATATAATTAATAAATTAAAATGATGTTTTATAGAAACAAGGTGCCATGTGTAATGCAAGCCTATCTGGTGTTGCATATAGAACAAACATAAATTTGTATAGCGTGAAACACAATAAAAATAAATTTAATAAATTCAAAAACAGGATTCATAAAGACCCATGATTTTATATTTTATCAACATTAAAATGAATTTCTCCTATGAAATTCATCACTTGGACAAAAATAGATAAGTAAACCTTTGCCTCATCACATTCTATGGTTCCTATATAGCTTCCTAATATTTGTGATTTTTTAAAAAATAATTAACTAGGTGAGTGTTTTTGTTTCATATAACATTATCCATATGATCCAAAATCTCTATAAGTTTTTCATCATGATAATGATCTTGTTCCAGGATTCTACCCCTAATTTTAGTACATGTGAAGGATCAGGTATGTTCTTCCTCTAGAAAGATGCAAGGAATAGATCATGAACATGATAAAGATTTAGTGGAAGATCCAATAAATAAATTACTACCTCGATACCATCAGTAATTTCAAAACGAGTGATATATTTGAGGCTTAGCTTTTTCTTCTTTTGAATTATCATTACTGTCTTCTAGGTAGATTTTCTTAGAAATACTTTATCACACTCATCAAAATCTAGATCTTTCTCATGATTGTCAGTATAATGTTGTGTCAAATCTAAGCTACTATTATGGGTTTTTGAATGGATCTAGCCTTTTATTTCATTTCCTCCTCTATATAAGGTCCCAAAAACATTATTTCCCCAACATCATTCCATCACATGAATCATCTTCAATTATTACCATAGAGGGACTCATGAGGATCCATCTAAACGCTAGAGTGAAAATTATTATTATAAGAAAATTATTCCCAAGGAATGTGTTAATCCAAATCACCATTGAAATCCATAGAGAAATATATGAACATTCATTCTATAGTTTTAATTTTTCTATCAGATATACCATGTTTTGAATGATGATATGTAGTGCTAAAACACAACTCAATATACAAATCTTGCTGTAGAATTTTTTAGAAACTCGCGGTAATACTAGGATCCTAATCATATTCAATGGAAAGTTGAAATCTATTTAATCTTACCACATCGTTAATATATATCTAGTAAATGTGGTCAAGGGATAAATTTTCTATAATAGGAATTAATTTTGGGGTCTTTTAATGTTGATAAAAAATAACCCTATGAGAATTATGGAATTTATATGTTTTCAGAATTCCAATGGAAACATCCATAGTGTTATTTTACCCTTTCCATTTCAATATGGTTGATGGTAGTAAAATCCCATTAAATTTTTTTCTATCAACCATGGATTTTGGAAAGACCATGTATTGAGAAAAATGCTTTACAATATCTCCCTTCATTCAATCTAATCAAACATATTTTTTAGGACTATATACATCATTTAAATTCTTGGATGAAAGTTGAATTATAAACTATAATCCTCATCTAATATCTCCTTCTTCAAATATGTTATAGGAGGAACACATACATGTTTCGTGAACCATATTATTCTATAACAATAAATGTTGAAATCTGGAACATTTTTGACCTTGTTTTGCAGCTCCAAATCATTATTCTATACCTCTTTAATCATCACTCTAATAAATGGTTGAATATTAATTTGGGACAAATAGGATTTCTGTACTTTTTCTATGATTTCTAAATACTTAATTTATATATATATAGAAATAATGATTCTATTATTATCCTCATAATAGATAAGATATCATGGTCCTTCCAACTCTAAGGATCTTCCACCCTGTTCAACTTCCCAGGGTGGTAATGTTTTGAGTAATCACAATCATTGATCATTTCCAATCAGCATCATTGGATCATAATCAAATCCTTCTATGTGAATTTATACTTTAATATGTTGTGATCCGAATAAATATCACACTTTTCTCTATGTAGATAATTCCTCCATATTATTAATGTATAGATTACAGAATCTAATTCCAAATCATGATTTGGTTGATTTTTCTTAGGAATATTCAGTTTTAGCGTGGAATAATCTATAAACCTATCATTTTTCATAAACATTTTCCATAATTCCTTCTTGGATGCTTCAATGTAAATTACATACCCATTTCCATTGAAGGGTAATGTATGCATAGGGAAACTGGAAAATCATTTCTTTAGTTCCATGAAATAAACTTCACATTCATTCACTGAAATGAAATTGGAACCCTTTTGAGTTAATGGGATGAGTGGATTGGACAATTGATGTAAATTGTCCACAAAGCACAGATAATATCCAAACAAACAAAGAAAACAATATATTTCATTTACCATGGTTGTTCTATGCCATTTATCAATAACATATATCGTTTAATAATCAACTGATAAACATTCACATGAGATTATATGTCCCCGAAATGAAACTCTTTAATGAAAAAATTGACACATGGTAATTTTTTTATAAAGATTCTACTTTCTATGTGTCTACAGCATAATCCTCAAGGGATCGTCATCTTACTCATTTCCCTAGGAATATACAAGAATTTCATCAATAAATACTACCAAAAAATAATCTTGATAATCTCTAAAGACTGTATTCTTCATTTCTATTAATATAGGGAGGGAATTAGTAAGACAAAAAGGCATCACTAAAAATGCATAGTTTCAATATCTTATTTTGAATGTCTACTTTGTTATATCCGCTTTCTAGAACATTGATGGATAATATATAGAATGTAGGTTGATTTTATAAAATTATTGAGCCCCACATATTTGATCAAATAAATCACCAATATATAGAAGATTATACTTGTTCTTCATGGTAATTTCAAATCACCGGATAATCATTACCAAGAAACATTTACTCATCATTTTTCTTAACAAATAAAATAGGTTCACCACAAGGAGGAACACTACGGAATTTGAATCACATATCAATTTTCTCATGGAGTTTATAATTTAAACCCTATAACTCAATTTGGGATATTCTATAAGGACTATTCTGAATAGGCACAGCACCAAGTGTGAGTTCTATCAAAAAATCTGTCATTACGATTCAGTGGAAGAACTGAAAACTCTTCTAAAAATGAAAAAAAAAATCATGTACAATAGGTTTATTCTTAAGGTTGAGTTTCTCACGAACCTGTTGAGATAGATAAACTTCATGTATAAGACCGAAAATATTGAAGCAGTTTCCATTGAATGTACATATTAATCCTTGAAAAAAAATTATTATAGGTTCATTCGGAATATGTAAGATATCTTCCCTTCCTTTGTAATTAAAATTAACACTATATTGATAAATCCAATCCATTCTATGAGTCACATCAAATTCAACTATTGATATAAATGTCAAATTAGAGGAAGTAACATCCCACATACTTCAATCAAAGAAGAACTATAACAATGACATGTAACTTTTGTTCCATTGGGAGTCTATAGAACTAACCCAATATCTAATAATTTAGGTGATACTATAATACCTGTAAAAATTGTTTTAGAAATAATAGAGTGCGATGATCCAGAATCAAATAAGACATAATCTATTTTAGAGTGGATGATAAGTGTGCCTTTAAACATGGAATTTTCATAACCCACTTCTCCTAATATTTCTTCCCACAATTATGGAATTTAGAAGCATAAAATTTATTTCCACAATATAATTTAATTTATTTTTCATTAGACTTGTTCTTTACATTCTTATCAATACCATGGGAATGGTGGGTATCTCTAATTTCCATTTTCACCTTAAGAAAATTTCAAGCAATTTCTTCATCATTACTAAAGTCTCTTATATATATTACCATTCCGATAATGGGTTTTAATATTCTGAAGAATCGTTTAATAATACACTCTGGTAGGAAAATAATATCAAAATCGAACCTCTTAAGTCCTATAAAATTTGGCTCATATGTACCAAAAGATTCGTCGTCCTTTTTCTTTAGCTCAACGATCCCTTTATCCATATTTATATTAATAATTCAAGTAGAGTACATATTGAAAAATAAGTTATTGAACTAATCTTGTTCCATGTATTTAATTTTTTCCTCATTCCTCATATTCATGATAAGATTCCACCATTAATATTATTCACCATGTAGATGATAAATAGCTAGGAAAAATTTTTTTATGTCCCCTATATTGAAGAAACTAAATTATTTTTTCAATTTTTATGAACCAACTCTTAGCCAATAGTGGTAATGAAGATCCACTAAAAGAAGGCATATTTTTTCCAATGAAAGACTAAAAACTCCATTGTTACATTCCCTGATCATTTGGTAAATTTTTATGATTCATAGCCTAAGAGATTTTTGTTAAAATGGTAGAAATTTTATTCATTGTATTTCTCAAAACATTAAGTTTCTTTGGTTTCCAATCATTGCATTTTCCATCGCATTCGGCATCAACATGATTCCTTGAGGCACTATCCAAGACTAAAACAAAAAATAATATTGTGAGAAATAACAAACGTAGTGATGATTCAAGAAAAAGAATTTAGAACATGTATAAAATCATGACACCATGTTGGAAAACATATGTTTAACCTAGATCATCTATAATAAATACCAAATCAATAGGGTTTTATCTTATACATAGACATTTCTTTAGGGTTCTTATAATGGTTTTCTCATACTAGTTTCTAATGGTTAACTAAACATTTTATATGAAAACAAAAATTACTATCATGTATTTTTATATATAGATATTAAATCTTTTTGTATAAATATTCATTTCAATATAAAAATACACACCCAAGGGTTTTAATGTTCAAATACCGCTGTAAACATGGAAACATGAACAACTGGTTCAAATAATATCTAAATTTTTTCCCACATATTTTTTTATAATTAGATCCCTTCTTGAATATCACACCTAACACCTTTCATCATATCCAATGGAAAGGAAACCTAATAATAATGGGTGAGATCAGTTACTCAATAAAGGGTAAAAATAGAAGATATTAGTTTACTATCTTATGAATTCCTATGATAAAAAATACAAGTAAGTGATCATGAGCATAACATACCAAGTTCATACTCAAACATGTAGTGATTATAAACATGATTCATGGCCTATAATAATAATATGAACAATAATAACAAAACATTATCATATCATGTCCATGAGCCATAATTTCAAGCCATAAATGAGTGTGGAATCATCGTAAGTATTGAAAACCATTTCATATGTCAAAGTTAACTACCTATAATCTCATATATTTCCTTATCACTAATTTCCCAAAATATATGAAAAAGTGTACTTTTTTCCCATAATATATCAATAATATAAACTTTTTTTAATTAGTTATATGAGTATATATAATTAATTACCTAATGAATTGTGGGGATATATAGGTCCCACCCACAACTTGATAAAAAATATACATATATGTTCCATAGGTCCATAAATTATTCATCACATAAGAACTCATGTAAAAAAATAGGTTTCATAAACACTTCAACTAAAATTAACTCATCAAAACGAAATAGGTTTTAGAAATATAATTCCATCATAAAAAGAAACCATTTAAGGAATGAATATGAATGGTATCCTTTGGTTATATCCCCGATAAAGCATTAGTAACATCATCAGAATTAAACATAGAAGGAAAATGAATTTTTAATGATCATATTAAATAATTCATGAGGAAAATAACCTTTCCCTTTTGAAATAATTTCGTTATGTTCTTTGAAATTATATAGAAAAACATTTTCTTTAAAAATAATAATGTATTCTTGTAAATGAATCTTCAAAAAATTAAGGCATTATAAAAAAAAATATTATGTTCATGATGTATATGTTAAAAAATCATTCAATCCTTATACATTTTTCTGTAAAGTCACAAAGAGCCTTATTTCGAAAGAAAAATATTCATTCCATACCATTTTGAAAAACACAAAAATAGATAAAAATAAAAGTATATATTCATAGGATAATAGTAAAATCTTTTTTAAAATATTTTTAGTATATATGGACCTTTAAAGTAAATATTCCCCAATACAGAATTAAAATAAAATAATCCCAAATATTAATTGGATTGTAAAATAATCCCTTACCATTTTAAAATTAGTTGAATCATATTCCCCATGAAAGAAATGAAATTATATGGATATAAAAATGTTGTATATTTTAGGATAAAAAACCTAAAATACATTCATTGTATGTATATACCCAAAATTTAAGAAATAAGTAGTATAATAGTCATGTGTCCCATAGAAATTAATGTGTCAAAAAATCCCAAACCTCATGTCTCGACAATCCTTATTCACATTTAAACATCATCTTCCTTAAAACACCACCATTAGATCTCCTCTAATGAATTATAGTGTCGTCCCTTTATGAATACCATCACCCCTACAATGTGTTTAGGTAAATTTAATGAAAATTTGAAACAATTTGGTTAATCTTGAAGAATAAATGTGGTTAAATAATTTTAGGGAGGACGTTTCCTTTTATAATGAATATGAGGGGTAATTTTGGAATTTCTCAAACTACTAAATTAAAATAAATTTAATATGAATAAAAAAACCACAATATGGGATGGAATTCTAGGATAATATGAGATATGGTGGTAATCCCATCCAACAATAGATTTTAGATAGTTTTTGGTTTAATTTTAAACCTTATCGTTTTGACTAACCCATTTTAACCTATTTTAATTTTAACATTGTAAACAAAATTCTCAATAATAAAATGTGGGGAATTTTATACATATATAGTGTCTATTAAACCATAAATGGTTATTTTATAATATTTCTAATCAAACCATATCCAGTTTTCTTTATTTAGGATTTTTGTCATTTTTTTACTAATTTATAAAAATATATTTTTTTAAATATCATTACTATCAACATTGACACTATTGATTACATTAACGTAATTAAAATTAATAAAACAAGATAACATAAAAGAAATTAATTTTAAAAAATCCTATTATTACATATTCAACATGAAAATATCAGAACAACCTTAAGAAATTGAAATTATATTTCTTTTAATATTATTAATATCACTTCATTTAGTTTTTTATTAATTCAATAACCACTACATCGTCATTTTATAATTATTTATTATAATTATTTTTCACCAAAAATTTAAAAAAATTATACATGATATATATGAAACTTTCAGCTTCAATAATAATATTTATATTTTAGAAAATATACTTTTTAACCCCACACTAAATATATTATACTTTTTAAAAGTAAGTACAATATCCCTTCTAATTAATACACATTAAAACATGATTCATTACATAATATTTCACAAAATAAAACCCAAAAAATAGAGAATACTAGTGTCTTTGAGAATTAGGTTCATTACATTACAACATAAAACATGGAATCTGACATCTTTATTGAAATCTTTTTTAACATGCATGCACATAATAGTGACTGAGATGGCCAGAAGAAATACATAAGAAAACGGTGATCTATAAATCATAGCGAGGGAATAAACAATGAATATGGTAAAATATGCTATATAATAGTCATATAAAGGTGTATAAAAAAATAAGTAATCTTAAAAGTGACTTATAAGACTTGATATACTGTGATGACATAAAAATAACACGGGAAATGTGGCAACAATGTAAAACATTGCATCATAGGTCAATGATAACTTCCAAAATATCATAATGAATAAGGTTGAATACCAGTCCAAACATGATGTATCATGATACAAAACATTACCAAATTCATTGGTGTGCTATATAATTTTGGGCGCACTATTTCCATCTCATACTTATGTGTGCCACATGGATCATAACATATCGATTTATTCAACCAAAACATTTATTCCATGATCATGGAGTGTGGAATAAATACATGTATCTCAAACATTAAAGAGGTAAATGTGTACAAATTTTAATAACCTTGATTTGAAATTATTATGTTATTCAGAGCATAATATTATTGGAATGGAAAATCATGGTGAAATTCCCGTAGCCTAACAGTGTCTCATAAAAATTTATAATATTGGTTGATGAGATTGAAAAGGTTCTATAATAATTTGTACATCATATGAGAAGTAATAAGGACATCAAAAGACTTGTACAATCATTATTAATTCGATAATAAAAGGCATATGATTATAAACAAACCTGATTAATGAATAGAAATGAATAACTCTTATGAAATTTTTTGATTGGTAACATGGATACTTTGAAGGTCTTAATGTGAGATAAAGTGGTGTATCATCATTTAGAAATCATAAAGATAGTATGGAAGAGAAAAAACATACCCCATCATTTGGAATTAAAAATTAAAGGGAATAAAATTGAGGATATTCTTGAATTAACTTGAGAAAGAGAGGATCTCATACCATTTAGAGTATGACACCACAAGATAGAAAGGGGGTTATTGTGATCTTTGGAGAACCAGGGGAGGATTATATACAGAGAAAAGAATATTAATAATGTTCTCTAAGGATTTTTAATGATGGTAATTGTCATGACCTGTCCTCGGGGCCCGTGTTGTGACTATCCCAAGCCCGCCTTCCATAGGCCAGGGGCTGGCAACTAGCACCAAAGGCATAAATCCCGATAAAAAGGAAGGCATTTTCTTTATATAATAAAACAAACACCACAAAATACGCAAGGTGAAGTAAACATTATGTAAACTGAGTACAAAAGTAATTGGTGAAAAATAAATGCGCCCGAAGACAAACCCAACTGAAAGTACAATACAACTAAAAAGAAAGAATATCAGAAGTAAAGTAAATCAGCAACCACCATGTCGTCCTCCGGAATTCCCACCTGAAGGGTGGGTATAGATAATCTCATTGGCTCCTTGGGTCTGTTTGTCCATTTCTTTGTACGCCCCGCCTAATAGTCCACCTCTGGGTACCGTCCCTCTCTACAAGCCTTAACCCCGATCAACGTTGTCCATTGTCTGCAACCAACACAATGTAGTGCGGGCATAGCCCGTGCAGGGATGAGTATACGATACTCATTAGGGACCTCAAGACTCATGAAGGTCTCCCAGAATCCACAAATGATAGACCACAAAGGAAAAATAAAAATATGAAGTATCAACCAACTCTACTTAGGTATATGCCCATATATATACCTAAGTCAACAATTCGTGGTCGGCTCCAACTTCTGAGCCCAAGTTCAACCCAGTCCACACAGGAATGTTCAATCCAATCCACATAAGAAAGCATGTCAACCATATCGAAGATAAAGATTGAAAGTCAAGAGTCTACTTACACTGGTATAATACTCACGAAGATAGGTTGAGATGATTAGATGTAGCCTCTGAATCATATCCTCTACCGATCCCGTGTAGGATCCTAGTACAGAAGTCGTCACTGCCGAACCCACGGAGGATCCAAGTATAGTATTCATCGCTGTCGAACCCACGGAGGATCCAAGTACAGTCCACATCACTGCTGAACCCACAGAGGATCCTAGTACAGAAGTAATCGTCATCGAACCCACGGAGGTTCCCAGCTTCGTAGACGTCATTGTCGAAACAACGGAGGATCCCAGTACGGTAGGCATCATCATCGAACCCACATAGGATCCTAGTACGGTAGTCATCCTCGTCGAACCCACTAAGGATCCTAGTAGGGTAGTCATCCTCATCGAACCCACTAAGGATCCTAGTACGTTAGTCATCCTCGTCGAACCCACTAAGGATCCTTGTACGGTAGTCGTCCTCTTCGTCGTAGCTAGCTCTAGGGATCCCACACACAACACGCTCGATTCTGGGAGGGTCCGCTCCACAAGACAAGGGGGTTGATAAATCAACTATCACGAATCCCAGAGTTGATGTATCACAATGTTCTGTCTCATCAATAGGAACTCAATGCAACAGATGGCTCGTCAATCAGACGCCCGGTCTAAGAGTTATTGGCTTCTTCGTCCCAGGGGCCCGGTTGGTTTTTAAGCTAAACCCAACCCGACCGTACTCAATTTTCATCCAAACCTCGAGCGGAGTAATCCAAATGAACTATCTCACTAAGTGGAATCCATCAAAGTTGACGGCTCGTCAATCGGACGTCCGAAGCTCATGATATAAGTGTTTCCGCTCCACAGGCCCGGTTGGTTTCGTGTTCGAAACAACGCGGCCATAAAAAAAGTTCTCCGAAACATTGAGTGTTATATCACAAAACAACTGACTCGATCCAAATATCCCAACGCAACTGACGGTGCATATATCGGAGGTCCATAGCCCAAGATATGGACGTTTGAAAGGATCTGTCCGAAAACAGGGTGTTCGGGCCTGGTCTAACTTGGCCAAATACCCCCTGGGTCGGCCCGAACCAGGTCGACCCGACCCGAGTCTAGGTCTGGCCCGTTTAGGCGTGGCCAGGCCCGGCTGGCGCAGCCTGGCCTGGTGCGGGCGGTCCGACCCGACCTGAGGCCCAGCTCGGAAGCCGGCCACGAGCTGCGAATGGGGGGGCCTTTGTTTTGAAACGGCACCCCACCCCCATGAGGTGGAGTCCACCCTTGGGTGCTGGCCGCGGTAACAACCCCTGGTCTTTCTAGAAACGGCCTGCCATAATGGCATGCCGGTGTGGCTACCGCAGGACCGACGGGGTCCCGCCTCTTGGTGCGTCAGCAGCCGGCCGAGCCCGGCCGCCCCCTGCTGAACCGTCGCGGCTTAAGGCCACGGCTCCCATCTGACTGGTGTGGCACGACGGTGCCTCGCCCCTCCACTATGGCCCGCTCTTATCTGCGGCGTCCTTCGGCCACACCGGCATGGAACTATGGCACTGCATTCCTCCTCTACGGCCCACCCCGGTCGTGGTCTTCATCGTTCCCGCGCGGTGCAACGCCACCGTTCCGTCTTTGCCTCAAACGCCATTGATAATAAACAAGAGGCAGGGAGGAGAATCATCCATGTTTGTGTGTTCCGATTTCCTCCCATAACATTTGTAAATGTTGGAAAAATAGTCAATATATTTCAATGTTAATTCAATGCACAGTCTTAATTCACCAATAATGAATTTAACCCCTACCTCGACACAAGTTGTCGAACGATGATCGTCGCGGGAAACGGTGTTACGGGGTGATACTCTGTATACATTGATGGAGAACTTACGAGGGGGAAGCAACGTTTCCCTTCCTTTGACATAGAGAGAAGATTGAATAGCGTGACGTCATTTGAATGTTTCCGCGTAGGTGCCACCTCTTTTTTTCATGAAGTAAGAAGACAACGGAAGAGATCGGGTCACCGAGTCATTGCTCTTCCTCAGAGAAATAACATTCTTCCATGAAGTGGGGATGTTCTTCATCGGAAAAGATGATGTTCTTCCAAGGGAAATGAATACTCAAGAGCTCTCCCCCCATTTCTTAACACAACAAAATCCAACCCAAAATAAAATAAAGCTTTGAATTATTTTATTTACCCATGCAAGCAATTCAAAACTACAAAATTGAAACTCTTAATTAAATTAATTAAATATCTTTAATCAATTAATTTAATGTGAGAGTTGGAATGCAATAAAGAGGGAGAGAGGGTGGGATACAAATTAAAGGGGGAGGTTACCAACTTTAAGAGGGGTTAGAGGAATTTGAAGGGGTGGGGTTCGTGTGGGCCCCACCTCAAAAATATCCTAACAAGAGGAGTCAGGATCTAGTGGGTCCCACCCCAACTCCCATACTTAGGATAAAAATCACTTAGGTTAGAAGTAAAATTTGTTCCACACATTTTATTTACTTCACATTTAATCCTCAATTTTTAACAACTACTCCCGAGCGAATGCACTTTCGGAAAAGGTCCTCTTAAAAAAATATTGTCGTTGTTGTTTCATCGGTGCCCTCAGAATTCAATTCCGAGCACCAGTTCAAAAGATAGAAAAACCTGCTCATACGTTCACTAAATGTACCTGAGATAAACTTTGAAAATTGATTCCGGGCTTACCAGGCCTCTGAATCAGGTGCCGTCAGAAACTGCATAAAGATACATCACAGACTAGGAGAACAAATGAGGGTATTGTGCACGCATCTGAACCTCCCGCTCCCATGTGCACTCCTCGAGGTTCTCGTGCTACCATCTGATGTGCACTAGTGGAATCGACCGTCCACGTAGGACCCGCTCCTGTCAATCCATGATCTCCACTGGATCCACCACAAACATATCCCCATCATCGATGTCCATCTCCCCATGATTGATGATATACGTCAGGTCGTGCACATACCTCCTCACCTGAGATACATGGAAGACATCGTGCACCCGGTGCAACTGAGGTGGTAGGGCCAGACGACAAGCCACCTCGCCTATCCTGCTGAGACCTGGAATGGTCTGAAGAAGAGCAGAGATAACTTACCGCCCCGACCAAATCTCTGTAATCCACATCGAGGTGAGACCCGTAAGAAAACGCGATCGCCATCCTCAAACTCTAGTGGTCTCCACCTCCTGTCAGCATAGGACTTCTATCAGCTCTGAGCATTTCTCATCCACTCCTCAATAAACTGAACCTTCCCCATCATGTCTTGGACTATCTCTGGTCCTACACGTACTCACTCAAAAACTATCCATAATGGATTACTAAAAACGGGGCCAGTTGTTGTCTCGCCAATCCTAAAAACTGAATGTCTGATCTCCCACTAAGAGCATTCTCTACAATGTTCCCCTTCCCAAGAGTATAATCTGTCTCAATGTCATAGTCCTAGAGGAACTCAAGATATCACCGCTATCTCAGGTTCATGTCCTTCTGAGAAAAAATACACCTGATACTATTGAGTTGGTGAGAACCATAAACCATTCGCTTGATGAACAATGGGTGAGACTAGTCATTTGTAAGAACTCAAATCCACCCTTCTTTTTCTACGATCTACAAGAGCTGATGAGATTCCTCCTCTACCGAAAAGAGAAATCTGGTCTCATCCCATGGATAAACCACGCCTTTTTCCAAATACAGTCAATCCTGACATGAATGGTACTATTTCATGCTATGGATGACTTCGTAAGGCATCGACTCTACTACCCAGAGATTCAACCATTACTCTTGCCTCCAAGGGTCGATCCGCACTGTCAGCAGCAGTGTGTGGTCACTAGGTCTCCTCTAGTAGGAATCTTGAAAGTGAGGATCAAGTCAATAGTTTTAAATTTTAACCTCTTAGAATCAAAAATACAAGTGGAAAGGAAGGTAGACGTCACAGAGAACAAGTGTCTTTTATTACTGCAGCTAAATAACAAGACACAAAGCGTCCACCAACAACGATATTAACAAAGATAGAAGCAACATGAAAAAAATTCCCCATGCATGGAGCTAGTCCCTCTCCTGCTTGTCTTCTCCTGAAGCTCTATGGTCGTAGGCCTCAGCATCCAGAAGCTGAGCTCTCCCTTGTCCATCCATTCCCTACGGTCGAGGTGGTCCTCCTGGTGGTGGTGTTGGTAGAGCCTCGAAACGTCATCCACCATCTACTACTTGGCCAGTCCCTCTACCAATTCTGCTTGCTCCCGGCGACCACCACGGTCGATCCTCTACATCGGAGGTCCCTCTACCGCCTTCTACTCATCTGCAGGGTGGGTGAGGCAGTCTCGAGCCATGTGACCCTGCCCGTCGCATGCATAGCACTGCCCGCTCCTCGTATGGTTGGATCTATGTAGTGTGCCCCACACCGCCGAACCTGTATCATGAGGTCGCCCACCCGACGGCCTGGTCTGCTTGGACCGCTGCATCTGATGTCTACTGCCGGTTGGAGAATAGTCCGCTACGTGACATCCTGCAGAAGGACTCGCTGCTGGTAACTACCCAGCAAGGAAACTCTCCACTAGAAGGGCTCTATCCAGCACCCCCTCATGCGTCGGGATGTTAAGGGAGATCATCGAAGCCCTGATCTCATGCCTCAATCCCTACTCGAAGGTCCGGGCCATGAAGAGTGGTTCTCGTACCATATTTGTGGAGTAGCATGAGAGGTCGGTAAATCTCGCCGAGTACTGGGCGACTGTCATGCTGCCATGCCGTATCTGTAGTAACTCATGAATGTGCACCACACAGAGGGTGGCCGGAACGAACTCCAAGTGGAAGAGGCTCTCGAAGTCCATCCATAAATGTGATTCCTCGTCGTGCACCTGGACCATCAGTCTCCACCATCTACCTACAACCGTGTGCAGGAGACTCGGTGCAAGGATCACCATGAGGTCAGCTAGTGTCCCAACTAATATGATGACTCAGACGATAGCCTCCAACCAATCCTTGGCTGCCTGAGCATCTATCTCCCTGCGGAACATGTGTGGTCTCTGAAGATGAAACTCATGAAGTGCACTTAGGCGACGTGCACTCTCAGCTACTGGGGCTGGTGGCATCGGTGGCTCTTCATGTATAGGTACCGTAAGTGCCTCTGGTGTAATGGGTCCCTGCACCGAGGCCTTATTGCTCGGTGGGTTGCCATCTCGCATGTATCTAGGAACCCTAGATGGCTGCCATCATGGAGCTATCTTGAAAAGAAAAAGGTGCACCATGGTTAATACAGTATACCTGGTGAGCTAACACAAAGTAATCCCAAAGAAAACTTTTGAAACACATTGGAAAAAAATGTTATCATGCACTGAGTCGAAAATCAGAAGTCAGGATCCTTGTGTTTGGATACGTCTGCCACCGCACCAACACTAGACTCCCTAGACTGATAATCACACTCAATATGCTTAACACTATTGCTTCAAATAGAAGAAATTATCAGAGTCCTGAGTTCTATGGTAGAACTGACTCCTCTGATACCAATTTGTCATGACCCGTCCTCAGGGCCAGTGCCGTGACTACCCCAAGCCTGACTTCCATAGCCCGAGGGCTGGTGACTAGCACCAAAGGCGTAAATCCAGATAAAAGGGAAGCAATAGCCTTTATATAAGAAAATAAACACCATAGAATACGCAATCAGAAGTAAACACAAATTAAACTAAGTATAGAAGTGCGTGCTGAAAAGTAAATGTGCTAGAATAAAATCCCAACTGAAAGTACAGTACAACTGAAAAGAAAGAACATCACCAGTAAAGTAAATCAAAAACCCCCAAGTCATCCTCTGGAATTCCCAACTAATGGGTTGGTATAAATAATCTCGTCGGCTCCTCGGGTCCGTCAGTCAGCTCTGTGTACGTCCTGCCGGATAGTCCACCTCCAGGTACCATCCCGCTCTATAAGCCTCAACCACGATCAACTATGTTCGTCGTCTGCAACCAACACAATGTAGTGCGCGCATAGCCCATTCAGGGGTGAGTATACGATACTCAGTTGGGACCCCGAGACTCCTGAAGATCTCCCAAAATCCACAAAGGAAAAATACAAACATGAAGTATCATGCAACTCTACTTAGGTATATGCCCATACATATACCTAAGTCAACAATTCTAGTTCGGCTCCAACTTTCGATCCCAAGATCAACCCAGTCCACACAAGAATGTTCAATCCAATCCACACAGGAAAGAACAACCCAATCCACACAGGAAAGAAAGTAAATTATATCGAAGAAATTGATTGAAAGTCAAGACTCATGTCACACAGGTATACTACTCAAGAAGAGAGGTTGATATGATTAGATTTAGCCTCTGAATGATCTCCTATGCCGATCTCGCATAGGATTCTATTACAGAAGTTGTCACTGCCGAACTTACGGTGGATCCAAGTATAGTAGTCATCACTGCCAAACCCATAGAGGATCCAAGTACAGTCAACAATGATGCTGAACCCATAGAGGATCCTAGTACAGAATTCATCATCGTCGAACCCACGGAGGATCCCAGCACGGTAGACGTCGTCGTCGAACCCACAGAGGATCCCAGTACGGTAGGCGTCGTCATCGAACCCACAAAGGATCCTAGTATGGTAGTCGTCCTCATCGAACCCACCAAGGATCCTAGTATGGTAGTATTCCTCATCTAACCCACTAATGATCCAAGTACGGTAGTCGTCCTCATCGAACCCCCTGAGGATCCTTGTACGGTAGTCGTCCTCTTCGTCGCAGCTAGCTCTAGGGTTCCCACACACAGCACGCTCGATTTAGGGAGGGTCTATTCCACGAGCCAAGGGGCTCGATAGATCAACTTCCATGAAGTCCAGATTTTATGTATCACAAAGTTCTATCTCGTGAATACGAACTCAACACAACAAACGGCGCGTCAATCGGATGCTCGGTCGGAGAGTTATTGGCTTTTTCGTCCCAATGGCCAGGTTGATTTTTAAGCTAAAACCAACCAATCCATACTCAAGCTATGTCCAAACCTTGATAGGACTAAGTAAAAAGGACTGTATCACTAATATGAATCCAACAAAGTCAACGGCTTGTCCATCGGACGTCTAGAGCTCAATTTATAAGTGTTTCCGCTCCACGGGCCCGGTTGGTTTCGTGTTCGAACCAACCCGGTCATACACAAAGTTCTCCAAAACCATGAGTGTAATATACCAAAACAACCATCTTGATCCAATGATCCCAACACAATTGATGTTGCGTCGATCGGTAGTCCATTGCCCATGATATTGGCGTTTGAACGGATCTGTCCAAAAACATGTGGTTTGGGCACGGTCCGACCCGACCCAATACCCCCTGGGTCAGCTCGAACCGGGTCGACCCGACCCTGGTCCAGGTCTGGAACATTAAGACGTGTCCAGGCCGGGCTGGCGCGGCCCGAACCGGTGCAGTTGGTCCAGCCTAGCACGTCGGCCCGGCCTGTGGCCCGACTCGGAAGCCGGCCGCGAGGTGCAAAGGGGGGGGGCTCCTTTGTTTTAAATGGTGGCCCCCCTTGATGTGTGGTCCGCACTAGGGTGCTAGCCGAGGGTTACAACCCCAGGTCATTCTGGAAACCGCCGGCCATAATGGATGGCCTATGTGTCTACCGCAGGACCCGTGGGGTCCCGCCTCCAGGTGCGTCGGCGGCCGGCCGAGCCCGACCGTCCCATGTTGTACCGCTGCAGCCTATGGTCGTGGCTTCCACCCGACTGGCACATCGTGACAGCACCGCGCCCCACTGCTGCAGCCCGCTCCTGGCCATAGCCTCCTTCAGCCACACTGGCACGGTGCGATGGCGCTGCGCTCCTCCTTCACGACCCACCCCGACCATTGTCTTCATCATTCCCGCACGGTGCAACAACACCGTGTCGTCTTTCCCCAAACGCCATTGATAATAAATAAGATACGGGAAGGAGAATCGGTCTTGTTTGTGCGGTTCGATTTCCTCCCATTACGTTAGTAACAGTTGGAAAAATATTCGAGATACGTCAACGTTAATTCAACGCAAAATCTTAATTCACCAATAATGAATTTAACCTCTACCTCGACACAAGTTGTCGAACAATGATCATCGCGGGAAAGAGTGTCACGGGGTGAAGCTCGGTATACGTCGACAGAGAATGTTCTAGGGCGAAGAAACGTCTCCATTCCTTTGACGTGGAATGAAGATTGAATAGCGTGATTTTATTGGCCAATTTCCACGTCAGTGCATCCACCTTTCTCGTGGAGGAAGAAGAGAATGGAAGAGACCGGGTTGCCGAGTCATTGCTCTTCCTCAGAGAAATATCGTTCTTCCTTGAAGTGGGGATGTTCTTCGCTGGAGAAGATGATGTTCTTCCAAGGTAAAAGAATACTCAATATCTCCCCCCCCCCCCCTTTTCTTAACACAAAAAAGCCAACCCAAAATAAAATAAGGCTTTTCCTTATTTTATTTACCCATTCAAGCAATTCAAAACTTCAAAATTCAAACTCTTAATTAAAATAATTGAATAGCTTTAATCAATTAATTTAATGTGAGAGTTAGCATGAAATAAAGAGGGATAGAGGGTGAGTTAAAAATTAAAGGGGGAGGTTACCAACTTTAAGAGGGGTTAGAGGAATTTGAAGGGGTGGGGTTCGTGTGGGCCCCACCTCACAAATATCCTAACAAGAGGAGTTAGGATCTAGTTTGTCCCACCCCATCTCCCATACATAGGATAAAAATAACTTAGGTTAGAAGTAAAATTTTTTCAACAAATTTTATTTACTTCACATTTAATCCTCAATTTTTAACAACTCCTCCCATGAAAACGCACTATCGAAAATGGTCCTCTTAAGAAAATACCACTGCTGCGATTTCATTGATGCCCTCAGATTTCGATTCCGAGAACCGATTCAAAAGATAGAAAACCCCACTCATTCGTTCACTGAATGTACCCGAGCTAATCTTCGAAAATTGATTTCGGGCTCACCTGGCCTCGGAATCTGGTGCCGTCAGAAACTGTGTACTCGAAAAATCCCAAAGAAATTAAGAAAATAAATTTCATGAAATTTACAGGTCTTCAAAATAAATGGGATATTGGTTGGGTTTATATAGGAAATGAGAGGGGAATTCTTTTATATTTCCCAAAAATAGGTTTTGGACACCATATAATAAAATATTCAAAACCACAAACCTTCCCAATATTTTCCCTTTGTGTCTGACATATAGGAATGTTTTAAAATATCTTTTTAAGAAGGAGTCATAAAATATTGAAATTCTACACTTTCATATGTGGAAGTGAGTCACACTTTTAAAGAAATCTAATAAAAATCATAAAATATATTAAATTTTTTGAATGATTCATAAAGGCTTTATAAACTAAATAAATTAAAATTAAAATAACATTATTTTTATTGGAAACCATATATTTTTCCTAAGATAAAAATTATAGTATTTATTAAATCATTTTTGGGTCATTATAATGTCATAAAACACACCATATATTTATATGGTATTTTATTTATTCCCAAAAATTCAAAATTCAGAAAATTATAAAAATATCACCATTGGATAATGTCAATAATATTATTCTGAAAATAATTTTCATTTTCTATAAAATAATTTTATAAATATTATCATTTTCACATTTAAAATAATTATAAAAATTTATTGAGAAATGATTGATTTTTGAAAATTACTATTTTTGAACCCTTATAAAAATTACATTTGAAATCATAATATATATATATATTTGATCATTTATATAAATAAAATTTAAAAAAATATTCCATAAAAATATTTTTTACTTCAACAATACCTTAATTCATCAAAATAAATTCCTTAATTTAATTTTAAAATTACGTTAAAAAATATTTGTGTTTTATAGAATCAAAATAACAATTGTTTATAATGTGTTGAAAATATATTTGTTATTATAAACAAAATAATGTATATAATCAATTTTTCATGCTATTGATACAAATGCCTTCAATATTCCCACATGCACCACAAATGTAGGGTGGGTGATGGTGGAACTATAATGGGGTGGTTCGACATACATTGTTTTGGTTGGGATATTGATGAGATTGCACATAATATTTAATGGTTTTTCTCATACGTATGTTTTTGGATCTCAGAATATGATTGGTTAAGGGTAGATCCCGATGATGCTATCTCCTTTATGAAATCCAATAAATGGGATTCATAGGGTACAATCGTACTAGATAATCCAATCACATACTTTTTCTATGTAAATTGAATTTGTTAAAGCCCTATATTTATACTAATCATGTTATCAATATTCAATGGATATATAATAAATGTTTAAGTGGATTAATATTATTTTAAATCCAAATAAATATAATAAAACAAAATAACTTCTTGTTTTTTGAATAATAATATTACATAATAAAATGTTAAATGACAATGGAATTTTATTTATAATAGTTCAAGTCATTACAATCACCGCTACCCCTTGGGAAAATTTTCCATAAAAATTGTCCATTCACCCCCTTAAAATAGATGAGGGTAATTTTGTTTCATAACCGCCTCTAGTTCCCATGTCTCTTCTTCAGGATTTTTGTTTCTCAAAAACACTATGAGTTGAATTGTATTATTTTGAATAACATTCTCTCTAACACCTAAGATCATCACCAGTTACTGTTAATAGTGAAGATAATTCTCCAATGGTACCACATATATATTAAGTACATGTGATTTTTCATGTATGTACGTCCTCAATTGTGATACATGAAATACATCAAGAACTTGAGATAGCTTAGTTGGGAGGGAAATTTGATAGGCCAACACTCCAATTTGATAAAGGATCTCAAAGGGACTGATTTATTTATGACTAATCTGTCCCTTATTCCCAAATCTCATCTCATTTAGACGTGGATATATACATAGAAAAACTGAGTCTCCAAAATCGAACTCTACGTCCCGTCGGTGATTGTTTTCATATCTTTTTTGTAGACTGTGAGAATATTTGATGTACCATTGAATAGTCTAAACCTATTCCAACATTTACTTGACCACTTTAGGACCTGGTAGTTTTCATTCCCCAACATCATCCAATCATTCTGGTATCCTACACCTCTTCCAATAAAGGGCTTCATAGGGATCCATTTTTATGCTCGATTGGAAAATATTTTTATATGAGAGCTCAACCAGAGGAAGATGCGTCTCTCATCCTCTTTAATGTCATTTTTTTATTCTCTCAAAATTTCCTCATATTTCTAGATAATTCTCTAGGATTGGACATTATTTTGAGGGTTATAATCCATGAATAAGTTTAACTCAGTGTTTATGGTATGTTGAAGACTTTTTCAAAACATGGAGGTGAATCTTGGATTTCGATCAGATACAATTGATAGTGGTAATCCATGGAACATGAAAACATACTTGATATATATTTGTCAAACATGATGCAATAATAATTCATCTCATATCACAATAAATTGAATAGTCTTTATAAGATTATCCACCAAAAAACATATAGCATTAGTCCATATTTAAGTATTTGTAAGACCAATGACATCTTCCATGGTGATTTGTTTTCATTTCCAATTATATATGAGTGACAGTTTCACCATACCATTTAATTATTTCCTTTAAAATTTTACTAGATAATATACATGAAATCTTGATGTATATTCTATGATCTCCTTCTTCATATTTTCCCAGTAATAGTATATCCAATGATCTCAATACATTACTGTGCATCATGGGTGGATAGGGAAGGTTGAACTCTGTGCATCATCTAACATATCCTTCTTTAAAACCAGATTTATAGGTACACATAGTCTTGACCAAAATATTATAACACCTTAATCATTAATGTTGAACTATGTGGATTTACCTTTAATTATGGATTCCAATTTGTTTTTAATTCTCACCTCAACTCTATGAGAATACTTTTAATTTTCCAAAAGATATGGCTGAACAATCATTTTTGAAAGGATTGATGATGTTCCTTCATTAATGATTCTCATGTCTATCCTCATTAAGTCTTACAAGATCAGATCCTTCCAAATTATCATCAATGATAGAGTTTTTGGATCATTTATACTTAGCGAATCTAACAATTTATTTTATTTTCCATTATGGTAGTGGATTTAGTAGTCATAGTCTTTGATCAGAACTAACTAACTTCATTATCACATATTCATCTATTTTTTTGTGAATATATACTAGAATATTTGTTGATACGTATTTATTTCACACTTCTACCCAAAGATATTTCCATCCATATTTTGAAATTGAATGTCACTATGGATAACTCTAGATCATGCATTGGGTAGTCATGTTTTTTATCTTTAAACATCCATGAAGAATAGGCTATGAATTTTTCATTTAACAATAACTCACAACTGAAGCCCTTCTTTGAAGAATCACTAAATAACATGAAATGTTCTACACCCGGGGTATTATAAGCCTTGGGGAAGTGATAAGAATCCATTTAAACTACTAGAATATCTCTTTACATTCATATTTCAATAAAAATTGGCCACCCATATGACCTATCTTGTTAAATAGTTTTTATAGTTTCAAATAATTTCTCACAAATAGACGATAATACCCAACTGACCTTGGGAAATAGTGGATATATGTCATAGAGGATTCTATTGACCATCCATCAATTTCTTATATCAATAAAGGGTGAATATATATCCAATTTTATGTTACGGTATTTCACATGAAGGATACTTTCTTTAACCAAAACTCGCAATGGCTATAAATGGAATAAATCAAATCATTTCATAAGGCACTTAAAATAGTACTTAAATGCTCCACATAATCCCCCTTTATTTTGGAGTATATTATAATATTATCTGTAAATACTACCATAATTGTTTTTGAGGTAATCCCTAGTGACTCTATTCATCAAATCCTTGAATATTTCAAGATTATTAGCGAGTCATAATGACATTACTACGACCTCAGAGTGTCTGTACGTTGTACAAAAAGAAGTCATGGGGATATAATTTTTCTTCACAATAACATGGTAAAATCCCAACCACAGATCAATGTTAGATAAGTATTATACTCCACATATCAGATCGAACAAGTCAAAAATCTGATGAAGAGGATACTTATTCCTTATCATGATCCTGTTGTGCTAGTGATAACTGTTTCAATGGTTCATTGACCCATCCTACTTCTTTAGAGATTGGACTGGTGCACCCCATGGTGAAGCACTTGGGTGAATGATAAATTTATCTAGATTCGCATGTATTTGTTTCATCACCTCCTCAAGTTCTAAAAAATCCATTCTATACAATATGTATGACAATTGAGAAGACCTAGTTATAAGCATGATTGAAAATTCAACCTCTCTGGTGGGTGTTAGGCTAGGAAATTCAGCTGAAAAATATCAGTGTATTACCTCACAATAGGAATGTCTTCATGGATGATTCATTCATTGGACTCAATCATTTGATCTATATATTCATTCAGACATGGAAATAATATCCATTCTTGAGATTATGGTACTAATTAATAGTCACCCTCCTCCTCACACTCGTTTAGAATCAGAAAACGATTTGTTATGCAGATAATGATTTCCTTCTCATTGAAATTTAATTTGGATTTATATAGGAAAATCCAATACATGGGCAGAATTTCATAAAATTCAACCAAAGGATGAATGACATGGGTCACATGGTAATTCAAAAAAAAATTGATACATCATGATCCATATACTTGAGATGCATTAATTTACCCATTTTTTTATTTCACTGACAGTTGTATTTCCATGTTTTTTTGTGGTGTTTGAATAGATCTACTAAAGTTAATGATATAGAGAAGTGAATAGAACTAGAATCCAAAAGTATGTTCATAATTACTTAATTGATAACATTAGTATCTATCACCACATTTTTTTCTGGATACACCTCAGTAGTTTCGATGAAAAAAGATCATCCTTACTGCCTCAGATTTCATTGGTTGTGTCTGAAAACCCTTGGTTTAGTGTATTGATTTAATAAGTGACCTAGTTCCTTAAAATTATATAAATGAACAATGAGTTTAGGGTTTTATAAAGAATTACATTTTTCCTTCAATTTTTTGGGTTTCTTCTGTCGACAATTTCTAGTAGGTTCCCTTCCTTCCCACACTTAAATCATTTTATTATCCCCTTTAACAAATTTTCTTGGGGATTTTTTCTACACATTTGGGATGTGGGATGCTGAAATTTCATGTAACCATTATATTTTTCCATTAGACATCTAGAATGAAACTCCACATTCCAATTCTACTTTCTATGATTCCATTGATATTTTCATTTCACTATTTTGAATTTTGAGGGTACATCGAACAATTTCCACGTAGCGATTAATGTCTTGGATTGGAAGGGATTTTCTATGACTAATCTATATCCCAACAAAGAAGCAGTCAACCATTCATTCATGGGTAATAATAATGCTATCAGAAAATAGTGAAATTCTTGTGAAGTTTTCTTCACACGTCTTGATAGATTTATATTCTTCCTATTTTTGGGCAAGAAAATACATTTACATTTAATAATGGAGAGTTCAAGAAAAATTTATATCAAAAAACATTTTATGGAAATTCTTCCACCCCATTTCATGGATATTTTTGTTATAATTTGTATTATTGATCAATGTCCACCACTGATTAGCATCATCTTCCACACGATAAAATGCTTGTAGAAACTTCTCTTACTATGAAAAATGAATGATGTAGATGATATTTTCATTAGAGTTGATACACTTTTACATGATTAAGATATCAGATAACCCCATAAAATTTATAGGCCTTTGTCACATAATTCATTTAATTATATCAAGTTCTCTGTTAATGGGATTTGTATGCTTCTCCTGATCATGGATTATATTCAGAACCAGAGTTAGCTGATAGAGTATCGTTATGAAGTTTATGATTCCTACTGCCATCATGTTTGGCATATCATTGGGGTAGTCCTCACATTGCTCTTCACATATATTGTTTACTTGTTTCCTCTAATTTTTTTCCATTTCCTAAAATAAAATAAATTTTTTGGATAAGTATATTTATCCTTTAAAAAAATAATAATATAATGACATTATTGGTATAACATATAACATACATGTATTTACATATCTTATGGATTTCTATGCTTTAAACTATGTTATCCATAATTGATTTATTAACATATACTCTTATAGGGAATTTTTTATTCTTTTAATAATGGTGCATAATGAGATTATATATATACCAAATCTAGTCCCAGGGACTGTCAAACCAAGGGAGTAGTAGGGCCATTTCTCATGTACCAGGCTACATATAGTTAGGCCTAAGACACCTTATTATAGTTTGTTCCCCTATGAACATCTATGCTATAACCACATCCACTTTTAGTATCCATATATTGATGTATATTCTTCATAAATAGTATACTCTATACAAAATAATATTTAGGAATTTTATATTCTACATAGTCTTATACTAATACAGTTTTTAATTTTTCTAATCTTAATCCCAAAAATAAATCTACTTTTCCTTTGATAGAAGATATAATAACCATTCCCTTCAATAAACATTAATACATGATTAATTACATAATATTACACATATAATGAGCTTGATGATTGATAATTATGGTATATTTGGCTATTAGGAACACTACATTACAACATAAAAAATGGAATACAACAACATTATTTAAAACTTATTTAACATGCTTTCACTTAAAATTTCCTGCGATATACATAAGAGATACATAAGAACAGAGTGATTTATAAATTCCAGTAATTGAATAAACATGGTATAAGTTAAAACATTTTAAAAAATAGTCATATAACGATACATGAAAAAGTATGAACCATATACATTAATTAAAATACATGATATAACATGATAACATAAAGACAACGTTGGAAATGTGGCAACCACATAAAACATTGTGTCATAGGTCTACGATAACTTCAAATAAAACATAATTGAAAAAGTCATATAAATAAATCAGGTTTACGCCCTATCCCAAAAAGATATATCATGATGATAAAGATTACCCAGTTCATTAAAGAACTAGATAATTCTGGGTACACCCATCACTTTCATTTCAATCTCATGATTAAGTGTTCTATATAGATCATACAACATGGATTCATTCCTCATAATTTTTTATTAAAATATCTTTGGTTGTGGAATAAATAAAAGTAATTTACATATCAAATATACATGTGTATAAATGTGAATCCATTTATTGGAAATGGGTATGGTATTACCTACACAAATTCATTGGAATGAAAATTCATTTTGAAATATCGGCAGCCTAATGACGTCCCTTTAAAATTCATAAAATGGTTTGATGAAAAAAAGGGGTCCATAATTATTTGGAAATCAAATGAAAATTAACAAGTACATGTTAATAAATATCCTACTATAAGTAATTTAAAATATAATTCCTACAATAATAAAGAAACATGATTAAAGAGAAGGAAGGACGAACTCTTATGAAGTTTCATCATTGTAATGGGTGTACTTGAGAGGACTTAATTAGTGATAATGGAATATATCATCATTTATAAATCATAATGGAAATATGGTGGAGGTGTAGAAACACTATAAGTCATTGGGAATTAAAAATAAAATGTCATAAAAATTTTATATTCCTATATAAAAGATATAAAGAGAGGACCCATTACCATTACATTATGATACCAAATGCTTGAAAGGGGATTTTTTAGAGTCTGGTAGAACCTTGGGAGCATTCTAGATAGATGTGGGAAGATTAAGGATGTGATCCATTGATTTTGAGGAATTATAAATGGAATATTGGGTGGGTTTATATTAGAAATTATAAAGGTATTCTTTAATATTTCACAAACATAGGTTTTGGGGTGTATATAAAAAAGTATTCAAAAACACAAACCATCCAATGGTTTTTCCCCATGGTTAAAAATAAATTTTATTTCTTTTCATTATTTTATTAGGAAAAGTAACACACTATTAAAAATATTTCCCCTGTATATGTAGAGTTTATTCACACTTTAAAAAAATGAATTTAAAATAAAAAAATATATTATATGTTTGTTATGATTCATAAAGGATTTATTAAACTAATAAAATAAACATACATAACATTATATTAAAGTGAAATAATATATTTGTCTTAGGATACCCATTATAGTATTTATTACTTCATTTTTATGTGATTATAATGTCATAAAACACTCAATATATTTATACAATATTTTATTTTTATCCCAAAATCCTAAAAACACAGAAAATTAAAAAAAATTAACCATTGGATAATTTAGATGATTAGATTCCTAAAATACTATTAATTTTATCTAAATAATTTTCTAAATATTTTCCTTTTCACTTTTAATATAATAATCATCTTTTTTGATAAATTATGTGTTTTCGTACAACAATTCTCTTTGAACCCTTATAAAAATTATATGTGAAAAAATAAAAATTATTTGACCATTTATATTTAATTAAATTAAGTAATAATAAAATTTTATTAGATTATTATTTTTTTCAAAACTGTATTATTTAATCAAAATAAATTCCTAAATTTATTTTAATAATTACCCAAAAATATTATTCATGTTTTATAGAATCAAAATAAATATTTTTTATAATACGAGGAAAATATATTCTTTATTGTATTAAAATAATATACATGATCAATTTTATTAGTTCTTGAAACATATCCCATTAATATTAATGCATACTCTCTAAATGTAAGGTGTGATATGGTGACACTATTATGGGTTGGTTTGACGTATGTGGGTTGGGTCGTGATCTCGATGAGCTTTAACTTTTTCTGTAAATGGTTCAATCATACTTATTATGTTAGATCTAAACTTGGCCTTACTCATGGGAAAATCCCAGTGATTCTATCTACCTTGGAAGATAGGTTAATTGGGATTCATAGGGTACAATCCTATTGGATGATGCCATCACTTCTTTTGTTTGTGTCACTTCGATTTTTTAAAGCCAAATATTTATACTGATCATGTGATCACTATTAAAATTATATATGATAAAAGGTAAATATTCTTAATGGTATTTAAAATAAAAATGGTTGTGACAATAAAAAAAGAAGTGAATCAGTTTTCTATAACCATATTAGAGAATAAATAATTAAATCATGAGATAATTTAATTTATTGCAGTTCTGGTTAGTATATAATAGTGTAACATTTTTCCTCTCTCATCAATTTTAATAATATCTAATTAATTTTCATAGACAAGAATTCATTAATGAAATTAAACTTTTAACCATAATTGTTAAGGGTCAAATTATCTTCATCCAAAAACATTTGGGCATGTTTTAGGGTAGTTTTCAAATATTTATAACATTTTCTTAATTTTAATTACTCAATTTACCAATGTGGAAAAAAAAATTACAATAGTTACAATTTATATTGTCTTAAAATAAAAGTGACCTATTTATTAAGATTGTAACTTCTAAATTAATATTTGATATCCATTTTTCAAAATTCAAAACACATATTTTCCTAAAATTATATTTTTTTAAAATTGATTTATTAAAAAAAAGTTTACAAAAACACTAGGAGTTACCTATAACACCACAATATTTTAGGTTATGTTTCTTATTGAATAATATCAATTAATTAGATATATTATATGGCATGAAAGACTTAGTATCTATGAAGAAATATTCAGTTTTTTAAATGATATATTCATAAACTAGCCATTAAACAAAACCTTACCACTTCTGTAATTTAAATTTTAAAATTCTGACATACATTGTTGCCTTCAAGATGATATTTGGAGTATGATAGAATCAACATAATTTTTAGGGATTGGTATCTTACCCTTATAAATAGTAACATTATCTTATGAATAGAAACATACCGTTATTAATTGTAATATAACCATGATTAATGTTAACATTGCCCATGAAATTATAAATAACATTTCGTCACCTTAAAAATAAAGGTGAATATATTAAGTATTGGTATTTTTCGATTAAATGTCGATCCACTCCAAATATGTCATTGTTATATTCATATTTTGCATACATATCTAAGTTTCAATCATGATATGTGGAATCAATCCATTGCAATGAATAAAGGGTGTGAAATGATTTACAACCACGTAATTTTTGAATCAGTATCTAAAAAATATATTGACGATGAACATACAGAGAACATAGAGATTAAAAGGAACAAAGTACATGAAGAGGATCTAACCTAAGAAAATTTTCATATTCTTCTCAATCCAATTCTGTTAGAATGATTAATGAATAAACCATTAATAAATAATAAATTACCCTCCCATAGATTAGAAATTAACCCACAACAACAACATGATTGATCAAAAATGAATTTGTTTTTGGATTTAATTTGTGTTCGACATGGGATAATAAATTGTTGAATAAAATCACATAATATAACATCATTTTGTGGGTTTCCATTGACCAATTATGAAGAAGAAATCTGCGTAGTCATTGTTGTTATGATCCTTGAACACTGATGTCATTGGATATCCATTTGGTATTCTGTACAATGATCCACGGTCCCTATATCCTCGACGAGTCCTCAAACTCTCGTGTCAATTACCTGGGTTATGTTGATAACCCTATGGACTAGGAATAGGTATTACTATGTATGGCAGTCTTGGTTGAGGTGTAAAAATTTAATAAAATAAATAAACTGAATTTATTTATTTTATTATTTGATCTAGTGATGAATTTTTAACAAACTCTTAATGCCAACAAATATTATGTTGTTCCAAATGTAATATCATCACTCCAAACTATATTTCAGACTCATATTTATGATATTAGATTTTGTTTGGTATTTATTCTACTATTTTAGGAATATTTTGTTCATGTGATATTTGTATATTTAATATTTTTAAAATATGAATTACCTGGTCCCTAGGACTAGGAATCTCTTGTCTTCTCACTATCTAGTTCTAAAAATACATCTAGATATATTAAAACATGTTATATGAATACCTTATTCTCCTCCAAGGACAAAATCATATCCCTTATTAAGGCTCTCAAAGGAAGATGGATTCAAGAGGTAAATTCCTCTTTTCAATCCTTTTGTTTTCTTTTCATATTCCTTTGTTATCTTTTCTATTCTTACACATTCTAATAAAAAAGTTATGAAAACTATGGTAACTTTCATTTACTCTAATTTCTTTATGATAATGTAATATTCCATAATCATCTTTTATTTTCCCTCCTTTTATACAATAAATGAAAACATCGTTTGATATGTGTTAATTTTTCACATTCATGGAAGACGGGTTTTAAATTTACAATAATATATCAAATAATGGTCATTAAAACGTTTAAATGGTTTAACTAGATCTTAATATATGTATTTTATATTATTTAATGTACTTTAATCCTCACACACTCATTATATATAATAATAACATAAAATAAGTTCATTGTGCACAAAACTGCCAAGTTAATCCAAGTGTTTATCATTAACTTTTATCAATTGATTTAACCTTATGGTATATAACCAAATTTATTATGAGAAAATTTATATAAAAATAATATAACTAAAAATATATATTTACAATTTTTTATGATTAACCTTAATAAAAATTAACTTCCATTAATGATTACAAATAAACTTATCATGATAACCATGTAAGAAAAGTCTTCTAAAACATTAAAATTGAACCTCTTAAACCCATCAAAAAGGCCATGAATAATCGTAATAAGGTTATAATAAATATATTAATGGTATAGGAGGTTTTGTAAATTTTAATTAATGAATATAAATTTTATTATTCATGGAATTAATATCAATATAAGTACACATTCGGGCATTAGGTAAGATATTTTTAACTCAAATACTAGTCTTTGAGTTTAACATCCATTTCATTGGTTATGTCTTTACAATAATATGTGTTAATGACCGATAACTGTACTATTCTATATATCCACTTATATTGTGTGGAATTTATTTTTCACACATAATTATGTCATTTATTTATCCTCACTCTAGTGATACAATCGTAATAAGGGGTATCCCATTTCAATTTTATTTTCATGGGATTTCCATTGTTTACCCGGAATTTCTTGTATGTGGTGTATGTGTTCTTGAATTTGATATATTATATCATTATTATATTTATCTTCATGGTATTAAATGATTCATTTTATTATTATTAATTTCTGGTATCATGATAGGTTGGATTACTATTTATTAATGGGCTTTATCTCAATTTCCATTTCGTTGTGACTTACTTTGTATTGTGCATCTAATAATTCTTTTGTGGTGTCACTACTGAAAATTTGAGTTCAATATTAATTTGAAATTATATTTCTGTTAAATATTAATATTCTCAAATCATGTATATGATTATTTTCTATTTTGTATCCCATTTTACAAAAACTGTTTATTTTGAGTGTTGTTTTATCTATGGAAATATTATTGAATCGGTATCCAAAAATCTATACGGATATTGAAGAGGCATATTTTTCTTCTATTAAATCAATGTATATAAAATTAATTGGAATTTAATTTGATTTTCAGGGCCTTCTATAGCCCCTCAATGCATCGATAGATCTCATGAGACA
Source organism: Viscum album (assembly GCA_963277665.1). NCBI lineage: Eukaryota > Viridiplantae > Streptophyta > Magnoliopsida > Santalales > Viscaceae > Viscum > Viscum album. The sequence goes on from OY728131.1 coordinate 559,892,090, forward strand.
AATCAGTTTGCGATAAACCCTTCAAGTTTGTTTAAAAAAATCAAACAGGTTTCTACCCATAGTCTAAAACTATCTTGAAGCAATAATGATTCTTGTTCCAGAAATATCACTTTTCAAATAATAGTCACTCACTTTGTTGATTATTCATTTATTACACTCCATGAGGTTTTCACTATGAGAAAATCTATAGATGCATTATCATTCTTATTTTAATGATGGATTGTGTTTTTCATTAATTCACCCTTCCATATTGATTTTGCAAAATTGATTATGATTCACTTATAATAGATTAATTCATGCACTATATGCAACCATTACTGAGAATTTGAGCTCACCCCTTTCATTTGTCCCATTTAAAAAGGTTTTAAAGAAGGGATAAATTATTGTGATTTCATAGATGTAGTTTATTTTCTTTTTTTATGTTTTATATTTTGTTTAAATTAAAAATGATAACTAAGTTTCATGTATGTATCTAGTTTATTAATGGATAATTATCTTATAATTGTTTCATGATTTTATTTCTTTTAATAATACCTATATAATAGTGAAATACCCCAGTTCTAGGCTTCTGGGGTCGGGGAATTATAGTTTGTATCGTAGAAAGTTTAGTAGAATCCTTGGAAGAGGAATTTAGAAAACATAATTTACGGAATGTAACCACAAGTTAGACATTGATGATAAACATAGAGTAATATCTTAGAATTTTGATAAGTTAGATATTATGTGGGTATTCCTAAAAATACATCCACGTTTGGATATTACATGTGAATGTGTTTCTGGTATAAATGTACCTATGAGTAACCACTCTGACAAGCAGTTTTGAGACTGACCTAGGGTATCCTGGTACATGATATCAGGCCTTAATACACACCTATTTTGACACCCTTAGGGTTTATTTTTAGAAAAATTAACATTTTCTTTACATATGATTATAATGTATTTAAAATTAAATAGAAACCATGTTTATGATTATGAGATTAGTTGTGAATAATGTTTACGAATATGTTTACTGTTTTCTAGTTATAAATTATGATTTATGACCTAATTTTAGTGTATGACAATGTTTATTGATGGAACCTAATGGAATAAGGGGAATAAATACCAACTAATAATGTAGGTATTTCTCCCCTGATCAGGTCATCATAGTTAGTGTTGGAGCAGATCAGATCACAAAACTATTGGGAAAATGTAATCAGGCATTGACGAATAACAATGCTACACCTCTATTGGATCGTTTCAAGTGACAGAAGCCCACATAATTGAGTGGGACAACTAATATAGAGGTAGATCAAAAGTATTTCAAGTACCTTGAAATGATATTTCTAGCATTGAGGTTCAATGAGAATTAAAAGGTAGTATTGGAATTATATTTTCACAAGGGAGATGTAAATAAATGGTGGTCATTGAACCAAAATACCACAAAGTAAGATGATATTGAAGATATATATTGGATAAATTTAATGAAAATATTCTTCGACGAATGCATCACACGTGAGAAATGGACTAAAATGATTGGACAATTTCATAGCATAAAGAAAAGGGAAGAAGACAATGTTGTAGATTATGAGGCTACTTACACATGACTAGTCTATTATTCATTAGATTATTTATGTGACTCGGAATACAAGATTGGTCATTTCATTGGAGGTCTTAATCCATTACTTTGAATTGAACTAACTTCTCAAACATTTTCATCATATATTGAAATTGTATTAAGTGTCTTTAAAATAGAGAAATAATTTTCTAGATCCAATTTATTAAATGGAAATCATGATTAGAAGACATATTCTGATAACCAAGGAAAAGGTGAATCACCAATAAAGAAGTGAATGAAGTAATTTCCATTATGCAAAAACTGTATAAAAAATAATCCTAGGAAATACATGAAACACATTGGAGTTTTCTATAAGTGTGTAGAAAAGGTTCATCGATCTAGTGAATTAGAGGGGATGAAAAAATTAAATGATTTTCAATCTTATAATTGTAGAGATATGGGACACTATGAAAATGAGTATTTTAATCATCAATGAAACCTGCCTCAGAAAAGGCAAAGGGAGAAAGGCCAAGAAAATGAAATCACAACTACTAAGGTTTAAATTTATAATGATGTGGTTGCAGGAACATTAATCATTTCCTCAAATGTATAAAATAAATATTTTTATTCTGGATCATTGCGTTCATTCATATATTCCTTGATTTTCCTAAATATTAGATATTTTATATTTGATTTCATAAAAATAATTTAGTTAAGAATATCATAGATAAGTATCATTCCAATATAGATGTTTTGTTCAGTCCCCTTTGTGACACATAATCATGCCTTAGATTCTGACCTTATCATCATACCCATGATATACTTTCATATAATTCTTGGTATGAATTGGATTTCAAATTATGATTCGAAAATTAATTAAAATATTAGGAAAGATTCAATTTTTGTGAATGGTGGAGAATCCAATATATTTAGAAAAGAATCCTTGCCATTTGATTCTTAGTAAGATCCACCCCCATTGGCTCCACTGAATGAAATTCGTAAGGATGAAGAGAAAAAAATATATATGGGTGAAGAAGTAAATCTTAAAATTAAAGATGTACCTATTGTGAAGGAACACTATAGTGTATTTACATAGGATTTACCCAGAAATCCACAAGACCATGAATTTGAATTCTCTATTGATTTTATATATGGTGAAATACATATATCAAAGAGTACATATAGGATGACCATTGTTTAATTAGTGGAGATAAAGAAACAACTAGAGGAATTGAGTTAAAAGGGATTTATTTTCCCAAGTTATTCTCCAGGGGGAGGACATGATCTCTTCTTAATGAAGGAAGATAGATCCATGAGGTTGTGCGGTGACTATAGAGAAATCAATGTTATTACAATAAATAAAAAGTGTCTCCTACCACGAATTGTTGATTTATTTGATAAACTTCTTGGATCTCAATATTTTTTGAATATTGACCTTCAGTCGAGTTATCATCAGTTTCGTATGATAAAGGAAGATATTACAATGATAAAACTAAAAACCAGGTATGGGCATTACATGATTATATTAATGCCTTTTTGAATAACTAATTAACCCTTCGTTTTCTTGGATCCAATGAATAATTTTTTTCAGTGAAAATCATGATTATTTTTTGTGGTATTTATTTATGATATGTTGATTAATTCTATAAGCTGCGGGGATGATGTGAACCACATACAGGTTGTTCTGGAATACTCATAGAAGAAAATATTTATTCAGGAATTTTATTAAGTGTGAATTCTAGATTCAAATTTTTTTTTCTCATGGCTATATTATAACAAAGTATGGGATCTTAGTTGATCCTATTAATACAAAGGCAATCCATGAATTTCCATTTCTAATGAACATAACTAAGGTATGTAGTTTTATTGTCTTAATAGGTTACTATCAGCATTTCATTTAGAATTTTTCCCAATTGGATAACACACTAACCAATTTCACACATAAAGGGGATATGTTCTTGTGGAAAAAGAATGTACATAATACTTAGAAGAATTGAAATGAAGATTGTTCAATGCTATGATTTGTGTCTTCAATCAAGAAATGGTGGGATTGTGATATACACTGATGCATCAAATAAGGGACTGGATGTCATACTTATGAAAAATGATAAAGGTAATTCTTATAAATCAAGGTAGTTGAATTCACATTTATATAATTATCCAACACATGATGTTGAGTTAGCAGTTGAAATCGTTACTCTGAAAGAAAATAGAGACAATATCTCAATGGTGAATGATATGAGATATATATAGATCATAAGAGTTTGATATGCATTTTTAAAAAGAATGAACTCAACATGAGGAAAATGAGTTGGCTCCAGTTACATAAATATTATGATTGTTCAATACAATACAACCTAGGAAAGACAAATCAGGTGGCAGATGCATTACGTATGAAAGGTCATGGACATCAGACCTAAATGAGGATTGAGAGGGATCATATATTCATGGATCTAGTAAAGGTAGATATCATAATTTTTAAGGAAGAGGAAGCATCATTATTATTTCAAATTATTGCTAAACAATCCCTACTAAAGAATATAAAAGGCTCTAAATCTAATGATGAGAACTTTAAAATGAAAATTAAATCCATTAAGGATGGAAGACTGGAAGACTTTGTGTATGAGGATGGATTTCTGAAATATGGTAAGAGGTTATGTGTTCCATTGATACCAGATCAAAAAAGAGAACTATATGATGATGCTCATAGCTAAAATTTTCTTATACAACCTGTTAGGACAATGATTTATAGTGATATGAAGGAACATTTTTGGTGGAATAACATGAATCGAGAAATTGCGGACTCTTTGTCTAAGGGTCTTGTTTGTCGATAAGTGAAGGCTGTGAGATAGAATCCTAGAGGGTTCATTTATCCTCTACCAATTCCTATGTGGAAGTTGGATGAAATTCCAATAGACATTTTTACTGGACTACCAAGGAATCCTACATGCAATAATGCATTATAGGTAATTATTGATCTTCTTAGAAAATCAGCACAATTCTTTGCTATAGGAGGGGATTTAACAATTGAGAGCCAATCTAGACTCTATATTGATAAAGATGTAAGACTTCATGATGCACTATTATAGATTTGGTTTGATCAATATCCCGGATTTACATCAAAATTATAGAGGTTACGTTAGAGGGATTTTGATATTATTCTTTGTATGAGTACTGATTATCATCCTCAAGCCTATGGATAGTATGAATCAAAAATTCAAACATTGGAAGACATGTTGAGATCATACTCACTGAAATTTCAAGAAACTAGGGATCAGTACTTACCCTTGGAGGAATTTTCCTACAATAATAGTTTTCATTCTAGTATTTAAATTAATCCATATAAAGAATTATATAGAAAGAGATGTCAAACTCCAACCTGTTGGGACGAAGTTGGTGAGAGGAAACATATAGGCCCGAAACATATTGAAAAGAGAATGAAGAAGTTAAAAACAATTCAATACCATATTAATGTATCCCAATGTAGGTATAAGACTTATGTTGAAAAATGGAGATAGTATTCGGATTACAAGTGGAAGATCATTTCTTTCTGAAAGTACCTCTATGGAAGGGTGTCTTATGGTTTGGTAAGAATGGGAAACTGATTCCCAGGGCATCAGACCATTTTAAATTCTAGAGAGAATCAGAGTACTATATTACCATTTAGCAATTCCACCAAGTCTCTCTATAGTTCATGTTTTCTTCCACTTGTCATTGTTAAAAGAATACATTATAGAACAAATGCATGTTATAACCTATGAATAAATAGATTTGGAACCTAATTTGTATTACTTAGAAGAGCCTATCAAGATTCTTGACACTAAAGAGAAAGTATTGGGAAATTAGATGACTTGCCTGGTAAAGGTTATTTGGGGAAACCTTATATAGGAGGAAGTAATGTGGGTATATGGGGATGTTATGATGAAGAACCACCCACATAATTTTAGAGGTGTATAATCATGAAAAATTTAGCGGATGAAATTTCCAAAGGAGGGAATAATATAACTGCCAAATATATTATTGAATGTTTCATTAAAATAATTTCAATTCATTAGATAGATTATAATTCATGAAACCTTATGTCTCTAAGAAACAAATCTTTTTTATTTTAGAAGATAGTCATAACCTAGCCATTAAACATAAATTTCTCACTTCTAGGATTTTAATTCAGAAAATTTAATATATAGGGTTGCGATTAGGTTGATATTTGTAGTCTGATATAATAGAAATAATTTTAGATGAATAGTAACTTACCAATACAAATTGTAACTTACCTTATGAATATTAACATACCCATATGAATAATACAATGAGCCTTTGGAATGGTAACCTTACCTTAGAAAGTATAAATTAAATTTAGGCTCCTTAAAAATAAGGGTTAATATTTTAAGCATTAGTATTTTTTAATGAAATGATGATTTTAATGAAAAATTAAACTTCCAATATTTAGAAAATTAATTTTGAAAAATTAATTTCATTTTTGGATTCTATATATTGATAATCGATTTGGGTGAATTTATGGGATTTTTTTTGAAATACTTGAATTTTTGGAAAATATTAAAATATAGTAATTAGGATATAAATACACTATTAGATAAATACACTATTACATGCATCATGGTTCATGTATGAAACCATTATCTCAAACACACATGCACTTATTACTATTTTTGTTCATGGAATCATCAATATTTATTGTCTAAGGTAAAAATAATAAACCAATGATAAAAATTTACGAAAACCCCCATCCGCTCCACTATAAATATCACCCCTATTTACCTCCTCTTCTCAAACCTCTCAAGCCATGACACTTTCATAAATTCGGCTCAAATATCTATCTAATATCCTACCCCATGTCCAGAATCCCTTGGTCTCCCCAATAGACCAAATTCTCTCCCCTAGAGAGGCTCTCATGGGAATATAGTTTGAAGAGGTAAATTACTCTTTTCAATTCTTCTGTTTTCATTTCAAGTTCCATTTTTTATCTTTCCTATTCTCAATTAAATTGATCCAAATGTTATGAAAACTATAATAACTTATAAATAATATAATTTTATTATGATAATTTAATTTTCCATAATAATCTCTTGTTTTCCCCCATTTTGTACTATAGATTAAAACATAGTCTGAGATGTATTAATTTGTCACAATCATGGAACATGGGTTTTCAATTTTCATTAAAATATTCAATACTGGCCAATATAAAATTTTAATTATTTAAATAGACCATAATATATGTATTTTTTCTTATGTAGTGTTTTGTAATCCTTACACACTCATAATATAAAATAATAACAAAAAACATGTTCATTGTGGACAAAACTGCCAAGTTAATCCATGTGTTGATCTTTAAATTTTATCTAATGATTCAACCTCATGTTATAAAAAAATTTAATATAAGATCATTAATATATCTGGAATTTCACTAATGATATATATTAAAAATTATGGATTATAAATCACATTTCAAAAGAACATCCACTCATGAATACAAGAAAAAAGATCCTGAAAACCAAGGATGAAAATTCTTACGAAACAATAAAATTGAACCTATTAAAACCATAAAATAATCCATGAATAAACCTAATACTGTTATAATAAATCAGTTAAATGTAATTTATTTTCTGTAATTCTTAATTAATTAAGGCAAATTAGATTATTCGATTCATTATGATCAGTCTAAGAACAAATTCTAGTATAAGGTAAGAGATTTCTTAACACAATTTCTGTTCTATGAGTTAAATATCTTATTCCTTGGTAATGTCTTTCCAAAAATATGTGTGAATGAAATAAGAATGTATTATACTGTATATCCAATTATATTTTTTGGAATTTATTTTTCACACATAATTATTTCATTGATTTATCCTCATTCTTGTTATACTATCATACAGAGGGGTTTCTCATCTCAATTTGATTTCCATGATATTTCCATTGTTCTCCACTTATTTCATGAATGTCATGTATGTGCGTTGAAATTTGAAATATAATATCATGATTAGTTTTATATTCATGGTATTCAACTATTCATTTTATGTATATTAATTTTTCATCACACTATACTGTGGATTGCAATGTGGCAATGGTCTTTACCTCAGTATCCTTTTCGTTGTGACTTACATTGTATTTTTCGCCTAATAATTCTTATGTGGTGTACCTACTACCCATTTAATATCAATTTTTATTTGAAATTATATTTCTATTAAATATCCATATTCTCATATCATATATATGACTATTGTCTAAGTTGTATCCCATTTTATATATGGTGTTTATTCAATGTGTTTCTTTAACTGTGGAAATATTGATGAATCTGTATCCTTTACTATATACAAATAATGAAAATGAATATTGATCTTATATTAAATATATATATAAACAATGATTTGGTATTTCAGTGATATGTGGGGCCCGATATATCTCCTCAATGCATTGACAGGCCTGATGAGACAAATTAGTTAGAGACTAACCTTTTGAGTTTGATTCTAGAAATCAGACAAGATTCTCCCCACAAACATAAACCATATCGATGGTATGATGGCTCGCGTTCTAGATACATGATGTCTAATGATTTAGAATTCTCTTTATTTATTTTTCTATTATTACTCTCTATTATGATTTCACTCTAACCAAATATATGGATGTGTTTTCATTCTCAGTTCAATGATGGCATTTTTTTTCAATTATTAACCATTCCATATCGACTATTCCAAATTGATTATGAGTCACTTTTTGTTGATTCATTCTTTTTCTATATATAACCCTTACTCAGCATTTGAGCTCATCACTTTCATTTATTTTTCTTCCACAAGTTATGAAGAAGGGATTATTTATTGTATTTTCATGGATGTAGTTTATTAGAATTTGTTAGGTTTTATATTTTTTTCCTTTCCCAATGTAAAATGAATTCCAAGTTTGTATCTAGTATTTTTAAGACTACTAAACTTATCATTCCTTCGGTATTTGATTTCATGTAACCATGAAAATATAATAATGTAACGCACCGACTCCAGGAAGCTTGGGTCAGGGTAGTACATTATAGGTTTAATCAACATATATGATATATATTAAATAATATTGATCATAAAAATGTGATATATTATTTCTATTATTTATTTACTTTTTTGTTAATATGGAAATAGCATTATTATGTATGTATGACCTATAATCTTCATGAATTGTATAACACATTTTCAAATCACTAAATTTTGTGGACTACTAAAAATACATATAAAATTATTATATGTGATATTTATATCATCGATAAAAATTTGGAGAATATAGAAGAAATATCAAATAATAATAACCAAAACAAGAGAATCAAAACAAACATGTAAAGTAAATCAGCTATAACCTAAAAAAGTGATGTTAATAAAAAATCATTAAAAAATGGTTATAAAAGACTATATGTATATCATATAAACTATGATATATTTGTGTATGGTTATATAATATATTTATAATTAATTTATATATATTTTACTATAGGTTCAATCACATAGAAAATGAAGTCATACCTAAGGTAAGACATTTAATCTCAAATATATTTTATTCCAGAACATAGTAAATTTAGGCACATAATTTGTTTAATATAGTGAATTTAAAGCTCATTTTACCTTTTATATCATTAATCTTGTAACTCCACAACCCTAGATACCCAGAGTCGGTGCATTATTACATAACATTGGAATGATCACAAGAACGATCAAGTCTCGAATGACCGATTAGTTTAGTAGCCTTGGAAACACTAGATATATTCATAAAGTTTACATTACATCAATAATTGAAAAACTACAACCACATATTGTCTTCATATCCCCTCATTCTATCCCTGCAGCTGATTCATTAAATAATTCTTCACATCCTGGGAAAAATAAAACATTGAAAGGGGTGAGCTCAGATGCTCAGTAAGGATAACAATATAACGGAAACTTTCATAAATAAGAATAAACATTTAGTTCAATGTATAACTAAAGGAAAAGCCTTTTAAAGTTGAGCATAAAAATAGTATGGCTAAAATAAAATGAAATAAGGACATTTAATTATTCACATATATATTCTACTAATAGAATAATCACATGAAATATCAATAACCACTTTCATAATGATGGAATACATAATGCCAGACTATCATAACCACATAGCCAACGCCTCGTGCCAAGACAACAAATAAGATTTTGTCAAGGCCTTGTGCCAAGACACTAGTTTGTTTCATGAGACCTACCGATGCATCGAGGAGCTATAGTGGGCTTCACCCATCACTTACTAATTCTAATGCATTCCTCATATGAAAATTTTGAAACATAACATAAACATTCATATTAAAACTATCATATAAAATGTCAATACTTATAACCAAAAACCATGAATGGTATACAAATAGCACATCCACAGTCAAACATAACTCATTGGATACAATATGGAAGATTTTATCGTATCAAATTAACCTCAATTGAGAATAATGAACGATATTGACATAGATTAAAATAATCATCAAACTATTGAGAGAAATATCCCACTTTTCTTGAAAACATTTTAAATTCACACTATTGTTAAGCATCCATTTAAAATAGATTTTTTGGAATCAAAGTGTCCCATACCACATTTAAACTTTAAAAAAAATTAAATTTTAAAAAAATGATGTACATATATATAAATACTTAAAAATGTTCTTAAAACATCAACATTAATGAGAAATATTTAGAATAATAAATATTTAAAACATTTAAAATGATATTTTAGTTAGAGATCTTAACCAAAATAAAGACACTTGAATAAAAATAATTGAAGTAATAAAAACATTATAATATCATGAGAATAAAGGGATTCATTATATACTATGTCAAAGTACAATATATACACCATATAAAAGTGATTTGGTGTATCGAAACAAAGAAGTCTCAATGGAATGTAAATTGAGATGAATTCTCTTATAAGACCATATCCTTAGGTTAAGGATCAATAAACGACATAATTATGTGTGAAAAATATAAATACACTCAATATGATTGGATATTTAGTGTAAATCAATGATATGACATTCACACATATTCTGGTAAAAACAACACCAATGAATTGGATATTTAACTCAACAAATGGAGACTGAGTAAAAATTACTCTTATCATGTTCATACCAACGACATGAGAATTTATCAATGGAGTAATTATGTGTATCAAAAGTATATATAGAGAAAGGGGAGTGGAAATTATGAAATAATAAAATTAATAGTGATTCCACACATAATCTTGGAGTAAAATAATCAATGAAGTTTGCGTAAATCCGAATGAGTGGAAATTGAAATTTCAAATTCCCTTATTGATTTGGTAACATAAGAAACATACACCCATGAAAGAAGGATCATACAATTATGATGTAAATATAAACAAATCAAAGTATATTACACAATTAATACAAGCATGGGCAGTAAACACACCACATGCAATAAATAAGTGGTGAATAATGGAAATATCACGGAATTAAAAGTGATATAAGAAACCCCATACTTTGTACTTTTTTCTTGGTCTAAGGTAGTTTAAACTCTTTTGTAATGGTGAAATAATTGTTATTTAATTATACAAGAGTCATTTACATTAATATGATATCATATATGATCTTTTAACATTGATTTGTTAATAATATCTTAGTATTATCGCCATTTCGAGTGTTAAATTACTCATTTTCCTTTATATTCATTGTTATGTAAGTCGTGTTTTTTATGGATAGATTGTATCTTATTCATATCAAAAATTATATCAAGTCCTTAAACATTATTTTTAATCGTCAAATAAGAACTATACTTTAATGGATATGATGGATGATGAATCTCATCGCGTTCGTGAAGACGGTAGTTCGTACGTACGCACGAGCAACAATATCATTATTTTGATGTTAAAATAATATATAATTAGGTGTTATATCATATAGATAGAATAATTATCATGTTATATTTATTATTTACATGAATTAAACATCATTATTATACCCATCCATATAATAATTTATTGAATGACAATTACACCACGACGTGGAGACGGTAAGCCGTACGTATGCACGTATGGTGACATGCCATTCAAAGGATGGATAGAATACTGAATATGGTTGTACCATATTTATAATAACATCATAGTATATAGATGATATTGGAGTTATTATTTTAGAATATAAATAACATAGAATGAAGAAGATGAAGAACAAATGAACTTGAAAGAGGGTGGTGAAAACATTACCTCTTCTTCGGGTTTTTCCTTTTGATTTGATTAAAAGGGCTCCTTAGGTTGGCTTTATGATCAAACTAAGGCCACTAGGTTGTATTTAGGGACGTTGAGAGAGTATTTGGGAAGGGTTTGGGCGAGCCAAAAGGCTTTGAATGTGTGAATTAGTGAGAAGGGGGAGTTCCCTTTTATAAGAGGGGTGAGGGGCACCTTTGGAAAAGCTAAAAAGATTATTTTATAATAAATTGATATTCATATTATAATGCCTCCAATGTGGATTATTTAAATGTTATGGTGGGTATGGGTAGAAAACCACTCAACAAATATAATTTAGACAGGTTTGGGTCATTATATTAACCTTATCTTTAAGTATTAACTCTTAGTTAATTAGTTTCACTTTTACAATGTCTCTTTGTATTTTTATATTATATGGTTAATAAACATACTATATACATCCAAGAGACCCCAATGTGGTCCATTAATGATACACCTATCATGATATATGTTTCTTGGTCGAACCTTATATTTTTAAGAATTCAATATAAATTAATAATATAATATTTGTTTTAAAAACTCCTTTATGTAAATTTTAACACTATTGGGTATTTTGTTTTTGATAAATTTATAATAGCATTATTACTTCAAACACAATTTATATAATCAATCATAATATGTAATATTAACCTATAATTTTTATTAATTCATAAAAATTCTCAAATTACATTTATTTTGATATTTATAATATCAATTATTTTAATATTTCATTAATTAGGTAATTACTGCATCACCATTTTGTCATAAATAAATTTAATTATATAATGTCAAAAAATTATAAATAAAATACATTTATGTTGTAAATATTTTTATCTTTTTAATGAATATTTACAATCGAATTTATCTTATGAATAACCCTATATTAAAAATGCTTTAGTAAATAAATATTGATTTTAACTCTTTTAACTCTTCTTTGAATTAAATAATAATAAATGTCCTAATCTAATACAAGTGGACCTAAATGATAATATTTTACTCCTAAGGTTGTTTTCGTTCAAGATACACGTGTCCAATAGAATTGGGACAAATGTTAGGGTAATATTAATATTATTTTTACACTAAATTAACCTATTTACTTTTAACCGTGGTAAATAAAAGTAAAAAGTTACTATTCACCAAAAAATATTTTCATCTCAATTATCCAAATTTTAATCCCTGATAATAACTGTGTCTCGAATTTTCGAAATTCCACTCACAGAAGTGGTAAAATTAAGTTTTATGAAAAATTCATTTTTTTAAATACCACATAGTGGTTTCATTATTCATCAAAAAATAAATGTTTCCAGAAAAATACCAAAAATTAGCCCTATGATTTTTTTGAAATTATGAATTAAAAAATTATAACTATTTTACCAAATTCAAAAAATATCAGTTGCATTAATTAATTTAAAAATTATTTCCCATCGTCAAAACAAATAGCGTGTATTTAAGAGATAATATTAATCAAATGATTAACAAATGTTTATGTCTGTTTTAAATGTGAAATTACATAAAATGACCAACGTTGTATTAAATGGTAAAAATATATTCTAAATATAATTTAAAACCACTAAAATTAAGAATTTATCACTATTAATTATTTCGATTAAAAAAGTTGTTTTAATTAAAATTTAGTAATTTTCACTATTCATCAAAATATGAAAGATATCTGAAAAGTACCAAAACATCACCCTAAGATAATTTCGATATTAAGAATCCAAAAATGAAGTCCATTTAGAATGATAAAATTTATAAAATTTGAAAAAGTAGGTATTACTATTCATAACAGCTAGTTCAATTGGTTGTGGTGTTTTAGAATCTCGATGTTGTGTAAAATGCACGCCATTTCATTATTCAAAGGGAAACTTACCATGGAAGTGTGGGTTGTTACATTCTCCCCTCCTTAAATAAGTTTCTTCCTCCATAAATTTTTAAAATTGGGCTTGAGAATATAATGGAAAGTCCCACATCGGAAAAAGAGTCAATAAAACTATCACTTTAAAAGAAAGGAAGAGAGGTACAAAGGTCACCCAAGATAACCCATACTAAGATTCCATTTAGGAAAACATGGATATGGACAATAAACTACGTTCTAAATTTCTGATGGAGAGGGATAGAAAACATGAAAAGGAGAAAGTTAATAGTAAGAAAATCACAATCTTGTGTTGGGGAAAACAGTCATTAGTCTCCCAGTAGGAAAAGCAAATGGACAACATTTTTTGTTTTAAGTTACATTACATAAGGATGAGGAATTCATTTATGTTATTGACTAAGGACATAAATATATATACTTATGTTTTAAGTATATTTTCATTCTTTAATAAATTTTCAACAGTAAGTCATTTTTTTGAACAATGAGTATTCAAGAAGACTTGGTAACAATGGAAGAGCTAGAATAAACTTCTATAGAAATACATGATCCACGTATGATAAACTATATATTTACCTTGTCTTTAGAGATTAATCAAAACGAAAATGGTTAGTATAATATCTGATGATCCCCCAAATGGATATTCCATTAGAGAATAATAACACTAATCTTAATTTCTAAAATTAAACCATCAATACTCCAACGATAAATAAATACCATTCAGTAATTAATTGTCCTTAAAATCCTTCAATATAATCCAAACTAATATTGAAACCCAAAACTTATAAGAATGTAGTCTTCCACGATAAATAGTATCTCCAAATGATATTAATTACTCTTAAAGCCACATATTTAAAAGTAATTAACCTAATCATTTCCATAAATAACACAAATCACTATAAATCCACAATAAAAACATAGATAAAAATCCACCATTACTCCCCCAATGAAATCTCATACTATTCTATTTTCCTTGTGCATATAGTGTTCAGAACAAAATGAACAACTTCCAAAATAACATTTATCACTTAATCACCAAATCATTTTCATATACTAAGGGTGTTCATTTGAGAAGAAATAAGATCCCAAATCAAATTTTTATTGATCAATAAAATCATTTAACTAAAAATAATAGTCACACTAACCAGGGACTTCACGTTGTCCAGTGGTAGGTGATAAATCCCAATCGCACTTTGGTTGTGGGTCCAATTCCCACAGCTTTGTCTGACGCGATGGGTTGTCAAACGGTCTTTGTGTTGTCCTTTATCAAAAACTATATTTTATAACATTACCAAAATTAGATAAATTACTCAAAATAACCATAATATAATTTAACCACAAATATTATCTCATACCTTGAAATTTCATCCCAAATTATAATAACTTATAATTTCCTCGAACCCAACGATCATATAAAACCAAATGGTTATTTATAAATTTATCCACAAGAGAAAAGATAATTCTCCCTCAAATATCATTCTCACATGAAAAAATTTAGGGTTAAAAATACAAGAGAAAATTATTCCAAAGTAAACCCATCATCAATGAGCACTAAAACTTTTTAACATTTCTGCAACCATTTATTTCCACATATCTTCTTATTTGACCAAGAAAATATCCTACAGAATAGGGAATTCACCCAGGTAAAGGCCAAGTCCCCTACATTTATGGCAAATGACTGTAAATGGATTCTTGGGACCATTATTATCTTCTTTCATAGTACTCTTCATTTTTCTTTGGCAATTCTTCACGTTATGTCCTTCCTTCCCACACGTAAAGGATTAATTTGTCCCATTAAGACACTTTCTTGGGTGTCTTCTTCCACATTTCCTGCATGATGGAAATTGAGGATTCCTTTCTCCATGGTCTCCACTGCTGGAGCTCTTATCATTCCTCACCTTTCTCTTCTTTGTTGAGTTTGAGAATTGGTTAATATATATATTGCTGATCATATTTTTGGAAAATTGATTAGGCATAAAGATGATATCTTTTACGCCTATCGACAATCTATTTTCATTCTCATTGCCACCACCGTTCCTACCTTGTACATCATTCTCAATGTCACTATGACTTCCTCGGAATCCAGCCATTGACTAAAACCAGAAAGAATTGTGTGAGTAAAATTAGTCATAAAATAATTTAGAGATTATCATGTAACCATATTCTCAATTTGAAACACATTAGGATTAACAAAGGTCATTTAATCCTATCTTATATATATAATACTTCAAATCAGTTTGTAAAGAAAATGTAAATTATCCTAAGCATATCCCCCGGGAGTGTCGTAACTGAGAGTGCATCAAGGCCTGTTTTCGTGCACTAGTTATCGTTCGAGTCTAGCTCAAAGCGGTGTTTTAAGGTTTTACCCCTAGTTTCATCTATGCTAGAGCTGCCTCTACATGCTCGTATCCAGACACGGATGTATTGCTCCGAAAACTCACAAAATCTCAACAATACCAAAATTTTAGGATGTTCTTCTATACTAATCCTTAAAGTTCATCTTAGGTCTACGTGCTCTAATCAGAGTTTATCTAAATCTAGCTTCCAAGGTTTGTACTAAACTTCCTCTAATACCAACTATAATGCCCCAAACCTAGATACCCAGAGTCGGTGCATTATTACATTACATTGGCATGTTCACAAGAAAGATCAAGTCTCGAAAGACTGATTAATTTAGTATCCTCAGAAATAGTAGATATATTCATATAGTTTACATTACATCAATAAGTGAAAAAATACAACAACATATTGCCTTCATATCCCCTCATACTATCCCTACAGGTCATTTATAAAATACTTATTCACATCCTTGGAAAAATAAAACATTGAAAGTGGTGAGCTCAGATTCTCAGTAAGGATAACAATATAGCGGAAACCTTCTTAAAAAAGAATAAAAATATAAGGAAATGTATAACTAAAATAAAATCCTTCTAACTTGAACGTCAACATAGTATGGAAGAAATAAAATAAAATAATTCCATTTACTTATTCACATGGATATTCTACGAATCGAATAATCACATGCAATATCAATAACCACTTTCATAATGATGGAATGCATAATTCCATACTATCATAACCACATAGCCAAGGCCTTGTGCCAAGACTACAAATAATATTTTTTCAAGGCCTTGTGCCAAGACAATTGTTTGTATCCTGAGACCTACCGATGCATTGAGAAGCTATAGTAGGCTCCACCCGTCACTTACTAAGTCCAATGCATTCCTCATATGAAAAGTTCGAAACACAACATAAACATTCGTATTAAAACTATCATACCGAATGTCAATACTTTTAACCACAAACCATTAATGGTATAAAAATAGCACATCCACAGTCTAACATAACTCATTAGATACAATATGGAAGATTGTATTGTATCAGATTATTCTGAATTGAGAATAATGAAGGATATTGACATATATTAAAATAATCATCAAACTATTGAGAGAAATATCCCCCTTTTCTTGAGAACATTTAAAATTCACACTATTTGTCAATTATCCATTTAAAATAGATTTTTTGGAATCAAAGTGTCCCATAACACATTGAAACATTTAAATGTAATTGTAATTTTAAAACATTAATGTCAATATATATAAATCCTTAAAAATGTTTTTAAAACGTTGACATTAATGAGAATGATTTAGAATAATAAATATTTAAAACATTTAAAATGATATTTTAGTTAGTGTTCCTAAAAAAATAAAGACATTTGAATACAAATAATTGAGGTAATCAAACTTTATAATATCATGAGAATAAAGGGATTCATTATATACTATGTCAATGTACATTATATACACCATATAAAAGTGATTTTGTGTATAACAACAAAGAAGTCTCAATAGAATGTAAATTGAGATGAATTCTCTTATAAAGACCATATCCATAGGTTAAGGATAAATAAACGACATAATTATGTGTGACAAATATAAATAAACTCAATATGATTGGATATTTAGTGTAAATCAAACAGATTGCATTCACACATATTCTTGTAAAAACAACACCAATGAATTGGATATTTAACTCAACAAATGGAGATTGAGTTAAAATTACTCTTATCAAGTTCATATCGATGACATGAGAATTTATCAATGGAGTGATTATGTGTATCAAAAGTATATCCACAGAAAGGGGAGTGTAAATTATGACATAATAAAATGAATAGTGATTCCACACATAATCTTGGAGTAAAATAATCAACGAAGTCTGCGTAAAGCCGAATGAGTGAAAATAGAAATTTCAAATTCCCTTATTGATTTGATAATGTAAGAAACATACACCCAAGAAAGAAGGATGATAAAATGTTGATGTAAATATACATAAATTAAAGTATGTTACACAATGAATACAAACATGGGCAGTAAAAACACCACATGCAATAACTAAGTGGTGAACAATAGAAATATCACGGAATTAAAAGTGATATAGGAAACCCCTTAATTTGTTTTTTTTCTTGGTCGACGGTAGTTTAACCTCATGTATAATGGTGAAATAATTTTTATTTAATTATACAAGAATCATTTACATTAATATGATATCATATATGATCTTTTAACATTGATTTGTTAATAATATCTTAGTATTATCGTCATTCCGAGTGTTAACTTACTCATTTTCCTTTACATTATTTGTTACGTAAGTCGTGTTTGTTATGGATAGGTTGTATCATATTCATATACAGAAATATATCAAGTCCTTAAACATTATTTTTAATCGTCAAATGAGAATTATACTTGAATGGATATGATAGAGAATGAATCTCATCGCGTTCGTGGAGACAGTAGTCCGTACGTATGCCCGAGTGATAATATCATTATTTTGATGTTAAAATAATATATAATTGGATGGTATATAATATAGACATAATAATTATCATGTTATATGTATTATTTACATGAATTACACATCATTATTATACCCATCCAAATAATAATTTATTGATTGACAATTACACCACGACGTGGTGACGGTAAGCCGTATGTACGCACGTATGGTGACATGCCATTAAATGGATGGATGAATAATGAATATAGTTGTACCATATTTATAATAAAATCACAATATATAGATGATACTGGAGTTATTATTTTAAAATATAAATAACAAAGAATGAAGAAGTTGAAGAAGAAAGGAACTTGAAAGAGGGTGGTGAAAACATTACATCTTCTTCGGGTTTTTCCTTTTGATTTGATCAAAAGGGCTCCTCAGGTTGGAATTTTGATCAAACTAAGGCCTCCAGGTTGTAGTTAGGTAAGTTGAGAGAGTATTTGGGTAGGGTTTGGTAGATCCGAAAGGCTTTGAATGTGTGAATTTGTGAGAAGGGGGAGTTCCCTTTTATTAGAGGGGTGAGGGGCATCTTTGGAAAATCTAAACATATTATTTTATAATAAATTCATATTCAGTTTCTAATTTCTCCAAAGTTGATTATTTAAAGGTTAAAGAGGATGGGTGGAAAACCAATTAACCAATAGAATTTAGACAGGTTTGGTTCATTATATTAACCATATCTTTAAGTATTAACTCTTAGTTAATTAGTTTCACTTTTACAATGTCTCTTTGTATTTTTATATTACGTGGTTAATAAAATTACTATATACATCCAAGAGACCCACAAGTGGTCCATTAATGATACACATATCACGATATAAGTCCCTTTTCAGATCCTTAGATTTTTAGGAATTGAATATAAATTAATAAAATATTATTTGTTTTAAAAACTCCTTTATGTCAATTTTGACACTATTGGGTATCTTATTCTTGATAAATTCATAACAGAATTATTACTTCGAACACAATTTATATAATCAATAATAATATGTCATATTAACCTAGAATATTATTGTAATTCATAAAAAGTCTCAAATTACATTTATTTACATATTTAAAATATCAATTAATTTAATATTTCATTAATTAGGTAATTACTGCATCACCATAGTGTCATAAATAAATTAAATAATTTAATTTCTAAAATTATAATCAAAATACCCTTATGTTGGAAATATATTTATATTTCTAATGAATATTTACAATTTAATTTATCTTATTATAACCCTACATTTAAAATGCATTAGTAAATAGACATTGATTTTAACTCTTTTAACTCTTCTTTGAATTAAATAATAATAAATGTCCTAATCTAATACAAGTGGACGTAAATGAAATATTTTACTCCTAAGTTTGTTTTTGTTTGAGATACACTTGTCCAGTAGAATTAGGACATATGTTAGGGTAATATTAATATCATTTTTACCCTTAATTACCCTATTTACTTTTAACCGTGGTAAATAAAAGTAAAAAGTTACTATTCACCAAAAATTATTTTCATCTCATTGAACCACATTTTACTCCTTGATATTAATGGTGTCTCTCGGATTTTAGAAATTACACTCATAGAAGTGGTAAAATTATGTTTTATGAAAAAATTAGTTTTTTAACCACCACTTAGTGGTTTCACTATTCGTCAAAAAATGAATGTTACCAAAAAAATACCAAAAACTAGGCCTAAGATATATTTGATATTATGAATTCAAAAATGATGTCTATTTTACCAAATTGAAAACATATCAATTGCATTAATTAATTTAAAAATTAATTCCTGTCGTCAAACCAAATAGCGTGTTTTTAAGTGATAATAACAATCAAAAGATTGACACTTGTTTATATCTAGTTTAAATGATAAATTACATCCAATGACCAAAATTGTATTAAATGGTAAAAATATATTATAAATATACATTAAAACCGCTCAAATTAAGAATTTATCACTATTAATTATTTTGAATAAAAAAGATGTTTTTAATTAAAATTTAGTAATTTTCACTATTCATCAAAATATGAAATTTATCTGAAAAGTACCAAAATTTTCCCCTAAGATAATTTCGATATTACGAATCCAAAAATAAAGTCAATTTCGAAGGATAATATTTATAATATTTGAAAAAGTATTTATTACTACTCATAACGGCTAGTTTGATAGGTTGTGGTGTGTTGGAATCTCGAAGTTGCATACAATGCACGCCATTGCATTATTCAAAGGAAAACGTACCATGGACTCTTGGGGTATTAAAAATCCCACATAATTCTTGGTATTATATGTTTTTATATTAATGAGTTCATATATGATGATTTTACATGAAAGTTACTAAGTGGTAAATAATTTCATAACCCAATTTAATTTCATTGGGTTATATTACTTAATCATTGTTCTTGATATTACATAATTTTGTGTGTAATTAATTTTTTTAATCCTCGGATGTAAAAAACTTGTTTTACATCTATTTAAATTTTTTTCACATAATTTATTCATTTATTATTTATAACATCAATGACATGATCATTATAAGGGTTTCTTGTCCCACTGTTAAATCCATGTGTAATATATAATATCGACCATTTTTTTCTTTTTTTGTGGGGTATATACTACACCTTATATAATTTATATCATGAATTCTATTTCCATAATGGTATTTAAAGTTCCATTGTAAGTTATTTCATTCATTTGGATTATGATTCATATTTTACCGAAGTGTTATATGTTTATGGTAGAATCTCATTGATAATTCAGATTGTTTATAATTATGTTTGATGATGGTGAAATATTTTGAGATTACTCTAATGAAACTGATGAATCATCTATTCATTTTATTATTTATGAACATTTCTTGTAATAATTCCATTTTCATCTCTTGTGTATGGAATGTGATTGAGAAATTATATTTAATAAAAGATCAATCCATTTCTCTCTTTGTTCTGAGAACGTTTTTCACCGATAACCATGTTTTCTAAAAATAATTCATGAAATTGTTTACATTATTCAAATTATTCATTAAAAAAAACTTTACCATGTTTTAATTTTATAATTATTTTTAAAATTATTCTTCTAATTATTTTATTAAAGATGTGCTTCTTATCTTTTTAACTAAAATTTGAAAGGAATTTGGTGTTAACACATTCAGTATGAGTATAATTTCTTACCACCATTAAATATCAGTGATTTAATTCCTCCTCAATAAATTTAAAATATTATTTTTTTAATTAACTTATTTTCACAATATTTTGTGAATATAATGTTTTAAAAATGTGATTGTAAAATTCGAAATATTATTTTTCGCAACATTGTTTTTATTGATATCTTTATGGAAATTCTATTCATAAATGGGGAAAAAAATTATTGTGCTTTTGTTTCACTATGGATAAGTTGTAATGATACCATAATTATTATTTATATGGATGTTTTTATCATTTTGACTGAGAATGTAAAATTTTTATTCGAATATGTATATTACTCTAGATTGTTTGTGATTATGTTTATTAATTTGGGAAATTGTTAGAATTTCAAATTCTATATTTTTAATATGAATTAATATATTTATTAAATTTTAACTCTTTCATTTGAGGAATTAATTTGACATAGTATTTGATTGGAGAATCCCATTATTACCCCTTGATGCATCAATAGGTCTCAGGAGACAAACTATCTTAGGTATTTCGTTGATACCATACCCATTTATTTATGTATTTCCATGATGACTTGATACCATGGTTATGATTCCAAAAATTATTCAATACATAATTAGGAAATTACTTATTTATTTTTATTTGATTATTCTATTAGATATGATATCCCTAAAAAAATTTCAAGATTATTAAATTATGTATATGTAATTATTTTATCATTAATTATTTCATCTCTATTATACTGTAGTTATATATTAAATGGCATGTGTTCTAGTTTTTTACTTTTCCATATTGATTATTCCTTATCGATTAATAGTATATTATTCTGTATACATACCCTTAAAGGGAATTTGATCTCAACCCTCTGTTATGTTTTTTATATAGGATTCAAATAAGTGTATTATGATGGATATATAATAATATGTTAAAGGTATTAATAGTTTTTATAAAAAAAATTAATTTTGGAACATTATTTTTTAAATAGAAAAGTAGATACTAGTCTGTATCTTATTTACAATAACTAGTAAACTACTCCATATTTTGGGATTCGATTTATTTTATATAGTTCCTATGTAATAATGTATTCAATAACTCTAGACTATAGTCGCGAGGGTCTCTTTTGGATTTCTGTGTCGGTTTTAAACCATAAAAAATGGATCAAATCTATTTAAAATATATAATTTATTTTCTAGAGCTCTAAAAATTATATGTTTGTGTTGGATATTTCTCATATATAGTTAAAAGATGATCAAAGGTGAGTTTATATATAAAATAAAAATCCTAAGGATATGATCGAATTGATGGAGTGGAAATAATTAAAGAAAAATATTAACCAACATTTTCCTAACACCCTCAAACATAAAATGGAGAATTATTTATATACCCTCTAGTAAAAAGGTGCCTAATTCATTAAGGTATATGAGGTGAAATTTACAATACATTTAGGATATTCCATTAGATATATCATTGAACCTAAAAGTAATTTTCAATGCTTCATTTTTGAGAGAACATAGTGTCTATGAAAAACCATGTTGATTTAATACTTTAATATACAAGAATAAATTATCTCATGAGTAAAAAATGTCGGAATAAAGATCAATGAATATTAGGGGTATCATGGGTCATGATATAGTAATTGGAGAATGGATTTTAATTTTGGTGGTATGATGTAATCATATTAGGGGAAATGATTTACAACATCCATATTTTCATTTTTTTTGTAAGAAGTATCCACAGAATTTCCTAAAGGGTATAATAGAAGGATTTTGTTGTGGGAAGTAAGGGCACCAAGCAAGTGATTTAAAAAAGGGGAAACCCATAAATGTGATGGATAAGAGAAATTTTCTTGTCAATCCTTAACCCATTGTCCAATATTTTAAACTCATGGAATAAATAAACTTTATAAATCACTTCAATAATCCAATGTTTTTATGACATCCAAAGACAAAAATTTCAAAGTTCTTGAGATAAAGCTCGATCTTATACCATCCCAACCACTGAATTTGATCTTGAGAAAAAAACTGATGGGAAGTCTAGTTATACATTCATAGATAGTAATATTACTATTTATTTTTTTTATATGTATTCTATCATATCATGACTATTTATTAGAACTATTTAGACTCCACTAAAAAACATGTATGTATAGTAATATGTGAAAACAGAAAATGTGGAAATTATTTTATCCTATGTAATCAATTCATCCCCTTCTTAAATATGTGGGTAGATTATATTAGGAAAAAATTTAACACTCCATTTTGTGGAACTGGAAGATATTATGGGCATGGTATTACATTCCTTGTATAGAGATAAACTAAATTTCAATGAAATGAAAATTACCGTATGTATTAGGAATCACCCTCTAATTCTATAAAAATAATATGTTTAGGAGGATTTTAATTTTTTATCATCATCTAATGAATATATAGTATTCATTTATGAGAAAATTAATATTTATCAAATTATTGGGATGAATGAAAATATATTCGTTGATGACATGGACATTATAAGAGAATTCTATGAAGTGTTTCCCGTATAATGGTCTAGTATTACTCTTATCCAATTGGTTGTGTTCATTAACAAACATATAGCCAATGATTTTCTAATATACATGTCACCATATAGAATTTCAATTTTTTAACATATAGTGATAAAGATGAAATTATAGGAGAATCTAGATAAGGGGTTTATATGAAAATGTTCTTCACTATGGGATGTACTAGTCCTCATTGTCAATAGGGATGGGTCAATGTACCTCAGTATTAATTTTCTTTTGCACAATAAGACTTCCACTACCCAACCCACCAGGTCCATCTTGGCTAGTTTTAAGTTTATTTTAACTTTCAAAAGAATGCCTCCAATAGGCCATGGGATAGTGACCAGTGCCACGTATGCACAACACTCACATTGGAGGATTCATCTTGAGGTCCCTATACACCCACACTAATCTCCAAATACCCAAATAATGTTGAGAAGTAAAAAAACTAATAAAAATTAATTTATATATATAAATAACACATTCATAGTTTGAAAATAATATTTTAAATATTAAAAGGAGAAATAAATGTCTACTAAAAATATAAATAAGTATAATGTGGTATAATAAGGTGACTTTGGTAAAATGGGACACCAAGTACAAATTGTAGTCTATCCAGCTCAATCTAAATATCACCTTGCTTGGCCCACCAAGGATCCAATCAAATGTAATTTCGTCAAAATAAGACATTCTATTTGAACGTAGAGCCTGCGTAGGGGTGAGTATAACAATACTTAGTATGGAACCCAAAAAACACTAATCATAAGATAAAAATTTAATAGTATGTCCATCACATGGGAATGTTAATAAAAATTATAAGACACCAAAAAATAGAAATAAATATATAATCAGGATATAAACTAAATCTCGATGTAATACCACAACCCCATTGCTATCCAAGTATTATTTTTCAAGGGTTGAGAGTAACACTCACCAGGTTGAACTCAAATAGATAGTCTTAGAGCACTAACAGAGTCCATCCATTATGTCATGATTTTTGAGTCTTTTCATGAGGAAGAACACCCAAGAACATACAATAGATCTATACATATATGAGATATCACACCTATGTTTTTGAAGTATAATGATTAAAAAATTCATGAATAATGCATTATGTAGGGGTTCAACTACCATATATGTTTGTCCCACTGATTCCTAGAACACCAATTAGGGTACAATATGATAAAGAATCCACCCACAAGATTCATTAAGGGATTTTGGTAACATAATAAAATAATAATCTTTTTTAAGGGATAAGAATATTATGTTAAATATGTAAAGCCACAATATAATATAATAGGTATTTAATGAGGGAATATACTGTAAGTAAATTGGTCCAAACTAAATATAAAAGGTTCCCAAACCTCCATGGGAGAAGTACACGTTGTATACTAGGGGATACATGGAGTGTCTTTAAACCATGGGATTTCCATTCTCTTTCAATACTGTGTGGTGTGTTTATAGAGGTACAAATTGTGTCCATAAGTGGTACATCTCATTTAGGGATCCTCTATCTCTTGCCTATATACAAAGCCATGTGTTAGAACATGGCTATGACTGATTACTTTAGCGATGATGATGTACCCATGGGTAAAAATAGAGTCACCAGGCTGGGTCACACAACATGTGACATAGTTCACATGGTGTGTGATCCTTTCTTCTACCCACAATCCCTAGTTCCGCATCCAAGGCCCCACATGGCATGTATATTCATATTAAAATCCATGTAACTTAGGGTTTTCTAGAATTTGTGGGTTTTCACACATCTGTCACTTCCACTAATATTTCCCAAGATTCCAACATCATTCTCCCTAGTAAATGTGTTTCTATAATCAAATGATCTCAACTTTTATTGATGACTTGATTTCGGCTTCTGATTCGCCTTCAAATAGTCACCTTTAACCATCCCTTTTTTGCATGACCAAAAACTGTACACAATGAATTATAATCCATTCTTAATCAATCATCATTTTTGTCATAGTTTGACTCCATCACAGAATCTCAAACCTGATCTACATTATCATTCTATTTTAACAAATAACTTGTGTGAAATAATTTATTAATCCGAAATTGTTGAATACCCAACCAAATAAAATACTAATGAACAATACTAAAAGAACAAGTATAAATAAATCCCAAAAACACAAGATGGGGATAAATAAATGACCTCTTTTTTTATTATCATTATCAATTTTAGTTAGATTGATGAATGAATAATCCAATAAAATAATAATAATTTCCCATACCCCAGAAATAAACATGTACAAGCCAGATTATTAATGTAAAAATCCATTTGTTGGTTTATTTGATTTTAGTTCATCGTGAGATAATCGAACGAGGAATAAATCTATAATAAAATACATCCTACCTTGTTTTTTGAATAGACCATTATTGAATAACGAATATTCATATTCATCATTGAAGAGATCCTCAATCAAAGATGTTTTTTGTGATCCTTTTGTAATTTTTATCTTCAATCCATGATCCTGATGGTCAATAATTATTCTCATGATCATCCCTCAATTCCATTGGTTATGGAGCTAAAACTATGTATTCTGAATATTCGTTCTTATTTTGAGGATTCTAGGTCCTTACAACAAAAGTTAATATAAATAATAAATTAAATTAATTAACTTTTTTATTTGTGAATTTAATGTATTGTAAACAAATACCACATACAAACAAATATTATACCTCACTTAGGATAAATACCACATTTTGGACACAAATTATGGGCTTTGATTTTTTATATGACACAATATATGGTAATTATTACAATTGTTTTGGAAAATCATGCAAGCTTGATGTTAATGTATTTAATATTTTCAAAATACCAATTATGGGCTCACCAGACCCCAGAATATCACACTTCTTTAGCTCCTAGATTTTAAAACACTTCTAGATATATTTAAAATAATTAAATGAAAAATATATGTTAAACACTTTTTACCTTATATATTTTATTTACAAAAAGTTAAAAATAAAAATCAAAATTTTGTGGATTCTAAGCTCACATCTGGGTCTCCTTCACCCAGGTTCTCTCCTAATGATTCTCATGCATCCACTCGACACACAAAATGGGAATCACTCAACCATGGAGGATCTTCCCATAAGGATACATAAAAACCCCTATGTAATGTGAAAAGGCATATTCATATCCTTTTATAGATCAATATAATAGATAATATGTGATGGGGCCTGCATGTACGTCCTCAGTTATGACACATGGAATACATCACTACCAAGTATTCCCGTGGTTTTATAGATAAGTTGTATACCACCTCGCCAACATTATGTTGTTTTTGGGATTGGACAATGAACCTCATACATCTTTCCTCCCTAGCCATACATCCTTAACCCATGTAGGTTTTAGACCATCATGACCTCATGGTCTCCATCCTTGAACTGTAAAGTCCTATATTTTTTTCTCATAGGACGTTTATCATCACTATGAATTGTGAATCCTCTTATGAATAAAAGATGCCATCTCTGTCATGGAGCATAGTAATTCTAATGTCATGAGTTATTAATCACCTAGGTTGGTCCAACATAGTGGTGACCTATCGAGTATCCTTTACAATGCATTGAATAGTGTCATACCAACGGTGAAATAATTTTTGTTTTTGTACAAAAACTCTACTAAGGGTATATGTTCATACAAACTATGGACAAAGACCAAAATGAATGATTAAAAAATTTCATCCAAAACATAAATGGACCACTATGTATAATCATATGTCAAAGATTGAAACATCATCATTAATTTTTTTTGATTCCCAAAGGCTTTATACAATCCTTTTTTATTGTGATGTGAAGAGATAATTATGGTATAAAATAACCATCGAGGGACATCGTGAAGCCAGATAATCTCATACATGTAAATGTGGCCAAATTTATATTCAGTACACTACTTTTATATGGCTATGAAGTGGTATAAACTATAGAGTGGGTCTATGATCACCCATATGGAATCATATCCTATAGCTTTTTTGAGGAATCCATATTAAAAATTCTATAGATGTACAATCTCACTTAACTATGAAACGTCGAGGGGTTAAGCTAAGACCAATAGAACATGGTTCTCAACCATTAAATATATAATAGTGGGGCATCAAGGGATAAAATCCATTACTAACTTCTTTATTGCTTGAAACTTGAACTAATGTTGGAGGTCATGGTACATCATCTCCACATTGATATATACCTCCAAAGGGGATGTATAAAACATAATCATCACCTACTCCTTCAGTGAATCGAGTAACCTCATCCATTCTATAAAAATGTTTATGTGCCCCCAATACATCATAACATATCATAGGTGGTATGTCCATGTTGAGTCTCACTAACACACTATAGAGGTGGTTGGTTAAAAACTATCAACTAGAAGTAACCTACACCATCCTCATCCCTAACGCGCAACTGCAACGATGATAAATGCTCTGAAGTATCATCAAATTAAAATGAAAAAGGTCTCTAATTAAGTGAATCTTCATCAATGTTACCCTTCCCAGATGTATATAATGTCTCAAATCCATAATCTTGAGGGAAGTCTTGTAATCGCCTCTTTCTCAAATTAATATCCTTCATCATGAAAATAGACCTCAGAGTCTTGTAGTATGAATAGATGATAAATTACTCACCCATAATGTCATCTCACAACATATTTAGAGCGAATACTACCACTACCAACTCAATATTTGGTTTATTTTTGTTCATCCCACATGTTCTCAAAATCCTAGACCTATAGGAAATCACCACGGGTATCTACATCTTAACACAGTCATGTATGGTCCCTATAGTATTATAGATAACTAAATACTATATACCCTCCCCAGGCACTCTCATGATGGTGGTGCACACCAACCTCCACTATAACTCATGAATATAATGATGAAACCATTCCGCCTAGAGGAAATAATACCATTTTTATGTCAAAGAAATTGAGGGAGGTGAAATCCTAGAGAGATCATGTTGAATTCTCCAATAGTCTGTATGAATCCCAAGAAATCTCTAAACCTCCATCATGGTCATGGGTTGCTCCCAAGATATCACAATCATGACCTTTTCTTCATCAACTGCTACACCATCTAATAAGGTGATATGTCCCAAAAGGTAGACCTATTGAATCCAGAACAGACAATGTGAGATCTTCTCTTAAATTTTGTGCTCCTAGAGTATGTCTAGTACCATCATAAAGTTCCTCATGTGCGCCTCCTTAGATAATTTGTACACTAGGATATAATGAATAAATTAATCCAAAAAGAGTTATATAAAAGGCCAAAAGATCTAGTACATTAGTGCCAGGAATACTGCAGTTGAATTCTTCATGCCTAAAGGAATCACCAAGAACTCATTGTGTATCAATCAACATTGGATTTTCATCTTTGGTAATTCCTCTACCCGTACTCACAATGAGTGATAGCCTGATCATAGTTTGATCTTTGAGAACCACTATTCCCTTTCTCAAATGATTAAAGAGGATTTTGAAACTCTCTAGTGGATACTTGTTCTTTCTAGTCAGCTGATTCAGTAAACGGTAATCCATGCAGAACGTCAAGATCCAATCTTCCTTTTTGGAAAACCAATATGGGTCTAGCTAGGGGAAACACTAGATCTATGAAATCCCTTTATCTACAATTCCACAGAATTCACCCTCAGATCATGAATCATAATAACATACATCTTATATGATGGTGTATAATGAAACACTATCCTGTGGTGAAATCAATGAAAAACTCTTTCCCTATGATTAGAGGTAATCTTGTAATGTCATACATGAATACATCCTCATACTCCACCACTAAGGAAGAAATATCAATGATAATTGTATCTACTTCTAGAAGGCATATGCTAGAAAACATGTGAGTAATTGGATTCCCTCTTTTCTTTTGTGTGGGTCCATCTTACTCCACATTTCATTCATTCTAAAACACAAATGAAAACATCATATAATCAATATATACCCACCACATCCTCCTTCTGAAATAGTCAATATGTGCATGATCTATTGATTTTTATGTACATTAATAAGAATATGTTCACAAGACACATCATTGTAACCATGATATTCCATGAGAAACACTCTCCTCTAAGAATTAGGTCATGCTTTCATCAAAATTTAATGATCACAGAGTTATTTTTAATAGGAGTCCCCAATAATATGGGTCAAACTAAGAACTCTAATAGAATTAATATGTCCTGAACATGGGATGTAGAAAACAAATGTTATCACAAACTTGTGATCATATAAACTATATAGATCATATTAAAAAATTGTACCATTTTTCATCATTAGAGGCTTTGATCATAGGCCTCCACTACTTGTAGCTTCCCTCACCCCAAACCACCATCATTATTAAGCCTGAAGGAAACTATATGCGAGTGGTGGTGGTTATAAGTAAAAGTATATTCCACCACCATATTTTATCTTTTTTATTTAATCATATCTACCACCCTGGGGACCTCCTTATTACTACCACTACATTCTCCAAGGAAGATCATCCATTGTCTCTATATCAACTATAAGAGAGTTTCTAAAGTCTCATAAAATATTTCCCCAACCTTCACAAAGTAGATATAATTCTGCATAATTGGAATTAAACCATATTAAGAACCTTGAACATCAAACCATCTATCCTGATATTAGATCTTGATGTTTATCACATTTCTGAATTAGTGGTTATACCATATGCTACCCATTGTAGAAGTCTCAATTCATATGTTCCTACAACTAGAAACTATTGATGAGGCTCACTTAGTTAAAAATATCTATCCACTATAGAACACACTATCAACCTAGCATGGGTATGAACTCATAGAGGTGTCACACTTTAACAGATGTATCTTGTTGACCAAGTTGAAAATTATGATCCAAAAGAATTGATCATGTACCATGTCCATCTAATATCGGAAGTGGTTGGTTAAACTCAATGAATACTAATCCATGGTTCTGTTTCCCTAGAAAAGGTACAAAATACACATGATGTTTTCTCATCATAATTTATATAGAGAAAAATAACCTCTAAAAGGCTCTCAAACTATATCCATGAAATAATTGACTCGTCATAAGATAAGGTCACTAGGCTTCACCCTCTCCCTATAGAAATTTGGAGAAGGCGAACCACATGAAATACAATCATGTCTATAGGATTACTGATGAAGAGAAAGACTTGAGTAACCACCTCGAGCTAGTTCTAGGATAACTAGGGATCTAGATCACCCCTAAAGATAATGGTTTTTCATTAATTAAGCTTATGAGGAAAGCCCATCCAGCACACCTAAAATGATCGTACTGCCAGAGCATTCTACTACCCAACAGGTTCATATAAGAAATGAAAACCACCCTGATGTACCACCTCATGAACAAGTGCTAGTGTCGAAGAATTATCACTAGATGGATCATCCTTGTGATCCTAATTTTAATTCTTGATTGGAAATTATCTTTTTGTATCCATATAAAAGAGAATACATAAATCATTTAATGAGTATATCTGGAGAGCTAACTCAAAAGGACATGGAAATGAAAACCCATAACTATATGATTCATGTAAAAATTCTTTCTCTACAACTAATTAGTACACGTACCAAGTCAACAAGAAGGTTGTAAGTGTCCTAGTGAACTGATACATCAGCTGATCCCCCAACAATGTATTCCATTTCCGAAATTATAAACTCAAAATAAATAACACTATTTCTATAAAACCCAAACAAGCCTCAGTACCTAGAAAAAATCCATAATCGTTTCCTAGGATGACAAAAATTTATACCACTATATCATAACATTTCCTATCAGGTCCTTCATTGCTGTTGGTAAGCTAGTTTTATTGACTCTAAGACTTCATTCATTGGGTGAGGGGCTGGAAATTAGTGTTGAGTAGCCATATAACTCACATGTGATGACTTATTTCATGGTGAATATACACACCCACCCATGTCAATTACAAATAAAATAACAAAATAAATAACAATTGATACTAACTCTTGCATAAATCTAAATCCCACAATGAAACTAAGATAATATTATTAGGGATCATAAGGGTCCAAATACAAGACCACCAAAAACGTATTAAACTCGTACCTTCTAGAATAAGTTTAATGTGTCCCAATGTGATTCCTACTATGAACCAGGGTCTCTCAATCCCAATATATGATCTCTCATATCCGGGTCCACTAGGGATCCAATCGACTAGGCAATCTGCTTCATAAGACATGACACATGCATGTAGGGCCCTTGCATGGGTGATTATAACAACACCCATTGGCATGACATGAAATCACTATGCATAATGTTTAAGGTGATATTCCACCTCATCATAGGGTCATGTCAATAAAAAATATGACAAAAAAATAAATATCTTGATATAATCCTGATAGATACAATGTATAACGGTAATTCCAAAACTACTTTTCCAACCAATAATTCAACTAGAGTTTTTATGTTAACACATTCTTGAAAAAATACAGTCAATGAGTTATATAGCACATATTGTTACTATCTGAAATATTTTTCTCATTGGGTCTTACCTTAGGGAAATTCATACTATAATGTAAAAGAAATTGATAAATAGATAGTGGTTCACACCCAAGGTTGTGGGTATATAGTCAACCCAACATGAAATAACCCACTAAGTAGGGGATCGACACCCATGTATGTTGGACACACCAATTCCTGGAACACCGCATAAGAAAGGAGGTGATACTGGATCCCACCCCTAACCTCATGAAAGGATTCTGATATGACTATATGAGACTACTCCCTTTGAGGGGATCATAATCCAAAGTTACAAATATATTTCCACAATATACCGTCATGAAGATGGATCGAAGTAATGAACCATAAGAAAATTGGTTTGACCTAAGTATAATTGGTTACTAATACCTCTTTGAAGGACGTAAATGGATTTTACTAGGGAGTACATGACATGTATTGCCTTCTCATGGTCTTCATGTGTCTTTACATATCACATGGTGTACTCTTTTATGTACATAAAAAATCATGGGGGTACATTGTGGGTGGAGTTATACTAGACTGTGCTCATGTAAACCTTGTCCTACTAGTGTACTTTAGGTCGGGTTAGTGTTCCTGGTCATCTCGGTGTACAAGACTCAACCCATATAATATTGTCCTTCCCATGTAACAAAGTGTATATGGTGAGTCACAATGTCTAATAAAAAATTGTATGAGATGTGTCACATGGTGTTTAAATATTTATTCTCCATGGACACCCATGTGCCACATCTATGGTCCCACATGGTATATATATCTAACTTAAAAACTGGGAAATTTAGTATTTTTCCGAATTTGTGGGACTTCATGCAAGTACCTCTTCCACTTATAAAGCCTCATATTCCACTACCATTATCACTAGTAAACATGGATCTAGAATCTAGTGATCTTCACCATGATCAATTTCTATATTATATATTCTGATTCATCCAGAAGCCTCTACCTATAGCCATGTTATCACTACATTCCAAATACATGCACATTTAGAATGTTGATCCACTCCTGATATGTCATTATTACTTTTATACTTTTCTTACATAACTACGTTTCAATCATGATATGTGGAATCAATCCATTGCAATGAATAAAGGGTGGGAAATGATTTTCAACCGCATAATTTTTGAATCAATATCTAAAAAAATATGTCGACGATGAACACATAGAGAACATATAGATTAAAAGGCACAAAGTACATGAAGAGGAACAAACCTAAGAAAATTTTCATATTGTCCTCAATCCAATTATGTTAGAATAATTAATGAATAAACCATTAATAAATAATAAAATACTCTCCCATAGCATAGAAATTAACCCACAACAGCAACATGATTGATCATAAAATTAATTTGTTTTTGGATTTAATTTGTGTTTGACATGTGATAATAAATTGTTTAATAAAATCACATAATATAACATCCTTCTGTGGGTTTCCATTGAATAATTATGAATAATAAATCTACGTAGTCATTGTTGTTATGATCCTTGAACACCAATGTCATTGGATATCCATTTGGTATTCTATACAGTGATCCACGATCCCTATATCCTCTACGACTCCTCAAAATCTCTTGTCAATTACATGGGTTATGTGAATAACCCTTTAGACTAAGAATAGGTATTACTAAATAATGGATTCTTGGGTCAGGTGTAAAAATTTAATAAAATAAATAGACTGTATTTTTTTATTTTATTATTTGATATAGTGATGAATTTTTAACAAACTCCTAATGACAACAAATATTATGTCGTTCCAAATGTAATATCATCATTCCAAACTATATTTGAGTGTCATATTTATGATATTATATTTTGTTTGGTATTTATTCTACTATTTTAGGAATATTTTTTCAAGTGATATTTGTATATTTAATATTTTTAAAATATGAATTACCTGGTCCCTCGGACTAGGAATCTCTTGTCTTCTCACCATCTAGTTCTAAAAATACATTTATATATATTCTAACATGTTATATGAATCCCATATTCTCCTCCAAGGAAAAAATCATATCCCTTATTGAGGCTCTCAAAGGAAGATGGTTTCTAGAGGTAAATTCCTCTTTTCAATTCTTTTTTTTTCTTTTCATGTTCCTTTGTTATCTTTTCTATTCGGACACATTCTAATAAAAATGTTATGAAAACTATGGTATCTTTTATGTACTGTAATTTTTTTATGATAATGTAATATTCCATCATCATCTTTTATTTTCCCTCATTTTATATAATAAATGAAAACATCATTTGATATGTGTTAATTTTTCACATTCATGGAAGACGTGTTTTCAATTTACATTACTATATTAAATAATGGTCATTAAACCTTTTAAATTTTTTAAAAAAATCATAATATATGTATTTTATATTATTTAATGTACTTTAATCCTCACAAACTCATTATATATAATAATAACAGAAAAGAAGTTCATTGTGCACAAAACTGCCAAGTTAATCCAAGCATTTATCATTAACTTTTATCAAATGATTTAACCTAATGGTGTATAACAAAATTTATTATAAGAACATTTATATAAAAAATATATAACTAAAAATATATATTTGAATTTTTTTATGATTAACCACAATTCAAATTACCTTTCATTCATGAATACAAAGAAAGTTATCATGAAAACCAAGGAAGAAAAGTCTTCCAAAAGATTAAAATTGAACATCTTAAATCCATCAAAAAGGCCATGAATAAACCTAATAAGGTTCTAATAAATAAATTAATGGTATAGTATGTTATTTAATTATTAATTAATGAATCTAAATTTTATTATTCATGGCATTAATATCAATCGGAGAACACATTCGGGCATAAGGTAAGATATCTCAGTTATCATTCTTTGAGTTTAACATCCATTTCATTGGTTATGTATCACCAATAATATGTGCTAATGAACGAATAATATATTATAATATATATCCACTTATATTGTGTGGAATTTATTTTTCATAGATAATTATGTCATTTATTAATCCACACTCTAGTGATATTATCATAGTTAGGGGTATCTCATTTCAATTTTATTTTCATGGGATTTCCATTATTCACTAAGAATTTCATATTTGTGGTGGTTGTGTTCTTGAATTTGATAAATTATATCATTATTCTCTTTATATTAGGTGTATTAAATGATTCATTTTAATATTATTAATTTCTGGAATCATGATAGGTTGGATTACCCTATGGTAATGGGCTTTGTCTCAATTCCCATTTCGTTGTGACTTACATTATATTGTAGAGATAATAATTCTTTTGTGGTGTACCTATGGAAAAATTCAGTTCAATATTAATTTTAAATTATATTTCTATTAAATATCCATATTATCAAATCATGTATATGATTATTGTGCACGTTTTATCCCATTTTACAAATAGTGTTTATGTTGAGTGTAATTTTAACTGTGGAAATATTGATGAATTGGTATCCAATACTCTATACAGATATTGAAAAGGCATATTGATCTTATATTAAATCTATGTATAAAAAATTATTTGTAATTTTATTTGATTTTTAGCACCTTATATATCCTCTCAATGTATCGATAGATCTCATGAGACAAATCAGTTTGTGATAAACCCTTCAAGTTTGTTTCAAAAAATCAAACAGGTTTATACCCTTAGTCTTAAACTATCATAAAGATATAATGGTTCTTGTTCTAGATAAATCATTTCCAAATAATAATCATTCAATTAATTTATTACTCATTTATTACTCTCCATGAGTTTTTGACTATGAGAAAATATATAGATGCTTTATCATTCTTATTTTAATGATGGGTTGTGTTTTTCATTTATCTGGCATGCCATATTGATTAATCTAAATTGATTATGGTTCAATTATTATTGATTCAATCTTCCACTATATGTAACCCAAACGGAGAATTTGTGATCATCACTTTCATTTGTCATCATTCCATAGGTTATAAAGAAGGGATCGATTGTTGAGATTTCTTGGATGTATGTTATTAGCTTTTGTTATGTTTTATATTTTTTTTACATTCCCAATGATAAATGAGTTTCATGTATGTATCTAGTTTCATCATGACTTATTAACTAAAAACTCCTTCCGGATTTTATTTATTTTAATCAAGTCAATATAATAATGCAATTACCTGGTTCTAGTATTCTAGGGTTAGGTAATTATAGTTTTTATTATATAAAGTTTAGTATAATCCTTGGAAGATGGGTTTAGAAAAAATAGTTTACGGAACATAACCAAAATCTAGACATTAAGGATAAGAATAGGGTGATATATTAGAATTTTGATAAATAAGATATTATGTGGGTATTCCTAAAAATACATCCATGTATGCATACTACAAGTGGATGTGGTTCTAGAATAAATGTACCTATGAGTAACCACTCTGACAAGGAGTTTCAAGATTGACCCAGGGTATAATGGTAAAGGATATCGGGCCTTACTACACACCTGGTTTGTCACCCTTAGGGGTTATTCTTAGTAATGTTTAGATTTTCTTTAGAAAACATTATAAATTATTTAAAATTAATTAGAAACCATGTTTATGATTTTGAGATTAGCTATGAATAATGTTTTTGAATTGGTTTACAGTTTTCTAGTAATAAATAATGATTTATGATGTAATTTTAGTGTATTCCAATGTTTATTGATGGAAACTAATGGAATTAGGTGATGAAATACCAACTAAAAATGTAAGTATTTCTCCACTAATCAGGTCAATGTATTCAGTGTTGGAGCTGAACAGAGCGTAACTATATTGGGAAGACTTAATCAGGCTTTGACGAATAACGATGATACACCTCTATTGGATCGTTTCAATAGATAGAAGCCCCCATATTTGAGTGGGACAACTAATATAGAGGTAGATCAATAGTGGATCAAGTCCCTTGATATCTATTTCTAGCTTTGAGGTGCAATGAAAATGAAAAGGTAGTATTGGAAGTATATTCTCACAAAGGAGATGTTGATCAATATTGGTCATTGATCCAAAATACCACGAAGGATGATGAAATTGAAGATATAGATTGGATAAATTTAATGGAAATGTACTTCAACTAATACATCACACATGAGAAATTGACTGAAATGAAGGGAAAATTCTTTAGCATAAAGAAAATGGAAGAATACAGTGTTGTAGATTATGAAGCTACTAACACATGACTAGTCTGGTATTCCATATATTATATACGTGACTTGTAATACAAGATTTATCATTTCATATAAGGTCTTAGTCCATGTATTTACATGGAACTATCTTCTCAAATATTTTCATCAAACGTTTAAATTGTATTAAGTGTCTTCAAAATAGAGAAAGAATTTTCTAGATCAAAATTATTAAAAGGAAATCAAGAATAGAAGACGTATTCTGATAACCATAGAAATAGTGAAGCACCATAGAATAAGTCAATAAAGAAATTTCAATTATGCGAGAAATGTATAAAAAATAATTCAAGTAATTACAAGAAACACATTAGAGTTTTGTGTAAGTGTGTAGAAAAGGTTCATTGATCTAGTGAATTATAGGGGAAGAAAAAATTCAATGATTTTCAATGTTATAATTGTAGAGATATGGGACACTATGAAAATTAGTGTCCTAAGTATCAAGGGAACATACCTTGGAAAAGGCCAAGGGTGAAAGGCCGTCAATATGAAATCACAACTGCTATGGTTTAAATTCATAATGATCTGGTAGTAGGTACATTAATCATTTCCTCAATTGTATAAAATTCATTATTTGATTCTAGATCATTTCATTCATTCATATATTCCTAGATTTCCCTAAATATTAGACATTTTTTATTTGATTTCGTAAAAGTGTTTTTCGTAAGATCATAAAATTGAAGTATCATTACAACAAATATGTGTTGTTCAGTCCCCTTTGTGACACATAATAGTGCTTTAGATTCTGACCATATCATCGTACTCATGATAGACATTCACATAATTCTTCGTATGTGTTGGATTTCGATTTATGATGTGAAAATCTTTCACAATAATCAGGAAGTTTCAATTTTTGAGAATGGAGTAGAATCCCTTATCTGTGGAGAAGAATCCCTGCCATCTGATTCTTATCAAGATCCACCCCCATTGTCTCTACTGAATTAAATACTTAAGGAGGAATAGAACACAATATATATGGGTGAGTAAAGAAATCATGAAATTAAACATGTACCTATTGTGCAAGAATACTTTGGTGTATTTCAATAAGATTTACAAGGATATACTTCAGAA
Source organism: Viscum album (assembly GCA_963277665.1). Classification (NCBI taxonomy): domain Eukaryota; kingdom Viridiplantae; phylum Streptophyta; class Magnoliopsida; order Santalales; family Viscaceae; genus Viscum; species Viscum album. Next base: position 559,930,961 of record OY728131.1, read on the forward strand.
CATGAATTTGAATTCTCAATTGATTTAATAAATGGTTAAATTCTTATATCAACGAGTACATATAGGATGACTATTGTTGAATTAGTGGAGATAAAGAAACAAATATTGGAATTGAGTGACGAGGGATTTATTTTCCCAAGTGGTTCTCTATGGGGAGACCATGTTCTCTTCATAAAGAATAAAGATGGATCTATGAGGTTGTGTAGTGACTATAGAGAAATCAATGTTATTAAAATAAATAAAATGTTTCTCCTTCCAAGAATTGTTGATTTATTTGATAAACTTCTTAGTGCTCAGTATTTTTCTAAAATTGACCTTCAGTCAAGATATCATCAGTTGCGTATGATAAAGGAAGATATTCCAATGAAAAAATAAAAATCTCGTATGGACATTACAAGATTACCTTAATGCCTTTTGGAATAACTATTGAACCGTTCATTTTCTTGGATCCAATGAATAAGTGTTTCATTGAATATCATGATTATTCTTTTGTGGTATTTATTGATGATATCTTGATATATTTTAAAAGCTTTGGGGACCATGTGAACCACATACTGGTTGTTCTTGAATACTCATAGAAGAAAATATTTATTCAGGAATTTTATTAAGTGTGAATTATAGCTTCAAACAATTTATTTACTTGGCCATATTGTAACAAAGGGTGGGGTATTAGTTGATCCTATTAATACAAAGGCAATCCATTAATGGTCATTGCCAATGAACATAACTAAAGTATGTAGTTTTATTGTCTTAATAGGTTACTATCAGCATTTTATTCCAAATTTTTCCCAATTGGACAACACACTAACCAATATCACACTTAAAGGGGATATATTCATGTGAAAAATGAATGTACATTTATCATCGAAGAATTGAAATGAAGATTTTTCAATGCTATGATTTTGACTCTTCAATCTACAAAATAAAGGATTGTGATAAACACTAATGAATCAAATAAGGGACTAGGTGTCATCCTTATGAAAAAGGATAAAGGTATTACTTATGAATCAAGGTAGTTGAATAAAAATGAATAGAATTATCCAACACATGATCTTGATTTAGCAGCAGTAATCATTACTCTGAAAAAATGGAATCAATATCTCAATGGTGAATGATATAAGATATATATGGATCATAAGATTTTGATATACATTTTTACAAATAATGAACTCAACATGACGAAAATGAGAAGGATCGAGTTATATAAGGATTTTGATTGTTCAATATAATACAACCAATGAAAGGCAAATAAGGTGGCAGATGCATTAAGCGGGAAAGGTCATGGACTTCTGACCTAAATGAGGACTGGGAGGGATCATATATTCATGGATCTAGTAAAAATGGATATGTTAATTGTTAAGGAAGAGGAAACATCATTCCTATTTCAAATTATTGCTAAACAATAACTACAAGAGAAGATAAAATGCTATCAATCTAATGATGAGAACATTAAAAAAATTAAATCCATTAAGGATGGAAGATTGGATGACTTTGTCTATGAGGGTGGAGTTTTGAAATATAGAAAGTAGATATGTGTTCCATTGATACCTGATCTAAAAAGAGAACTATTAGATGATGCTCATAGCTCAAATTTCATTATTCAACTTGGCAGGAGAATGATTTATTATGATATGAAGGAACATTTTTTGTGGAATAACATGAATCAAGAAATTTTTGACTATGTGTCAAGGGGTCTAGTTTGTCGATAAGGGAATGTTGTGAGATATAATCCTAGAGGATTCATTTAATCTCTAACAATTCCTATGTGTAAGTGGGAAGACATTCCAATGGATATTTTTACCGGACAACCAAGGACTCCTAGATTGAATGATGCATTGTTGGTAATTATTGATCATCTTACAAAATTATCTCACTTCCTTGATATAAGAAGGGATTTACCAATTGAGGTCCTATTTGGAATCTATATTTATAATGTTGTAAGACTTTTTGATTTACTATTATTGATTTGGTTTGATCAATATCCCTGATTTACATCAAAATTCTAGAAGTGATTTTAGAAGGCTTTTGATACTGGGCTTTGTATGGGTATTGTTTATCATCCTCAAGCTGATGGATAATCTTAAACAACTATTCAAACATTTGAAGACATGTTGACATCATTCTCACCAGACTTTCAAAGAATTTGGGATCAGTACTTACCCTTGGGGGAATTTTTCTACAATAATAGTTTCCACTCTATTATTTAAATTAATCCATATAACTAATTATATGGAAAGGGGTGTCGAACTCCAACATGTTGGGACAAAGTTGGTGAGTGGAAACTTATAGGCTTAGAACATATTGAAAAGACAATGAAAAAATTAAAAATAATTCAAGACCATATTAAAGTATCCCAATGTAGGTAGAATACTTATGATGAAAAACAGAGACTGTTTTTGGAATTCAAAGTTGAATATCATGTCTTTCTAAAAGTACCTCCATGGAAGGGTGTCTTACGGTTTTGTAGGAATGGGAAAACGATTCTCAGGGCATCAGACCATTTGAAATTATAGAGAGAATCAGAGGTGTATATTACCATTTACCAATTCCCCCAAGTCTCTCCATAGTTCATGTTGTCTTCCACATGTCATTGTTAAAATAATACAATATATAACAAATGCATGTACACGCCTATGAAGAAATAGAGATGGAACCAAATTTTTATTACTTTTAAGAGACTATCAAGATTCTACACAGTAAAGAGCAAGTATTGGGAAATCAGATGACTTACCTGGTAAAGTTTATTTGGAGAAAAATTATATATGAGGAATTAATATGGGTACTTGGGGATGTTATGATGAAGAACTATGCTCATCATTTTAGAGGTTTATATACATGTAAAATTTCGGGGATGAAATTTCCAAAGGAGGGAAGAATATAACTGCCAAATATATTAATGAATGATTCTTTAAAATAATTTCAATTCATTAGATAGATTATAATGCATGATACTCTATGTCTCTATGAAACAAAACTTTTTTTTGGAGATAGTTATAACCTAGACATTAAACAAATATTTCTCACAACTAGGATTAGAATTTCAAAAAAATAATATACAGGGTTGCATTTATGTTGATATTTGTAGTATGATAGAATAGAATTAATTTCAAATGAATAGTAACTTACCCATATGAATAGTAATCTACCTTATGAATATTAGCATACCCTTTTGAATAGTAAAATGATCCTAAGTAAGGGTAACCTTACCCATGAAAGAATAAATAAAATTTAGGCAAATTAAAACTGAAGGGGGATATTTTAAGCATTAGTATTTTTTAATTAAATGATTATTTTAATGAAATATTAATATTCCCATATTTAGAAAATTCATTCTGAAAAATGAAGTCCATTTTTGGATTCTACATATTGAGAAATGTTTAGGGTGAATTTCAGGGTTTTTGTTGAAATACATGAATTTTTGGGGAATTTTAAAATATGGTAATTATGATATAAATGCCTTATTAGATAAATACACTATTCCTTGGATCATGTTTCATGTATAAAACCATTATTTGAAACTCACACACACATATTACTATTTTTGTTCATGAAATCATCAATATTTCTTATCTTATGGAAAATTAATAAACCAATGATAAAAAATTATGAAAACCCTCCTCCCCTCCACTAAAAATATCACCCATGTTTACCTTCCATTCTCACACCTCTCAAGGCTTGAAACTTGCCTAAATTCTTCTCAAATATCTATCTAATACCCTACCCCATGTCTATAATACCTTGGTATCCTCAATAGGCCAAATCCTCTCCCCTAGAGGGGCTCTCAGAGGAATATAGTTTGAAGAGGTAAATTACACTTTTCAATTATTTTGTTTTCATTTCATGTTCCATTTTTATCTTTTATATTATCAATTATTCTTATCCAAATTTTATGAAGACTCTAGTACCTTATAAATACTATAATTTTGTTATGATAATTTAATAGTCCCTAATAATCTCTTCTTTTCCCTCATTTTATACTATAAATTAAAACACATTCTGAGATGTGTAAATTTATCACATTCATGGAACATGGGTTTTCAATTTGCATTAAAATATTCAATACTGGTCATGATACCTTTTTAATTATTTAAACAGATCATAATATATGTATTTTTTCTTATTTAGTGTTCTATAATCCTTACACACTCATAATATAAAATAATAACACAAAACAAGTTCATTTTGTACAAAACTGCCAAGATAATCCTTGTGTTTATCATTAACTTTTATCTAATGATTCAAGCTCATGGTATAAACAAAAATTAATATAAGGTCATTTATATATATGTAATGTGACTAATGATATATATTAATAATTATGGATTTTTAATCACATTTAAAATGAATGTCCATTCATGAATACAAGAAAAATGATCATGAAAACCAAAGATGAAAATTCTTACGAAACAAGAAAATTGAACCTATTAAAACCATCAAAAACTCAACGAATAAACCTACTACGATTATAATAAATCAATTACATGTAGTTTATTTTCTAGAATTATTAATTAATTAAGAAGTATTAGATTATTCTGTTCATTAAGACCAATAGAAGAGAATATTCGAGTATAAGGTAAGGGATTTCTTATCTCAATTTCTATTATGTGAGTTAAACATCAATTTCCTTGGTCATGTCATTTCAAGAATAACTATGAATGAAATATGAATTTATTATAATGTATATCCAATTATATTTTTTGGAATTTACTTTTCACACATATTTTTGTCATTGATTTATCCTCACTCCAGTGATACTATCATACCAAGGGGTTTCTCATCTCAATTTTATTTCCGTGAGATTTCCATTGTTTTCCACTTATTTCTTGTATGTCATGTATGTGCATTTAAATTTGATATATAATTTCTTGATTCATTTTATATTCATGGTATTCAATGATTCATTTAATGTAAACTAATTTTTGGTCACACTATAAGATTGATTACAGTGTGGCAATGGGCTTTGCCTCGATTTCCATTTTGTGGTGACTTAGTATACTTCAACTAATAATTCTTATCTGGTGTACCTACTACCATTTAATATCAATTTTTAATTGAAGTTTTATTTCTATTAAATATCCATATTCTCATATCATAGATATGACTTATATCTAAGCCGTATCTGATTTTATATATGGAGATTATTTTAAGTGTTTCTTTAACTATGGAAATATTGATGAATCTGTATGCTCTCTTATATTCAGATAATGAAAAGGAATATTGATCTTGTATTAAATATATGTATAAACAATTATTTGTGCTTTCAACACTATGCGAGGCCTGATATAGCCCATCAATGCATCGACATGCCTTATGATACAAATTATATAGCAACAAACCTTTCGAGTTTGATTCAAAAAATATGACAAGATTCTACGCACAAACTTAAACCATTTCTAAGGTATGATGGCTCACGTTCTAGATACATTATTTTTGATGATCTAGCATTCTCTTTATTTATTTTTCATTTGTTACTCTCCATTAGGATTTCACTATGACCAAATAAATGGATGTGTTTTCATTCTCAGTTTAATGATGGCATTTTAATACCTTTATTAACCATGCCATATTGATTATACCGAATTGATTATGATTCACTTTTTATTTATTCATGCATTTTTCTATATGTAACCCTTAATGAGAATTTGAGATCACCTCTTTCATTTATTTTTCTTCCACAGGTTATGAAGAAGGGATTATTTATTTTGTTTTCATGTATGTTGTTTATTATGTTTTGTTATGTTTTATATTTCTCATCCTTTCACAATGTAAAATGAATTCCATGTTTGTAACTAGTATTTTCAAAACTACTAAACTGATCATTCCTTCCGTATTTGATTTCATGTATCTTTGACAATATAATAAAGTAAGGAACTGACTCCGGGAATCTTGGGTCAGGGTGGTACATTATAGTTTTAATCAATATATTTGATATATATGAAATAATATTGATCATATAAATTTGAATTATTATTTATATTTCTTTCTTTAATTTTTTTTAAAAAATGGAAATAACATTATATTGTATGTATGACCTTCAATCTCAGTGAACAGTATAAAAAATATTGAAATATATAAATATTGGGGACTATTAAAAATACATATAAAAATATTATATGTGATATTTATATCATCGGTAAAATTTTTCATATGATATAAGAAATATCAAATAAGAATAACCAAAACTACAGAATCAAAACAAACATGTAAAGTAAAGAAGACATAACCTAAAAAGTGATGTTAATAAAGAATCATTAAAATTGGTTATAAGAAACTACATGTATATCATATAAGCTATGATATATTTGAGTATTGTTCTATAATATATTTATAAACAATTTATATTTATTATACTACAGGTTCAATCCCATAAAACTGAAGTCATACCTAAGGTATGATATTTCATCTAAATTATATTTCATAGAGTCCCATTGTAAATTTAGGGAGCTCATTTGTTTAATATAGTGTATATAAATCCACTTTATCAATTTATTTCATTAATCCTTCATAATTCATGGTATTTTATTTTTTTTATTTTAATGAGTTAATCTACAGGGATTTGACTTGAAAGTTAGTAAGTGGTAAATAATTTCATAACTCAATTTAATTTCATTGGGTTATATTACTTCATCATTTTTCTTAATATTATATGATTTTGTGTGTAATGAATTTTTATTATCCTAGGATGTAATAATAATTTTTTAATATCTATTTATGTTTTTTTTCACATAATTTATTCATTAATTAATTATAACTTCAATGACATAATCATTAGAATGGTTTCGTGTCCCACTTTTTCATCCATGCGTAATATATAATATCGAACATTTTGTTCTTTTATTGTGGTATATATACTACACCTTATATAATTTATATCATTAAATATATTTCCATCATGGTATTTAAAGTTCCATTTTAAGTTAATTGCTTCATTTGGATTATGATTCAGATGTTACCAAAGTGTTAAGTGTTTATGTTAGAATCTCATTAATAATAGAGATTGTTTATAATTATGTATGATTATGGTGAAATATTTTGAGATTACTATAATGAAACTCATGAATCTTCTATTTATATTATTATTTATGAGCATTTCATGTAATAATACCATTTTCATCTATTGAGTATGGAAAATGATTTAGAAATTGTATTTAAGAAAAGATCAATTCATTTCTCTCTTTGTTCAGAGAAATTTTTTCATAGAAAACCATGTTTTCTAAAAAAAAATTCATTATATTGTTTACATTATTCAAATTATTTATTAAATAAAATTTTTCCCATGTATTACTTTTATAACATTTTTAAAATGTTTTATTCCAGTAATTTTATGAGATATGTGCTTCCTATCATTTTAACTAAAATTTGAAAGGAATTTGGTGTAAACACATTCAGTATGAGTATAATTTCTTAGCATCATTACGGATCAGTGATTTTATTCCTCCCCTATAACTTTAATATTTTATTTATTAATTAACATATTTTCATAATATTTTGTGAACTTTATGTTTTAAAAATGTGATTGTCAAATCAGAAATAATATTTTTCTCAATAAGGATTTTAATGATATCTTAATGAAAATTTTATTCATTATCAGAGACAACATTTATTGTTATTTTTTACACTGTGGATAAATTGTAATGATTCCGTAATTATTATTTATATGGATTTTTTTTATCAATTTTACTGAGAATGTAAAATTTTGATACCAATCTGTATATTACTCTAGATTGTTGGTGATTATGTTTTTCAATTTGGGGAATTGTTAGCATTTCAAATTATATATTTTTAATATGAATTTAATTGTTGATTAAAATTTAACTTTTTCATGTGATATATTCATTGGACATTGTATCTGATTGGAGAACCCCATTATTACCCCTCGATACGTCAATAGGTCTCAGGAGACAAACTAGCTAAGGTATTTCATTGATACCATACCCATTTATTTAAGTCTTTTCATGATGCCTTGATTCTATGGTTATGATTTCAAAAATTATTCAATACATAATTAGGAATTTACTTATTTATTTTAATTGGATTATTATATTAGATATAATATCCCTAAAAAGTTTTGAAGCTTATTAAATTATGTATATGGAATTATTTGATCATTATTTATTTCATCTCTATTATACTCTAGTTATATATAAAATGGAATGTGTTCTATTTTTTTACTTTTAAATATTTATTATTCCTTATCTATTAATAGTAGATTATTCTGTATACATACCATTAAATAGAATTTGATCTCAACCCTCAGTTATGGTTTTTTCTATAGGATGCCAATAAGTGTATTATGATGGATATATACGAATATGTTAAAGGTATTAATAGATTTTACAAATAATCTTAATTTATAAGAATTATATTTTAAATGGAAAAGGAGATACTAGTTTATATATTGTTTACAATAACTAGTAAACAACTACATCTTTTGGGATTCGATTTATCCTATCTAGTGCCTATGTAATAATGTAATCACTAAATCTCGACTATAGTTTCCACGAACTCTTTTGGATTTAAGTGGATCTTTTAAACCATAATAATATAAAAATGGATCAACTCTATTTAAAATATATAATTTATCCTCTAGTGCTCTAAAAAAATATGTTTTTGTTGGATATTTCTCATATATAGGTAAAAAATGATCAAAGGTGAGTTTAAATATAAATTAAAAATCCAAATGAGAATATAGAAGTGATGGAGTGGAAATAATTAAAGAGTAAAATTAACAAACCTTTTCCTAACACCCTCAAACATAAAATGGAAAATTATTTACATACCCCCTGGTAAAAAGGTGCATAATTCATTGAGTCATCTAAGGTGAAATTTACAATACATGTAGGATATTCCTTCAGCTATATCATTGAACCTAAAATAAATATTCACTGCTTCTTTTATGTGATAACATAATGTCTATGGAAATAGATGTTGATTCAAAACATTAATATATAACAATAAATTTTCTCATGAGTACACAATGTCGAAATAAAGATCAATGAATATCAGGGGTATCATGGGTCATGATATAGAAATTGGGGAATGTATTTTAATTTTGGTGGTATGATTGAATCATATTGGGGGAAATAATTTACAACATCCTTATTTTCATGTTTTTTGTAAGAACTATCCACAGAATTTCATAAAGGGTATAATTGAAGGATTTTGTTGTTGGAAGGAAGGTCACTAAGCTAGTGATTTACAAAAGGGGAAACCCGCAAATGTGATGGATAAGAGAAATCCTCTTGTCAATTCTAAACCCATTGTACAATATTTTAATTACAAGGAATAAATAAACTATATAAATCAATTCAATAACCCAATGTTTTTATGACATTCAAAGACAACAATTTTAATGTTCTGGAGATAAATCTTGATCTTATTCCATTACTACCACTGAAGTTGATCTTGAGAAAAACGTTTTGAACGGATGTCTAGTTATACATTCATGGATAGTAAATTTTCTATTTAATTTTGTTTCTATGTATTCAGTCATATTATAACTATTTATTATAACTATTTAGACTCCACTACAAAACATGTATGTAGAGTTATATGTGAAAACATAAAATGAGAAAATTATTTTATCCTATATATATAATCCATCCTCTTCAAAAATTTGTGTGTATATTGTATTAGGAAATAATTTAACACTCCATTTAGTGGAATTGTATGATTCTATAGGTATGGGATTTCATTCCTTATATAAAGATAAACTAAATTGGTGAGACATGGAAATTATCGTATGTATCGGTAATCAACCTCTAATTATATAAAAATAATATTAGAGGAGGATTGTAATTTTGTATCACCATCTAAGGAATATATAGTATTTATTTATTTATAAATTAATATTTATCAAATTATTGTGATGAAAGAAAATATATTCATTGATGACATGGATATTATAATGGAATTTGCTGAAGTGTTTCCCATATAATGCTCTAGTATTACTTTAATCCAATAGGTTGTGTTCATTATCAAACATATTTCCAATGATTTTCTAATATAAAAGACTCCATATAAAATTTCCATTTTTGAACATGTGGTTATAAAGAAGAAATTATAGGATAGTCTAGATAAGGGTTTATATGAAAATGTTTATTACTGTGGGATGCAATGGACCTCATATTAATAGGGATGGGTAAATCTGCCTCTATATTAATTATCTTTTGCACAATAAGACTTCCACAACCCAACCCACCAGGTTCCTCTTGCATAGTTTTACGTTTATTTTTACTATCAAAAGAATGTCTCAAATAGGACAAGGGATAGTGACCAATGTCGCGTATGCATAACACTCACATTGGAGGATTCATCTTGAGGTCCATATACACCCGCACCAATCTCCAAATACCCAAACAATGATGAGAAAATTAATTTATATATATAAATCAAACAATCATCGTATAAAAATAATATTGTAATGTTTAAAAAGAGAAATAAAAGTCTAATAAAACTATAAAGAAGTCTAAAATGGTAGAATAAGATGGTTGGGGTGAAATGTGACACCTAGTACAAATCATAGTCGATCCAGCACAATCCAAACCTCACCTTTCCATGGTCCACCAAGGATCCCATCAAATGGAATTTCATCAAAATAATACATGCCATATGCTCATAGATACCATTTAGGGGTGAGTATAACAATACTTAGTAAGAAACTCCAAATACACTAATCATAAAATAATAATGTAATAGTTTGTCCATCACATGGGAATATTAATGAAAATTATATGACACACAAAAATAAACATACATATATAATCATGATATAAACAAAGTCTTGATGTAATAGGACAACCCCATTGCTATATATGTATTATTTTTCAAGGGTTTAGATTAACACTCACCAAGTAAAACTCAAATTGATAGTCTTATAGCAGTGAAGAAGTCCATCCATGATGTTAGGATTTTTGAGTCTTTCCGTGAGGAAGAACACCCTAGAACATAGAATAGATCTATATATATATATATATGAGGGATCATACATATGTTTGTGAAGGTTAATGATTAAAAAAGTCATGAATAATTCATTATGTGAGGGATCAACTACCATATATGTCTATCATGCTGATTCTTAGAACACCAATTAGGGTTGAATATGATAGAGGATCAAACCACATGCTTCATGACGGAATTTTGGTAACGTAATAAAAGAATAATATTTTTAAAGGGATAAGAATATTATGTTAAATATTTAAAGACACAATATACTCTAATATGAATTGATTGAGGGTATAAACTATAATTAAACTGGTCCAATCTAAATATAATGGGACCTCAAACCTCCATGGGAGAAGTACACAGTGTGTACTAGGGGATACATGGAGTGTCATGAAACCTTTGGACTTCAATTATTTTTCTATACTAAATGGTGTGTTTATGAAAGTATAAATTGTTTCCCAAAGTAGTACATGTCCTTCAGAGATCCTCTATCTCTTGCCTATGTACATATCCATGTGTTAGAACATGGCTATTCCGGATTACTTTAGCCCTGATGATGCACTCATGTGTAAAAATTGAGTCACCAGGCTAGGTCACACAGCGTGTGACACAGTTCAGATGGTGTGTGATCCTTTCTTATACCCCCAATCCCTAGTTCCACATCCAAGGCCCCATGTGGCATGTATCTTCATATTAAAATCTATGTAATTTAGGTTTTTCTGGAATGTGTGGGTTTTCACACATCTGTCACTTTCACTAATATTTCACATGATTATAATGTCATTCTCCCCAGTAAATGAGTATCTATAATCAAATGAGCTCCACTTTTTTGATGACTTGATTTCGGCTTCTGATTCACCTTCAAATAGCCACCTTTAACCATCCCTTTATTGCATGCCCAAAAATAGTGCACAACGAGTTCTAATCCATTCTTAATCATTCATCATTTTTGTCATAGTTTGACTCCATCATGGAATCTCGAACATAATCTACATTATCAAACCATTTTAACAAATAACTTGTGTAAAACAATTAATTAATCGGAAATTGTTGAATACCCAACCCAATAAAATACTAAAGAACAATGCATAGAGAACATGTATATATAAATTTATAAACCATGAGATGAGGAAAAATAAATTACCTCTTTTTTATTATACTTTTCCATTTTATTTATAATGATGGATGAATAAACCAATAATAAAAAATAATAATTTCCCATACCCTATAAATAAACATGTACAAGCCACATTATCGATGTAAAAAATCTATTTGTTGGTTTATTAGATTTGAGTTTATCATGAGCTAGTCGAACGAGGAATAAATCCATAATAAATTACATCATACCTTTTTTTTGGAAAGATCACTAATGAATAATGAATATTCATATTCATCATTCAAAATATCCTCAAACAAAGATGTTGTTTTTGATCCTTTTGGAATTTTGATCTTCAGTCCATGATCCCGATGATCAATAATTCTTCTCCTGATCTCCCCTCAATTTCATTGGTTATGGAGAAAAAACATTGGATTCTGAATAGTCGTTCTTATTTTGAGGAGTCTAGGTACTTAAAAAAAAGTTAATATAAAAAATAAAATAAATTTATTTATTTTATTATTTGTTCATGTAATGTATTTTTAACAAATACCTGATATTGACAAATATTATACATCACTTAGGATAAATCCCACATTCTGGACACAAATGACAGGCTTTGATTTTTTATATGACAAAATATATGGAATTTATTACAATTTCTTTTGGAATATTATGCATGCTTGATGTTAATATATTTAATATTTTAAAAATATCAATTATGGGCTCACCATTCCCCAGAATCGCACACTTCCTTAGATCCTTGATTTGAAAACACATCAAGATATATTCAATGTAATTAAATGAAAAATATTTGTTAAACACTTTTAACCTTATATTTTTTATTTCCAAAGATGATAAAAATAAAACTCAAATTGTTGTGGATTCTAAGCTCACATCTGGTTCTCCATCACCTAGGTTCTCTTCTAATGATTCTTGTGCTTCCACTCGACACACACCATGGGAATCACTCAACCATAGAGGATATTCCCATAAGGATCCATAATAACCCCTATGTAATGTGAAAAGGTATCTCTATATCATTTTATAGCTCACCAAAATAGATAATATGTGATGGGTCCTTCACGTACATCCTCAGTTATGACACGTGGAATACATTGCTACCATGTATAACTATTCTGTTATAAATAAGTGGTATGCCACCACTCCAACTTTATGTTGTTTTTTGGATTCATCGATGAACCTCATACATCTTTCCTCCCTAGCCATATATCCATAATGCATGTAGATTTTAGACCATCATGGCCACATGGTCCCCATCCTTGAATTCGAAAGTCCTCTATTTTTTGTTCTCATTGGACATTTATCATCACTTTGAAATATGAATCTTCTTATGGATTATAGATGCCATCTTTTTCATTGAGCGTTGTAACTCTAAACCCATGAGTGATTAATCATATAGGTTGATCCAACATTGTGGTGACCTATCGGGTACCCTTTACAATGCATTGAATAGTTTCATACCAATGATGAAATGTTTTTTTTGTACAAAAACTCTACTAAGGGTATATGTTCATACAAACTATGACCAAAGTCCAAAATGAAATATTACAACATGTCATCCAAAACATAAATGGTTTTGTATGTCTAGTCATATGTATAATACTGAAACTTCATGATTAAATGTTGTTGATTCCCAAAGGCTTCATACAATCCTTTTTGTCATTATGATGTGGAGAGAGAATCATGGTCTAAATCAATCATCATGGGGGATTTGTGAAGCCACAAAACCTCTAACATGTAAATGTGTCCAATTTTATATTCGGTACACTACTTTTATATAGCTATAAAGTGGGATAAACTATAGAGTTAGTCTATGATCACCAATATGGAATCATATCTTATAGCTATTTGAGGAATCCATATTAAAAATTCTATAGATATACAATATCACTTCCACTTTGAAATGTCTAGGGGTTAAGGTAATCCCAATAGAACATGGTTCTCAACCATTACATATAGAAAAGTGAGAAAACAATGGAGAAACTCCATTAATAACTTCTTTATTCCGTGAAACATGAACTAATGTTGGAGGTCATGGTACATCATCTCCACACTGGGATATACCTCCAAAGAGGATGTATAAAACTCAATAATCACCTACTCAATCAAAGAAACTAGTAACCTCATCCATCCTATAAAATGGTTTATGTTCACACTATACATCATAATATATCGTAGGTGGTATTTCCATGTTGAGTCTCACTAACACACTATAGAAGTGGTGGGTTAACAACTATCAACTAGAGGTAATCCGTACCATCCTCATCCCTAATGTGCAACTGCAATGATGATAAATGCTCTGAAGTGTCATCAAATTACTATGAAAAATGACTCTAATTAAAAGAATCATCATCAATATTAACCTTCCCAGAAGTATATAATGTCTGAAATCCATAATCCTAAGGGAACTCTAGTCATCGCCTCTTTCTCAAGTTAATATCCTTCATCATGAAAATGGACCTTAGACCCTTATAGTATGAATAAATGATAAAATACTCTCCCATAATGTCATTTCACCACATATTTAGGGCCAATACTACTGATACCCACTCAATAATGGGATTATTTTTGTTCATCCCACATGTTCTCCAAATCCTAAACCTATAAGAAATAACTACTGGTATCTACATCTTAGAACAATCATGTATAGTCCCTATAGTATTATAGAGAAGTAAATAATCTATGACCTCCCCAAGAACTCTCTAGATGGTTTTTCACACCAACCTCCACTATAACTCATGAAGATAATGATGAAACCATTACACCTAGATGAAATTATACCCATTTTAAGTCAATGAAATCGAGGTCGGTGAAATCCTAGAGAAATCATGCCGAATTCTCCAATAGTTTGTATGAATCCCAAGGAATCTCTAAACCACTATCATGCTAATGGGATGCTCCCAAGATATAATTATCATGAAATTTTATAGGTCAACTGTTGTGCCATCTAATAAGATGAAATGTCCCATAAAGTGGACCTATTGAATCCAAGACTGATATTGTGATATCTTCTCATAAATTTTGTGCTCCTGGAGTATTTCTAGTACCATAATAAAGTTATTCATGTGTGCCTCCTTAGATAATTAGTACACTAGGATATAATGAATAAATTAATCCAAAAACAGTTATATAAAAAGCTGAATGATCTGGTAAATTAGTGCCAGGATAACTTTAGTTGAATTCTTCATGAAAAAAGGCATCACAAAGTACTCATTGTGTCTCAATCATCATTGGAATGTCATATTTAGTAAATCCTCTACCCGTACTCACAATGAGTGATTGCCTGATCATATTTTGATCTTTCAGAACCATTGTTCCCTTCTCAATGGATTGAAGAGGATTTTGATACTCTCTAGTGGATACTTGTTCTTTCTAGTAACTTGATTCAGGAAATGGTAATCCATGAAGATCCTCAAGATCCAATCTTCCTTATTGGAAAACCAATCTAGGGCTGGCTAGGGGAAACATTAGATCATAGAAATCCATTAATCTACTAGTCCAAATAATGCACCATCATATCATGAATCATAGTGGGATACATCTGATATGATGTTGTAGACGTCGAGGCTATCCTGGGGTGAAATCAATGTAAAATTATATCCCTATACGGGGAGGTAATCTTGTAATGACATAAATGAATACATCCTCATAATCCACCACTATTTAAGAAATCTCAATGATCATTGGATTTACTTCTTAAAGGCCTATGTTGGAAATCTAGTGAGTCATTGGATTCCCACTATTTTTTGTGTGGGTCCATCCTACACCACATTTCTTTAATTCTCAAACACAAATGAAAACCTTATTCAATCAATATAGACCCACCACATCCTCCTTCTAAAATAGTCAATCTGTGTATGATCTATATATTTTATGTCCATTCCTAAGAAGATTGTCTCAAGACTCGTCATTGTTGCAATGATATCCCATGAGAAACTCTCTCCTTTATGAATCAGGTCATGCTTTCATCAAAATTTTATGATCACAGAGTTATCTTCAATAAGAGTCTCCAATCATATGGGTCAAACTAAGAACTCCACTAGAATTTATATGTACCAAACATGGGGTGTAGAAAACAAATATTATCACATACTTTTTATCATCAAAACTACAATAACATATAAAAAAATCGTTCCATTTTTCATCAATGGAGCCTCTAGTCATAGGCCTCCACTGCTTGTATCTTCCCTCACCGCAACCAACCATTATTCTAAGACTGGAGGGGACTATATGCCAGTGGTGGGGGTAATAAGTAAAACTATCTTCCACCAACATATTCTCTCTTTTATATTCAATCATATCTACCACCCTAGGGACCTTCCTACTACTACCACTACATATTCCAAGGATGATCATCCATTGTCTCTATATTAACTATAAGAGAGTTTGTAAAGTCTCATGAAAGATTTCCCCCACCTTCACAAAGTAGATCTAATTCTACCTAATCTAAATTGAACCATATTAATAACCTTGAACATCAAACCGTTTATCCTGATATCATATCTTCAAGTTTATTATATTTCTGAATCCATGGTTTTACCATATGTTACCCACTAGAGAACTCTCAATTCATATGTTCCAACCATTGGAAACTATTGATGAGGTCCACTCAATTAAAAATATCTCTCCACTATAGAAAACTCTACCACCCTATCATGGGTATGAATTCATAGAGGTATCACACTAGAATATATGTATCTTCAGAGAATAAGTTAAAAGTTATTATCTAGAAGAACTGATCATGTACCATGTACATCAAATATCACAAGACATTGGTTAAACTCAATGAATACTAAACTAGGGTCGTGTTTCCCTATAAAAGATACAAAATATACTAGATGTCTGCTCATCGTAATGTATCTAGGGAAAAATAATCTATAAATGGCTCTCAGACTATATCCATGAAATAGGTGACTCGTCATAAGCAAAGGTCACCAGGCTTCACCCTCTCCCTATAGAGCTTTGGAGAATGCCTACCACATCCAATAACATCATGTCTACAGGATTCCTGATGAAGCTAAAGACTTGAGTAACCACCTTGAGCTAGTTCTATGATACCTAGGGATCTATATCTCCCCTAAAGATAAGGGTTTTCTATTAATAAAACTTATGTGGAAAGCCCAGCCTGCACACCTAAAATGATCGTACTGCCAGAGCATTCTACTACTCAACAGGTTCATGTGGAACTAGAAAACCACCCTAATATACCACCTCATGAAAAAGTGCTTGTTCCAAAGAATTTCCACTATATGTATCATCATTGTGATCCTAATGTTGATTCCTAATTGGAAAATGTATTTGAGAAACCCTGTAAAAGAGAATATGTATCCCATTCTATGAGTATATCTGGGGTGCTGATGCAAAAGGACATGGAAATGACAACCCATAACTATATGATGCATGTAAAAATGATTTCTCTATAACTAATTCGTACATTTACCAAGTCAACAAGAAGGTTTTCAGTGTCCTAGTGAACTGATACATTAGCTACTCCACCAACAATGTATTCCATTTCCTAAATGATGAATTCAAAATAAATAACATTATTTCTATAAAACACAAACAAGCATCAGAACCTGAAAAAAAATCCAAACTATTGTCCTAGGATGACCAAAATTATTACCACTCTATCATAACTTGTCCTATCAGGTCCTACATGGCTGGTGGTAAGCTGATTGTTTTGACTCCAAGCCTTCTTTCATTGGGTGAGGGGCTATAAATTATTGATGAGTAGCCATATAACTCCAATGTGATGACTAATTCATGGTGAATATACACACCCACCCATGTCAATTACCCATAAAATGAAAAAATAAAAAACAATTGATCCTAATTTTTGAATACATCTAAATCCCACAATGAAACTAATATAATATTATTTGGGAGCATAAGGGTCCAAATACAAGACCACCAAAAAAGTATTAAATTCAAACCTCCTAGAATAAGTTTAATGTGTCCAAAAGTGATTCCTACTATGAACCAAGGTCTTTCTATCCCAATATATGATGTCTCATAAACGGGTCCACTAGGGATCTAATCGACTAGATAATACGCTTCATAAGACATGACACATGCATGCAGAGCACTTTCATGGGTGATTATAACAACACCCATTGGCGTGACAAGAAATCACTATGCATAATGTTTAAGGTGATAGTACACCTCATCATATGGTTATGTCAATAACAAATATGACAAAAAATACATATCTTGATATAATCTTGATAGATATAATGTCTAAAGGTAAGTCCAAAACTTCTTTTCCTTCCTAGAATTCTACTAGGGGTTTTATATTAACACTTTCTGGGAAAAATATAGTCAATGAGTTATATAGCACATATAGTTACAATCTGAAATATTTTTTTCATCGGGAATAACCTCAAGGAAATGCATACTTTAGTGTAGAAGAAATTGATAAACAGTTGGTGGTTCACACACAAGGTTATGGGTATACAGTCAACCCCACATGACATTACCCACTAAGTTGGGGATCAACACCCATGTATATTCTCCACACCAATTCTAGGAACCCCACATAGGAAAGGAGGGGATACTGGATCCCACCCCAAACCTCATGAAGGGATTATGATTTCAATATATGAGACTACTCCCTTATGGGGGATCATAATCCAATGTTCCAGATATATTTCCACAATATACCATCATAATGATGGACTGAAGGAATGAATAATAAGGAAACTGGTTTGACCTAAGTATAAAAGGTTTCTAATACCTCCTTGAAGGAAGTAAATGGATTTTACTAGGGGTTACATGACATGTATTTCTTCCTCTTGGTCATGGTGTATCTTTACATATCACATGGTGTACTCTTTGATGTACACAAAAAATCCTAAGGGTACATGGTGTGTAGTGGTCTAATAGCTCGTGCTCATGTAAACCTTCTCCTGCTAGTGTACTTCGGGTCATGTTTGTGTTCCTGATCATATTGGTGTGCATGACTCAACCCATATACAATTGTCATTCCCATGTACCCAAGTGTATATGGTGAGTCACAATGTCTAATAAAAAAGTGTATGAGATATTTCACATGGTGTGTGAATATTTATTCTCCATGGACACCCAAGTGCCACATCTATGGTCCGACATGGTATATATATCTAAATTAAAAACTGTGTAATGTGTTGTTTTTATGAATTTGTGGGTCTTCATGCATCTATGTCTTCCACTACTAAAGCCACATATTCCACTACCATTATCACTAGTAAACATGGATCTAAAATCCAGTGATCTTCACCTTGATCAATTTCTATATTATAGCTTCTGATTCATAGATAAGTCTCTACCTATACACATTCTATCTCTACACTCCAAAAACATGTTCATTAAGAATGTTGATCCACTCCTGATATGTCATTGTTACATTCATATTTTTCATAAATAACTAAGTTTCAAACATGATATGTAGAATCAATCCATTGCAATGAATAAAGGGTGTGAAATTATTTACAACCACATAATTTTTGAATCAATATCTAAAACAAATATCGACGATGACCACACAGAGAACGTAGAGATTAAAAGGAACCAAATAAATGAAGTGGAACTAACCTAGGAAAATTTTTATATTCTCCTCAATCCAATCTTGTGAGAAGTATTAATGAATAAACCATGAATACATAAAAAAAATACTCTCCCATAGCCTAGAAATATACCCACAACAACAAAATTGTTGATTAGAAAATGAATTTGATTGTGGATTTAATTTGTGTTCGACATGGGATAATCAATTGTTCAATAAAACCACATAATATAAAATCCTTCTGTGGGTTTCATTGATAAATGATGATGAATAAATCTATGTATTCAGTGTTAGTAAGATCCTTGAACACCGATGTCATTGGATATCCATTTGGTATTCTGTATAATGATCCATGATCCCTACATTCTCTACGACTCCTAAAACTCTCTTGTCATTTCCATGGGTTATGTTGATAACCCTAGGTATTAGGAATATGTATTACTAAATATGGGAGTCTTGGTTGAGGTGTAAAAATTTAATAAAATAAATAAAATGATTTTATTTTTTTATTTGATCCAATAATGAATTTTTAACATACTCTTAATGCCAAAAAATAATATATCATGCCTAATCTAATATCTTCATTCCAAACTAAATTTGAGTCTCATATTTATGATATTAGAATTTTTTTGGTATTTATTCTACTATTTTAGGAATATTTTGTTCATGTGATATTAGTATATTTAATATTTTTAAATTATGAATTATCAGGTCACTTGGACTAGGAATGTCTCGTCTTCTCACCATCTATTTCTAAAAATAAATCTAGATATTTTCCAACATGTTATATGAAAAAAAAACATAGATTGTATAATCTTCATTGTTAAAAACGTGTCTTATCTTCAAAGGGTATACTTCTTGTCTGATTATATATATGAAGCCCATTAATTCTCTAAGGTTGATCTTCGGTCAGGATATTTTCTAGAAATGGTTGATAAAGAGGACACCCCCAACACTCCATTTTGTACAAGATATGATAATAACTAGTTCATAATATTTTCATTTATACTCTCTAATGATCTATATATCTGCATTGGCTTGATGAATGGAGTGTTTAAGGATTACCTCAAAAAAATTATGGTATTTATTATACAGGAAATTCTTATATACACCAAATTAAAGTAATATAATGAGGATCATTTTAATTTTGTACTAAATAATTTTTTAAAGGAAAATGTGTTTTAAAATAATAGTAAATATGAGTTTTCAATTGAAAAATTACCATTCAATTGGAATTTTATAATAAAAAGTTGATATCATGGGATTCATAATATATATAGGAAATTAAAATATGTCATGGCCCATCATTTATGATAGATATTTGTAGTTTACATGGATTAGTTAGGTAGTGTCCTTGATTTTTGAGGAACCTATCACAATTTTCAATTCCAACATCCAAGCTATCATTGATATGACAAATGTTTTTTATGGAATTATGAATGCAAAGTAAACTTCAGAAAGTTAAACATGAGGTTCATCGATGCGCCTGTACAAATATTACCCTCCAATGGGAATAGATTTATGATCTATAACTATGCATCCAAAAAGGTATTGTGTTTTGTACTCATGTGAGATGACAAAGTGATATCATATTCCTCCTACAAATTAATTATCAATGAGAAAAACTAAACAACTTATATTCTAGAATAGGCTGCATTGATCTTCCCATTGATGATTTTGGTTACATTATATATATTGTTTGAAGTGTGATATATATAGATCATAAAATTATCATGTATTTTTTAAAGAAATGAAATCAATATTTACCAACAAAGGTTGTTAGATATGATCAAATATTATGATGTCTCAATACATTTTCATATTGGGATCACAAATAATGTGGAAGATGTTTTGAGTAGTAAGGATCCTACAAATCAATCCATGATGAGGATTGAAAGGGGTCCAAAAATCTGGGACATGAAAATAATTAAAACAAGAATAATAAAAGGATCCTTACAAATTTTCTAATATTACTTATCGACCATACATTCTTAAGGGAATGAAAGAGGCCTATAAAGATGATGAGGTGCAACAGAAAGAGGTAGAGAATATTCCAGAGATTGAATTTACTAAAGATGGATTTATAATACTTGGATCCTATATTTGTGTCCCATTAAAACCAGAAATTAAGAGGGATCTTCTAGATTCTTTTCATACCTCATCATTATTTATTCATTATGTAGTAACTAATATTTATAGAGCCATGACCCAAAACAACTTTTGGATTAAAATGAAGAGGAATATTGAATAATTTGTATCTCAATAAATGGTATTCCAAAAAGTCACAGATAAACAGTAATATTATAAGGTCATGATACAAAACACAACACATAAATGTATAGAAATTGTAAAATATAACCATGGATTTCATCATGGGACTCTACAGGGCACCTAAATGAAATAATTCCCTCTAAGTTGTAGTTGAACACCATAGGAAGTTAGCACATCTCATTTATATAAAAGAATATTTATCTCTTGATCAACTCAATAATATATATATAAATATATAGGAACAAGTAAGATTTCATAGATTGACACTTTCCATTTTATCTTATTGACATCTAGGGTTTAAATGAGGGTTTTGGGGAAGAATTTAGCAAGAGAGACATATAAAGATGAGTTTCAACACTACTTGTAACCAATAGATGGATTGTCCGCCTAAGATAACCATTAAAAATCTTGATGATATGTTTTGATCATGTTCAATGGATTCCCAAGGATATATGGATCAACATCTCACCCTTTTAGAGTTCTAAAATTAAAATAGTTCCCATTATATCACTCTAATAGAAACTTATGAGGCCATGTATAGGAAGTGGTGTAATACTCTATCGTGCTGGGATTAATTTTCATAGTTGATAATGTTGGGGCCTAATAATATCAATGAGATAACATATAATGTCAAAACCATCAATATCATATGAAATAAACATAAATATGATTAGAAATATATACAAAAAATCATCAATGAGACCTAGAGTTTGAGTTCAAAGATAATGTGTTCCTCTCTATATAATCTTGGAATATAAGTCACAAAGTTTGGTAAGAATATAAAATTTAGTCATAGATACGTCACCCCCTTTGATATCATTGGTCACATTAGATTAGTGGAATACTTACTAGCACTGCATCCAAATATATCTCAGGTAGATGATTGGTTCTTTGTAACTATCTGGATGATGTACATAACGAAACCCTCACATGTACTGAATCTAGACGCAGTAAACATGTAAAATGATCTTTTATATAAGGATAAGTTCTTGAAGAACATATATCAATGATATTTTGTTCTATGAAACAATAAAACTCACTAGGTCATTGTGTTATGGAGAAACCTCATGTTTCAAGGGGAAACATGGGAACTAGAATATGTGACAAAAAATAAGTACCCTCATTAATTTTAGAGCGTGAAATTAAAAATTCGAGTGAAAAATTTGTAAATGGGGGAATAATGGATGGACATCCAGTTTTATTAAATAAATTAAATTTGTGAATTGATAAATTTATTATTAAGAAATGTAGTCATGGAAGACAAATAAACATCCATTGTTCATTTTACCCTTATATATTCCATTGTATTTAAAACCCCATTATGAATCATAACCCTTGATAATGTAGTTTTTTATAATGACCATTATGATTTTAATATTAACGGTTATGATAATGTCTATTGATATAGACATAAGAAAGGATGGTCTCAACTAGAAATAAAACACCTTATAATCCCATTTATAATATGTTCTTATTGATATAGAATCATAAGGATTTCCCCCTATCCATTCCAAAGAAATTATTCAATAATAAAAGAATCATAGAAACCATTTATAGGATAAGTACATGACTATTGACATCACGACCCAAATAATTTTCATAGAACCACCCTAAAAATGTGTCATCAGTGTATAGCTTTCCCTTAGTGCACACACTAGTATATTAAGTGGTTTTATATCTATACCCTAACAATATGAATTTCTATATTTTTATTTTTAATAATATAATATGTATAATTATTCTTTTCTATTATTATATAAATGATTAAATAATGAGATAGATACAAAATGGATTTTGAAATGATGAAATAGAAATTGTATTGTTAGGAAATATTTAGTTTCATTTAAGGGACTCATTTTGATGAATTCAAGAATTTTTTAAATTCATTTAATTTTAAAATGTTTTTTTATTAAATAATATTTGTTTATATATAAATGATAATAAAATTTATGGAGTCTAATGAACTTTTTATAATGGTGAGAAAACTATTATTATAGAAAAATGTAATTTTCAATAAATCAGGTTATTTACGTAAAAGTGTAAATTATAAAATATATAAAACAGTTATGATAAAATAAATATTATTTTGGAAATTTTCATGAAATTTTTTTCTAATGGTGAATTTTTTCAATAAAATTGAGACTGTCGATTTTTAGGGTAAAAACTAAATATAGTTTAAATATATGGTATGTATAATGAAATCATAAAAACCAAAAAGTGATGTAACACATAATATAAATACTATCGATGACCAAAATTATTTTTCTCCTTTAAAATAATTTATTATTTATGTTTTCTGATTAATTTTATAAACCTATCATGAATCCTTCAAAATCTATACTATATTTTAAGGTTTTAATGTCTTCTCTTTATAAACATTACAAACTTCCACATCACTAAGGGTATTATTTTAAAAAGATTGGATAATATAATTATAAAATATTATAAACACATTCTATTTTATAGAAACCATGATAGATTCCAAGTGATATTTTATGGTTTTTATTATATAATAGAATATAGTCTAAAACCAATATTGGAACTTTTATAAATAAATATAATCTCTTTGTCTATAAAAACCCACTAAACCTCTCATTATTAGTCACTAAAAACACATTTATCAAGATTTTACTCTGAATTTTAATCTTTAGGTCCCTCCCAAGGTACTTCCAAAATCATAATAACATCCTCCAAAGCTTTTTTAAGGTCCCTCTTAATGAATGGGAACCCATCCTTCCCACGTTATTCAGAAAACTTCTATATATTCTTCCTTTTTATTTTAAATTTTCATGTTGGGATATGTTTTTAAAAAACCCTCTTATTTTATATCTGATTTAAAACTACTTATATACCCCTTTCACTCTCATTAAACCCTTCCATTAATCTATATATACCCCAATTATGCTGGTGAAATTATCTTACAATCTTTTATATAAAAAATGTTTATACTGAATACCTATGCGCATTTCCACTCATGGGTATTCCCCTAATAATACATATCCTTCAATGATATAGTAATTCCATGTATTTAAGCAACAGTAATTAATCATGGTATTAAATGTGATTAAATATTTCCTTATGTTATATGATCTATGTGTAACCCTTATCTATATACATAATATGATTAATATGGTTGGAGTAATAATATTTATCCATATAGTGCATTGGTAATGTTTTTATCTCATAAAATTCCATGTTATGTGAACATTATATTATCCTAACTACATTTTTTATGATGTTACTATTCTTATTCTTGATGTATGTTTATGGTGTCATTCTTTATGTTGTTCCCCATTCTTATATTGCTTTCATGTTTTTAACTTATATTATGTTTCAATGTTCATAACTTTTATTCTCACCCATTTTATGTATAGTAGACATGTATGCGGAATAGATTTTATTACATTCATCCTATTATGCTTTGAGTATTCCCTTACTGGGATTTTTAGCTCTCCCATTTTTAGGTACATCCCTAAGATACCCCGTGCATTTTTAGAAGATATAGGGAATTTAAGGGCATGTTAGAGAGTTTTAATTTATATCATTGTATTTATATTTTATTTTATTCTCCAATATACATATTTACCCAAATAACCAAGTCCTATTTAACTTATTGGGTAGAACTAAGATTATATTTTTGTAATATATCAGTAATTAAGGTGTATTAAATATGTGATTTTTCATATCAAATACCAGAATATCAACTTCATAGCTTCCTATTATTGTTTTCTAGGGTTTAAATAAGTACATGATCATAACTCACACTAGATAAGAAATATAAGGTCTGGTAAAAACAATATAATAAATCAGTCTACAAAAAAATTATGTATAATATACCATTTCTTTATACTCAAACTTATATAATTTCATTTGTCATTACTATATTGATAATTTTAAATGACTTTTAAAGGGAATAAAAAATATCTTTTCATTCCATCATGTTAAATATATTCATAAATAATCTAATGTACTGGGTCTATGATTACATCATGAGAGGAAAATTTTGAGATATAATCAACACTAAGAGTGTGAGTAAATTAGTGTTAGGAACATTTTCAGAATTTATAACATTCATCCCTATTGCCTCTTAGAACTAATTGAATCTTAATTCTATTATTATATTTATCATATTCTATACAAGTATATCAATGTTGATAAATATTTCACAAGATATTTTTACATGGTTCAAAACTCAATAACATTATCTAGTCTTTGGCATAGTTTGGAAATAATCAAATACCTCACAACTATAAGAAAATAATGCATTAAATGTGGTAACAACAAGATGCGAATAACCCTTCACTTGAATTGCACAATATTCTGTTGACAGTTCTTATTTTGAAACTCACTGATAGTTGTTTAAACAACCTATAATGAAATTATCCAGGTTATTTAAGGTTTTAGACACCAATAATGTCTTCTACTCATTGAGAATGGTGATGGATATAACCCAGCTTCTCGATTCTTCTCTTGACATATCATCACTTATTACATGAAACATATATGTCATGGAACTTTTCTTCTAACAAAAATCTAAAATATTCTTAAACGTATTTCTATAATTATATTCTATAGATATATGTGTACATATTTATTCTACATTATTCTTCCTCTTATGAAAAAAATATACAAGATATTTTCTTCAATTCATATCTTAACTATTCTAGCCTAAAAAACAACACATCGATGGGTGGGAAAACTCTATATCTTCTCCAATATAAATGATATGAAATAAATTCATAGACTTCATTAATACAATATATCCAAAAAATTATTCTGTCTCCTCGATTATTCTTAATAAAACATATATATTTTAAACTGAATCACACTACACATTCAAAATTATTTTATACATGAGTAAACATACACAATATAGTTAATATATTAACCCAAATAAAATTTTAATATTATTTATTTATGTGATGTTTTAGTTCTTTATCGATAGCTTCTTAAATTCATTTTTTCCACAATACTTTTAGCTACACATATTGATTTTTATTTCTCTTTCCCCATGTGGATGTTCATGTAAGTTATAAAATTGATCATGAATGCCAAACTTCATCCTTGAGAAATACCAAATAGTTATATGATCATGAATATTTCAACTTATTAACTCCAATATAGATCACTAGTTACCTTACTCCTCACATGGACTCCTACAAGAATGGGGCATATTAACATAAAAACAATATTTGTCTGCCTTCTCCTTTTGTGTAATTTTTAATATGTGGGTTCACTATCTTCAAGTAAATCTGTATGATATTCTTATATTATCACTGGTTTTTAAAATATATTTTACATCCTGAATTCATAATGGTAATAACATATCAATATAATATTGGACTCTTTTTATAAGTCCCCATCCATAAACATTACTTAATATTTCGATAAGTTGAAAATTCACATTGAGTATATTTTTAGTTTTACAGTTTTTGAGAATTAGACAAAAAATATTACATTGTATATCAAATATTTCAAAGTTGACAATTCTTCTCTAACCAATTTTTCACAACAACAAAACTCATTAAAGAAGAAAAATTATTTTCTTGTTGTAAATATTTTTTAATTCTTCCATTCTTATACACTTCCTTATACCCTATTAAAAACATTTCAAAATCTTTGGATGAGAATAAAAAATTTTGTAATGTTAATAAAATAATAAAATAAGATTATTCGATCCTTTCATTAAAACAATCAAATAATATTATTCACTCCTAAAACATAATCTCTTTCTTACAACTCATGAAATCATAATATTTAGGAGAAACATATAAAAATCATAAATCATAAAGGTAACTTGTGTAATCTATAACATATTTACATTTTTTCTTTCACATATACATAGGGAGTTACATTTGAAATACCCATCATAGTATGTTCCATAAATCTCTTAGTATAAACATTAACATTTACCTCTATCGCATTACACAATGTATTAGAGAGCTATCTTGAGCTTACCCACCCTTGGATTATCAGAGAACCACCCGTAATTGGTGTTTCACATAACCACCCATCAAATGTCCAAGTACCATTAAATAATCATAACACATAAAATATTGAAATTTCAATATTTCACTCATAAAACCAAATAAATTAGTTCACGATATTTAAATATTCCATCCATTTCCAAAACCATTTAAATCATTCAGTAAAGAGATTTTTGAATCAAAGTATCCCATAACACTTTAAATATTTTAATGTAATTATATTTTTAAAACATAAATGTCCACATAAATAAATCCTTAAAATCATTTTGAAAATCTGAACATTAATGACAAATACTTATAAAATTAATTCATTAAAAAATTAAAAAAATGTTTTAGTTAAATAGTTCCTTACCATAAGAGAAAATACATGAATAAAAATATTTGAAGAATAATATTAAAATATACATATAATATAATGATAATAATTATAGTCTGGATATAATATCTAAAGGGGTAGTATATACACCTTATAGGATAATAATGGAGCACAATATCATGATATGCCTCAATGAAATGAGATTGACACGTAGTCCCTTTCAAAGATCAATTTGTAAATAATACAGATCGATTATGTGTATTAAATATAATTACATTTATAGAAAGTATAAATTATATATTTGATATAAAAATATATTCCTCAAATAATCATATGATAACATAATCAAGAAGTATATGTTTAACCCAATTGGGTTAAGAAGTTCTCTTATGTAAATACTGTAGCCTGACGGCATCACATTAAAATTCAGAAAACGATTTGATGGGAGAGAAAAGGGTCTCACATCACATGGACATAAAATGTATAGAGTTAAATATATATAGTAACATATCCCAACATAATAAAATGTAAATTAAAATACATAACAAAAAATAAGTCTTTGATTAAGAGAGGAGGGTTAAAGGTTCCCTTACCTTGAGTATGGCTCGTCACGTATGTACCTTGTTCATACTGAATAACAAAAATAAGTTAATTTATTCTAGCATTTGAAAAACTTTTATGTTTATTATTCCCTTTATATCACATATTACCTCGTATTAAACATTAAATAATTATTTAAATTAATATGAGCCATTTTTTTAAAATTCGGTACTTGATTCAAAAATGAACATGTTTTGATATATAAATTGTACAAGTAGACAAAATTATATCATCTCAAGAATAATATTAATGATTTAAATATAATATATTTCTATTATATATGTATTTACAATAGTCCATAACATTTTGTAGATAATAAATGAATTGCACAGTTCATGGAGATGGTAAGTCGTATGTATACATGAACACTACTTTCTTTTATTTGTTAAATTAATTAAATGAAACTAAATGATAAATAGGTATTTTATAATTCCATTATGATATAAATTTTTATATATGTTACATAATTTTATTAACACCATCTTTTATACATTCCATGTATAGCATTAACGAGACATATCACCTTGAGGGGGTGGTAGCCCGCACTTCGTCAAATGAAATTATCTTATTTACAGTTTGTGGAATGTGTAAAGGTATTTTTGTAAATAAAAATTACATTATCATAGATAAAATATAAATATAATCTATATCACATATAAATATATTTATATCATAATTTCCACCATGAGAGGTGTTAGGGGAAATCAAACATTTATCGTTTCGTGAGGCAATAGTTCGTCATCCATAGAAATAGTATGGTCTAAATCCATTAGATTGAGGTCTGTGTAAGTGTAGTTATAATCCCTATCATAAAAAAATCTTATTATATTTAGGATATTTTTTTTCATTTAATCAAATAATAAGAATAAAACAGGTAGTGAAGAAGTAAAATAATAGAAATGATCTTTAGAGAAGTAACTACATCTAAAAATGTGTAACACCCTTTGATTTTAGTCAAAAGGTTTTCAATAATTTCTTTATACCTAATGAAGGGATTATAGGATCAATATAGGGATATTGGGAGATTATTTGGGAAGATTTTGGAAGAGAAAAGGGGCATTCGAGGTGTGGGGATGGGTTAGAGGTGGTGGCCTTTTATAAGAGGGAGAAGGGGTGCTTTGGGAATGTTGGAATGTATTTTTTTATTATAAAATTATTTTCTTTATCAAATGGTCCAAAATTCATTTATTTCAAAGATAAGATGCTTTTTGGTCCAAAAAACCTCAACCAACAGGTTTTAGATAAGACAAGGTCCCAAATTTAACCTTATCATTTATCATTAACCATTAGTTATCTAATTAGACTCTTACCATGTCTTCTTGTATATTCATTGATATGGTTTATATAATAACTATAAAATTCACATAAAAACCTCAAGTGATTAATTAATGATATTTTAAAAATTATCTATGTATTTTTTCTAGATAAATTTTTTTTATGAACTATTATATCATTAAATAAAATAGTTTTTGTTTTAAAAACACAATTATGTTGATTTTTATACTATTCATATCATGACTTTTTAAAAATTCATAAAAATGTGATTATTTTGAAAAAACATCATTAATTAAAATATAAAAACATATAATCATCCCTAAAATTCTTGGATGGCATAAAAAGATTAAAAATAAATTTATTTTAATATTTATAATCTTATTTATTTAAGTCATTCCTTAATAAAGTAATCACTACATCATCATTGTGTCATAAATAATTTTATATATTTGATGTATAAAAAGTATAAATAAAATAACATGATGTAGAAAAAATTTATTAGATTTATAATAAATATTTATAGTATAAAATATCACTTATATAACCCCATATAAAAACTCTTCTACAAAAAGATACATGTTAATGGTACATTATTCATTACATTAAATTAATTCTTATAAAATGCCATTTTCACATCGAAAAGACTCCATGGGGTTCAAAAACTAGACCCAAGGATTCCCATGGTTGGATATATATAACTAAGTAGAATTATAACACATTTTAGGGTAGTTCAATAATATTATTATATTTGTTACCATTATTTACCATATTTACCCTTTAACCTTATTTAATAAAATAATTTCTGATGTTATTATTCATAATTTCTAAAAATAAAACATACCTATTTACACATTTTGTGCATCCTAATTCAAAATATATAATCCATTTTACCCAATTAAAAATACAGATGTGGTATAAATTAATTTAAAATTAATTTCAGTTGTCAAAACAAAAAAGCAGGTTTTTATGAAGTAATAACTATCAAAAGATTGACATAGGTTTGTGTCCAATTTAAAAGTAAAATTACATCCAATGACCATAATTTTATTAATTGATAAAAAATAATCCAATTATACTTTAAAAAAAATATAATGGAAAATCTAACTATATAAATAAAATAGATGAAATTATTGTTTTGAAATAAAATGTCGTATTTTTCATTATTCATTACAAAATAAACTTTATCCAAAAAATACCAAAAAAATAATCCATAATAAATTTTGATGTCCTTATACTATAAAATATGTTTATTTTGTTAAACATAACATATAAAATTAACAAAAACATGGTTTCAAAAGGGTTCTCCATCAAAAGGCGGTGAAACTGCATTTTTAGAAAAATACTTCTTATATCCGAAAAATTGAATTTTTTCATATATCATATCATGAAAACATATATGATTAATTTTAAACCATAGATTTAATGTACAAAAATACATAAATATTGATATTAAAACACAATTATTCTGTTCTAAATAGTTTTTTCATAAAAACACATCAATTATATTAAATTGGTTTTTATTTCCATTTCATATAAATTTTGTAACCAATGAATCAGTATTTATAAATGTGGGAACCATATTTCAAAATTCAGTTTATATTATTCATTAAATCCATTCCAAAAACATGGTGTTAACTACCATTTAAAATAATAAGAATATTATTGTATTATTTTTCAATATATCTTAATGTTTTGTGCAATGTATGATTTCGGAGACACCACTTGTTCTGTATCGAGTACGCTATCAGAAAAAGTTTCCTATTTAACCTAAAATTTATATACTATTCAAAAGGATTATATAAATAAAAAATAATTGTTCTATAAATAACTTGGTCATTACATCCTTCCACACTTTTGAAAATTGTGTACTCACAATTTTAAAATTGGTCTCAGAAACATCATTGAAAGTCCCAAATTATAAAAATATTAAATAAAACTACCACTTTAAAAGAAATAAATAGACGAAAAAAATGTGACACGAGATAAAAAAACTAGGAATCCATGTAAACATGGATATGGAAGTGAAAACTAACCAACATATCTTGATGTAGAATGATAGAAATCACGATCAATAGAAATTTAACCACCAGAAAACTATAATCTCTTGATGGATTAAACAGTCTTTGATTTCCTTGTTAGAAAAGTGAATGGGAAATATTTTTGTTTTATGTTACTTTTCAGATAGTTGAGATAATAATTTATGATAATGACTAATATCATATGAAAATATACTTACCTTTCATGTATAGTTTAATCCTTTAATAAATTTCTTCCACAAACTCATCTTTTCCCCAAATGATAAGCATTCATGGTGACATGGTCATCCCTGATGTTCTAGAATCAACTTCAAGAGAATCACATAATCCCCAAAACATGAACTATATAATTCCCCTATCTTTATAAATTATCCAAAACCAAAATTGTTAGTATAAGATCAGATAATCCCCAAAAACAATAATCCATTATAAAAATAAATCATACTCTTAATCCCCAAAATTCAATAAAAAACCCAAAGTTAAACAATGACAATTCAATATACAATTAACTATTAAAATTCATAAATTTAATAAAAACTATGTTTGAATCCCAAAACTAAAAGTTATTTTATCGCGTTGTCTTCTATAGTGAATCTAAACATTTATCTCAAAATAATATAAACTACTGTTAAAGACTCTCACTGAAAAGTTATTTACCTAATAAAATATTTTCTATGATAGGTTAATCATGTCCATGGATAACCCAAATCACCATATGTCCAAAAAAATTACATATATTCATCTAAAATAATATTTCATCTATTACTCCACAAATCAAATCCAAAAGTATTCTTTTTTTCCTTAGGCATGTAGTGTTCTAAAAAGAGTGAATGTCTTCCAAAATAACATTTATCACTTAATCACAAAATCATTTTCCATTACCAAGGATATCCATTTGATAGAACATAAGTTCCCCTAATCAACATTTTTGTGACATATAAAATCATTTAACTAAAAATAATATTTCATATTAACCATGGAATTCATGTAGTCTAGTGGTAGGAAAAGAATCCCAGTTGGACTTTAGTTGTAGGTTCTATTCCTATAGTATTGTATGATGTGATATATTGTCAGATGTTCTGTGTGTTGTTCTTTTTCAAAAAAATTATAATTTTATAACATTCCCAAAAATGATATAAATTCCTCAAAAATAACCATAACATATTTTAACCCCAAATGTTATATCATACCGTGAATTTTCATCCAAAAAATTAATAACCTGTTATTTCCACAATTTCATGGTTCATATAAAACCAAATGGTTCTTTATAACTATATCCAAAAAAAGAAAATATAATTCATCCTTGAATAACATTTTCACATATCAAACTTCATGGTCATACAAACTAGAAAAATATTCCAATTTAATTACATCATTAATACATTTAAAAATATCATCATCCACAGATCCAGCATAACTATTCAATTCCTAAAAGGTAGAAATCTTAATCATCTAACATTATTCATGATCATTTATCCATTTTTTTCATTCTTATTATTTTATAATTATTTCCTCAAATACAAATCATGTATAATGTCATAATATTTCAATAACATTAAACATGAGATAAGAAATAATCCATAACTTAAATAGGTCATTTTTAGTTTCCCCATCTTCAACTGGAATCACATTTGGTATTGGTAAATATATATTTTTACTATCCTGTTGATCCCATTCCCTAACTTTACTCAGAGGATATCTATTTGTGTAATGACCGTGCACACCACATTTAAAACATTCAATTAATCCCTTAAAAAACCATTTCCTTTCCTGGAATCAACTGGATTCTTCCTTTTACCATGTATGGTTATTGATTTATAACCTTCACTACCATATCCTTAACAAAAAGGTATTTTAATATATTTTCTTTTGTAATTATTTACTAAACTTCCATAATGATTCATTTATCTCATATATGATGTTTTAGAGAAATCACAAAGTCTCATGTGGTCAATCATTACTCCAGATATTTGGTTGAGAGTAACCAAAAGAGTTCTCATTATGGATCCCATTTCATCAGGATTATTATTCATTAAATCACCATAGTTTTCTTCCCATTAATTGTTACTTTGTTTCCTTCTATATCCAACCTTTTACTAAAACCAAAAAGGTAAGTTTAAGTATATTATTAAAATTATCATATATTTTCTTATAAAGAGTGTAAATATTAAGATATACTTATTCATGTTACCTTAAAATAATTCATTTTATCTAAAAAAACTATATATGTTTATTATATGATAATAATTATGGTTATATCACTTATTCTTAAATAAACCCCTAACCACTAATGTTATCAATACCGAACTCCAATAGAAACTATAAGGATGCAACATTTAACATTACTTTTTCTTGATATAAATAGATAATTCAAAATGATGGTATTTTCTTGTTTAGCGTTTTAGAGAATTAGACCATAACTGTTATATTACATCTAAAATATTCAAAGCATACACTTCTACTACAACCAATTTTTTCACAACAAAAAACTCCTTAAATAAAACAAGACTTCTTTACTTGATGTAAATCTTCTTGAATTTTTCATTTATCTTAGCCATCCTTATACCCTATGAAATAAATTTCAAATACTTGATATGAGCATAAAAAATATCTGTAAGGGTAATAAAATAATAATAAAAAACAATAGTCAATCAATTCATTAAAATAATGAAATAATTCTTTTCACTCATATAACATAATATTTTCAACATACCTCATGAAATCATAACGTTTATTAATAACACAAAAAATCATAAATCAAAAATTTAACTTGTGAATGACATAACATACTTACACTTTATGTTTTATAGATACATATTGAGTTATTTAGATTAAACATCATTGAATAATCCCTAAATATCTTAGGAGAATCATTAACATTTAGTCTGTCATGTTACCAACTACATTGGGGTGCTATCTCGGGGTCACACACCCTAGGTTTATCACGGAACCACCCATATTTGGTTTATCACATAACCAACCATTAAATATCCAAGTACCATTACATAATAATAACACATAATGGATTTAAATTTTTAATATTTACCTCATTAAACATAGTAAAACAATTCAATATATTGAAATATTCAATCCATTTCCAAAACCATTTAAAACATTTAATAATGATATTTTTGTATCAAAGTGTCCCACACCACATTGATACTTTTTAAAGAATTTTCATTTTAAAATTTTAATTTCAATTTAAATAAATCCATAAAAACAATTTGAAAACATGGAAATTAATGAGAATGATTTATAAAAATAAATCGTTAAAACGTTGAAAATAGTTTTTTAGTTAATGAGTCCCTTACCACTTGAGAAAATACATGAATAAAAATAATTATATAATAACATTAAATGAAACCTATAATATCATGAGAATAATTGGATTCATTTTATAATATCTCAAAGGGTATTATATACACCATATAGGACAATAAAGGTTCACAATATGAAGATATGCCTCAATGAAATGATATTGACATGTAGTCCCTTACAAATATCATTTTGTAAATAAAATAGATCGATTATGTGTATTCAATATAATTACGCATAAATAATGTATAAATACAATATATTATTTCAAAATTTATTCCTCACCTAATCATATCATGACATAATCAATAAGTTTATTTTTAAACAAATTTGGTTTAGATGTTCTTTTACGAAAATTCGGTAGCCTAACGACATCACGTTAAAATTCAAAAAAATGGGATGATGGAAGAGAAAAGGGTCTATAATCACATACAGATAAAATTTAAAGGAATAATGATATATAAGTACATATCCCAAAATATGAAAATTGAAACTAAAGTACATAACATAGAATAAGTATTTGACTAAAAGTGATGGGTGAAAGGCTCCCTTACCATGAGTCTAACTTGTAACGTATGTTCCCTGTTCATCCTAAATAACAAAATGAAGTTAATTTATACTTTCATCAGAACATTTTTCATGTTCATTAATCCCTTTATATCACTTATTACCACATTATATAAAATTTCATAATTATTTAAGATAATATCGATCATTTTGCCGATATTCGGTACTTGAGTCAATAATGAACATGTTTTGATATATAAATTCTACATGTAGTCAAAAGTATATCATCTCCAGAATAGTAATAAATATTTAAATATCATATATATCTAGTATATATTTGTTGATAATAGTCCATAACATTTGGATATAATAAATGAAATGCACCGTTCATGGAGATGGTAAGCCATACATATGCATGAATGCTAATTTCATTTATTCGTCATATTAAAGAAATTAAAACTAAATGATAAATAGTTATATTATAATTATAGTATAATATCACATTTTATAAAATTTACATAGGTTCATTAAATCCATCTTTTATACATTCCATGTATGGCATTAACGAGTCATATCACTTTGAGGGGGTGGTAGTCCGCACTTCCTGAAATTAAATTATCTTATTTACTCGTTATGGGAAGCATAAAAGAATGTTTGTAAATAAAAATTAAATAATCATACACAAAGATTTAAATATAATATATATATAATATTAAAAAATTACCATCATAATGGCCACCATGATAGCTGGTAGGGGAAAATCAAACAATCATCATTTTATGGGGTAGTACTTCGCCGTCCACAGAAACAATATGTTCTAAATCAAAAAGATAAAAATTTGTGTAAATTTATTTTTAATCATTCTCATAAAAAATTCCCCGTATATTTATGATAGATGTGTTTTTATTTATTTCAATAGGAAAAATATAATAGGTAGTGAAGAAGTAAAATAATGCAAAGGAACTTTAGAGAAGACGTTACCTCTTAAAACGTGTAACTCCCTTTGATTTTCAGCCAAAATGATTTCATGAATTACCTTTTGCCAAATTTATCAATTCTCGGAGGAATATATTGACTATGGTATCTTATTTGGGTAGATTTTGGACTATCAAATGGTATTGATAGCTGCGAGTAAGGGTTAGAGGTGTCGGCCATTTATAAGAGGCAGGAGGGGTTCTTTGGGAATGTTTGAAGGTATTATTTTATTAAAAAATGATTTACAATTTAAAAAGGTCCCAGAAGTAATTTATTTCATAGTTAAGATAAATTTGGGTATACAACTTCTCAAAAAATTTATTTTATACAAGTCTAGGTCATAAATTAATCCTTATCTTATAGTTTTAACCCTTAGTAAACTTATTTGACTCTTACCATGTCTTCTTGTATATTCATACTATATGGTTTATATAGTTACAATAAAATTCAAATATAACGTCACGAAGTTTATTAAGAACATTTTCAACCTTATATAATTCATTTGGCCGAATATTAGGTTTTTAGGACTATTATTTCATTTTATAAAATTGTATTAAATTTAAATACTCATTCATGTTAATTTTTATACTATTCATATCATGACTTTTTAAAATTCCATAACAAATTGATTATTCTGAAAAAAACATCATTAATTAAAAGATAATAATTAATAATAATATTTAAAATTCTTTTATGGAATTAAAAATTTTAAAATAATTTTTATTTTAATATTTATAGTCTCATTTATTTAAAACATTCATTAATAAGGTAATCACTACATCATCATTATGTCATAGATAAATTTTTTTATTTGATGTCAAAAAATTAAAAATAAAATAAAATGATGTCGGAAATATTTTTATATATTTAATTACTTTTTATAGTCCAAACAATCACTTAAATAACCCAATATAAATTTTTTACTATGTTTATGATACCTTTTTCTTTATAATTAATTATTTATTATAAAATGTATTTTTCACATCCATATTGCTCCTTGGGATCCCAAAATCGGCACAAATATTTTCATGATCTGAAATATGTCATCCAATATTATTATAACACATTTAATGCAAGTCCCCAAGATTTCATAGTACGTTATTTCTTAAAAAACAATAATTTGCGCTACACGCAACACCGAGTTCGAGCACACCACGACTTCCCAAACTAGTCGTTCAAAATACAATTAGGGATAGTATTAACTGAATTTTAAATTTTATATACTCCATATAATTTTATAATACATATTATGTGTTTATTAGGCATAATATGAGAACAAATTCATTTTTTCAGATAAAAGAAGTGTTTTTAAATAAATTGTAATTTTACCAGCTTTTAATGGAGAACATTTTATAAAACCATTATTTGACACATATATATATATATAATTTAATTAAATTTAATTATTATTTATATTTAGAACTTAAAAATTTCATTTGGATACATTTTTGGTACTTTTCTGATAACTTTTATATTTTGATGAATAGTGAAAAATACTAAATTTTAAATAAAAACAACATTTTTAATAAAAATAATTTACATTGTTAAATTAGAAAATTTTAGTGGTTTTAAATTATATTTAGATTTTAATTTTATAATTTAATATAATTTAGGTCATTGGATGTAATTTCACATTTTAACTGGACATAAACAATTGTAAATCTTTTGATAGTTATTATTTCTTAAAAACACGTTTTTTGTTCTGACAATGGGAATTAATTTTAAATTAATTTCTGCCACTTGTATGTTTTTAATTTGGTAAAATGGATTCCATATTTGGAATAATTCTTTCGAAATTGTGTAAATATATAGCTTTTATTTTTAGACATTATGAATATTTACTTCAGTAAATATTTTAATTACCATGGTTAAAAGGTAAATCTGGAAAATAAGGGTGAAAAAATATTATTATAATAGTATTAAATTTCCATAACATGTGTTCTAATCTGATTATATGATACGTTTCCTAACATGGTAATTCTTGGGCCGATTTTGGGCATTCTTTGAGCCACATGAGAGTGATAATGACACTATATATTAATTAATTTTAAGTAAAGACCAAAACGACATAAACATATATATTTTAGTAAAACAATTATTATAAGTTGTTATCTAAGTTTTATTTTCAAATCTAAATATTAAATATAAATATAAAAAATTTCATAAATAATATGATTTTATTTATAAAAATAATCAATTTTTTATGACCTAATGATGTTGCGATAATTACCATATTAATGAAAGGATCAAATAAATGGTATTATAAATATTAAAAAAATATACTTTAAATGTTTTTATGACATAAAATAATTTTGTAGGTGTATAAGAAATGTTATAATTGATTCAATGTATTTTATATAAGTAATAAAATTTTTATGACTTTCATAAAAACCAAACACTAAATAGATTCAAAATTGAGAAAATTGAGTTTTTAAAACAAATATTATATTATTAAATTATATAATAGTATTAAAAATATAAGGATTTGAAAAATAACATATATAATCATAGTTATTTCATTAATTAACCACTTTATGTTCTCTTGAAATTTTATAGTATGTCTATTAACCATATAATGTAAAAATACAAAAAGACATTGGAAAAGTAAAACTATTTAACTAAGAGTTAAATATAAAACATAAGGTAAATATGGTTACCTAAACCTATCTGAAACCTATTGGTTGAGTGGTTGTTGACCCACCCAACATTATCATAGAAATAAATCATTTTAGTGCCATTATAAACCCAAAATAACATAATTATAAAATAATATTTCAAAATTTTCCTAATGTGACCCTCACCTCTCTTAAAAAATGGTACTTCGCCTCTCTCAAAATCACTCCTCCAAATCTATTTTGATCGGTAAAACCTTACCCAAATATCCTCCCAACATTCCTATAATCAACCTAGAATTCATAACTTTATCATAAATCAATCCAATTGGGCCCTTTTGATCAACTCAAAAGGAAACACCCGAAGAAGAGGTAATAATTTCACCACACTCTTTTAAATTCTTC
This sequence comes from Viscum album, assembly GCA_963277665.1. NCBI lineage: Eukaryota > Viridiplantae > Streptophyta > Magnoliopsida > Santalales > Viscaceae > Viscum > Viscum album. The sequence continues at coordinate 559,970,864 of OY728131.1, forward strand.
TATTCTTCAAATTCCTCTTTCTTTGTTGTTTCCATACCAAAAAAACTAAAGTACCTCATACATAATTTTATGTTATTATAAATATGGTGAAACTGTATTCATTATTCTATCCATCATATAAATGACAAAGTCACCATTTGTGTGTACATATGGCTTACCGTCTCCACGTCGTGGTGTAGTTTGTTATTCAAACACTTAATTATTTGGATGGATATAATAATGTGTATAACTGATATAAATAATAAATATAACATTTTATTGATTCTTTATATATGATATACCATCCAATTAAATATTATTTAACCTTCAATATAATTATATAGTTTCTCATTCGTACGTACGGATTACCGTCTCCACGATGCGATGATATTCAATTCCACATTCACCATTCAAAGATTATTATAAAAATATATATTATTAATATGTATGTAATATATGATATAATAATTCTAATTAATATAAATATATATATATGTGTGTGTGTGTGTGTTTTTGTGTGTGTGTGTGTGTATTTATGTACTTATATATATCTTATTCACTTACATTCATTCAATAAGATATGAAAACATAAACATCGTTTATGCATACATACGACCTAACGTCTCCATAAACGGTGTTCTCCATTTCAAATATCTATATATTATACATATTTATTTTATAAATATATATATATATATATATATATAATATATATATAATTTTTTATATTATTTAATTATGTAAATTATGATCTAAATGATACGATCAAGAATAACAAGTTAAAAGACGTACGATACAAAAATTGATTATTACCCTAAATGTTAACTTAACATGGAAATAATTATTAAATGGGAAGTATAAACACATAAATTAATCATGTATGATATAATAAATATAAATATTGTTATGGTATAAAATAATAATATACTATGTTCATTATACAGGATGTTAAATGTACTCTCCACTAAAGGAAAGTGCAAGGTAAGGGTTAATTATACAATCTCTTCATTATCCGAGGTATATTTTATGTGAGTATCTACTGGGGCCTCTTTATCATCTACATCCATGTTTCATAAAAATATTTTCAGAAGCTATAATTTAAGGTTTTATGGAAGGTACTCTTTAACTACATCATCATATTAAATGGTTTAAAATTTTATTCTTCTAAATCATTCTCATTAATGATAATGTTTTCAAAATGATTTTTAAGGATTTATTAATATGAACTTGAATTTTTTTTAAATTTAAATTCCATTCAAAATATTAAATGTGGTTTGGGACACTTTGATTCAAAAATTTATCTTAATTTATTCCTTTTTAAATTGTGTGACTTTTAAATGTTTTCATGAAAACTAGATATTTCTCTCTAAGAGTTTTAAAAATAATTTTCATCTATGTTAAAATCATTTGATGGATTTTAGAATTGTTTGAAGTTGACTTATTATGATAAAAATCATTCATATTGTATTGAAGGTTTTGTGATGTATTTGAATGTGAATGTGTTATTTTTATACCATGCATGGTGTTGGGTTAAAGTAATAAAATTTCATATGATACTTCTAATACAAATGTTTATGTTATGTTTCAACCTTTTCATATGAGGAACGTATTGGACTTAGTAAGTGACGAGTGGAGCCCTCTATTGCTCCTTGGTTCATCAGTATGTCTAATGAGACAATTAGATGTGAAATTTCTCGAGGCTTTTCACATATTTGATATGTGGTTTTGGCTGAGGTTTGAATAATTTTTAGACGCCTTGGTGAGGCCTTAACAAAATGCTTCAGAATGTCTGAAATTAAACATTCCATCATTAAGAAAATATTATTAATGGTTCATATGGTTATTCGACTAGTAGAATTCCCATGTCTATGTTTTATTATGGAATTGTTTACTCATCTCATATTCCTGTCATAAAGTGTTCATGTTTATTATTTTTAATGGCATGTGTTTTATATTATTTACCTTGCCTAAGGATTATGTTATCTTCCACTGTATTTCTTACCCTTACTGAGTTTTTGAGCTCACCCCTTTCTTATGTTTTATTTCCCAAGATTCCATGATGTTTATTATAATTGATAAGAAAGGCTAAGCTGGGAGATTAATGGCTTTCTCAAGGATCTTTTATGTGGTGTTTTATTTTTCTAATGTGTAAGGTAACATTAAGATAGGTAATCTATTTTAAAATACTGCTAAGATGATTGGCCCTTCCGGTCATGATTCCTTGTAATCATGCTAATATATTAAAATAATGCACCGTCTCCAGTCTTCCGAGATCGGTGGATCAATGTCAGTATCAAAGGAAGTTTAGAAATAACCGTGGAAATAGATTTAGATTAAAACTGATTAGAAAACATTACCCTAAGATAGAGATTGAAGATTAATATAGAAGAACATCCTAGAATTTTGGTAATGTAGAGATTTTGTGAATTTTCTATGCAATATATCCATGTTTGGATACGATTAAGTAGAGGCGACTCTGGAACAGATGTACCTATGAGTGAAAACTCTGACAATGAGTTTTGGGCTTGGCCTAGGGTATCTTGGTACACGACAACGAGCATTTCTACACTCTTGGTTACGACAATCCTGGGGGATATGATTAAGATAATGGAAATTTTCTTTACAAGTAATTGTGGAGGATTTATGAGTAAATACTTCCTCAAAGAAAACATTTTATGATTATAGAATATATTTCTAATCTTTTCAATTTCATTTAGGTATTATAAATGTTTGGAATGGTGCATTGTGATTCCAAAACTAATCTGAAGCATGCAATTGTTTAGAATTGTTTCCTAGTAGATTGAATGAGAATTCCAGCAATATGAAAGATCGATTGATTAAAAAGGATCATATCTTTCATTGTATTAAGTGAAAATTTAAAAGGGAAATATTCTCCCACATATTCTCATCATATGAAGAAGTAATATCCTTTTTTAATATTATTAGTAAATAATTCTTTGAGTCGTATGGCTTTGAATTGAAGCAAGAGAAGAAAATGATGGTAGAGAAAAAGATGGATAAAGGGAAGAGGTGAGAAAAGGATTTTCTCATATGTGATAACTATGGAAAGAATCACATTTGAAAATTATTGAACGGAATGGGAGTTTTTTATAAGATTATAGAAAAATGACACCAAGTACATGATTGAAAGGGTAAGAAAAATATTTCAAATGTACAAAAATTCTTCTGCAAGGAGTTGGGACACTACACGAATCAATGTCCAAATCCTAAAGGAATTCCCCAAATAATGATATAAGATATTAATCATGTTAATATACTTTCATATATGAAGAGTAATTACTGGTTTTATTATCTTGTTATTAATGAATTATTTCATTTGATTGTTGTAAAAACGATGTAATGGTTATATAAATTATGGAAATAAATAAGGATTGAACTGCAGTACTATTTCATTATGGATTTGAGATTGTATGGTACCAAGTAAATGGACACAGTTTTATGTTAAACGTTTTAGAAAATACATTGTTGATGGAATGTTAAACCATAATATGGTCTTGATACTAAGGTAGTGATTTTAGAATAAGATATGGTTGATTTGGAAAAATTATATTGGATATTCTTTACTACCATAGAACTGATTAATAGTTTGATTATTCTGTCATTTTTGGAATATTTAAAAATTCGGGATATAAAGAATATATATAGTATGCTATAAGGAATAAGGCAGAATGGATGTAATCAATAAGGTTTTATGGTGATTTATGGTGTTACCATATTTTAAAAGAATACATGATGAAGGTATTCATATGTTATTATGTGTCAAAAGAGATCTTAATTTTATTTAACATCCTTATAAATTTTGGATTGTGAGTTTGGACAGAAGTATTTTGGATAAGTCTAAAAGCTGGAATGGATTATGATTTATGTTGGATAATATTATGTAGGTTAAATCATTTCTTAAGATTATTTTTGGACTGTTATAAAAAGGGCAACCCGGAGGTCAGGCGACAACCTGTCACATCCAGCATGTTTGTGAGACTTGAACCCTCAATCAAAGGGCAACAAGGGAGGAACAACTACCAATGGCATATATGATTTCTTGGTTTGTATTATGTTGTTTTTTTAATAGTCAGACAAATTAATTATAAATTCATTAATTTTTGGAACCTTATACGATTAGGATAATTATAATATTTTTGAATTCTATTATCTTTTGGAGTAAAAGATGAGTTTGTGGTAGGAATTAGATGAAAAATGAAACTCTAATTTTCAAGTAGATATATATATATATTGCTCTTTATATATAAATAAAATAATTCTTAATCTTTAGGGAATGGATCTTAAAACCAAAAATGTGTTATCCTAATTCCATATGTTTTGTTGAACTGATGATGTTTTACATCATCTTAGATTGATGACGTTGAGGCCCTCAATTTTACAGTTGTTTGTGATTGATGACCACAATCACTCCCTATAAATATATGAATTTTTTCTCCAATTATGTGTCTCTAATTTCCACCAAAGATCTCCTAATCAGGATCATAATTTGGTGGGGACTTTGGCATTTCCCTTTCCCTCTTATTAAGGCTAAATTTTATTTACCCAATTTCCGATCTGCATTTTCCAAAATGGTATTTATCTATTTTTTACCATTTATTTTAGACGAACAATTTAAAATTGCATGTATGACATTTATTTATGTAGGGGAGAATGTAACCCCCCATGATTTAATAATACATTGTCTCTTAATAGAAATTCAATAACTTGCGCTACATGAAACACTTAGTTCGAGCGCACCACGACTTACAAACTAGTCCTTAAAAAAGAATTTATGAATATTATTTACTATATTTTTAATTTTTTATTCTCAACATAATTTTAGACTCCATATTATGTGTTTATTAGACATAATATAAAAACAAATTCATTTTTTTCAGATAAATGAAGTATTTAAAAAAAAATGCAATTTTACCACCTTTTAATAGAGAACCTTTTTCAAAACCAAGATTTTAAAATCATATATATTATTTTTAATGAAATTAAAATATTCGTTTGAATCAGGACATAAAAATTTATCTTGGTAAATTTTTGGCACTTTTCTGATAACTTTTATATTTTGATGAATAGTGAAAAATAATAAATTTTAATTAAAAACAACTATTTAATAGAAATATTTTATAGTTTTAAATTATAAATTTGAGTTATTTTAAAGTATAGTTAGATAATATTTTTATCATTTAATATAATTTAGATAATTGGATGGAATTTACCATTTAAACTGGAAAAAAACAAGTGTTAATCTTTTGATAGTTATTATTGCTTAAAAACACACATTTTCTTTTGACAACAGGAATTAATTTTAAATTAATTTATATCACTTATTAGTTTTATATTTGGAAAAATTGATTCCATATTTGGAATTAGGAGGTCCAAATTATGTAAATAGTATACTTTTATTTTAAAACATAATGAATATTTACTTTAGTAAATATTTTATTTACCATGGTTAAAGGGTAAATCATATATATATAGGTAAACAAATATTATAATAATAATAAATTACGCTAAAATTTTACCAATTCCTATTTTATGATACATTTCTGACCATGGGAATCCTTTTGTGTATTTTGGGACCACTTGGAGCCACTTGAAACTGATAATTACACTTTATATTAATCAATTTAAAGTGAAGAAAAAAATGACATAAACATATATCTTTTAGTAAAACAATTATTATAAGGTGTCATATAAGTTATATGTTCCAATATAAATCTTAATTATAAAGATAAAAATATTTTAAACATAATGGTATTTTATTTATAATTTTAAGACATAAATAATTAAATTTATATATGACACAATGATGATGTAGTCATTACCTTATTAATGATGGAATCAAATAAATGGTATTAAAAATATTAAAATAATTATAATTTCAAAGTTTTTATGATATCCACGAATTTTCTAGGTGAATATGATATTTTTTTATTGATTCAATTAATTTGGTTAGAAGTAATAATGTTTTTATGACTTTGAAAAAAACAAAATACTATATATTGTCAAAATTGACATAAATGAGTTTTAAAAAAAATATTATATTATTAAATTATAAAAGAGTTCTAAAAATATAGGTTTCAGAAAAAATAAATTTTATAATTATAATAATGTCATTACTGATCCCCTTGAGGTTCTCTTAGATGTTTAGGGTATGTTTATTGACCATATATTGTCAGAATAGAAGAAGACACAATAAAATCTAAACTATTTAACTAATAGTTAAAACTAAAAGATAAGTTTAATATGGTGACAAAACCTGTATAAAACTTATTGGTTGAGTTTTTTTTACCCTTACCCACCTTACCCATGAAATAAATTATTTTTGAGCATTTAAAAAACAAAAATAATTTTTTTTATAAAATACTATTTCAAGCATTTCCTAAAGTGACCCTCACCTCTCTTATAAAACTGTACTTCCCATTCTCTTCAAATCACACCACCAAAGATATTTTTCTGTGCCAAAACATGCAGATATATTCAGCCAAATTCCCTCATATTAACCTAGATTTATTACATTGATCATATTGAAAACCTATGGAGCCCTTTTAATCAACTCAAATGTAAACACCTATAGAAGAGGTAATAATTTCACCACCCTATTTCAAGTTATTTTCTTCTTACACTTCCTCTTTCATTGTTGTTTCCATACCAATATAATAACTCAAGTACCTCCTACATACTATGATATTATTATAAATATGGTACCACCATATTTATTATTCTATCCATCCTTTAAATGGAAAAGTCACCATACGTGCGTACGTGCAACTTACTAATAAGTATGTAATATATGACATAATAATGCTACTGAATATATTTATATATATATCTATGTGTGTGTGTGTGGGTACTTAAAAATATCTTATTCACTTACTTCCATTCAGTATGATGAGAAAACGGAAACATTGTTTATGCGTATGTATGGCCTACCATCTCCATAAATGGTGTTTTCTATTTCATATATTTATCTATTATAAATATTTATATTCTAAATATATATGATATATAAATCATGTGTTATATTATGGAATTATTTATAAAAATATCTAAATGATACGATCAAGAATAAAAAGTTAAAACATATATGATACAGAAAGCGATTATTACCCAAAATGTTAGTTTTACCTGGAAATCATTATTAAATGGGTAGTATAAATTCATAAATGAATAATGTATGATATAATAAATATTAATATGGTGATGGTATAATTTAATAACATATTATCATCATTATACAAGAAGTTTAATATACCCTCCACCAAAGGAAAGTGCAAGGTAAGGGTTAATTCTACAATCTTTTCATCATCCGAGGATGTTTTTACATGACTATCTAATGGGGCCTCTTTATAATCCACCTCCATGTTTCAAAAAAATATTTTCAAAAGGAGTATTTTAAGGTTACGTGGAAGTTACTCTTTAACTAGATCATCATTTTAAATGGATTAAATATTTATTTTTCAAAATCATTCTCATTAATGTCCATGTATTCAAAATGGGTTTTAAGGATTTATTTATATGGACATGAATGTTTTGAAAATGTTAATTCCATTAAAAAGATTTAAAGTGGTATGGGACACCATGATTCAAAAATTTCTTTAAATTTTTTCATTTCTAAATTGTGTGACATCTAAATGTTTTCATAGAAAAATGATATTTCTCTCAAAGAGTTTTACAAATAATTTTCTCTTATGTCAACATCCTTTGATTGAATTTTAACATGTACGAAGTTGATTTATTATGAAACAGATCATCCATATTTTATAGAAGATTTTTTGATATATTTTACTGTGGATGTGTTATTTATTTACCATTCATGGTATAGAGTTAATGTATTTACATTTCGTATTCTAGTTTTAATACGAATGTTTATGTTATGTTTCAAATTTTTTATATGAGGAATGTACAGGATTTAGTAAGTGATCAATGGAGCCCTCTATAGATCCTCGATGCATCGGCTGGTCTCATGAGACAATTAGGCCTGGAATTGGCCGAGGCCTTTCCCAAATTTGATATATTGTTTAGGTCGATTCCTTAATCATTTTTTTTGACGTCTTGGTTGAGGCCTTGAAAAAATGATTCAAAAATTCCGGCCTTATACATTCCCTCATTATGAAAATATTATTGATGGCTTATATGCTTATTTTACTAGTAGAATACCCATGAATATGTTTTATTTTGTTGTCATTTACTCATTTCATATTCCTTCAATAAATTGTTCATCTTTATTATTTGTAAAGTCATGTGTGTTAAATTATTAATCTTGCCTAATGTTTATGTTATCTTCTACTGTATTTATTATTCTTACTGAGCATTTGAGCTCACCCATTTATTATGATTTATATCCCAGGATTCCGAGAAGTGTATTATGATTGGTAAAAAGGGTTAACCTATGGTATTAATGGAATTCTCAAAGGATAATTTATGTTGTGTTTTATCTTTCTAATTTTTAAAGTAACATTCGTGTATCTAATCAATTTTCCAAGAATCCTAAATTGATCGGTCCATCGAGAAATTATTCCTTGTAATCATACCAATGTGTTAAAATAAAACACTGAATCTGGGCTTCCAGGGTTGGGTTGTTACCTTTCTTGGTAGTTTAATATTATTATAATATTATTTTTTACCCTTATTTACTATATTTACCCTTTAACCATGACAAATAAAATACTTTCTAAAGTTATTATTCATAATGTTTAAAAATTAAAGGAACCCATTTATATAATTTGGATCTCATTATTCCTAATATGGAATATATTTTACCAAATTAAAAAAAATATGTTGTAGAAATTAATTTAAAATTAATTCTCATTGTCAAATCAAAAAAGTGGGTTTTTAAAAAGTAATATCTATCAAAAGATTGACATGTTTTTATGTCCAATTTAAAAGTGATATTAAACTCAATGACCAAAATTGGATCAAGTGATAAAAATATAATACAATTATACTTTAAAATCAATTAAAAAGAAAATCTAAATATATTAATAAATTATATGAACAGTCAGTTTTAAATTAAAATGATGTATATTTCACTATTCATTAAAAAAAGTAACATTACCCAAAAAATACGAAAACATCATCCAACATAAATTTTGAAGTCCATATTCTATAAAAGAAGTTTATTATTTCAAATACAACATATAAAAGTGACAAAAATCAGATTTAAAAAGGGTTCCCCATCAAAAGGTGGTGAAACTGCATTATTAGAAAAATACTAATTTTCTCCAAAAAAATTAATTTATTCTCATATCATATCTAGAAAACATATAAGATGCATTTAAAAAAGTACATAAAGTATGATATGAATACATAATTATTATCTTTTAAATAGGTTTTCATTAAAACACAAAATTTATATTCAATTGGTTTTATTTCCAATTCAAATAAATTTTTTTGTAACTAAATCATTATTTAAACATGTGAGAACCATATTTCAAAATTTAATTGATATTATTAATTCCCTCTATTAAAATACCTAGAAATTAACTACCATTTAAAATAATAATAATATTATTGTATTTTTATGTATATCACAATGTTGTGTACAACATATGAATTTAGAGAAACCCCTTGTTGCGTATCGAGTATGCTATTAAAAAAGAATCCCATTTTACATAAAATTAATATATTATTCAAACTTAATTATAAAAATAAAAAATAATTATTCTATAAATACCTGGGTCATTACATCCTTTCCCCCTATTGGAAATTGTGTCCTCGTAATTTTAAAATTGGGCTCAGAAACTTCATTGAAACCCCCACATCAGAATAAAGTCAATAAAAATGTCACAATCAAAGAAAGTAATAGAAGAACAAATGTCACTTGAGATAACACATACTAGAAATACATGAAAACATGGATATGGATGAAAAAACTAACCATCATGTTCTGATGGAGAGTGATTAAAAACATGATCAAGATAAATTTAACCACCAGAAAACCCCAATCATGTAATTGGTTAAATGGTTTTTGATTTCATATTTGGAAAAGTGAATGGACAATTTTTTTGTTTAATTATCCTTTTCAAAATTTTGAGAAATTTATTTATTAGATTCAATAAGAACATAAGGAAATATACATACCTTTCATATATAGTTTCATCCTTTAATAAATTTCTACCACAAAGTCATCTTTTCTCCAAATGTTGAGTATTCAAGACGACATGGTCACCCCTGAAGCACTAGAATCAAATTTTATAGAATCACATAATCCAAAAAAATATGAACAATATATTTCCCCTATATTTTGACATTAACCAAAACCAAAATGGTTAGTTCAATATCATATAATCCCCAAAAATAATAATCCTTTATAAAAATAAATACCACTCCCAATATCAAAAATTCAACAAACAAAACCCAATTTAAAACAATGACCATTTAGTACCGCATTAAACATAAAATTCATCTAATTAATCCAAACTAATATTGAAACCCCAAATGTTAGAAGGATTTGATAACATTGACTTCATTGGTAAATCGCAACATTTATCTCTATATAACATCAACTACTCTTAAAGTCACATACTTTAATTAAGATAATTACATATTCTCTATGATAGGTTAATCATTTCCAAAATCAACCCAAATCAGCATATTCCCAAAATAAGAACATAGATTCTTCCAACATAATATATCAAACATTACTCCCCAAATGAAATCCCAAATTATACTATTTTTCTTGGGCATTTAGTGTTCCCAAAAGATCAAAAATCTTCATAAATTACATTTATCACTTAATCACCAAATCATTTTCAAATTCTAAGGATATCTATTTGATAAAACATAAGTTCCCAAAATCATCTTATTCTTGATCCATAAAAACATTTAACTAAAAATAATTAGTCATACTAACCATGTACTTCATGTAGTCTAGTGGTAGGTGACAAATCCCAATCGCACATTGGTTTTTGGTTCGATTCCCACAGCTTTGTCTGACATGACAGGTTGTCACACAGTTTATGGGTTGTCCTTTTTCAAAAACTATTTAATTTTATAAGATTCCAAAAAATCATATAAATTCTTTAAAAATAACAATAGCATATTATAACCTCTAATGTTATCTCATACCCTCATTTTCATCCCAAAAAGTAATAACCAGTAATTGCCTCAATTTCAAGGTTCATATAAACCCAAATGGTTCTTTCTAACTGTATCCCAAAACGAAACGATAATTATTCAATGAATAACATTTTAACATATCAAACATCAGGGTTACACATACTAAAAAAGTCATTTAATGAAATCCTATCATTAATACATTTAAACATGTCGTCATCCATAGATCCAGTATAACTCTTCAATTCCTAAAATCTAGACATCTTAATAATTAAACATTCTTCATGATCCTTTATGCGTGTTTTCCATATTATTATTTTATTCTTATTTCTTATAAACAAAATCATGCATAATGTCCTATTATTTCAATAATGTCATAACATGAGTAAGAAATACCTTATATACGTCATTTTTTGTTTCCTAATCTTCAATTGGAATGGCATTAGGTATTTGTAAACATATATTTGTACGGTCCTACGGATCCCAACATTGAAATAATTGGTCATTTTTAGTTTCATATCAATCATATCAGCTCTAATAAAAAGCGAAAAATCCTAAAAATATCTCATGCAGTCTTTTCATTATCTATTGCAAGCTCACCCCTCGCCTTCGCCTACGCCTCCACCACTTTAGCCTCTACCTCTTCCTTTTATGTCATCCTTGTCTCTAGTCTCTAACATTCTTATTCTATTATATTCCACCTCCATCTCCACCTAGAGCATCCTCTTACTCTTAAATCTCTATATCTTCAAGTATTATACATGGTTTATTTTTTTTCTATTTTTCCTTTCATTTGTTTTCATATGTTATTCTTTTCATATTTCCAAGGTAGAAACAAATAATATAGTTAAAATGTTTCAATGGGAATAATAGTGTTGAAATTAGTGGATTAGTGATGGGTTATCTATAGAAGTTTATAATTTGTGCATGCATGGCATTGTTGACATCATATATAATCAATTTGATATCATAATCCCTCGGAGATTGTTATATATATATACTCTTTTTTTTCTTATACAACATAGTTTTTAGACTATTTTATATTATAGTGAGAACTTATTTGAAAATAGTTCACACTATTTCACACTATTTCTTAATGAGGTGTTCAATAAAAATAAAAATGATGATTCATTGAATCCCTTCTATGGTTGATGTGATGGAATGTTACAGGAAATATACAATGAACATGGGATTTGGTTTCATGAATAGGATCTCAAATAAAACAGAAGAAGGAATGTTGGATTGTTTCATTCCTTGTTGTTCTGGAAATGGAATATATTTTTTAAAAGTTACAAATACTATAAATACCCTCAATTCATCCTGCTGAAATTTTATTTACTAGTCTGCACATGGAATCGATCTCTTGTTGTTAAGTATCCAATTTTTTCGGTTCAATTTTATTATTGTCAAATAAAGGATTTAATATTTTTCATGTAGTATGTAGGAATTGATGTTAATTTATTTTTAGTGATTCTTTATGTTTCCTTCTTCATGGAGTCCCACTAGCAACTATTCCCTCACATCATGGCCTAAAACTTTAATGCTTCTATGGTTTTTTTATTATCGGTAGTGCTGTTAATTAGTTTAATATTATTTTGTTGGTGTGATTCTCCATTGCTGTGATGATATATTACTACAGTGAGAATTTAAATGTTCTCACTCTTAGTTTATTGATTTTCATATATTCCCTTTCAATAGGATATTTATTATTGTCTATGAAATGATAACTGTTTATATCAAAATTCACTAATCAGATTTTGTATGATTCTATATTTAAAACTAAATTTCTAAGTGAAGGTTCCACACTGTGGGTGAAAAGCAGAATAAATTATCCATATAAGTGCACAACAATTTATAAAGTTGTAGTAAAATTAGATGAAAGGGATTTCTACTAAGTAAAATTTTGTTTAGTGTTTCATATTTCCATGTATTGTGATAATTTTAACCCTTTTAATTTACTAATATATCTCTATCTTTTAACTATAATAAATAGGTTTTAATTTTTTTCCATACATTACATTGAGGAAAAATCTCTATAATTGGTTTTTATTAATAATTTTATTTTTATATTTTTACTTATATGACCTAAATCAATACGCATATACCTCTTCCATGTTTCATTGGAGTGATGGATACGACGAAGAATATTTATTTCAATTGAGAATGCTACGGGGATAAAAAAAATGATATTATACCATGATACCATACTATCATTCAATATTGATGACTTCTATCAAATGATTTATACCCATTTTAATGTTAATTTATATTATACATACATTTGTTAGACCAAATGGTTTTTTATTTTTTAGTTTATGCAGATGTAATGTGAAATGAAATATTTTCCATGGGCACTATATGATAATTTTGAATGGGAAGCTATACACACCTCTAGGTTTGGTCTATATTTTTTCATTGATATAGATTCATGATAGTCTATATTAAGAAGTTTCATGTAGCTATATTGGTTCTCTTTATTGTCTCTATCAGAAAAATCAAAGGTAAAATGACTCTGTATTTTGATGTTTGCCACACCTGAAAGGATATTCAATTAAAATTTCACTAAAATTTCATATTTTGACAAAAATGAATGTTTTTAGCCACCCTATGCATTAAATTCATTTTCCAAAAACATAATAATGTGAAAAAAAACAGAGTTCAAATGTGTAGGTTAGTGAACCACTGCATTTTATATCCATGCATTATACCCATGCATTAAAGGATTTTTCATAATCCTCGTATTATTTTTCTATGAATAATTTCACTAAAATTACATATATTTATATATAGAAATTATAGTGTATGATTTATATAATGTCATTAGATTATTTTTATACAGTTTCAACAACTGATCATATTGTGTTTTTTAATATAAGTATTTAGTAGCATACTACTTAGTTTGTTTGAATTCTACATGGTTTTCCCTCTAAAGGAATGTCATGTGGACCTACAGTGAGACACTCAGGATTATTAATATAAATTATCTCATTGTATGAGATATGGTGTGACCCTATTAGGTCAATTTATGCATTTTATTACTTTTTGGTATACATTGTTTGTGTTTTCAATGTTTTGGTTTAGTTATTTAATTTTCTTATAAGAATCAATGGGGATTTTTAAAGTAGTACCCTATCATTATGAATAAGGTATTTACTCTTTTCCAGTAAATTATAGTTAGCATTTTTTTACTCCATGAAGCCCTTTTCTAGTTTTTCATTTGACATACAATGTTTAGATTGGGAGGATGATTTAATTAACATGAACCTTTCATCATTGGATTATGTTTTACTTATTTATTTCATATTTTTTTTGTTTATATGGATTGTAGAAGTTGTCCTGACTATTATATGGGGTTTAAATTTTATTTGAATATAGTTTTAAGAATTAAATACATCTGAAAATTATATTCTTTAATAAATAATTAACTAGGAATAGTTTTCCAAGTGTTTATTTCAAATAAATTTATCTCTGAACATGTATATTCTGTTTGCACGCCTATTTTATGTGTTTTTTTTGTTTTTATTCTATTTTGTTCTTGGTTGATGTTTCAAAATCCATATTTTAGGGTTGACCAAATCCTATAATTAATTATTAGTTTTTTCATGAATTAATTATAAATTTTTAAAACATATTTTATCAGGCCTGTGTTAATACAACTTATTGGACTTTCTCGGGGAACATTCAGGATCCTAGAGGTCCTTCTCCAAATTTAATGACTTATGAACCCAAAACTCCTAATGGATATGAAAAATAAAAAATATGATCTTTATGAGGATTACATAGTGATTATTGCTCAAAAAATGAACTGAAGTGGTGATATTAGATGCACATATCATTTTTCTACTGCTGATAATCCATTTCCTTCAAAATTTAAATTTTCAAGGCCCTCCCTCCTCCAAGAACTTCTTTTCCTCAACCTTTATCAACTTTTCATAATTAAGTTTCATGACATTTTCTTGATAGGGCATCATTATCATATCCTTTTGTATCTAATTTTGGAGTTAGAAGAGTGAAAATTATAGATGAGGTGGTCAATGAGTTGCATAGAAGAAACTAGGTATACCACCATAGGCTTCTTTTGGATGTTACATTTTATAACCATAGCATTTAATAAGATTTAAATGTACCAAGAGCTTTGATAGATTCGTATGGAAATGGCAATGGAAATAATTTAGTTCATATTGAACTATTAGATGCAAATAGTATAGGATGTAATGTGGTCGGCCATGAGAACATGGATGAGTAATGAAGAAAATAGTATAATAGGTAATGACTTCAAAATTGGGGTTGAACCAACAAGTCAGTCTTTTTTCTACTCTATCTTAGCTACCTTTTGATGAATACCCGTTCAAGATGCTCATGGAATGTTTCCTTTAGGGTTTTTATTTGTGTTTTATTCATTTAGTTTTTTTATTTTGGTTTAATTAAGAGTTGAAATCGATACTTCCAATTTGTTTACCATTGTGTAAATGAAATAGGTTAAAAAGCTTCTTTGTGAATGTTTTAAATTCGATATTTGTATTAAAAAAATTCATTACTTCACTAAATTATATTTTGGGGTTTTATGTAGTAAATCAAGATGAATTTATTAGAACTCCACTAAAAACACTTACATCTATATGCATAAATTGATTTAACTTATATACAAATTCACACATCTATAATTATATAGAACGGTGGAAAGTGATGCGTATATCATGACATTGTCATTATCATGATCTGCACTGATTGATCCAAGAGAGTTTCAATTAATCGATCGGGTGGAAATATAGTTTACTATAGTGAGACGAACTTGAGGGGGTACATTTTTTTAACTAGAACAAAATCTCTAGATAACTTATTGAGGTCCTGATATTGAGATTCTAGGAGGGAAACAATTTGAGGCCTATTTTGTAAGAACCCATTTCTTATTCTAGTGGTACGGGATTCTTCTTTTCCTTTTTCCCTATGTGGTTACACACCATGTACTTTTCAACATACCGTCTACTTTGGCCATGTGTGAGGAGTATACAGGGTATGTAGGCCTTCTGGGGATGAAGGGTGTAAAAACTGACTATACGCTTTGTACATAGTATATACATGTCATGTCATCAATCGGTAGGTGAACAATAAAACGGTGGGAGTAGCCACCAGCGGAATGGTAGTACACGCCGTGTACTCATAAATACATGTCGTGTAATCAAGTTGACAGATGAATAGTGTGGTGGTGAAATGTTGCCACCATACGACCAATTAAAAAATGGAAAGTACACACTGTGTAATTGAGAGTATATGTCGTGTGGTCGTGTTTTTTTTGTTATAAACTAGAAGTAGCCTCCTTTTTCAATATAAGAAGATTAAAATGTCTGGGAAGCCGTGGGAATGAATGCCAGACCTTGAAAGAGCTCTTGACCGAACATCGGTTCTCTGATTCCTTCATCGATAATCACATTTGGATCGCATATTTAAGCACTCCCCTCTGGTTGTTTGTTTCCATCAAACTCATTCCTGAGGAGAAGTTATTTTGGTTTGAATGGTTAATTGTTCTTCCTTGATCTACATTATTCTGGGACATTTCTGGAGCCGTCGTTCACGTATATAGAGCAGTGGAGATCGATGTAGGTGGTATGGTGTTTAATTCCAACTATTGAGTGTTTTTTGTACCGTTGTTCTTTGCACCCATGTTTGGGGTGTCATATGGCTGAGTCCTTGGCTGTTTGGATTCCTATAATTGAATAGGTAATCTGATGAATATTTATAAAATGCTGTTTGGGATCCTTACCTCGATCCAGGGCCACCCCATGGGTGTATTTCCCTTGATTAGCGATTTGGCCAGGATACCCATGGGTATGCCGTGATTATAGAATTCTTTCAGAATTCATGAACGAAAATGTATATTAATTGTTTTCTTATGTGTTGGTCTTGGCCCGATTACTTTCTTTTCTTGAGGGTAGTTTTTTTCTTAGCCTCAGGGAAATGATTCGTTTAGACTGATGGTGACTTTTCTCATGTTTGTGGGCAGTAGATTTTATGCCTTTGGGTGACATCTTGTACTCCTAAGGGTAATATTCATTATTCTTGTAGCCAGTAACATCTGGGTTTTGATTCTTATTACCTGTGGATAATGATTTTCATTTCTGCGGACAATTTTTACTTTGAATAATCACTGTGGTGATTTATTATGTTGTACCCTCCAAGCTAAAGAACAATATTGGAATTGATAAATAATTATTTAAAATGGAAATGTAACTTGTAGATATAGTTTCTTTTGAGTACTACCTTGTTTACTGCATTTTAATATTGCACACTGCTATTGCAAATTTCCACTAACATTTGGGCATGGGTCTTTGGTGTCATCCTACTAGGATTTGTTTCTCGCACCCTGTTTGGGTCATATCATGGGCCCAAACAGATTACATTACTGCAGGTGTTGATAATGGAAAGAGTCCCTACACATGTACTTGATTGTTTTAGAGGAGTGGGAGAGCATGGGACCAAGCTTAGGCATGCGATACTGCTGAGTTCCTGATGCACTGTTTTGTTTTTCTTTGTTGTACTTCTACCACGTACTATATTATTCAGGATTGCAGTGTATCCTATTTGTGGTACTTTCTATGAATTAGGGACATATTGCATAATCATATATATATGACTGTTGTCATCTTTTACTTCTGTATTAGTGTCCATTTCAGTTTGGTATTGTTTGCTGCTTCCGCTTTTAGTATGTTTGTATTTGATCCGTTGTGCTAAATTTGACAAATGAGGGCATAGTCATACCACTATCAAGCTTAGGCCCTCGCTGCTAGTCAGTAGCCTTTGGAGTTTGGGGAAATGTTCTTGAGGTCCTGTAACCAACAGGGTTCGGGGCACTCGTTGTGTGGCACCTGGATCTGGGACGTTTCAAGGTGGTATCAGAGGATATATTTTCTTCTTGAATAACTATTTGAAGCCTATAGTCAGGGATAGGAGAGAATAGGTACTTCGTAATAAGTTGTGTCCAGGAGTAGCTAACACGTGTACATAGAAAATCCAATTTACCTCATGTTGCAATTTTTCTGCTTTTGCAATTTTACTATTGATTTGACATCACCGTTGGGTGATTCAGTTGTGATAGTTTCCTGGATAAAAATACCAGCTATTTGATATAGTTTTGTTGAATGAGGTTTGAATAATGAACGCCAAATTTTGGTTCTTGAGGAGTATGGTCCCTCATTGGGAAGAATTTAGTGAATCATTGACTTCTTTACTTTTTTTTATATCATATATAATATGCCATCCTTTGATTCATGGGGAGTATGGGCCCTCACGGATCAAAATTTGGCACTTAGGTGTTGTTTTTAGTGTTTTTTTGGGTTCTGGAGTAGTTTCTAAGGATTACTGTCTGGAAAAACATAGAATACACGCCATGTAGTTTTGACTACATGCCCTTTACTCTTCTGTTTGGGAAGAAATGAATTTTTTTACATGTCGTGTACCGTATATACAAGCCCTGTAGTTTCTACCCATGTCATAGGTTGTGAGGGAAAAAATACAGGATAGTGAAACTTTGAGGGAACATGTCATGTACTGAATTTACACGTCGTGTTGTGTTGACTATGTGTTTGTCGGGTAACTAACAACACGGATGGAGAAATCTGAGATTATACACGATGTGCCAATGATGAACACACTGTGCAGTTTAACATTGGGATCAGGCCCTGTAACAAACAACACAGGTCAGTGTTACCTATTTTTTACATGTTGTGTCCATCTGGAACAAGCCGTGTAGACTGAGTTGTGTATCCGTTCATGTATCGAACAACACAGGTCAACAAATCTTGTCTTGTACACATCATGTACCTATGGGACACGCCTTGTTGTCTTGACCGGTGAGAGGTTGTGTGGACTTGGTCATGTGGCTGGGGAAACAGGGTGGTGTACATGTCATGTGCTGGTGGAACACACCATGTAGTGTTAGTTGAGTACCCGACCGGGTCACTAACAACACAGGTAGTTGAAATCTAAGGCGTACATGCTGTGTCCATCAGGAACACGCTGTGTAGTGTGAGATGTATACCCGGTCGTGTCACGAACAACACGTGTCATTGAAGCTTGTATAGTACATACCGTGTAGATCTTATACATGCTATGTCATCTCATTCAAAATAGAACCATGTGGCATAGCCGTGTAGAGGGAATCATCCTGGGGAAGAAATTTCAAATACACATCGTGTGTGTGGACAACACGTCATGTGTTTGGGGTGTTACATGACCAGTTCTGGAAGAAGTACACACCCATGTGAATGACTTACAAGAACATGTCGGGTAGTTATTATACACATCATGTAGTCTTGTTTTGTAAAACATTAATTTTTTCCATTCCATGTTCCCTTCATACATTTCCTATTCTTGGTCCTTGATAATATAAATCTAAGGCATGTGTTTGAACTTGTCGAGTCATGCCACCGAGATGACCACGAGTTGTTCTCCAAGAGAACAACAACGATTATACTCTAAATATGATAGGTCGTGGGCTACTGATGGATCCTCCAGCCGATCCAGATGCGGTGCCAGCTGTTATACCAGACACAAGTGTTGATACGCAGTTTCGGGAAGGCTTCATGCGGTTTATGCAGACCTTCTAGGGACCACCGCCGACTGCCACATCTATGGAAGAGCATAAACAGATATTCTAGCAGCAACATCCGCCTATTTTTTTAGGGGATGCTAGACCACAGGCTGTGGAGTCCTGGATATGTTCTATGAAGACTATTTTGGAGCATCTGGAGGCGCCTCTAGGGAGGAGGGTCAAGCTCGCCACAAACATGCCGCGTGATTCCGCCAAGAGATGGTCGATGTTACCACCCATACCGAGCATCACTGGGATGTGTGTGGGAATATTTTCAGGCAGTCTTCTTTGACTTTTTCTTTCCAGAGACGTTTAGGGAAGATCGAGCTCAAGAGTTCATGAATCTGTAGTAGGGCGCTAGTCTGTGATGTCATATTCTTCCCACTACACCGGGATACAGCATTTTGCACCTGTTCAAGTTGGTGACGAGACATTGAGGGCTATATGATTTGAGGATGGTATTATATAAGAAATCTGCATACTGGTAAATGTTTTCAGGTTTCCTAAATGCATTCTATTGTGAACCAGGCTCTGATTACTTAGCAGAACCTATGGAAAGCTAGTGGTGCAGGGCAGGGGGGTTTGGTACTAGTTTCTGGTACTATTTCTACCTGTATGAGGAAGAGGCAGATGGATTTCTCTCATGGTGGAAGTACTATCCATAAGAATTATTCAGGTTGCAAGATTATGTGCTACCAGTGTGGTAAATAGGGGCACAAGAGACCATAGTGTCCACATGACCCAGTGGAGTGCTGAGCTTCAGTAGGATGGGTTATCGACAACATTTTTGAAGGGTTTTTCCACCAGTGACTAGTGGGATGAGTTTTTTGTAGACTATACATGCAGGAGTAGGGCCAGTAGCTTCTTACCCATCATGGAATTTCAATATGTCAGAATGTTCAGCCTGAGGTGGTGGTTGTGGAAATGGTAGCGAGACACCAGGATCTCAGAGATAGCAGGGTGGGTCAACTCTTGGTAGCCAAGCTGTGTCGTGGGGCCATGGCACTGAGCAGGCATATGTAGTGCAACAGACCCAACAAGAGTAGGATCTCGGACCTTCCACTATCATAGGTACTATTCTAGTTTATTCTGTTTTATCTTCTGTACTTTTTGATACAGGTGATGCACATAGCTTTATATATATACCCATTGTGGAGAGCCTTTGGCTCAGTGTTTCTGCTTCTTCTGATATTATGACGCTAGAAACTCTGTTGTGTATTAGAACGGAATATGTGCGTCAGTGAATGAAGTTCCCCCTAGAGGTAGGTGGGTGTAACTTCTTATTAGACATCTATGTCTTAGATATGATGAGCTATGATGTCATTCTTGGGATGGATTGGTTGGTACCCTTTCGAGCCTATGTATTTTTCTATCGTCACAGGGTGAGTTTCACGTCACCAGAGGGTGGAGAGTTTCTAAAAAAGGGAGAATGAGATATCTAGGTGAGCCGAGCAGGACCCGAGAATCTTGGGGGAGGTGGAGTGACAACCCAAACTGGGAGTGTATATCTGGATGGCTAGGGAATTTGTTAGAAGGACTTCCCTCTGGTGGTTGATCATTTCGGGGATGTATTCTGAGATGAATTTTCAGGTCTACCTCCCGTGCGAGAGGTGTATTTCTCTATTGAGCTTGTCTCATGAGCATCACCAGTGTCCATTCCTCCTTATAAGATGGATACACTATTGATTTAGGAGCTCATGAAATATTTATAGGAGTTACAGGAAAAGGGTTTCATCTGACACAGTACTTCTCCTTGGGGTTCGCCTGTCCAGTTTGCGAAGAAGGTGGACAGTACACTCAGACTGTACCTGGATTATCGGAAGCTGAACTAGTTTGTGGTTAAGAACCGATATCCCATTTCGAGGATTGATGTTATTTTTGATGAACTTTAAGAAGCACGAGTGTTATCGAATATTTACATGAGATCTGGATATCATCAGTTGTGCATTAGACCATCGGACATACCTCTTCTATATTTTCGGAGCAGATATGGTCTATATGAGTACTTGGCCATTCTTTTCAGACTCATGAATGCACCGTAAGTTTTTATGGCTCTGATGAATCATGTGTTCCATCCATATCTGGATTATTTTGTGTTTGTCTTCATGGACGATATCTTTGTGCTCTCTCACACT